>JAHRHZ010000013.1:34239933-34359875 GCA_024137785.1 Ginglymostoma cirratum
CACCTTGCTATCTCAGATATTAACCTCCAGCACCTGCAGTTCCTACTATCTCTGATCCATGATATATCTGGTTCAGATGAGTCATGCATTATCCCAAAGAAATGTGATATATCACCAGATAATAATGTCTGCTCCACTGAAGTTATGTCCTGGTTTTCTATGTTCTCTCCCAAAGATGCTTGCTGTAGGGTTGTAATCTCATTGTGCACATTAACATTGTTAGTTCTATGGTTGAATGCTTGTTTTGGCTTTTTTTCACATTGTCTGAAAAGATCTCTCGTAAAAGTTGCAATAGTGTGATAAGTTTAGATATTATTTCTGTTTATGTGCTTTCTTTTTCAAACTGCATATCTGAAACAGTAACTGTTAGCATCAACAGATTTAAAGACATTTTATTGTGGTGTTATTATACCTTAGAAAGTTGGCAAAGTATGGTGAGCTTTCTGAGCTACGTTGGCTTTCTATTTCCACATTTTATTTGTATTGGTTGTGATGTTTACCTTCCATCACTACCTGAACAGCTCTTTCTAAAGTGAGATCCATTTTGTGTAATGTACCTGAAAAAATGCATCAGATATTCCAATGATCTTGCCTTTAATTATTTTTGATTGCAAATTTCCATAATCAAAATTCTGACATTGCATAAATTTCATTGATAATTTTGTCAGTAAGATCTCCTGGAAGATTTAGTCTTTCTATCTCTGTTATATGATTAATATTTGATTCAAAATGATTGTCAAATGCTCTTATAACATGACCAAGGCATTTGTCTTTTTTTACATATTGTTGTTTAAAACATGCGCGGTCAGACCTAGAGAGTCAAAAGTGTAATTTCTTGTTCTTCTCTGAGTCTCTCCTGTGATCCTGAAGCAATTCTGTATTGCAGAATTATATTTTATTTGCTACAGTTCAGTTCAAATCCCTGCCTGAAGTGATTGTGATTTAAATCTGCAGCGTCATTATTTTTAACTGCTGTTGTTTTTCTTACTTAAAGATTTATTTGAGGAATGTCGAAAGTCATTTTTAAAAATAAATTCATAAGTGAAACTGATTTTACTGTACAATGCTTAATCTTTTTTAACAATCAGTTCAATTGTATTTGATCTGTTTTCTTCAAAAAATCCTATACATTCTTTCAAATATTGTAACTACTTTCTTTTTGCCCTGGAGAATGTGAATAAACTGCTGGTAAAAAGTTTTATCCTTAAGATCTTTATTTTTCTCTTCTTCGTTTGCTTTTTATCACTTTAATTACTGATAATTAAAGCTGGAAAAAATCTAAATACCATACTGTTTTGTTATTAAAATCATTTTTAAATGTTTAAGTGTTATCAAAATATTTTAATTTGAAAGAAAAGCCTGCATTTTAAGCTTTTATATAAAATGGAGAATACCATTTGCCATTTTGAGCTTCTTATCCCTAATTCGCAAACAAAAAGGCATTAGACAAATCTTACATTTAAAAAAATTAATTCCAGTTGAACGGTAAAAATTTTCTTTTTCTCTTTAAACACAGCTTTTCGTAGACTCTTCTTCTCCCTTCAATTTTTCCATGTTCATTCATTGAAATTGGCCTGTAGAGGTACAGAGGTGTCCAAAATCTGCTTGAAAAGGTGTAAGCGTTCATTAGAATCATGCAAGGTTGGATACCTCCTCCTTACTGTCGTGGTTGAAGCACCAGAATTACTGGCCTACTTATTCTCAGGGCCTTGTTTATGAACCATTGCTAAGGTCTTGCTTATTGCCAATCACTAGAAACTGGCAGCATTGCTTGGAGGATTAGGGTAATAGATACAGTGTGGAAAGAGGCCATTTGGCCCATCAAGTCTGCACCAATCAACCAATCCTACCCAGATCCTGTACACCATGCTAATCCAATAACCCTGTATTTCCCATGGCTAGACCACCTAGCCTGCACATCCCTGCACACTTCGGGGCAAATTACTGCAGCCAATCCACCTAACCTGCACATTTTTGCATAGTGGGAGGAAACTGGAGCACCCAATAGAAACCCATGCAGACACAGACAGCATGTGTAAACTCCACACAAACAGTCACCCAGGCTGGAATCAAACTGTGATGCTGTGAGGCAGCAGTGTTAACCACTGAGCCATGGCACTGCCCAACAATGATCAGTAAATGGCTACCTGAAATTTCCAGATGAGGTCATTAGACATCTTTGACACTGTATTCTCCAGCACCACAGACATAATGCTTTCCAAGTTATGTGGTACAGATCTGCCTCCAGGAGCTAGAATATGTAGGCAACAATTTCCCTAGTCAAACAAAGATGCCACCAGCCCTGACCTTTATCTATCTCTACATGGCTGTAATATTTTTGGTACATACCCTCTCTGAACACTGCTCCATGGTGCTGATGTTGTGGTAATCCTCTTCAGGTGCTCCTTTTTCTACCACAATTGCTATCCCTGAGCCTCATTTCTCTGGTTCTGTTGGCATTGAGTAACCTTTCTTCTCCTTCTCCACTTCCTTCTTAACGTCAACAGCATTAGCAAAATTACTGGTTAAGTTGGTCAAAAATCTGTCATGGAGCAACTGATTTGAAGAAATATCAGGAGTGAAATCTATATCTTCTATTTGAGATCTTGACATATTCAATCTATCACTTGAGCTCTTCTTGGGTCGCTCACGTCTTGGTTGGAAGTCTCACCCTGGTCGGGTGCATCCACTTTTACTGATTTTCCCCTTCCTGATGTTGCTATGGAATCTCTACAGTGTGGAAGCAAGCCATTCAGCTGTCAAGTCTGCACCAACCCTCTGAAGATCATCCCTCCAAGGCCTAGTACCCTACTAAATCCCGCAGCCAATCCACCTAACCTGCACATCTTTGGACTAAGAGAGGAAACCGGAGCACCTGGCAGAAACCCATGCAGACACAGGGAAAACATGCAAAACCCACACAGACAGTCACCCAAGGCTGGAATTGATCTCACATCCTTGTGGCTGTGAGGCAGCAGTGCTAACCAATGAGCCACCATTCTGCCCGTTAGTCCTTTGTAGCCTTGGCTTTTGTATTGTCATATGCATGGAAAGTAATGTGCATTTCATGGACATCATTATCCCTCGTGATTACAGCCCTATAACATTAAAACCTCTAGCCTGCACAGCAGTTTCATCCGCATGCCCATAACTTTCATATACATAGGCCTATGCACAGTGTTACGAGGCTGATGTAGAATAATACCCGCATGCAACATCACCATTACTGGTGATGCTTTGTTGCTTATCTTGTCAAAATTTAAATGAACGATGGCCATGTTTTGGATCCTGTTGTTTGGAGCTGTAAGAGTATATTCATCTTTTTTCTGCGTTGAGTCCTTTCTTTCTGTGCAAAATTTCCCAGTATCATGCAAAAGTATTTTCCAGGTTCTGCTTTGATTTCCTTAGCTGGATATTTTTGGGCTGAGCACTTACACTTCACATCCTCTGAGAGGCTTTATTTTGAAAACTCATTTCAAGAAAGGAGGTGGCAGCAAACGTTTCCTTTGAGTCCCCCTCTATCCTTCCTCATCTAAAATACACTTTCCCCCATAACTGTAGGTGGCTTCTCCTTCCCTCCGGCATTGCCACTGACCCTTTCAATTACTCCTGTAACTATCAACCTTTTCATTACCTCTCCCGCTATTCCTGCTGCTTGTACCGATCTCTATTCCATCCAGCTCCCCATGCCCAGTCTCACCCATATACCATCCCTTTTAATTCACCTGCATATTCTCCCTTCTGAGTACACCTAATTGTCCCATTGTGTTTTCCCATCTAAAAAAAATTGAGGTCCTATCCTTCCTTATCCCACTTGCCCCTATCACTGTCACTATCGTCTCTGCATCCCTGTTTCCTCACTCCATTCCCGAGGATTCTCTGGTGCTCTTGACCACAAGGCCCACCAGACCACCACCAAGTAAGTTCCATTCCCTGTCATTCTTTTCTATCCATCCCACCATTCCCTGAACCTTTTCAGCTGAGTCTCCTTTTTCATTTCAGAACTATTTTTATTTCAGACCACTTTGTGATCACTTGCCCCCTCCCCTGGTGTGCTGGTGTCAGTCAGTGTGGCTGTTTGACTTGGACGGGTTTGTGGGCCTAGTCACCCTTTACCCATTACACTCTCAGCGTCTAAAAACTGAAACACCAGTGTATGAATGAGGCTTCTTGTAATCCCGTTGACCCAGTCAGTCTTCACCTTGCACAGTAATCAACTGGCTACAACAAGAAAGAGCACATATCACTGAGACTTTGCATGAGTTGGTTGACAAAGCGGGACTTCACCTATTATACCACGAGCATTTGTGCAAAAAGAGACGTGATAAAGAAGGAGCCAAGTACATAGGAACAGGAGTAGGTAATTTAGCTCCTCGAGCCTGTTCTACCATTCAATGTGATCACGGTTGATTGCAAGTAATGGAACATGTTTGTACTCACTGGAGCTTGGACGAAGTAGCCAATACCCAGAGGTATATGCATTATAACAAGGTTCTACCCATGAATGTAATTCCTACAGCCAGGACTGTTCATGAGTATTTAGGCAATATTAACAGAACACAAGAAAGGTTTTCAACTATGAAGCAGGACCACTTGAAAGGCTCTGAGGGATCAGTGGCAAAATTTCAACTCACCATCATAAAACAGAATATTTGCCGCCTACCCAATTCCACCACCCTCCTTCTAAAAGCTCAGGTGGGTCCAGAGGATTCTGCCTATTGTGAGTATGAGAAGTATAGGATAGCATGTGTATAATGGAAGGTGTGCTGCTGTATAATGTTTGGTGAGGGGTTGTATGTGTATGTAAAATGGGGTATGGTGTGTGTGTATGACATAGTGTGGAGCAGTGCATATATGACATGGGGTGTTAGGAAATAGACAATGCACGTGTGATGAGTGTGAGAATGAGGAGAAATATGTCATGTGAAGAAAAGTGCAGTGATTGCAGGAATGCTAATAAGTCTGATTTGCTAAGATCAAGAAATTCTGAAAAAATAATCAACCTTGGTGACTAAATGTGGTAACATATATTCCTCCACAAATGAACTTAAGAAGATGTTCAAAAAATGTAGATAACTCCATGAAACAACATGGTAAATTGCATCAGAGATAGTAGGAACTGCAGATGCTGGAGAATCCGAGATAACAAGGTGTAGAGCTGGATGAACACAGCAGGCCAAGCAGCATCACAGGAGCAGGAATATGCTGCTGTTTGGCCTGCTGTGTTCATCCAACTCTACACTATGGTAAATTGTATCAATTTTTTTCAAATTTTTGTAGTTCTTAGTAATAGTTGGTCATGTGTAATAACAGATCACTTTAACTTGTAAATCCATTGGTGGCTCATTCCTAGTTGAATAACAGAAACTGGCTTTACCCTTGAAGAAGCTTTGCGGAATTATATATTTAATTACTCATGTATATATTTCAAACAAAAGTACTCTTAATATAAAGAAAAACTGAAAACAATTTGTTTTAAAATGTTGCAAATCTATAATAAATGAAAATAAAGAAATTAGGGAACTGGACCCTTGACTTCTGTAAAAAAGGAAGGATAGATTAAAGTTTTAGCTAAGATATTCTTCATAACAATGTACCTGTTTTGATGAACAGCCTTGCTCAAATTTTTAACTCGTTTTTCCCTTTTACAGAGAGACAGTTCTGTACTTCTCATATGATAAATGAAGGGACTGAATAAGGATCCTGGTAAAATCAAATTTGGCTTTAATATGCAGATATTGTCTGAAATATATTTGTTGCATTTTCCCTGTTATAATTAATTTCACCCCTCTGGCCCTACTGCTGAACCTGTTCTCCAGTATTTATATGGTTAAAGACATTTTACTGCAATGTGTTCAGCAGAGTTGAAATATCCCTAAAGGTCACAAGTTGTCTCTTCAGACCATTTGGCTTAAGTTTGTGAAATGCCACTCTGGAGTACAAATAGTCCCTCTCCAGCCTTGCTTTTCCATTAAAGAACAGGTTAACATCACTGCTGAGATAAATGGTACTGCACAAAATTGATTTTACACTTGCGCTGTAAGTGTGGTCAAATGTTATGAGACTGTAAATCACTAAGGATGTAAAAGCAGCATTGCTGAGAATAATACAAGTGTGTTGTATGCAACGGGAGCATTTTCACTTGATGCGGATGAGTTAAGCCTATCAATCAAATGGAAAATGCTATAAGGAGAGCTTAAGTATTAAAATTATTTATTCTGTTTCATTCTTTAATCCTTAAGCCCATTGGTAAAGAAACGTTTAAGTTAGCCATCAGTGATGAACCAAAACAGGCAATCATGTATTGGGCACCCATTTCTCTATACAGACTCCAAAATCAACAGCGCACAACCCCTACCCCCACTATCACCATCTACTTTCCAATGGAAAATCAGTGTTTAAAAAAAAGTGTAAAATAGACTGCTGATTCATTGCTTGCACTACTCCTAAGAACTAATTTCTCCCCCATTGTACTTGAATTTATAAGGCAATATCGGAGGAACACATCAGAGGAATTCATAGCTGCAAAGGGCAACCTCTGCAAACCTATGCGTACTACCTTCTGTGTACAACTGCTTTGTCGTCCTATTCCAGTTTGAGAGAATGCTGAACTTGAAAAGTCCCTTTAAATGATGTTGATCAGCACACCATATGATCAAGGTGCTCAGATTAGTGATTGACAACCGCATGATTTGCTGTAGAGTTAAGCCAGTTGGAATTGAAGTTTAAAGGTGGATTTTGATTCTAAGCTTCAATTTACTGAAATTTAAATATGAATTCTGAATTATAACTTGATAAAAATGCAATTAGTTTTTTCAGATCTTTTCACTTGTATGTATTATTGTAAAGGTGTCAGACTTTATAGAAGTGTTCAGGATAACGCTTTAATGTTTGTTATCCTATCATTCACACTTCACCTGTTGACATCTTTTGTTTCTTTATTTGCCCTATTTATTTGTTATGAAATCTTTTGTCAGTTATTTGTTTATATCCTCTACTCTATCACAGATCTCTCTTTTCTATTCTTGTTTTTCCCCTATAGCCATCTTATATTTGTCCAAAATCTCAGTTCTCACAAAAAATATAATCAACCTGAAACTTTAACTGTTCTGTTAAAAACGAGTTAAAAATTTGAGCAAGGCTGTTCATCAAAACAGGTACATTGTTATGAAGGATATCTTAGCTGAAACTTTAATCTATCACCAGAGATTCTACCTGACCAAGTGAGATTTGCAAACATTTTCAAACTTTAACCCTTTTTCTTAAACTGGAAAGTTAATAGCAGAGCGAAATAAGCTTTAAGTCTACAAGCTTTAAGTGGCTGCAATTTCTTCCTGAGGTTCTCTTCGATGAACTGCTTTGATTTGGAGTGGTCGTGCTGCTTCTGATATTTTGTCCACTTCCTCAGTGAAATTACCAGCAAAAATATGTCGGAAAGCAAATGGTGAAGATGACAAAGATTTTCGAGAGGGATATATACAGGTTAAGTGAGTGGTCAAAAACTTGACAGATAGAATATAATGTAGGTAAGTGTGAGGTTAGGCTTTTTGGCAGGAAGAACAGTGCAACTAAATATTATTTAAATTGAGAAAGACTTCAAAAAAGCTGCAGAACGGAGGGATTTGGGAGCCCTTGGCCATGAAACAGAAAAGGCTAACATCCAAACCCAGTGGCTAATGAGAAGAGCAAATGAAGAGTTGGCCTTTATTTCAAAGGAAATGGTGTATAACAGTAGGAAGGTTTTGCTAAAACTACACCAGGCACTCATTAGACTACAGCTGGAATACTGTGAATAGTTCTGGGCCGTTATCTAAGGAAAGATATACTGGTATAGAAAGCAATCCAGAGGAGATTCACCCGGCTGATCCCAGGTTTGGAGAGGCTGTTCTGTGAGGAGAAGTTGAATAGGTTGCATGTGTACTCATTGGAATTTAGAAGAATGAAAGACAACCTTATTCTAACATACAAGATTCTTTGGGGACTTGACAGGGTTGATGCTGAAATGTTTTTTCCCTTCGTAGGACTAGAGAGCATAATCTCTAAATAAGGGGCCACCTACTTAAGACAGAGATGAGGAAGAATTTCTTCTCCCAGAGGGTAGTGAACCTATGGAATTCTTTACTACAGATGGCTGTCAAGGCTGGGTCATTAAATAAATTCAAGGCTGAGCTGGACAGGTTTTTAATCATCAGGGTAGTCAAAGGTTATGGGACAAAGGCAGGAAAATGGAGGAGTTGAAGATTATCAGACCAGCTATCATTTCATTTAATCATACAACAGACTCACTGGGCTGAATGACCTACTTCTGCTCCTACACCTTATGGTCACCCCATACTTCTGAAATTCATCCTTTATGGCTCTCTTTAAGACCTATCTTGCAGACTAACTCCTTGGTCTTCTACCCCAAGATGTCATTATGAGGCCTGGTGTCATGTTTTGTATCATAACATCCCTGTGAAGTGGCTTAGTATGTTATTATGTTAAAGGCACAAAACGAGTAAAAGAAGTTGTTGTTGTACAATTGCAGTAAGCCTTTTTCACTCAAACTCCAACACTTGTGTGTAGAAACTATTTTCTAATTGTTTTCTGTACTTCAAAGTTAATTAATTGTGTTTTTTTAACAAGGCTTTCCAGGCTCCTCCAATTACCTCACTTCCACCATTTAAACTATATTCTGATTTTCTGATTTTCACACAAAACAAATACAAAACTTCATACTTCCTTACATTATGTGTCATAATTTGTCATGTTTTGACCACTTATGTATCTTGTTCATATCTCATTGCAGTGTCTTTGCATAGTTCTCACAGCTTACTTTCCCAAATAACTCTGCATTGCCAGCAGATGTTGATAAATTACACTTGATCCCTCATCTAAATGACTATGCAGGCTGTAAATAAAGGAGGCCCAAATCCAAATCCTTGTAATACCCTGCCTATACAGTCTGCCAACCTAAAAATGGATGGTTTATTCCTACTCTCTGTTAATTATCCATTAACAAATCCTCGAACCATTTTAATATATTATCTTAAATACCATGACCCCTGTCTATTTCTCCATGTGCAGAATGCATGTTGTTGTGGTACTGGACCTGAAATGGTGTTACCCAAGTTATTGTGTCTGTTTGATCTGGCAGTCTCCTTCTGCTCAAATCCATATATAACATTTAAAATACCCTTTTCTTTTACTAAAGTATTACATCAATGGCCAACTCTCGATTGTCTGAAGTCCTTCTTGTTAAGTAGTCTCTGAGGATTAAGCATGATTTGTTTCTGCTGTGATTTGATCAGGACTGAAATAGCTCTTAGGTCTAATGTGCAATCTGAAGAAAGGGATGAGGATGGAGATCCATCCCATTTTGTCTCAAAGGTATCGTGAGCATAAACAATACTTGACAATAGTGGATGGTTATACCAAAGTTGATGTGTAGAGAAATCCTACAGAAACTCTAGTCTAGTACCAATCAAGAATACAACAACGAATGTTGTGTCCAAGCATTTTGAAAGACATAAAGGATCACATTTCATCTGTGACAAACATATGCGTGACACAATCAAGTGCCTATACAGAGACAATGATTTCATCAACATTTACAGAAATGCCATGGGAAAGAATGGAAATAAAATGATTCCGTATTAGAGGGAAAGTATATTTAATCCCAGTCAACTATCTTTCAAGGTGGATTGAAATGGTAAGATTTAATTCAACTGCAATAAACACATCGGTTAGAGCACTGAACAGAATCTTTGTGATACAGTTTCCTGAAAGAACTAATATCAGATATTGGACATCAATCTATGAACCAGAATGTCAGGAAGTTCATTTTGAAGACAAGCATCGACCAGATGATGAGTTTTCCCCTCCTCCTCACTCAAGCAGAAAGACTGAAAGTAGTCAAGATGATGAAGTCACTGATTCATAAGAATCTAGCTGGGAATAAATTCCACTCAGTTACAGAGCAACACAGCTACAACGGATGCTTGCTATTCGTAGGAGATATATTTTGGGCATATATGCAAAATAACGAATATCAAGGCAACAAACGGCATGGACCATGGACCCCCTATAGAATTGTTAATAAGATGTAGCGTAAAAACAGATAGACTGATTTTAAAACTCAACTTCCTGCTAAAACCTTAACCATTCAAGACCACAAGAAGATAATATAAATTAGGTAACAGTCACAGGTAAAAACAACAGAGGTGGTACTACTCTGTACATTCAGCTAAACCTCCAGCAAGCTTAAAGTCAAAGCAGCAAACCTGGTTAAGGAACAAGAAGTCAGAAGCCACAGGTATCAGAAAAAAACAGGTCACCAGATTTTATATTGTGATAATGTCTGAAGGGCAATAAGAAAGCATTGATCTTACTCAAGACAAGAGCTGAGGCTAATAGGATTGTCACAGCCATTGTTATAGCACATCAGACAAGATATCGTACTATACCACTATTCGACACACAGTATAACACCATCTCTCTAATGTTGAACTAAAGTAAACCAGATGGGGACATCCAGTCAAAGCTCCAGATCATATCGCCCTTTAGCATTTGGACTTGGGGTGGAAGGAGTAGATGGTGATGACAGCAATAACAATGATCAGGTTAATCTTTACAAAGGCTAAGTAAGAAAAAGAAGTAAACTACTGCAATAATTTAGACCAAATAGAGGGAATCTTGAGGAAGATGTAATACAATATGATTCATGTAAAGCCTCATGTAATCTTTCACATTACTTTGGCGTCAACAAAATAGAATGTTTCAGCCCAGTATGACCATATAAAGAACAAAGAACAGTACAGCACCTTTAGACCACCAAGACTGCACTGACACAAGATGCCTTTCTAAACTAAAAACCTTTTACCTTCACTATTTTATATTCTATTCCCAACTTATTCATGTATCTGTCAAGATGCCTTTTGAATGTTGCTACTGTATCTGCTTCTACCACCTTTCCTGACAGTGCATTTCAGGCACCTACAACCCTCTGTGTAAAAAAAAAAGACTTGCCTATCATCTCCTTTAAAACTTTTCCCCTTTTATTTAAACCTATGTCCCTAATAATTGACGTTTCTTCTATGAGGTAGAACCACCAAATAGCTATGTTTCTTAATTTTGTGAAACTCTTTCAGTTTACCCCCTCAGCTTCTGATGTTCAAGTGAAAATAAACCAAGTTTTTCCAATCTCTCCTCATAGCTCATACTTTCCAAACCAGGCAACATCCTGGTGGACCTTTTCTGTATTCTCTCCAAAGCCTCCACATTCTATTGGCAGTGTGACAACCAGAACTATATGCAATACTTCAAACAAGGCTTAACCAAAGTTCTACACACCTGTATCATGACTTGCCCCAACTGACGAAGGCAAGCATGCTATTTCATAGAATCCCACAGTGAGGAAATAGGCCCTTTGGCCCAACAAGTCCACACCAAAACTCAGAGCATCCCACGCAGACTCATCTCCCTATAACCCACCTAATCTAGGGCAATTTAGCGTGGCCCATTCACCTTACCTGCACATCTTTGGACTGTGGGAGGAAACCAGAGGAAACCCATGCAAAAACAGGGAGAATGTGCAAACTCCACATAGACAGTCACCCAAGGCTGGAATCAAACCCAGGTCCCTGGAGCTGTGAGGCAGCAGTGCTAACCACTGAGCTACTGTGCCACCCTATATGCCTGCTTAACCGCCTTATCCATTTGTGTTGCTACTTCTAAGGAACAACGGACCTGTTCACTGAAATTGCTTATTGGACTGTATTCTCCTGGATTATCTATGTTGCCCCTCTCAAACAAAGAAACAAAGTCTACGATTCTCCAGTTCTCTGGGACTTCCTCTGTGACTAAAGAAAATACAAAGATTTTGTACGAGGCCCTCCAATTTCCACCCTAGCCTTCCTCAGTATTCTAGGATCAATTCCAACATGTCCTGGGGACTTGACTACCATAAAAATATCGATATACTCCTTACCAGACTCACCATCCACCATGATCTTCTCTTTTGTGAACAGTGATGCAAAGTATTCATTCAAGACCTCACCCACTTTCTCTGGCGCCAAGAATAAATTCCTTCATTTGTCCTTGAGTGAACCTAACCTTTCCCTAGCTACCCTTTTGCTCCTTATATATGTATAATGTATTATATAAATGTATAAAAAGCCTTGGGATTTTCCTTAATCCTGTTTACTAAGGTAACTTCAGGCTCCGTTTAGCCCTATTAACATCTTGTTTAAGGTCTTTACTGCGATTTTTATATTCTTTGTGGGCTCTATCTGTCTTCTGTCTAAGCTCACAATTTCTCTTGTCATCCAAGATTCCTGAAACTTGCCAACCTTATCCTTCACTTTCACAGTCTTAATCAATCGGCTTTTAAAACATTCCCACATGACAGATGTGGATTTACCCTCAAACAACTGCCCTCAGTCAATATTCTCCAGTTCCTGCCTAATATTGTGGTGGCTAAACTTCCCCCACTATTACAGTGTTACAGTAATAAGTTGAAGGAACAAGCAGCCTCAGGGACAGTGAATGTGTATACACCCACAACTCAGAGAAATTTCAGAATACTCACTCATAATGCAGATATCAGAATTGGCTTAAAACACAGGATAAGGCAACATGCAATACTTGAAAGTCTAAGTGTATGAGGGGTTTGGAAGTTGATATGCTTTCACTCACACATCAACATCTCCTCTGCGTGCTCAGAATACAGTCATTTGATGTGTTTGGTACCTATTCAAATAATGATTGTCCACATGCAGGTACTCCCACAAGTCAACAAGGTGTACAGCTGGATGAATACAGCAGGCCAAGCAGCATCAGAGGAGCAGGAAAGCTGAAGTTTTGGGCCTAGACCCTTCTTCAGAAATGGGGTGGGGGGAAGGGAGTTCCGAAATAAATAGAGAGGGAGGGAGGCGGATGGAAGATGGATAAAGGAGAAGATAGGTGGAGAGTATACAAACAGGTCAAAGAGGCGGGGATGGAGCCTGTAAAGGTAAGTGTAGGTGGGGAGTTAGGGAGGGGATAGGTCAGTCCAGGGAGGACAGGTCAAGGGGGCGGGATGATGTTAGTAGGTAGGAGATGGGGATGGGGCTTGAGGTGGGAGGAGGAGATAGGTGGGAGGAAGGACAGGTTAGGGAGGCGGGGACAAGCTGGGCTGGTTTTGGGATGCAGTTGGGGTAGGGGAGATTTTGAAGCTTGTGAAGTCTACATTGATACCATTGGGCTGCGGGGTTCCCAAGCGAAATATGAGATGCTGTTCCTGCAGCCTTCATCGGGTGGCATCGTTGTGGCACTGCAGGAGGCCCAGGATGGACATGTTGTCTAAGGAATGGGAGGGGGGAGTTGAAATGCTCACGACTGGGGTGTGTGGTTGTTTAGTGCGAACCGAGCTTAGATGTTCCGCAAAGCGGTCCCCAAGCATCCACTGGTTTCCCCGAAATAAAGAATCAGTGGTCCTGAATCAGTGATTCTGGCTTTGAGTGATTAGTTCGACAAAGATGGGCAATTCTCTTGGAACAGGCTTCTGCTGTTGAGCTGCCTTTCTTGCCATCAGATGTGGAAAAACCTGAAGAAATGTCCATTGAAGCATGAGTTAAGGCCAGTAACATAAGTTCCTATGTATCACAATAAAATCACTGTTCAATTTACAAAGTTAGGATTTGACTCTAGGCCCCTCATCTTTCTGACTAAATCCATCATATTATATGATTTCAAGGTATCAGGATCAAAATGTTAACATTTTTGGGTGAGGGACTTGTAAAAGCGGTCCGAAAATTTCTCTTTGATTCTCTCCCAAAAGCTGAAGATTGATGGGTGGCACAGTGGCTCAGTGGTTAGCACTGCTGCCTCACAGCACCAGGGACCAGCGTTCAATTCCACCCTTGGGTGACTGTCTGAGTGGAGTTTGCACATTCTCCCCATGTCTGCATGGGTTTTCTCCCAAGTCCAAAGATGAGCCAGCTAGGTGGATTGGCCATGTTAAATTGCCCATAGTGTTCAGGGATGTGTAGATCAGGTGGGTTATAGGGGGATGGGGTATGGGTGGGATGCTCTGAGGTTCAGTATGGACTTGTTGGGCCAAAGGGCCTGTTTCCATACTGTAGAGGTTCAATGATATTCAATATAGCCAACATTTTCTGTTTTTCTTTCCACCATCACTTGATGGCTTTTTGCTAAATATTCCACACACACATTCTACCACCCAGTGAAAACACATTAACACTCCACCACCTACTGCCATCACATTAAGACAGAGCATAATTGACAATAGTTCTTATCTCTCCATGAAAGTCATTAACAAAGAGTGTGATTAATTTTAAAGTACAGATAGAGATAGTTATTTTCCAACTCAGTAGTAGAAGGAAATAAAGACTTATTTTCAGTATTACGAATTAAGGGATAAGGCTGTTTTGCTGCAATGAGCAGATGTATTTACTGTCTATTTTGATACACGTGATATTTTTATTTGCTACAAAGTATATGCTTAATGTAAAGCTTATTGAAAAAAAATCATGTTTAATGTCTTAATAAGTAAGTAAGGATGAGGATATGACGTGTTAAAGAATATGACATTGTAAACCTAAATCCAAAGTGACCAGTGTATATAAAATGAACTCTGCTCCAGACCATAACATATAAAACTGAAAGACTCTTCATAAGTTACATAAATATAATTTCTAATAGTAGAGCACCTTCAAGCAATGTAAATGTCTTGTGCAACAAGATCAATGCTCCAATATGCTTGAATGATCAAAAAATATAATGCAACTGAAACAAAATTACTGGCAGCAAAGACCATTGAAGACTTAATGACTACAAAACAGTCTTGTAAGGTGCTTTCATCTGTTCATCATCTATCGCCCAGTTAGTATTAGATAGCTTTTGTTGAAAATTTTTCAATTACCATAACATAACTTTAAAACGTATTTGGTTATAATTTCTCAATGCTCATCGAGTGTACCCATAAATACATGTACAGCTATCACATATATGCAACTGAATAGTGTTTTCTCTAGGGCATGGAACAATCTGTAATTCCAGATAAGTCCATGATCAATTATCATTCAGAAGTCCAGAGATGAACGCATTCATTATCTCATTCCCTGCCTTCCCCAGAAAGACCCAGATTACTGAAGGACCAACAATCACTGTTGCATTGACACTCCTTTTCTAGGTTTGCATGACAGAACGTTGCATTTCTGTCCAGGATTTTCAAACTCACGGAGGAGCATGGTAGTCATATACTAAACTGCTTCATTGCAGTGTTGAATGTTGAACTCTCTGTCTCAAAAGGTGGTGGTGTCATTATCACTTCCCAAATTGGCGTACATAATTACATTCACCATTACCTCATACTGACCGAACCTCGAACTTTACAGATTGAGGTGATCGGGAGGTTTCACTATTCTCCTTGAACACGTCTCTGCAGACTTGAGAGATTGGTATTTTACTGGATGGAAGATTATGCTCTTTAATGCTCTCTCTGACAGTCTAAGGCCCATTGAAGCTGGAGGGTATTTAATCTCTTGTATTTCCTTTTTGGACAAGTTCTTTCCTGAAACAGGCAATTTCTTCTTTCCAATATCTTGAATCATTGGATATTGGTTCTCCTTTCCTGGTGGTGGTTTCCACAAAGGTGACAACATTATAATTCCAATCTGTGTTATTAGTTTTGTTTTTCATCTTCAGTCTGCCTGTGAAGCTGTGCTGAAGCATATAAACTATTTAATACAACATTTTGATCAGTTTGGACTATCTCATTTACCCTCAGCAATTGTATTATTGTTGGAATCAAGATGCTCACTTCTTCAGATCTGCTATTAATTCTGGCTTGGCGTCATCTCTGTTACAGTTACTGAAGATTCTTCCTGGGCAGATAAGTAAGTCAAATGTCCTGCTTAAATTTGTCTCTTCTGAGTCACCTGAGCCTGTAACATCAGACTTGAACCTCTCATTGTTATTTGTTCACCAAGCTGTGTTGTACTCAAATTACATCATCTGTAAGAGATTCGTTGCTTTAGCTCAAGTGGAATAGTCTGTCAATTGGCTGTCCCTCCCTTGTAAATCTTGCTGACTCAACCAGTCTGAGCACTCTTCAATGTTAATGGGAACGAGAAACATTTATGTCAATTCAGTACAGTTCCATCCTCATTTACAGTATGAAACACATTTCTTATTAAACACTGCGAATGTCAACAGAATCTGTTTGTAGTTTAGGTTTTGCCGTGAGCCTAAGGAGTCCCATGAAATCTTTTATAAACTGTCTTTTGGTTGGTTGTTCCTTGACCAGTTGTTGACTGGCTATTCAATCATTTCATACAGTTTAACTCTGTCTCCAGTTTGAAGAAGATTGAGGTCAAGTCATGACTTTCTACTCAGGATTGGAAAATCTTGATTTTGAAGTATGTTGGTTTTCTACCATTTGATTTTTTTTAATTTTGAAAATCTACTTAGAACACACCTTCAGTCTTAAATGCTCTGCATACTGGATAATGTAGTTCCAATATTGTTGGTGATTGATATAGTTTCTTAAGATGGCTCACTGTCTGATAATGTAGTAATCCTCGCCTGGTAGTTAATTTGAAATGTGCATAGTCCCCATTGACAATAAATATAAGCTTGTCAAAATGTAAGTTCTGGATCACCATTTTCCTCTCAGAAGATTTTACGTTTTTCTTCTATTGTAGACTATTCTACTTCATTAGCCTCTGAGTGAGTAGCTATTCTATTTCTTGCTTTTTTGAAATTGCCCTGCTTCTGCACATTTTCTGGAAGTGATCCCAATTGTAACAGGTGAAGCATTCACTTTTACTAGCTGGTCACTGTCTGCGCTTCTGAGGTTTCTTGGCTCCAATACGCTGACAAGGCCTTTTTAGAGCCTAATGCGGCTTCTACTCATTGTCATGGTTACTTAAGTTTGGCATTTGAGGTTTTGTGCCTTCAGAATTGAATGAACTCTGCTGATCTTCTGTGCCAAGGTCAATCTTCTCCTAAGATCATGTTGTGTTGCTTCCAGAATTCTGATTATTCACCATCTGAATTGTTCTTCCTAAAGTCAGGCCATCTTGCTTTGCAATAAATCTGACAAACACCCATCGGCAATTCTTACAAAAAAATCTTTGTCTTATGAATTCTAAGTTAAAGTCACCAGATTCATTTCTCCACCAATCTGTACAGACTTCTTTGTTCCTCCAATAATGTAATTATTGAGTTTCAAATAATTGCCAAAGACTTTCAGTGCTTTTTCAAAAGTAACAGTTGCTACTTTTACCACTTGGCTTATAATAACATGGTCAGCTATACCCAGATTTTTTTCCCACTGTGGTTCATTAGCCTTCATGTGAAACTTTATTTTGTGGACCCTTTAGTTATCTATTTTTGTCTTGCTACTTTGTTTTCCCCTCTCACTTTAGTATCTGACATAGCCACTGCTTGACTTTGTTTTAAATTTTTTTGTATACACTCTTGGGGTGCCTCCAGGTGCAGATCTCATTACTTGGAGGATAGGTTTGTCAGTCTCACTTCTGTAAAAATGTTGTAATAAGTCTGCCTAACAACAAACATGGAACAGGTGTTGGTATCCACAAATATTCGTCGAACTTAGTATGTTATATACAGAGCAGGGAGAGGAGCGTGCATGACCATCTTGGAGTAAGCCATTTTAAACCCTGAATGTCATGTGATATGATGTCTCTGCTGGTGATGTCATCAGGTGTCCTATTTATAGCTGCTGTTCTACAAACCAGGAAAGAATTATTAAAGTAAAGGAGCAAATAGCATTGAAAGTAAACCAGCAAGAAATATATAAACACCACTTTGACAAGGATTTAGAAAAGGAAGAAAGTAGCTGAAATAAGCTTTGGGCCCTTGGATGGTGGGACTGTGAAATTATTCTTGAGAGAAACAGAGATGGTAGACCATTTGACCACAACTGACAACTATTTTATAACAGTCTTCACAGTGGAAGGCAGAAAAATTGTTCCAAGAGCAACAGAAAATCAATAGGTGAGATGGAGAAAGAAATGTAAAATGATCCCTGTCATGAGGGACGAATTCAAGGGAAATTAATGGGAGAAAAGGCTGAAAAGCTTCCCTGGCCCTTACAGCCTGCATTCTCAGTTGTTAAAAAGTGGCTCCAAAGGCAGTTCTGGAAATGTTGCATCTTCCAAAATTCCAGAGCTTCTGGTCCTAGTGGAATGGAAACCACACATGGTACTGAAGTTTACATTGCGAATTTGAACGCTAACCCTGGTGTGAGAGTCCAATACAAGACCAGAGGATATGACTGCACAATGTGCACCGTAGCATACAACAGCTGTCATCTGTTAGGGTGGTTTAGCTGAAGCACCTGCTGAAGAACCCAAATTCTCATCACCACTTTTTTGTATTTCCCATGATCCCAGTTGCAGCGGGGGAACTGAACATACCTATTCAGTCAGTGCTGACCTCCCTGTGAGGGAGAGATGTTACGCAACTTACACCATTGCAGTTTTCCTCTGCACATTCCACTAGGGCAGCCACTCTGAGCTTGAGGAGCAGCCAAGCTTTCTTGGAACATATGGTGCTCTGAGCCACATATTACAAGTAAGCAAGGCAACTAGCAGAATCTGCTGTGGGCAGTTGGTCTCCGAGAACGGAGACAGGCACAGCCTTGCTCTCAGGACTGAAGATGCTCGGTGCTAGCTGTCCACATGGAGGGTTTTTGAAGACCATCAGAGGGAGTTGAGTTCCCAAATGTCACAGAGGCACTGTGGTGTCACAGGTAGATAATGGAGTAGACCATGCGGTGCATGTGATTAAAACTGAGAGTCATAATAAAGCACTTCAGCTCCTTCTCTGAGAAAGTGACCAGGTCCTTGCAGAATCATGTGCAACATCACTCTGAGTGGATGCAGTATGTTGACACAAACAGATAAAAAGTCACATTGAAAGTTGTTATTTCCGCAGAAATGTCTGGAGTGGATGCCAACTGTGTCTTTGCCAAGATCTTCACACAGGGTGCAAGCCTGCCATGAAACAAGAGCAACTGTCAAGGATGCCATTCTTCCAAAGTCACCAGTGTCACCTTATCTCTCACGAAGAACGCTATGCTAAAAGGCTCTGTGACAAAGGCTGGCCCTGCAATAGCACAGGTACAGCAGACCCCACAGGCATCTCCATGACAAGGAGGAAAGCCATAGGCAGCTGTGAGCCAAGAGGGGGGGACAGGCTCCCTCACCTCATCTACAGCCACAGCAAGAGGATGCTATAGACCTGGGTAAAAACCCAAGGAGTCAAATAAGATGGACTTTCATTGATGATGGTGCAGTGCAGCAACAAACATACATGAATCATCCAGGCTGGTTCGTACAGAAATGGCATTACCCAAGCCATCAAGGTAATGTAAACACATCTTCAAGGTGTCACTGGTCTGTACCAAGGACGTTCCCCCTAGTTCTCATTGCTACCTTCCTGTGTTTCTCACAGGGACACCCTGCATCCATAATGCAGTACTGAACGGACATCAGAAAGCTCTTCTTCAGAGGATAAGGCTTATTTCCTCAAAAGCCATTCAGGGAATCCGGACATTAGCCTGAAGACGAGTAACAAATGGGAGTCACAAAGGACAAATGCATTGAGCACTGGGAATTGACTGCAGACCTACAAAATGAGCTTCCCTTGGTCACAAATCAAATGAATATTTACTCTTTTTCTGTTCAGGAACCTGGCTGTCTCATCTGCCAGTGACTTAATGGCTACGTTGGTCCTATTAATGACCCTTTGGAGATAAGGAATCCATCAATAGCGGCAAACCAACATATCTTCTGAATTTCACTTGATTATTAATCTAGAAACCCAGGTAATGTTCTGGGGACCCAGGTTCAAATCCCATCATGGCAAATGGTGAAATTTGAATTAAATAATAAAGAAATCTGGGAGTAAGAGTCTAATGATGACCATGAAACCATTGCCAATTGTCGGAAAATAAAGACTCATCTGGTTCGCTAATGTCCATAAAGGAAGGAAACCTGCCATCCTTACGTGGTCTGGCCTATATGTGACTCCAGGCCCACCATAATATGGTTGAATCTCAACTGCCCTCTGGGTAATTAGGAATGGGCAATAAATTCTGGTCTGGCCAGTGACATTCACATCTGGTTGGATTTCCAGCACAAGGAGATTGGCTCTGGGGAAGCCAAATGGATTGCACCTGAACAGAGCTGGGACTGAGTTTCTTGAAGGACATTTTGCTAGTGCCCTTGGGATGACTTTAAAGTAAGTTGCTGGGGATCAAGAACGAATAGTACAGGAGAAGACCATAGTTTACAAAATACTTAGAAATGCAAATGGCACTTGCATAGACAATAACAAGTTAATAGGTGATGTCAGATCAAAGACAAAAAAAAATGAAGTCTAAATCAGGATTACTGTCCATGCATATGAATCCACAAAGTATAGCAAATAAGATTGGGGAGTTACAAACGCAGATTGCCATGTGGAATTTTAATGTTTTGGCTATAACAGACACTTGGATCAAGGAAGTGCAAGATGGCATTTTGAATATGTACAAATTATTTAGAAGTTACAGATAAGGAAAGAAAGGAAGAGAGATCGTGGTATTGGTTGAAGACTGCAATGCTGGAGAGAAAGGGTGCAAGCAAAAATTAATTTGGCTAGAACTAAGGAACAAAAAGGATAGCTATATTTTTAGGTGTAGTCTTTAGAAAAGCAGCTAGTTGAAAGGATGTAGGTGAAGAAATCTGCAGGGAAATTACAGAGAGATGTCAACGCTATGGCATGGTTATAAATGGAGCCTTCAATTATCCAAACGTGGGGAGGCAATGTCCTCGTGGTGTTATCACTTCACTGTTAATCCAGAAACTCGGGTAAATTTCTGGTTCGAATCCCACAATGGTAGATGATTGAATTTGAAATCAATAAAAATCTAGCATTATGAATTTAATGACCATGAATCCATTGTTGATTGTTGGGGAAAAAAAATTCATCTGGTTTAGAGAAGGAAACTGCTGTCCTTACCAGGTCTGATCCACATGTGACTCAGAACAACAACATTGTTGTTGTCTTTTAATTGCCCTCCGGGCAATTATGGATGGGTAATAAATGCTAGCCTAGACAGCAACACCATCATCCCATGAACGAATGAATTAAAAGAAAACATAGACGGGGTACTTGTAGTATATGGAGCTATGGGGGGAAATGTTCCTGTATTGCATGCAGGAGAGCTTTCTACAGCAGTATGTATCTAGTGCAACATGAAAGGGTGAACTGTTGGGCCTGGCTCTTGGAAATCTGATGAGCCATATGGATCAAGTGTCAGCAGAGGAATATCTAGGAGACAGTAATCATTGAATTGTGAGGTTTAGGATGATGGTGGAGAAAGAGATGCAACAACCCAGAGTGAGAAAAATAACTTGGTGGAAAGTGGACTCCAATAGGGCAAGAAGGAGCTAGACAGGATTGCTTGGCATGACAGCTTGACAGGAAAACAGGAACTGGGTGATAGGCTGCCTTCAGAGAGGAAATGGTTCAAGTACAGTCAAATAGGAAATGTAGAACAAATAAAACCGGAGTTCCCTGGATGACAATGGAGATTGAAATTTAGATGAAGAAGAAAAATGTACATGACAAGTGACAGGTAGAAAATAAAATTGGGTACTAAGAGGATAAAGATTAGAGGGGAGTTGCAATGGGGAATTATGTTGATTACCAGTCTTTTCTCATAAGGAGGTGTCTCAGAGTCTGCTGTGGTCAAATAAATAATAAGAGTGTGATAAAAGGAGAAGTTGGTCCGATTAGGGACCAAGAAGGGAATTTACACATGTAAGCTGAGAGCATGGCTGAGATGTTAAGTGAATACTTTGCACCTGTCTTTACAAAAGAGAGAGTTGTTGCCCTTGCCATGATCAGAAAACAGGGGCCTCAGTCACTAGAAGAGTTCAAATTGATAGGATAGATGTATTGGATAGACTGTTGGTATTTAAAATTGACAAAACACCAGGACCAGGTGCATTCAAGGATCTTGAAAGAAGTGAAAGTGGAAGTTGCAGGAGTAATGAACCCAACCACACAAACCAGTCAGTTTACCTTCAGTGGTATGGAAACCTGCAGGGCAAGTTATTCAGTAGTAGTTATATAGAAATAAGTGGGATGATTAGAAAGAATCTGCATAGATTTCTAGACAGGAAATCATCCTGAATTAATGTGCTGGAGTTTTTTGAAGAGGTAAACAGAAAGGTTCAATGAGAGTAAAACTATTGATGTCATATCGAACCCCTACAGGATGGAAACAGACCATTTGGCCTAACAGGTCCACATCAACAAAGCCTCCAAAGAGCATCCCACCCAGATGCATCCCCCTTGCCTATAAACCTGCATTTCCAAATGGCTAACTCACCATACCAGCATATTATGGGCAATTTATCATGGCCAATCCACCCAACCTGCACATCTTTGGGCTGTGGGAGGAAACCAGAGCACCAAGTGGAAACCCATGCAGACGGGGGGAGAATGTGCAAACTCCACACAGACAATTACCCAATGGTGGAATCAAAACCAGGTCCCTAGTACTGTGAGGCAGCAGTGCTAACCACTGAGCCACTATGCCACCCATATACAGTGGCTTTCAGAAGTCAGAAGACATTTGCTACAGTGTCACACAACACACTTGTGAGGAACATTATATGCCATGGAAGAAAATGTCAGTAACAACGCTAAATGAGAGAAAACAGAATGTTATGGTCAATGGATATTTTTGGCTTGGAGGAAGGTTTGTAATGGAATTCCCTGGTTCTCAGTATTGAGGTCATTGGTTTTCTTAATGAAAATACTAATGATCTAGATCTTGGTTTCAGGAGACAACTTGAATGTTTGTGGATGACAATTGGAAGAATTATATACTATGAAGAGAACAGCGTGGAATTCCAAAAGAACATTGACCATCTGGTGGAGTGGTGGATAGGTGGCAGGTGAGGTTCACTGCAAAGTGGGATGTGATACATTTTGGTAGGAAGAACATTGGAAGACCGTATAAGATAGGAGGAGCAAGAGGAGAGGGACATGGCTGCAAATGTGCACCAATTGTTGAAAGTGGCAGGTAGAGAGAAAAGTAAAATAGCCGGTGTTCTTGGCTTTGTTAATAGGGTCTAGAATACAAGAGCAAGGAGGTGCTGTTGAACATGTATAAGACACTTGTCTGACCTCAAATGGAGTATTGTGTACACTTGTGGGTGTCACATTATAGGAAATATGTAAACACATTGGACAGAGAGTGCAGGCAGTTTATAAGAATAACTGCAGGGATGAGAAACTTCAATTACAAGAATTGATTGAAGAAATTGCTGTTCTTTTTGGGAGCATAGGCAGAGAAGTATCCGTACTTAAAATGAAGTGTGCATTTCTTCTACTACTGATTTTCATTTCAGGCAGTTTGTAAGTGTAGATGCAGTTTCTTTTGCAACAGGGACAGATTCCGTTGGAGATCTGGTTTAGACAAATGTGCACTGGTGTCACAGTAGCTAAATAGTGAGCAAAATGCTGTCTTTATAAATTTAATTCAAGAACACCTTTTGTTCTAACGAAGCCCTGCGACCTATTTCAATTGCATAACCCTACTTAGACATTTCAATCTTCTGAATTAATTTACTTGACAGGCTCAGTTTTCTTTGCTTCACTATTAGTAGCAAATATTTTAGCCTTTTACCTTCACAACAGTGGCACAATTTTAATCGCTAATAACTTGAAAGGGTCATGCATGATTGTCCAATCTGTCTTGCTTCCATCAAGGCTCCATGCTGGGAATGTCGACTTATATTGCCTTGCCCCTAAATTTGTCTGTCTTGTTGTGACTCTCTCAATCTTCAAAATCCTCCTTTAAATCAATTGCCTTGACAGCACCTTTAGTCACCTCCTCTAATTACCTTCCTGCTCTTATCCAGTTTAGATTCATGGCTTGTGAAAGATCTTGTGATGGTTTGCTGCATTTAAGTCTCTACATCAATGTACATATACCTCAAATGTTACACACAATCATTTCTTACAATTCGCCAGATTTTTTTCAATAGACCAGTGTCTGATGACAGGAATCTAATTATAAGACCAAGCATAGAGATCAGTGGGCCGAATTTGTTGCTCTCTCAATTTTCTGCTGCTTAAAATTGAGATTGATAGCGACATATGAAAAGGAGTAGACCATTCATCACCTTCAACTAGCTCCATCATTTAATTAGATCATGGTTGATCTATGCCTCAGCTTATTTTTCTGACTTTGCTCTATCCTTTGATATCCTTGCCTAACAAAAATCTGTCAATCACATTCTTGAAAATTTCAATTGACTCAATATCCCCAGCCTTCTGAGAGAGAGAGCCTGATCTCCAGTATTCATTCCCTGAAAATAGTGTCGGTGACCTGGCCCTAGTTTCAAGATTATGTTCCCTTGTCTTGAATTCTCCTGAAATTGGAAATATTTTCCCTGTATTTATTGAGTCCCTATGTTGTTTTAAACTCCAGGAACTCCAGGAAATTAAATAAGGTTAAACAGCTTGTCAGCATAATTTAACCCCTTAAGCCCCTGTATCATTCTGCTGAGTGTACAATGCACTCCCCTTCACCTTCCTCCCCTCACACTCACGCAGTATTTATTTCCTGTGGTTTGTAGTTGCAAACGAAACAAATATAAGAGGCATTTCTCAGAGGCTTTGAACAACTGCAGCACCACATCTTTACTTCGCATTCCACTTTCCAATAGAAACAGGTAACATTCTGTAAAACGTTTTGAATGCTATTTAGTACTGGTGCATCATCTTCAGTGTGTTTTTGTTTATTCATTGCTGGAATGTGGGCATCTCTAAACATTTTTTTTTCTGAAGAAGAGTCTAGGCCTGAAACGTCAGCTTTCCTGCACCTCTGTGCTGCTTGGCCTGCTGTGTTCATCCAGTTCTACATCTTGTTATCTCATCTCTAAACATATTTGTTTGAACTTGGTTTTAGTACATCTCCTCTAACTCTGCTATTTCTTTGACCTAGGAATGAAATGAGCCACTCCTTTAATAAGTGCACCTCCACTGCCTTCATGGTGTGCCCCTGCTCACATGTGCTATCTTATGCATTCAATAGTACTGTATCATTGTTGCAAAGCCATGCATTAGATTAATAAGGTCTATGTTATTTTTTGACTGGTTGTGTTTTAAAAGACTGGTTGCATTTTCTAAGATAGCTGACCATTTGCATCACCTTACAAATTCCAAAACCATTAAAATTGAGTCATCCTGTCTGTAGGAATTCAAAAATTACTTGAGAGGACAGGAAGGTGAATGAGCCACATCCCCTGACCCATTTGCAAAGCATTCAGACAGCCCCTGGGGAATAAACCATTTGATGTAATCATTCATCCAATGGACTCTAGCTGGGACAGGAGACCTTCCCAGCTACAATCAAATTCTTGTAAATCCTCTGTATCCATGAAATCATAAATCACAAATTTGCATATCCGTGCCAAAAAATAAGTAACAGCAAAAATCAACATCTGTGGGTGATTTTCAACCTATTTTTAATGAGTTCCGCACTTATTGGTTTCATTATTTGTGGGGGGTCTCAGGAATGGAATTCCACGGATATGCTGGAATGAGTAAGTAAGTTGAAACCACACATTTGGAATTCCCTAGCTATAATCATATTTCGGCTATTGGTCAGTTGGAAAACGAGGATCATGTGATAAGCCAAAACTCCCTTTTGTGTTACTTTTGGTCAAACCTGGATCCATATTCCTCTCAGAGATAAAAGGTACTGCAGATGCTGGAGAATCTGAGATCCCTCTATTCACTTCCAATTCATGTATTCGACCAGGTGCTTCCTGAAAACTGCTATTGTGTCAGCACAGGCTTGGAGGGCCAAAGGGCTTGTTTCTGTGTTGAATTGTTCTTTGTCTTTGTTCTTTCTTACTTAACTTCAAATTTACCTGGTAAGTAGATATTCTGAATGTACAAAATTACTAGAAACTAAATGTGACTTCTTTATATCCACCTAAAAATAAACTCAGGCAACAAAAACAAATACTTGATGGAAGTTATATTTACAAGCAGGGTATAAATTTGTAGTTATTTTTTGTGATTTCTCTCAGTCCTTAAGAAGAAACCTTCTTCAGACCTCAACGCTATATTTTATCAAAGATGGCTATTCTGTTCAAAATTAAAGGATAACTCGAAGTAATTTCAATGCCACATTCAAAAACTTAGTGATCCACAAAACAACTTATTTTATTGTGTATTCTGTGTGAAAGAATCCCCTGAAGGACCAAAAATGTGTTTTTGTGTGAATATCTGTAGGTGCCTTATCTTGTCTCAAGGTTTTTCCTATTTTTCTTTGCTGCACTGACTTATTTACGAATCTTAATTTTGGCAAAGTTTAAGAATCAAATTTTTTAAGATTGCGTTCTCAATATTAATTTAAGTTTACCAATAAATTGTTGCATTAGTTTGGTGAATTTCTTTGCACGGGTAAATCTGAGTGTGTGTGTACATGGAAGTTAGAGTATTTTAATTATTTTTGTTAGACTGGTTTAAGATCAATTAGTAACTTTCTCATTTCTAAAACAAAGATATTAGGTCTGTTTGTACTTTCTTTTACATTCAAAGCACATAAACAGTTAAATATGCATTGAATTGATTAAAAAATAGCCTGTTATTGTCAAGTGAGGAGTCAAACACCTAGAATGGCTGTAGCAATGTTGTCATTTACAAAAGCTGGAGTGAACTTTGATTTTGTGTGAAAGTGTAACCCAGGGAATACTTGTCCAACAGCACATTATATATTTTCATATCCATTGACTCACCTCTTATATCATTATCCCAAAAACATCTCTACAAATGAACTGTTAGGTTGCTTCTTTTTAAACTTGGCCTGTGTCTTTACTCAGGGTGCAACAAATTGAAAGGGTTGTGTAATTAGGATGCATATTTTGTCAAATAATTTTGTTTAGAGCATTGGCACATACCTTTCATCAACTCCCAGGACCTTGCATTGTCAATGTTGTTTTTAGCCCTGTTTCCCACCTATTAGAGCCATTATGGCACAGAAAGAGAGCATTTCGTCCACTTCCTTAGTTACACACGCTACAGAATAAGCATCCTTTTATTCACATTATTAAGCGCTAATTCCAGCTATATGATGGTGCTTAGTGTATTCTGTGCTGGCACTCTGATAATGCTTTGTCTACTGAAGATTTGTAAGCTCTCTACTTCCTGCTGCCTCCTCCAACAAATGTACACCTTCTAAAAAGCAGCTGCAGCTTTTTAAGACCTACAATTAGTTTGAAAATTCCTTCCGGAGTATTTGAATTGCCAATAGGTTGATACAATATAGCATTCCTGCCCAAAGATCATAGAAACCAGATCATCAACGCTAATGGAAAAAAAAGCCAAAATGTTTCCAAAGGTTACAGTCTACAACGTCACTTATTGAACATGCTGCTAAGTATTTCACATTGAATATTTAAATTAAGCAGCTTCATTTTAGTTCCCCTTCATCACCTGAAGGCATTGTCTTCTTGCTATCTTATGGCTGTGGGGCACCAGTCATTGCCTGGTACATCACTCAAATAGTGGCAATCATTCTTATCTGAGCTCTGACAATGTGTTAGAACTGCTGTCAAAAGACCCTTTCCTGAATGACGTCTACAGATGCATGCACTTCCAGGAGGAGTCATTTGAAAACAATCAAGAATGGCAAAACTGGCCAATATAATGCTGTTTAGTGAATCTAACAATGATTAGTTGATATAGAACATTTAGTCTGTTAATAATTTATCCAAATTACATCAGCTTCATAAATTATTTTTAAGAGAAGACTCCGTTGTTTTTAATACACTTTTACTTTAGATCAAACACTAATGTTAAACAAATGCAATAAGCTGAATCGAGTAAGCTTGAACTGTTGATAAGGAGTTGAAGCTGTAGCATTCTATATCCCAGATTTATGATATGATCAATGCACCGGGATACAACAATTCATTGCAACATATTCATGCACTGACTCCTACCAACACACAATGGAAGCAGAAATGGGCAAGCAAATTACTGCTTGCTCCAAGCTGGATGAATTTTGCATGTATACTCAGTATTATTGCTTTCAGTGGGCAAATAATATACCAGTTAATATACCCATAATAATATACCCATAAAAGAAAACATTGCACTGCATTGTTTGCAGTTTCTGTTACAAATATCTTCCTCTGCAATCTACAAGCTTTGAAAACAAAAGCTTGACATTATTAAATTATCACTTCTTGAAATCGCCCAATGTAAACTAATTTTGATTTTCTACATTTGTAAAATGGGCAATGTCAAATTTACATAATTCAAAAGAAGAAATGGGAGAGACAGAAAGCTGAAGGCAGAAAGGCAAATTGCTGAAAAAACTCTGTAGATCTAGTAGCAGCTGTGGAGAGAAATCGGGGTTCATGTTTCAGGTCCAGTGACCCTTCTTCAGACCTGATTTTAGCTCTAAAGAAGGGTCTGAAGAAGGCCACTGGACACAGAACATTAGCTATGTTTTCTGTCCACAGATGCTGATAGACCTGTTAAGTTTTTGCAGCAATTTATGTTTTCTTTTCTGATTTTCAGCATCCATAGTTTTTTGGCTTGTTTTCCTAACAGGCAGAGTGTGTTAATGTTGCCCTTTGATCTTCCTCCCTGAGGTCAGCAAGGAAGGTTGCTGCTTGTCCTTTCATGTGGAAATAATGGCAGAGTAGACAGTTCATGAAAACCTGTCTAATTTAACAGCCTTTGATTCTGCTACTGGACCACTTTCAAAATTTTGAGGGTTACCATTGACCAGAAACTGGACTGGCCATATAAATGTCATGGCCCAAGGCTAGAAATCCTACAGTAAGTGATTCACCTGCTGACTCCTGAATGCCTGTCCACCAGCTGCAAGGTACAAGTCAGGAGGGTGATGGAGTGAGTGCAATTCTAACAACACTCAAGAAGCTCAACACCTCCCAGGACAAAGTAGTCCACTTGATTGACATTACATCCATAAAGGTTCACTCTCTCCATCATTGACGCTCAATAGCAGCAATATATATCATCTACAAGATGCATTGCAGATATTCACGAGGCTGCTTGGACAGCATCTTCCAAATTCACAACCAGTACCATCTAGAAAGACAAAGGAACAGAAACATAGGAACCCCACTCCCGACTTTCTCGGATGCTGCTAGTTGGTGGGTATTTGACCATTAGACGTTTGAACTTCTCGGACAATTCGCAGGGACGCAGGTGGGCTGGGATTTTACATGATCCTGGTGTGCAATTCCTGTCTGAAGTGCTGCAACAACTATCCCCCTGTTCGAAAATCTGAGCTATTATGTTAATTTGTTCTTGTAGAGTTACGTTAGCAGTGATTTGTTCAATGGATTAAATGCAGCATATGAGAAGAATTGCTACACCAATTGTTTGTGACTGGACACAGCCCACTTGGCATATATTTATTTGCCTGTCAAATGTTTTATGTGTTGTAAACTGCTGATGGAGTTTGTCCTACGGTTAGGTGAGATACTTGGTCTACCGATCAGTTGCCGTAATCTCAGATTGTTAGCAAAATATGGGTAGAATATCTCAGCAAAATTTGCTTAAGGTTTTTTGAAAATAAATTGCATCATAATTTTAAAACAAGCTTTCAAAGGAAATGGCCCACACAACAGGAATTGCAGCGGGGTAAGGAATGAAAACAAAACATTCCCATTCCAGAGCTTAGAGAAGTTCCAGTAGTGACTTCAGAAAGACATGGAGCATCAAATGTAATCCGCTGGTATACACAAATTGCAACAAATTGTAAAAAATGTACTCATCTATTATTGACCTAAATGGGATTTGCAAGCTTGTTCATTCTCAGTCCTGTGCTTAACAACCTTGGCTGTCAACAGATCACTGAATAATAACAGATAATGCTGAACAAATCTGTGCTCAATGAAATGCTTAAGGAGCATGTCAATTTATTATACATACCTATGGGTCCAACATTGTTTCTCAGATTGAAGCTTGTAGTGCATTTTACGAAGCTGTGCAGTGATACAGCTCAAAAGGTAGCACATCTGTGCCGATACATTCATTAAACACTATTTTGTTCATAAGTCGCTTTACCACTGTTCTTAACGTTAACTGGCACGTTATTTTAAGAGAGAGGTGAAATAACATTTCATTTTCAACATTTTCGAGCAGGTAATCTATCATTCTGACATGTCGCAAAAGAGTGATGTCTAAGCACTGGACTGTGCTCTGACCACCAAGACCCTATTAAAAATTGGTGAATGGATGAGGTTGGCTAACCTTCAGCTAATATCTTATGCACTGGCTCCAATGTTTACGAAAGAGACATGCAGTGTTTTTCTTTCTTGCAAACAATTTTATCTGGTCTGACTACATCTAGAAAGCCGAGTATTTTCAGTTGGAAAAGTCTTTCTCATAACAAAAGAGGCATCTCTAGGGCTAACAAAACAAAAATCAGTAAACACAATTTAAAACATTTATCTCAGAGATGATTTAATTTTTTATTTTTCAATTCTGCAATGTGACCATACTGGTCTTTCAAAAAACAATTAGATGTTGATCTAATTTTTAATAACAGAGAAAAGTCAGTTTGAGTTGTACCCTTAAAAGATGTGCATTTGACAAATCATTTTTTTTCAAAAATTTAAGGCAATTTTTGTTTTTTTCTGGAATTTCAAACCTCATCCAATGATTTGCATTTAAATTTGCTTTTAAGGTGTTCTTAATTCACAAACTTCGGAAAATTCTTCTCTTTCTGTTAATGTCGGGTTTTAAGCACTTACTACATGGTTAGTAATTACTAAGTAACTAGTGTTGGGTCTTTTAGACACTGAACTTTGTGCAAGCAATGATACAGGAATGAATTGTTCATTCAAAATCATCAAAGTTCATGTTGTCATACTTAAACAAAGTTCAGTAAATGGAGTACTTGAGCTTTCTATAAAATTGTTAACCCTTTTAATGTGGACAACGCAGATGTAAAGACCAATTCCTGCAAAACTACTCCAATAGATCCCAGAAAACAAGGCGTGGAGCTGGATGAACACAGCAGGCCAAGCAGCATCTTAGGAGCAGGAAAGCTTGACGTTTCAGGCCTAGACCCTTCATCAGAAATGGGGGAGGGGAAGAGGGTTCTGAAATAAATAGGGAGAGAAGGGGAGGCGGATAGAGGATGGATAGAGGAGAGGATAGGTGGAGAGGAGGCAGACAAGTCAAAGAGGCGGGGATGGAGCCAGTAAAGGTGAGTGTAGGTGGGGGAGTAGGGAGGAGATAGGTCAGTCCAGGGAGGACAGACAGGTCAAGGGGGCGGGATGAGGTTAGTAGATAGGAGATGGGGGTGGGGCTTGAGGTGGGAGGAGTGGATAGGTGAGAGGAAGAACAGGTTAGGGAGTTGAGGACGAGCTGGGCTGGTTTTGGGATGCAGTTGGGGGAGGGGAGATTTTGAAGCTTGTGAAATCCACATTGATACCATTGGGCTGCAGGGTTCCCAGGCTGAATATGATTTGCTGTTCCTGCAGCCTTCGGGTGGCATCATTGTGGCATTGCAGGAGGCCCAGGATGGACATGATGTCTGAGGAATGGGAAGGGGAGTTGAAATGGTTCACGACTGGGAGGTGCAGTTGTTTGTTGCGAACTGAGCGCAGGTGTTCTGCAAAGCGGTCCCCAAGCCTCCGCTTGGTTTCCCCGATGTAGAGGTGGCCACAATGGATACAGCGGATGCAGCATACCACATTAGCAGATGTGCAGGTGAACATCTGCTTGATGTGGAAAGTCTTCTTGGGGCCTGGGATTGGGGTGAGGGAGGAGGTGTGGGGGCAGGTGTAGCACTTCCTGTGGTTGCAGGGAAAGGTGCTGGGTGTGGTGGGGCTGGAGGGGAGTGTGGAGCAAACAAGGGAGTCACGGAGAGAGTGGTCCCTCCGGAAAGCAGACAAGGGTGGGGAGGGAAAAATGTCTTTGGTGGTGGGGTCGGATTGCAGATGGTGGAAGTGTCGGAGGATGATGCGTTGGATCTGGTTTGGTGGGGTGGTACGTGAGGACGAGGGGGATTCTGTTTTGGTTATTATTGCGGGGACGGGGCATGAGGAATGTGTTACGTGAAATGCGGGAGACACAATCAAGGGCGTTCTCGACCACTGTGGGGGGGGGAGTTGTGGTCCTTGAAGAATGAGGACATCTGAGATGTACGGGAGTGGAATGCCTCATCCTGGGAGCAGATGCAGCGGAGGCCAAGGAATTGGGAATAGGGGATGGCATTTTAGCAGGAAGGTGGGTGGGAGGAGGTGTATTCTAGGAAGCTGTGGGAGTCGGTGGGCTTGAAATGGATATCGGTTTCTAGGTGGTTACCCAAGATGGAGACAGAGGGGTCCAGGAAGGAGAGGGAGGTGTTCGAGATGGTCCAGGTGAACTTAAGGTTGGGGTGGAAGGTGTTGGTGAAGTGAATGAACTGTTCGAGCTCCTCGTGGGAGCACGAGGCGGCACCGATATAGTCATCAAAGTAACAGAGGAGGAGGTGGGATTTAGGACCAGTGTAGGTACGGAAGAGGGATTGTTCCACGTAACCTACAAAGAGGCAGGCATAGCTTGGGCCCATGCGGGTACCCATGGCCACCCCCTTTGTCTGTAGGAAGTGGGAGGAATTGAAAGAGAAGTTGTTGAGGCTGAGGATGAGTTCGGCCAAGCAACTGTCTTAGACATGGGCCCAGATATTTACCACATTGGATGACCAACATGATGGAAATGATGGAAATGATTGGAAATAAGTCACGCCCCTGAGCACAACATGTCCTATTTTCGTCCAAGTGGGATTGAGTACAGGCTGGGTTTTACACATACATGGTAAGCAGAGGCAGCTGGCTATTTAAATCATCAGGCACCTCCACTCAAATCAGATTTTTGCACTTCTTTATTGTGAAAACTGAAAGCATGGAACTTAGATCTGTTCTGTGAAGGCATGAAATTTGTAGATTCATTTGAATAGTTAAGTACCCCTTTGGAGAAGTAAGGTAACCCTTTGAAATCTGATCTTGGGACAGTTTCGGGTAGATTATGTGTTCCTCGGTGGAGGTAGGTATCATTTGGGATTGTTAAAAATGGGAATTGCTGTGTATAAAAGGTACATAAACCCATCACTGTCAACAACTGTTAACAAAGATGTCAAAATGAATTGAAGGACCTGCTGAAATAACTTATCAAAGGGACATGTCAAAAATGTCAAACGGATGTCTCAAAGAGAGATGCCAAAAATGTCAAGACATTTAAAGGTGCTGCCCTTGAAATTTTAGAAAAATTATACTGTAGTGGTAAAAAAGAAGATTGTTCTTTTTTATCTCTGTCTCTGGACATGTTCCTCAGGGATTTCATTGCCGGGATTAGCGCTGAATGATTATTTTCACAGCCGTCTATTACTAGAATGGGACGCCTTCCATTTCACAGTTTGATTAATAGCCACAAGTGGCTTTGGACTCTTTGCTGTGAGATTATAAATTCCAATGGTTGCTGCATTTTGATGAAATATTTCTTGTTATAAGGCCTTATCTTGTTAAGGAATATAAATTTTATAAATTCTATGAATGGGATTTCACAAATGCAAATGTTTTCTCAATATAGTCAAAGCTGCAGTACACGCTTAGATCTTTACTTTGGCTTTTATTTGGCTTTATTTCATCTGATCTCTGCATCAGTCCTGAGATCTGCTCTTGGTAGTTATTGGATGCGTTGACATGATAAGCGTTAGGGAAAAGGAAAGTTGGTGAGGTCAGAGATTGGCATGAGTTGGCACCAATTTGACTTAAGGATTATAAATGGCCATGAGGGTACGTAAAGCAATAAAACTTGGCATACGGTGTATGATGTGCCAGCAGATTTATAGAGGGTTTGAGGTGGCATAGATAGGGCATTGGGAGTATCTGGGGGTAAGGGAGAGAGCTGGAAGTATCTTGCAACTTTTCTTGTAGATGTTAGACACAGTTCCAGTTCCCAAGGCAGACCTTCTGGCCCAACATCTGAGTAAGTTCTTCAGTTCTTTGAGGGTGGCCTGCCTGAATTCTAATCAGTTTACTTCCCTGAGGCAAAAATAAGAAATGCGGCTAGCCATTTTTAAAGACTGGGTTCACAGAGTTGAGAATTCCCCTCTCTCCATGCACCCATTTCAGAAATGCAAATTTGAGCTTTAATCACTATTCCCTCATTAATTCAAAACATTTCTTACACTTGAATAATGTTTGAGATGCCAAACCATTAATCTCGATTAATGGCACTGTGTATGACTGCAAAATCCTTAATATATGAATAGGTTAGAGCTGAAAAAGTTTTGTAGAAACTTACCTTGCTTGATGCCAGCTGCATAAAATACCTTTGTATCTGACTGTTGATTTATGTTGTAATCTCAGTTTTAAGACACTTGGCTTGTACAATACTACGATGAAACTGATGCAGCTGAGCCTGCAATTTTTAGATTGGATTTGAAACCAAATTGTTGAGGAAATGTCACAGTTATCTGATACGAGTCTTAACCTATCCAATGCTTTGTCTTATCATCATAACTCAGGCTGAAAATATTTCAAACATCAGCCGTCAGTGTCAGACCCATAAGAGTCTATGTCTACAGTTTTTGTTGCACAATAGAATTAAGCATTGCCGAAGACAGTCTGAAGATCTGGTGTCCCCTGACTGTGCACTGATATGTGAACATTATTTTTTTCTTTGAAGAGTCACAGGCAAATTAATTCTTCTGTTTTCAATTCATTGGCGAGTGATTGACCATACCACCAGATGTTTTAGCAGCTGCCTATCATTCTAGAGCTGGATAAAATGCGTCAGCATCTGAAAATTGGAAGTAGAAAATAGTGCAGCAGAGTACATCTTTCTGAGGTTTGAATTTGAATAATAAGGCTGACACTGCCCAGGGAAACTATTAGTGGTGAATACTCTAATATTGTTGGGCCTACCTGCTGGATTAGGTGTCAGAATTACCAAATAGAAACTAAAGTAATATAAACTGTAAGCAATTCCTTTCTTTGATTGAACTATTGAAGATGTAAATTATAGTTTGTTGTTGTCATTCCATTTTTAACTTATCACCACAGACTTTGTGATGAAGCAGAGGTCGACACCTCTCTAATAATTAAAGCTGAAACCGTCAGAAAAGCTCGCCTCACCTTGTAATCTGTTAAAGGAAGTGTGAAAAGTGGTATAACCTGCCTCTCACATCCTAATATTTTATAAAAGAGAGGTGAAGTATAATGAATTCCTGACAGTCACTCCACGATCAACAAGTAAAAATTTATTTATCTGACTCTAAGAGTTAACAAATTAACAGAACTACTAACAAACTTAACAATTCCCCCTTAACTACTAACTGTTCCCAAATATAACACATTTCTTATGGTGTGCTGTTCCAATAGATGCAAATCCCACTTATATCAACCAAATCAGTTTAAAAAAATTACAACACAATCTCTCAAAATTAGTCAGGCTAAGTCTTCCAGAATGTTCTTTGCTTCCTCCGCTGTCTTCCAGTCCGGAACGCCTTCCTACATCGAATCATTGTGTCAGGAATATTTGTTTAAATGGCACTTTGAGAACTTAGAGATTTCTGTGAAAGCCAGTGATTCTTTCTTTTATAGCTGAGAGCTATTCTCTTGGCAGGTGACAGTTGACTCTCACACCAATTTTCAAATGCCATCTTCTTTTATACTTTTGATGACCTTTTAATTTTTTTACCATAAGATTGGTCCTAAGTTGCCAATACCATCAGATTTAAATTTAATTGTGTTTTGGTATCTAGGGTTTGGTTTAAATTAATTGGCTAAATTCGAAAACCTGTTGTCTTGGTAAAAATGCTGCTTTGCCTGCAAACAGTATAGCCTTTTGATACAATGTTTCAATTTCAAGGACTCTCTGTGCATCTGCTGCTGCCTGCAGACTTATTAAAAAATCTCTAAGCCTAAAAAAAAATCATAATTTAGCAGTACCATGCACTATTCCCCCTATCATTTTACAAACATCAAATTCTAATGTCCTGCCTTCCAATCCACAAATACTAAACCAACTTTGTAATGCTTCCCCCTTTAAAAAAAATCATGATGTAAACATGATTTCATTTCTTTTAAAAGTCTTAATGCCATTTTTCGTAGTTACACAGGGTCACTAATCTAGAGTTCCACATTCCATATTAATTCTATACACATATATAGTAGTGAACACTAACGTGTCTATCTTATATACATATTTTGCCCTTAAACCCACAATAACATATCTGCAATAATATTTTCACGACCTGCAACATGTACAATCTGTAAATTAAATGCTTGTTATGTAAGACTTCAGCAAAATAGTCTGGTGTTCCTGTCTTTAAGCCTTTCCAAAAATGTCAAAGGTATGTGATCAGTGTACACAACCCTCTCTGATACATTGTTTGCAACATAAACATTAAAATTTTGTAAGGTCAGTGCCAAACTCAATTACTCCTTTTCAACGGTTGAATATCTTCTCTGGTGGATATTGAGTTTCTTTTAAAAATAACAAATTGATCTTTCAATTCCACAGCTATCCTCCTGTCGCAACACAGCTCCAACCCCCTACATCGCTTGCGTCAATAACGACTTTATAGGGTTTTATAAATTTGGTGTGGCTAAAGCTGGTGCAGTGGTTAACATGCTTTTAAATTCTCAACTGCCTCCTGGCATTGGTCTGTCCACCAGAATATCATGCTCTTCTTCCACAAATCTGTCAGCGGTGCCACCACACTGCTAAAGTTTGGCACAAACTCCCTGTAGAATCCACCCAGTCCCAAAAATCATATCACCTCTTTCTTCGAGGATGGTCTTGGAAATTCTGTGATGGCCTTTGTCTTTATATTCCTTGGTGTCATCCTTCTATCACTGATGTTGTGTCCTAAGAATGTGATTTCTGCCTTCGCAAATTCTGTCTTTGTCAAATTTATGACCAACTTTGCCTTTCATAGTCTCTCAAACAGCTCTGCCAAATGCGCCATGTGATCTTTCCATGAGTTGCTAAAGATCACCAAGTCATCTATATAGACAGCACAATTAGTCAATCATGCCACATCTCTGTTCATAAGAGCGTGTTCTTCGTTCCAAAAGGCATTACTTTAAATTGATACAGCCTATTTAGGGTTACAAATGTAGAAACATCTTTCACTCTGTCCGACAAAGGTAGTCACCAGTAGCCACAGAGTAAGTCCTGTTTTTTTGATGTAAGTGGTTTGTCCAAATTTTTATACACAGTCCTCCAGCCTTATAATTGGGTACGAGTCTGATTTAGTCATGGCATTGACCTTCTGATAATCTATGCAGAATCGTTGAGCTCCAACGTGATTGGTGAACTCCACTTGTTTTGATTTGGTTCAATGATGTCTTCTTAGAGCATTGCTTCCACTTCCTTCTGTACCTGTGCTGCTTTGAAAGGATTAAGCCTATAAGGGTGTTGTTTTATTGGAACACACTCCCTACATCAACCCCATCTACCATAGTACTAGTCCTCTCCATTCTATTTCTACATATGTCCTGATAGCACCATAATAAGTCTTTCAATTCGATTCACTATTCCTGAGACAGATAGCTCACTACCCTATCACATTCTTAAAGGACTTCCTCATTATTCAATTTATTCTGAGACACATCAAAATCCAAATCATCTGAATTTGATTCTCACTCTGAGTGGCAGTGACTGTGTTTCTCCAGGTCGCTTCCCCTGCTGTAGTTCACATGACATACCAGATAATTTTTTTTTTTATATCTGACATTTTTACCAGATAATTTACCTGAGTAAACTTCTTTTCAAATTGATAGGGACCACTAGACCTTGCTTTGAAAGGATCTCCTACTACTGGTAACAGCACCAATACTTTATCCCCATGGGCAAATGTACAAATTTTAGATTTCTTACTGGCTTCTTGTTTCATTGTGTACAGTGCTACCTTTAAACATCGTCTAGCTAAGTCACTTACTATATTTAATCTTTCTCTCACCTCAGATACATATTCCAACTGTGAGATCTCTGACTTCAGACCTATCACCTTTTCCCTAATTAATTTTAAAGGCCCTCTTCTTTCCTGTCCAAATATTAACTCAAATGGAGTAAACTGAGTTGATTCATTTGGGGCATCTCTAGTAGCAAACAGTATAAATGGAACACCTTTATTCCATTTGGGTAATCCTGGCAATAAGTCCTCAGCATGGTCTTTAGGGTCTGATGCCACCTTCCCAATGTTCTCTGGGATTCAGAATGGTACACACTTGATTTAAAATGTTGGATCCCTAAGCTATCCATGACTTCTTTAAACAATTTGGCAGTAAAATTGGACTGTTGTTCTGATTGAATCTCCCTAGGTGGTCCATAACAGGTAAAGAAAGCAAACAATTCCTCCACAGTGTTTTTTGCCCTGACAGTCCATAATATGGAATTGCCTCTGGAAACCTGGTAGACACATCCATTGAGTTTAGCAAATATTGGTTCCTGCTTTTGGTTTTAGGGAGGGGACGGACACAATCAATCATAACCTGTTTGAAAGATTCTTCAAATATGGGAACTGGCATCAAAGGCGCTGGTTTTATTACAGCCTGTCGCTGTCCTACCCATCTGACATGTATGACAGGTACTGCAAAATTCAACTACATCTTCATGTAATCCAGACCAATAGAAATGCTTTTGTATCTTAGCCCGAGTCTTCCTCACACCTAGTTGATCTCCTACACGTAATTCGTGAATTATACAATGCTTCCTGTCTGTACGCTACTGATAACAAAATCTGATGAACTTCCACCCATTTCGCCTCTGCACTAACCTGCCAAGGTCTCAATTTCTGCCCTAGGATTCTATCCTTAAGGTCAAAACGTTTTCGAATACATTCTGATTCCTTTTCCAAGTAGAGTTTATGAAAGAAATCTTTCATCATCTCATCTTTTTGTTGTAACTCCAATAATCTTTCAGAACTAAACACCTCTGCCTGATCCTCTACCTGCTTAGGTTCTTCTTTTACAATTTCAACAAATAGGGTGTCAGCTAACTGGATCTCAACCCCTTCGTCTTTCTCTTTGGTTTTCCCTTCTTGCTTTATCTTATGACTACGGTGTCTTGTCACCACACAGTCCAGAAAAAATCCAGGGTATTTTTCTTTTAATTCTTCGGTTCCCTGGTTTACTTTCGGCTTCTCCATTACATCAGGTATCACTTCCACTTTTGATCCGGATAGGTCATTTCTGGGAACGAACTGTATTCCTAGGACACACACTCTTTCAATCACTCCCACTGTCACTTCCCCAGTCTTGATTAGACTTTCCACCCTTACCTTCCACTGTGGAACACTAAATCTCCCTCCATTTATTCCACTGATTATCACTCCCTTGGATAACATTTCAGAAGGAGTGCAAATACTCTCATCTCTTACTATTAGAGACTGACCAGCTCCTGTATCTCTCAATAGTTTAGCTTCTTTACCTTCTCCTCCTGTTCTTCCTGAGTAAATCATACCCACAGAGGTGAAGTATTTGAAGAGATCTCTTACTATCCAGCCCGTGACTAGGTTGTGCACTCCCCTTTGGGTCCTTGACTTTTGTTGGGATTTCTTTCACCATCTCACCCAATCCCATTGTTTTAGCCTCTTTTAGCACATCCTTTTCTCTGGTGCCTTCTTAAACCACTGTCACTGTGCTTTTATATGTCCCCCTCTGTTATAGTGGAAACATCTGAGGCCTTTCACCTCTTTTCCGCCCTCCAGGGTTTCTTTTTTCACATGTGGTAAACTGTTTCTCGTGTGGTCTACTTTTTGTTTTTAATTGAAGGATCTCCCTTTTTCCCAATTTCTATCACTCACTGAATTAAATTTGTGTCGGAAGTTAGATTTCGATTTATGCAGTAAGGCGTAATCATGCAGCATCTCTGCAGCTCTTCTTGCTGTTTGAACTTACCGTTCCTCAACATGAGTTCTTGTCATTTCTGGAAGTGAGTTTTTAAACTCCTCCACCAACATAATCTCTCCTAGATCCTCATATGTCTTTTCTATCTTTAAAGTTCTCACCCATCCATCAAAGTTGCTATGTTTAATTCTTTCAAACACGATATAAGCCTGACCTGGCTCTTTCCTTATATTTCTGAACCGTTGCCAATGTGCTTCTGGTACCAGTTCATAGGCATTCAAAATAGCCTGTTTAACTTCTTCATATTCTCTTGACATCTCATCTGACAGTGCTGCAAACGTATCACTAGCCCTGCCTACCAACTTAGTCTGAATTAACATTACCCGCATATCTTCTGGCCAGCTCATCTGTTTAGCCAATTTCTCAATGGAAATGAAGAAGGCTTCTACATCCTTTTTGGTAATGTTTTGACATATTTGTATATATCCTTACCATGTCTTTGCCTATGATGAGTTTGCTTATCATCAGTCTCCTCCTCACTAAGCCTATCTTCTAGCTTTGTCTCCATCCTTTTAACTTGACTTTCCTGTCTAATTGTTGACTTTTGAAGTTCAAACTCCCTTTTTCTTTTTCTTCTGCTATGGCTCTTCTTTTTCTTATTTTTTCCTCTGCTAGGAATGCTCTTTCTCTTTCTTTATCTCCGAACTCCAATTGTCTTATTTTCAATTTATTTTTTTCTAAGTCCACTGCACTTAACTGTTTCTCTTGTACACCTAAATGCTTGACTAACTCCTTTACAATTTCAAGCATTTCTCTTATCCATAGTTAAACCCAATTCAAGCCTGTTTACTAAGATAAATGTATACCCATCCTCTGTTCTTCTAAACTTTCTTGGCAAATTTGGGAAGCATCCACAAACCCCAGAACCTCTTTAACAATGTTAAGAGCCATCTCCCCACTTTTGATACAACCAACCTCAAGTAACTGAAGTTGCACAGATTTTCTGCTTCTCATCTAAGTTTTATTTCATGACCTAGGACATTAATACCCAAGTCTGTTTAAATCTGCTGGGAACTTTCATACCTGAAATCTGTTTAAATCTGTCCAAATCTGTTCAGATCCCATACATGAACCAGCCAGATCCTGGACTTGAGCCTCCAATTTGTTATGAAGCAGAGGTTGACACCTCTCTGATAAGTAAAACTGAAATCCCCAGAGAAGCTTACCTGACCTCATATTCTGTTAAAGGAAACATGAAAAGTGGTATAACCTTCCTCTCATCTCCCAATCTGTTATAAAGGAGAAGTGAAATGTAATGAACTCCAGACAGTCATTGTACAATCAACAAGTAACAATTTATTTATCTAAACCTAAGAGTTAACAAACTAACAACCAACAAACTGAACAATTCCCCCTTAACTACTAACTATTCCCAAATTAAACAAATTTCTAATGGTGAGCTGTTCCAATAGATACAAATACACTTACATAAACTAAATTAATTTTAAAAAATTAAAATGTAATCTGTCAACATTTACACTAAGGGTGAGTCTTCCAGAATGTTCTTTGCCTTCTCTGCTGTCCTTCAGTCAGGAATGCCTTCCTCTGTTGAATTCTTGTGTCAGGAATATTAGTTAAGAGTGCTGTAGTACCTTTATTTAGATGGCACTTACTCTGCGAGCTTAGAGATTTCTGTGAGAGCCAGTGATTCTTTCTTTTATAGCTGAGAGCTATTCTCTTGGCAGGTGACAGTTGACTCCCACACCAATTTTCAAATGTCCTCTAATTTTATACCTTTGATGACCTATTAATTTCTTACAATAGGATTGGTCCTAAGTTGTCTAAACAACCGGATTTAAATTTAAATGTATTTTATTATCTAGGGTTTGTTTTAAATTAATTGGCTAAATTCAAAAACTTGTTGTCTTGGTAAAAATGCTGCTTTGCCTGCAAACAGCATAGCCTTTTGATAAATGTTTCAATTTCAAGGACTCTCTGAGCATCTGCTGCTGCCTGCAGACTGTTCTTTTATCTCCAAGCCTTTAAAAATACATCGTTTCTAAAAGGAACCTTGCACTCTTCTCCCGTATCATTTTAATAATATCAAATTCTAACATCCTGCCTTCCAATTAACAAATACTATACCAACTTTGCAACAACATGATTTCAGATCAGTCCGTTCTTAAAAAATGCATTTATAGGCCAATTTTAATTGGCATGATTTAATTTGTTTTTTTAACGAACAAATGTAAATACCTCATCCAAAACAGTCAATCCTACTTATTTTAGAGTAAGTAACAAAGAAGGAAAGCATTAATGCCTATGAAGTGTGAATTTGTATTACAGCTTTGACACCTGACTTGTGACCAACTACATCATGGAATGTTACAGTTTATGCTTTTAGTACTATACTTTCTAGTCTTTGTGTAATTAGCAACTTTGATATTGCACTATATCCCCATGCCATTGCATGTCAAAATGAATGGAAAATAGCTGCTTGATTGGTTAGCATGTGAGTAGCAATACAACACTACAGTGGCAAAACATTATGTTGATAGCTATACTGCTGACTGAGCAGCCAACATCATAGAAAAACTGCAGAAGTGCTGCAATTGTACATCAGGGCTGTTATCACAGAAAATAACACAACAAAGTAGGTGCACAGAAATAATTTTATGCTAGCAATGTGATCACTATGAAAACCAATTTACATCAAAACCTAGTCCTTTTCAAATATCAGTATGAAAATTCACTGCAGCAGGAATATTTAGTTACACCTTGCACAATTGCTTATGTTGAAGTACACTTTCATTTTATCGGTGACAAAACTGCTATGGTACCAAAACAGAAATGGTACAGAATAATTTTCTTTGACTTTACAAAACAATTAGTTTTAAACAATTTTAACTCAATTAACTGCAGTCAAAAATTGCACCTTGACTGCAAAGCGAGGCTACATTATTAACTTAAAGTAGCTTTGAGCCAGCCAGCCAGCAATTCTTTGAGCTTCAATCATTCAATCCAATCTATTCACCTCTGGAATTCACATCTTCTCGATTATCATTTAAGTGCTTCCATTGGTTATACCTTAATTTCAGAGCAGTCTCTTTTTAGTTAAATAAAGGCTTCCCTTCAAGCAGCTCATCCAATATATTTTTCCTTCCTATAGCTGGTTAGCAGATTCCCACCAGATTTCTCTATCATCACCTACATAGCTCTCCCAGTGGCTATAAAATACTGCAACGGCTTGTAGGTAATTGATCAGACAAGTGAACTGTAAAATATTCATTTTCTACTTCAACAGCCAGCTAAATCTCCAGGGGAAGCGGATGAAAATATTGCTTATGCACATTGGGGTCAACGCAGAAATAGCGAGGTTGATGATAAGCAGGGGTCTGATGTGATGTTAATGTTTAATTCTGTTTTCTGTCATGGACAGACAGACATGTTAGTCTTATTTGCCTGCAGCTATAAGTGTCATCTTATAGAAAATAGTGGCATCAGCACGAGATACAGTTGTTACAGTTCTGCAATGATGCTGCTCCCTCATTCTAATTAGTAAGGCTGCAAACTTGCAGAAGGAACCAATTAGCACTTGGGTGGTATAACTGATCTGCTAAATGGCATCTCACTAATACTCTCCCTGCAACTTTGCTTACAAATTCCCACCCTGGAAGAACTCTACAAATAAATTTCACCATCTGAAGCTAAGTGTCTCTTTTGTCATTTTGCTCAAACTGAAAAGATTGGAAAAAAGTGCTATAAAGTTTCAGTTGCATCATTGAAGGGCAAATGCTGACTGGATGAGGTTATGATTGAAAACATGGGGAAAGAAAACCTTAGATAGGTTAACTCACTCAGAGATAGTAAGAACTGCTGATGCTGGAATCAGAGATAACACAGTGTGGAGCTGGAGGAACACAGCAGGCCAGGCAGCATCAGAGGAGCAGGAAAGTTGATGTTTTGGGTCAGAACCCTTCTTCAGAAATGGTGGGGGGGAAGGGAGCTCAGAAATAAATAGAAAGAGGAGGGGTGGGGTTGGGGAAGGTGGGTGGGATGGTGATGGGTGAGTGCAGGTAGGCAGTAGTGGGGATTGGTCATGAGGTGGGAGGAGTGGATAGGTGGGAGAGAAGATGGACAAGATATGTCAGGTCAAGGAGGCGGGGATGAGCAGGAGGGTTGGTCACAGGATGAGGCCGGGGTGGGGAGATTTTGAAACTGGTAAAATCCACATTTAGGCAATTGGGTTGTAGGCTCCCAAGGTGGAATATGAGGTGTTGCTCCTCCAGTTTTCAGGAGACGTCATTAAGACACTGGAGGAGGCCCAGGATGGACATGTCACTCAGGGAGTGAGAGGGAGAGTTGAAATGGTTAGCAACTGAAAGGTGTTGTCGTTTGTCACGAACAGAGGGTGGGTGCTCTACAAAATGGTCTCCGAGCCTACGCTTGATCTCACTGATGTAGAGAAGGTAAAATCAGGAGCAGCAGATGCAATAGACCACATTGAAGGATGTGCAGGTGAAACTCTATCTGATGTGGAAGGTTTGTTTGGTGCCTTGAATGGACGTAAGGGGGGGAGATGTAGGGGCAGGTGTAGCACGTCCTGCGGTTGCAGGGAAAGGTGCCAGGGGTGGTGGGGCTAGTGGGGAGTGTGGAATGGACGAGGGAGTCATGGAGAGAGCGGTCCCTACAAAATGCAGACAGGGGTAGGGAGGGAAATATACCTTTAGTTGTGGGGTCGCATTGTAAGCGGCGGAAGTGGCGAAGAATGACACGTTGAATATGGAGGTTAGTGGGGTGATATGTGAGGACAAGGGGAATTCTGTCTTTGTTTTTGTTTTGGGGGAGGGGATGTTAGGGCAGAGGTGTGGGAAACGCAAGAGATGCAGTTGAGGGCATTTTCGACCGCCAAAGGAGGGAGGTTGCGGTCCTTGAAATAGGGGGACATCTGGGATGTGCAGAAGTGGAACACGCCATCTTGGGAACAGACCTCTATAAGGTCGGCCTCAGCCTCTGAGCTCCAGGGAAAATAACCCCAGCCAATTCAGCCTGTCCTCATAGCTCAAACAGTCTAACCCTGGCAACATCCTCGTAAATATCTTCTGAACGCTTTCTAGTTTCACAAAATCCTTCCTATAGGAGAGAGACTAGAATTGCATGCAGTATTCCAAAAGTGGCCAAAGTAATACCTTGTACAGCTGCAACATGACCTCCCAATTCCTATACTCAATGCACTGACCAAAAAAGGCAAGCATATCAAGCACCTTCTTCACTATCCTATCCACCTGAACTCCACTTTCAAGGAACCATGAACCTGCATGCCAAGGTGTCTTTGTTCAGCAAAGAGTCCCCAGGACATTAACATTAAGTGTATAAGTTCTGCCCTGATTTGCCTTTCCAAAATGCAGCACGTCACATTTATTTAAATTAAACTCCATCTTGCACTCCTTGACCCATTGGCCCATCTGATTAAGATTCCGTTGTACTCTGTGGTAACCTTCTTCGCTGTCCACTACACCTCCAAATTTAGAGTCATCTGCAAACATACTAACCATGCCTCCTCTATTCACTCAATTAAGTTTCATCATGGATTGTGCGAAATAGGCCCATCAGCTTTCTCATCAAATGTAGCTGTGTCAGAAGTTATTAGGCAGCAAAGGGAAGCCCAGAAATGTTTTCTTGTAAGACAAGGAGGAATAGGAGTTTCCAGAACAGTCAGGCAGATGATACAGGGTGCAATCGGCTACCCGTCAACCCTCAGCTAAATGTTGGGGGAAGGAATTTGGGAGACTTTCATTGGAGAAAAGGAGGAATCCACATCGGGGAAAGTCAATGCTTTCCTTGTGAGGTTCAAGGCCAAGGAAAATAGGAGTCAGAGTGGGGAACAAACTTTCTTGATTTTCCTAAACACAGTTAAAATCCAAACTTATGTTTCCATAAATATCAATGCTAGAGGTTTTAAAGAATGATTATTTAGCTCTAATCATGAAAAGATTTTCATTTAAGATATTCAGTTGGAACTAGCTACTGTTCAAACTCACAAATACTATATTATTCTCTGTATATGGAACCATAAAACAACAGCTCCAATCATATGCTAAGAATAGTTCTCCCTGCATGCAACACAAGCGCATTCAATAAGCAGTGTGGGACAACTACAGTTGACTATGTTGTCATCAATTCTTAGCTTGCAGGATGACTTCTTGACCTTGCATCTTAATGAAAAGTCCATTTGCTGCAGCCTTTACTACTTAAAAACAAGTTAAAAGCTTTCCCTATTAGGACTGTTCAAAGTGATAATTATTTTATGACTCATGGTCGACTCCTGCTGCCCCTCACTATTATTTATACCAAAAAAAATTGTCTTAAAAAATCAAGACTGTATGTTCTCAATATTATCAGAGCTTGTTTTTATGTGCTCACAATATATTTCTAATAAAGTAAAAGCTTTCGGGGAAAAAAAAGCTATGTGCTTGAAAGATTTCCTTCATCCATTCAACCGAACAGATAAAGCATACCATCCCAAGTTTATCCATTGTGTTATTCTGTCATTAATAAATAAAAGCTAAAATGTGCATATTTACAAGAATCACTACTAGCCCCAGTGAAATTAAACTTGAAAATAGCCAGCAGCATAACTAGATAACTTCAAAGACCTTCCATTAATCATGAATATAATTGATTCCAGTTTTATTTTTCTTTAATTAATACTTAAAGGTGGACATCACTGTCATGATTGGCATTTATTACTCCTCACCAGCTGCTCTGAGAAGGTCTTTAATTTGAACTAAACTAAAACAAATAACTGCAGATGCTGGTAATCTGAAACACAAACAGAAATTGCTGGAGAAACTCAGCAGGACTGGTAGAAAGTGTGGAGAGAAAACAGAGTTAACATTTTGAGTCGAGTGACCCTTCTGCAATTTGAACAACTAACAGTGGTGTTGTGTCAATGAGTAAGGTATGAGATCATCTTGAGAAAGAAATTAAGTGTTGTTAGTATTGATATGGGACCAAATATCACGTACACATCAGATTGGATACTGACACAGGTTTCTTTTTCTAGAGGGTATTAGCAAACCAGCTAGAATTTTAAAACAAAGCAACAATTGCACAAGCTAGGTGGTTAATTCTTCTGAGACAGTCAACAAAGTATTAGGCCAACTGTGAAATCATAAGCAGGTTTTGAGTTAGTTTTATAATATTAGCTGAAATACATCTAGTGCTAGTGGTGTTGTTAATAGCTCTCTGTCTACAGCACATTTTAAATGTTTAAGTCATATCTTTAAAATGGTTCCTTGACCTATTGACAAAATGAAAGAATTCTCTCAAATTACAAGAGGGTGTATGAGAATAAATTATTTCAAACTTGAATCTGGAGATAAATAGCTTACATCGTTAGATTAACACTACTAAGTTGCAGAAACAGAAATTAAAAAAACACAATTTACAATATATTTAGAAGTTATTCTCCTAATTTGTATTGGAATAAATTTTGGAAAAACAATTTTCAAGACTGTACTTGTCACTCTCAGTCTAGTAGGATGCCTAGCTAAATCAAAACTAAATGACTTCCTCAATTCAATACTTAATTATGAGTATACATGGACATGTAATTTTATTATTTATATAAATATTTTATATACTTGTAATAGAATCAGGACACTTGGACAAAAATGTCCATGTTGCTGTTCCAGCTCAACAATAGCCGCTTTCATTCTTTTCATATAATTTTAGACAATAATCATATCTTTCTATCTCTTAATCTCCAAGTGGCTATTTAAATATTCATTTTCTTAAATGCATCTGTGCTAGTTGCCTCAACTACATCTTGTAGTGTCTTCCGCATTCTAACCATTCTCTTGCTAAATGAGTTTCTTTTGAATTCCTTATTAGAATTACTGGTGTTTGTCTGATAGTCGAGAATCAGAAAATTATCATGGCATAAAGAAAAGGCCAATCATCCCATCATGTCAACAGGAGATTTCCGAATGAACATCAAGACTAGTATTATTGTTCAAACATTTCCCCGTTATTTCTACTTGCCTAATTATACCTGAATAACTCAATTGAACTCACCACTGTCACATTGCGAGCAGTTAATCCCAACTCTGAACCACTCTCTTGAAAAAGTTTTTTTTCTCACGTCACATTTTGCAAATCGTTTTAAATCTCTTCCCTTTTGTTGTTGATGTGCGTATGAGTGGGAACAGTTTTCCCCAATCTGCTCTATCCAGACCTGTCACGGAGATGTTTGAAAACATCAATCAAACCTCCTTTTAGCATTCTCCTATCCAAAGTGAACATTCCAAACTTTCCAATCTACTTTCAAAACTGAAACTTCTCATCACTGGAGTCATTCTTGTAAACCTCTTCTGCACTTTTTCTAATGTGTTCACATCCTTTCGAAATGTGGTACGCAGAACTGTATGTAATACTCTAGCTGAGGTCAAAATAGTGTCTAATACAGGTTCAGCATTAAAAGCCTTGTTTTTTTGAGCTATGCCACTATTAATACATCCTAGAAAACCATATCCTTTATTAACCACTCCCTCAATCTCTTCTGCCAAATTTCTCTGCTTCTGCACACCCTTTCATTTTAAACTTTCTCATCATTTTCTTTCCACCAAGATGAATCACTTCACACTTCTCTACATTGGACTTCATCTGCTACATATCAATCCACATCATCAGTTAGTCTACATGCTTTTAAAGTTTTCCATTGCTCTCCCCACAGATTATAATAACTTCTATTTTTGTATCATCCACAACTTTGAAATTGTCCCCTGCACTTCAAGATTTAGATCATTACTACAGATCAAGAAAAGCATGGGGCCCCAATACTGCCCTCTAGAGAACTCGATTACAAATCTTCCTGCAGTGTCAAAGATATCTTTTAACCATTACTCTCTATTTCCTATCTCTCTGCCAATTTTGTACCCAATTTGCTAGTTTTCCCCTTTATTCCATAAGCCATAAATTTTTTTCACAAGTTTACTGTGCAGCACTACATTGAATGTTTTTTGGAAGCTCATGCATATTACATCAAGAACATTACCCTCATCAACCCTCTTCAAATCATTCCAGTGAGTTAGTTAAACATAATTGTCCCTGAAGAAATCCTTACTGGCTGTCCCTAATTAAACCACATTTATCATTATGACCATTGATTCTTAAATCATTGTTTATAGAATTTTCCCCATTACCAAGGTTAAACTGACTGGACTATAATAAAAACAAAAATTGCTGGAGTAACTCAGCAGGTCTGGCAGCATCTGTGGAGAGAAAGCAGAGTTAACATTTTGGGTCCAGAGAACTTTCTTCAGAACTGATAGTAGCTGTGAAAAGCCGGTAAAGATGCTGAAGGCAAGAGGTGGTGTTGTGGGGTTGGGTGTGGGCTGGGACTGGGGTGGAGGGTAAAGGAGTAAGCAAGAGGTAGAGACTGAGCCCAGAGGAAGAGAAAGGATGTCAGACAGACAAAGGGAGAATAATATAGTAAACCAGGGAGAAAGAAGAACTGCTAATGGGCATCATAACTTCGTGAAAATGATGGCTTGTGAAAACAGAATACTTCTCCTCTGCCACCGTGTCCTCAATGGCATCTGCTTCCTCGTTAAAAACAAATGCAAACATATTAATTTAATATCCACTGTGCCTAGACCTACATCTATAAATTGCCTTTTTGATACCTAAACAATCCTATCAAAGACTTTGGGATTCCTTGATATGTTAGCTGCCAGTCCTTTTTTCTCTTATTCCCTCTTCGCTTCTTTTATTTGCTTTTCCACTTTCTTTCTGAACATTTTGTATTCCTCTTGGTTCTCAATGGTATTTTCTACCTGACACCTGTCATTAGTCCACTTCATCTTAATTCCTTTCTCTTTTATCATCTGGTTACACTGGATTTGTTTGCCCTGCCTTTCCCTTTTGCAGTAATATAGCTTGACTGTATCCAAACCATCAATTCTTTAAAGGCAGTCTACTGATTAACTACAGTTTTTCCCACCAGTCTTCGGCTCCAGTCTATCTGGTCCAGTTCCATTCTTGCCTGATCGAAGTCAGGTCTCATGTCAGTTAATTATTCTTACTACACTTTACAATCTAATAATTACTGTCTTCTCAATGTACTTCCACTGAAACTTCATTTCCTTGGTCCACCTTGTTGCCACGAACCAGGTCTAGCAGTGCCTTTCTTTTTCTTGTGGTACTGGACACATGTCACTGTAAAGAAAATCCCGAATACAATCTAATAAAGCTTGCCTCAATCTGTGTTAACATGACCGTTAACCTAATCCATATTCGTATCACTAACATATCCCATTATAATTGGTGTATAATGTTTGCATCGTACTGCAATTTCCTTTCAGATTTGTTCCCTGATATCCTTCTCATTCAGTGGTGGCTGATAAACTGCGCGGAACAGTTTACCCTGAAAGCATCCTTCCTGTTCCTTCGCTCACGCCACATCGATTCTGTCCTTAAACTTTCAAAGAAAATCCTCTTTCTCCAGTACTCCAATGCTGTCCTTAACCAATAGCACCATCTTTCCTGCCTTTCTTCCATTTCTAGCTTTCCTGAACACGTGGTAACCAGGAATATCTTTTACTCAGTCCTATCTTTCCTTCAGCCAGATCTCAGTTATTGCCACATCATATTTTCACATGGCAATCTGTACCTGTGACTCACCAATCTTACTTACTATACACCATGCCTTCACGTACAGGCAATGCAAACCTCATTTGGAAAGTTTTCATTTCTCCCTGAATCCAACTTCAGATATTAACTGTCTATTCTCTCTTCTGCTGCTGATTTTGTCAGCATTTTGTGCATGTTTATACTACTCGCTCAAATTCTGCCCTGGTTCCAATGGCCCTGCAAAGTTAAAGTAAAGCTTCCCTAATAGAACTGGCAAAATGACTCACAAGGAACTCACTCTTGACTCAGTTTATGTAAAACCAGACTGCCTTGTAAAGTTGCAATATCTCCCAGTGCCGCAGCAATTTGAAATCCTCCCTCATGCACCATCTTTCCAGCCACACATTCATCCATCTTATCCTCCTACTTCTGTACTCACTGGTTGACCAGAGTCACTGAATTTCTTAGGTGGACAATCATGCTCACTGGTGATTAATTGTCAACAATGATGATTCATTGGTGTGTGGACAGTACAAGTAATGTCAGGATTATAATGTTTGAGATCCTGTTTTATACCTAGTTCCTTAAATTCTGACTTCAGGACCACATCCCACCTCTATGCTTTGAATCAACGTGGACACAACATCTAACTGATCAGTCTCCCCCAGAAGAAAGTCCCTCCAGCTTCTCTGTGGTATCATTGACCCTGGCACCAGGAAGGCAACACACCATCCTGAAGTCACATCTACGGCTGCAGAAATATCTGTAATGAATGAATCCCCAATCACTACTGCTCTTCCATTCTCTTACCTTCCCTTCTGTATAGTTGGCTCACAAGTAGTGCATGGATCTGGCACTTGACACACTCCTCTGAGGAGCCATCATCCTTACCTGTAGCTGGATGGAAAACTGATTCTTTAGCAGGCCTTAGTATTGGTTGAGTACCTGCCTTGGACTATCAAAAGCCATGGATTCCCCTATCTACCTTATGTGCCTAATCTGAAGTGGACAAAACTTACAAACACTAAACATTTGAGATAACAAAGTGTAGAGCTGGATGAACACAGTAGGCCAAGCAGCATCAGAGGAGCAGGAAAGCTGACGTGAAGAAGGGTCTAGGCCCGAAATGTCAGTCTTCCTGCTCCTCTGATGCTGCTTGGCCTGCTGTGTTCATCCAGCTCTACACCTTGTTATCTCAGATTCTCCAGCACCTGCAGTTCCTACTATCTCTGAAACACTAAACATTTGTAAGCTGCTAATTGCAAGCAGACATTACTGGATTTTATAACATTTAAAAATTTCTCTCTTACTTAACAACTCACTGTGATTCCACTCAGTTGCACTGCACACTTTATTTATAGACTCTGATTCTGGCCTAAACCACTAGTGAAAATTATTACACTATGTTTTCACATTGAAGCCCTTTCACAAGATTAAAAACCTGTACTAAGCCTTTCCTCTATGTTCACATTTCCAGAGAATATAGCACTGGAAGGTTCAATCTTTTTCTGTTACTGTAAACTCTCAATTCCTGTATGATTTAGTAAATCTAGAAAAACAGAGAGTCACTTCATCCCTGTGCTGATTTCCCTATTGTTGTTTAGATATTTGCAAAATATATTTCTATTTCTTTTTTATTTGTCTTGCTGATTTAGTTTCTTTGGGTGAAAGTTAATGCTAGCTGAAGGTCTAGGGAAATGGGAGGTTAAGGGTAGTGATAAACACAGGAAACTCAATGCCAAGTCGCCAGAATCAGCATTGATGCATTAAATAATCCTTTTGGAAAGCGGGCGAGTGGGTCATTTATTGAGTGGGAACAGAACTGACAATGCTGACAACAGGTAACAAGGAGGTAAAATTGGCTGTAAGTAGGTGAGGTAGTCTACAAGATGGAAGGTGAAGTGCAGCTGCCTTCCATTAGCTAAAGATTAGTTTTGGGAGAAGTGATAAGAGGCTGCAAAACTTTGCAAGGTAAGTCAAGGGTTGCTGAGGGGCGATCAAGGGTGTTTTTGAGTGTAAGACTCAGTGAGCTCTGCCAAGACCTGGGTGACAGCCATTCAGAAGTACAAGGTTTTTGTTAAAGGCTAAGTCAACATCGCAGGATGCACATGTTACAAAATTGTGCCCTCCGCTGAACTTCCACAGGCAAAATTGCTTTTGTTCAACTTATTTTCCTGGAGCTTCAGGCATCTTAGGAATTGCACAGTGCAAGGTCAGAACTGGATGTCATTGGTCAGTGGTCAGAGGACAGCACAAGCCTTTACCTGTAACAGGGCCAGATGCTGAAGGCCAAGGAGATCATGAGACCTGTGCAGAAAAGTGGGATATTCAAGATTAAACTACACCTGCCTCAACTACTTTCAAGATACTGGAGTTGCAATTCTTAAAGGTGGCTGAGGATACTTGGGGATAAAGTCACAAATCTCTGTGGTCTCCCTCAAGATGAAAAGGATTTGAACTACATGCCAATGACTTTAAGTTTCTTGGGCAGTACCATCACCCTCAGGGGCTCTACAATATATATGTTTGTCATTCGACAGGCAACCACATAGTATTGCATCAAAAGAGGTGCTGACAACCTCTTTAAAAAGGTCTGGAAAGTTCGCAAAGTTCAAACCAGATCTGGAGAGCCAAGCCTAAAGTTGGGACAGTAGGCTTCAGGGCTGTAATAGGTTTCCCCTAAGTACACGAGATCATATAGTAAACAGATCTCTCTGGAACCAGTCTTTAACTTCCATAAACAGAAAGCAGTTCTATTCCATTAATGTGCAGTTGGCGTATGATTATGGGAAATATATATTCTAAGCACATGATCAGATCCCAGCGAGCTCTCATGATATATACATTTGTCAACACCCTCATGAGACACTTTGTGTCCTCCGTTCACCTGCAGGGATGTATTTTGGGTAAGAGGAGATCAAGGCTTGCTAGTTGACACCAGTACAGAAACCCTTGAATATCAGCTGAGGAGCACTGCAACAAATACCAATAGTTCGACAACGTCCACTAAAGAGCAGGCAGTCAGATTGCTGAAACTGAGGCTCTGCTACCTGGACAGTTCTGACAAAATTCTTCAATCTGGATCTCTCAGCATCTCAAGGATTATATTCACACAACCTCATGCAGCAGATGAGGAGACCTCATCAACAGCAGACATAGAGGAAACATACTCTGTGTCATCCACGAGGATGGAGAGGACAGACAAGAACAGGCAGGTCTGTACATTAGGATTTCAGTATCTGATGCCAGGGCAATATGTAGAGATGTGCGAGAGATATCTGCAGGCCCCTCATTCTCAACAAGTTCACATAGGCATCATGCCTTTGAGACCTCATCAGCTCCATGCTTTATACCCATGGGATCTTTGCATCCCTATTGGACAGGAACACACCAGTTTATTTGAAAATCCGCTACAGTTTTGCCATTCAAGTACAAAGGTGTCAGTACCACAACCCAAGCTTCAAATGTAATCACTGACATGAAAGTAATTACAGAGCTACAGTGGTAACCAGGTCCCAACAACAGGCTTATGCACCTCAGATGATTAAAGTGAACAAGACCCTTTAATTATACATGAGTATCAACTGTGATGAAATAATTTACTACACATGCCCCCACTATTCTGTTTCACTGCTGTTTACAGTCACCATAATGTGGTGCTTCCTCAAAATCTGCATCTGACGTGGAGGGAAAGTGCTAAGCGAGATGCCCTGTGACAGGAGATCACCTTGCTGGCTGGTCGGTAAATGACACAGGTGTATTTGACGCATCACGCTTAGGGACTCCTCCATTAGTGCAAGTATATCCCCTTTGGCATCAGTTACTGGAGGCAGAGAGACTGAAGATGAGCCATCCAAACCCGAAGAACTGAACTGTGAAGGGGCTGCCTGGTGCTCTTCCTTCCCTTGGTTCACCATCCGAGGAGGCCAGGTGCTTGGAGAAATGTTGACCCATCTCTTATCTGTCTATCATTGCACATAGCTCATGGCCTGAGTGACGGCCTGCAGGTCCCACAGCCACTGACAGCTCTATTTCGATTGGGCCTTTAAATTGGTTGTCAAATTCACTATGAAGGAAAGCAAACTCTCTCTGACTTGAAAAATGGGAAAACTCTAAATGCTACACCATTTCATCCTTTGCCTCGGGCTCTTAACATTTTTTTGATAATAGACATCAAGCTAATTGGCCTATAGTTACATTTTTTATGTCTCCTCATCTTGAATGAATGCATTAATTTGTCAAATTTCCAGTCGTCTATGATTTGTCTAGAGTCTAAGGATTCTTGAAAGATTACTATCAAGCTACTCACTATCTCTGGAGCTTTTAATCATTTAATATCTTAGGATACATCTCATCATTTCCAAGGGACTGTTTTTAGCCCCATTAGTTTCTGCTGTACTTTATTGTCTAGAGATAGCATATTTATTTCCTCCCCCCATTTTACACCTTGGATATTTAGTATCTTTGGAATACTATTTGTGCCTTCTGCAATGAACACTGATGCAAAGTATTTATTCACTTCTGCCATTTTGTGATTTCCTGCTACTATTTCCCCAAGGAAATATTATTCGCTAAGGGGCCTATGTTCCTGTCGGTTTCTCTTTTCTATTTTTTATTTATTTAAAGAAGCTTTCGTTGTCTTACTTGATATCACTTGAAAGTTCATCCTCAAATTTTATTTTCTCTCACTTTTTTTGTCATATTTTGTTGGTTTTTAAAGCATTCCTAATCCTCTGTCTTACCACTAAACTTGTCTACATTATATGAGATAACAAGGTGTGGAGCTGGATGAACACAGCAGGCCAAGCAGCATCATAGGAGCAGGAAAGCTTGACGTTTCGGGCCTAGACCCTTCTTTTTCTTCCAATTTTATGCTATTTAACCCCTGGTGAACCATCATTGGACCATTCCCTTCCTAGAATCCTTCTCTCACTAAGGTGTATCTTTGTCATGAACCACGGAATAGTCTCTTAAATGTTGGCCTTTTTGTTCATCAAACATCTTTACTTTCACAAAACCCTTTCACAGTCTACTCCAGCTAACTCTAGCTAACTACCTTTAGTTAAGTTTAGCATAGTTATTCCCACCCAAGTTTTTCCTTCTCAAATTAAATGCTAAATTCTACCATCTTACGGTCACAAGGGCATATTTTACTCTGAAATTATATAATAAACCTGCTTTAATATTCATGATCAAATTGATGTAGTCTGATCTCTTGCTTGATTAACAACATATTGTTCCAGGAAACTCTCCCAAATACACTCGATGAATTCTTTCTCATGGGAACCTCCGCAAATTTGACTTTCCCAAACTACAAGAAGATTAAAGTCATCCATGATTAAAATACAACCTTTTCATACACCCTCAATATCTCCTGCTTAATTTTATGTCCTAGTTACTGATAAAGGGCCAAAAGACTCCTAGCACAGTATATATTACCCCATGTTATTTCTTAGTTCCACCCATATGGATTTGAAATCTTCTAATCCAAAATCCTGTTTTTCTATTTTACTTATTCCATTCCATACCAAAGATGCAACCCTGCTACCCTTCCCTTCTTATTTGTCCTTTCAAAAAATCATTTCCCTGAATATTTATTTAATATCCTTTGATCGCCTTGTAACTATGTCTCCATAATGGTTGTTACCTGCAGTGTTGCCCTGCAGCCAATAGGGCCACTGAGCTTCAGTTCAATTGACATCTAAATATTTTATTAGCGTGAATTCCTCTGATAGGGTCACACAGATAACTGATCCATTCTCTCATTCTCATACCATTTGTATCACAATGTGCCATAAACCTCGACCCAGATCCAGCCAGGCCTCATGATCAATATGCAACAGTCCCTTACATTTCAATTGCCCATCTGTCTTCACCCTCCCCTACACATTCATTGCTGTCATAGCAATGAGAGACACATTTACTATCTCCCTGCTTTGGATGCAGATACATCTGCTTGCTCCATGGCTGATAACTTCAATTCAATTACTCGCCAAGCTTTCTTGTTTAAGTGGTAGGGTTCCCTGAAGTTGTCTTTAGAGAAGAACATCTCTGACTCTTCCTAAACAGCCTGCAGGAGAACGTACAGGGAGAGAATGATGAATCACAAGTCACCCTTTATCTGCTATAAATCACGTTCCACCTAACTCTGGAGATCAAAGTGGTGCTCCTGGGGACCTTCAACACACTCTTCGAAACTGATACTTTTGACTTGTATCTTCAGTTATGACCTAAAAATTGTATCCAGACCCCCAACCTCGTCAGTTGACGGCAGGTTGAATGACTTCCTGCCCTTCCAGCTCTGCATAATTGGTGAGTCCTCATGTCTCCACCATGCTTCTTGGTCAGACACTATGTAACACAGTCAGTTAGTGGTATCCAATATGGCAGGAGGCTCCTTTCACTTCCACAAGCACATTTGGGATTTGCGGCAAAATTGCAAAGTTTCGCCTCTAATTTCTCTTCCTGCTGCAATATTTTAATTCTTTTTCATATGTCTTTTTTGATTCCTTTTGCTATCCTTTCCTTTGGGATCGTTGACTTAGTGCATGTCTTTTTGTTTAATTTCTATTCTGGCTTTACGTCTTTATTCACCTATGACATGCAATTATGGGCTAGCTTGTTATGGCTTTTTAACAGGAAATATTTCACATGGATTCTACTGACCACAGTTTTTAACATTTCTCACTGTTTTCTCATTTATTACCCCATTGCTGTGTATCTGAAATCAGACCTGGTAAGGACTGCAGGTTTCCTTCCCTGCAGGCATTAATTAGCCAAATAGTTTTTTAAAGGCAATTATGATGATTTAATGGTGACCATAGCTAAGACTAATTTTTAATTCCAGACTTTTTTTTATTCATTCATGGAATGTGGGCATAGTTGACTGGACCAACATTTATTGCCCATCCCTTGTGGTCCTTGGGAATGTGATGGTGTGCTGCCTTCTTGAACCGCTTCAGTCCCTTTGAAGTAAGTAGACCCACAATGCACTTAGGAATGGAATTCCAACATTTTGACCCAACAACGGTGAAGGAACGGCGATATATTTACAAGTCAGGATGGGGAGTGGCTTGGAAAAGAACTTGCAGATGGTGGCATTCCTATGTTTCTGCGGGGCTTGTCCTTCTAGATGGAAGTAATCACAGCTTTGGAAGGCGCTGGCTTAGATCTTTGGTGAATTGCTGCAGTGCATCTTGTAAATAGTACATACTGCTGCTACTGAGTGTCAATGTTGGAGGGAATGGATGCTTATGGATATGGCACCAATCAAGCGGGCTGTTTTGTCCTGAATGGTGTCAAGCTTTTTGAGAGTTGTTGGAGCTGCAGTCATCCAGGCAAGAGGGGAGTATTCCATCATACTCCTAACTTGTGCCTTGAAGATAATTGACAGGCTTTGGGAAGTTAGGAAATGAGTTACTCACCTCAGTATTCCTAGCTTCTGTCCTGCTATTGTGGCCCCTGCGTTTATGTGATGAATCCGGTTGAGTTTCTAGTTAATGGTAATGTCAAGGATGTTGATAGTGGAGGATTCGGTGGTTGTAACACCATTAAATTTTAAGGTGGGGTGGTTTGATTGCCTCCTATTGAACATAATCATTGCCTGGCATTTGTGTGGTGCGAATGACACTTGCCACTTGTCAGCCCAAACTTGATATTATCCAGATCTTGTTGCATTTGAACACGGACTGCTTCAGTATCTAAGGAGTCATGAATGGTGCTGAATGTTATGCAATCATCAGCGAACATCCCCACTTCTGACCTTAGGATGGATGGAAGGTAATTGATCAAGCAGCTGAAGATAGTTGGACCTAAATTACTACGGTGAGGAACTTCTGTACAGCTGTCCTGGAGCAGAGATGACTGACATCCAGCAACCACAATCATCTTCCTATGTGCCAGGTATGACTGCAATCAACAGAAAGTTTGCCCCCAAAACTCATTGATTCCAGTTTTACCAGGGCTCCTTGATGCCAAGTCAATGCAAAGCAACCTCAATATCCAAGAGCTGTCACATTCACCTCACCTCTGGAATTCAGCTCTTTTATCGATGTTTGACCCAAGCTGTAATGAGATCAGGAGCTGAGTGGCCCTGGTAGAACCCAAACTGGGCATCACTGAACAGGTTATTGCTGTGTAGGTGCTGCTTAATAGCTCTGTTGATGACACCTTCCATCACTTTACTGATGATCAAGAGTAGAGTTATGGGTTGTTAGTTTACCAGGTTGGATTTTTGTGTACAGGACATACCTGGACAATTTTCCACACTGTCAGGTAGATACCAGTGTTGTAGCTGTATTGAAACAGCCTAGCTAGGGAAGTGGGAAGTTCTGGAGCACAAGTCTTCAGAACTATTGCTGGAATGTTGTCGGGGCCCTTAGCCTTTGCAGTATCCAGTGTCTCCAATAGTTTCTTGATATCACGTGGAGTAAATTGAGTTGGCTGAAGACTGGTATCTGTAATGATGGGGACCACTGGAGGAGGCCAGGATGACCATCCACTTGGCCGTTCTGGCTGAAGTTTGTTGCAAATGTTTCAGCCTTATCTTTTGTTGGACTCTTCCATCATTGAGAATGGGGATATTTGTGAAGCCTCCTCCTCCAGTGAGTTGTCTAATTGTCCACCATAGTTCATGACCGGTTATGGCACGACTGCAGATCTTAGGTCGTAGGATTGTGTCGCTCTGTCTGTTACTTGCTGTTTGTGCTATTTGTCATACAAAACAGTCCTGTTTGGTAGCTTCACTAGGTTGACATCTTATTTTTCAGTATGTTTGGTGCTGCTCCAGGCTTACCCTCCTGAACTCTATATTGAACCAGAGCTGATCCCTTGGCATGATGGTAATTGTTGAGTGGGGGATATGCTGAGCCATGAGGTTACAGATTGTGCTACAGTACAATTCTGCTGCTGTTGATGTCCCTCGGCACCTCATGGATGTTGAGTTGCTAGATCTGTGCGAAGTCTGTCCCATTGAGTGTGGTGATAATGTCACACAACACGATGGAGAGTATTCTCAATGTGAAAGTGGAACTTCATCTCCACAAGGAATGTTCAGTGGTTACTGTTACCAATACTCTCATGAGCGGATGCAGATGCAGCTGGTAGATTGGTAAGGATGAATTCAAGTATGTATTTTGCCTCTTGTCAGTTTCCTCACCACTTGCCACAGACCCAGTCCAGCAATTATGTCCTTTAGGACTTGACCAGCTCAATCAGTGATGCTGCTACTGAGCCATTCTGGGTACTTAATATTGAAATTCCCCACCAAGAGTACATTTTGCATCCTACCACCCTCATTGCTTCCTCAAAGTGTTGTTGAATATGGCGGAGTGTTGATTTATCAGCTGACAGAGGGTGGCATCTGGTAATCAGCAGGTTTCCTTGCTCATGTTTAATCTGAAGGCATGAACTTCATGGGATCCAGAGTCAATGTTGAGGATTCCCAAGGTCTTTCCCTTCTGACTGTATATCATTGGGCTACCATCTCTGCTGGGTCTGTCCTGCCGATGGGACAGGACATATGCAGGGATGATGATGGTGTGTCTGGGACATTGTCAGGTAGGATTCTGTGTGTATGACTATGTCAGGCTGTTGTTTGACCAGTCTGTCAGACAGCTCTCCCAATTTTGACACTAGCTTCCAGATGTTAGTAAGGAGGAGCTTGGAGGGTTGATAGGATTGTTCTGCCATTCTCTTTTCTGGTGACTAAGTCAATACCAGGTATGATGTCTGGTTTCATTTCTTTCTTGCGATTGTGTTGTAATTGATACAACTGGCTGGCTTGCAAAGCCATTTCAGAGGGTTGTTGATAGTCAACCACATTTCTAGAAACACAAGTTGGCCAGACCAAGTGATGATGGTAGTTTTCCTCTCTGAAGGATGTTAGTGAACTAGATGGGATTTTCTGACAATCAACAAATGGTTTTATGGTCATCAGTAGATTCTTAATTCCAGATTTATTAATTGTATTTAAATTCCATCAGTTAGCTGTATAGCCAGTCCATTCGAGTAGGAAACTGCCTTAATAGTCTAGTGCAATTACCAATTTGCCACCATTTCCCCGAGTGCATCTGTTTGCAACTAATATGGCAGAGACTTACCAGCTTTTAGTTCTACGATTTTCTCCAAATGCTAATATCCTCAGCTCCTTCAGTTTAGTTAGGTCCTCTGCTCCACATTATTCCTGAAGCATGTTTTGTGTTTTCTATGGTGTTTGTGCATTTTGAAAGGAATATACAGCCACTTCAATGTGGAAAAAAACTGCTTTGATAAGAGCAGCTTCATCTCCATCACTGTTTGTACCCTCAGACAATACGAATACAAATATATAAAAGGTCAGATTATTTCAGTGATACATAGCATCAAAATCAAGCCTGCAAGAAGCCTAATTTAATTAACACGATTTCTTTAATTTTGATATTTTCAACCTTAAAGAATAAATGTAAAATGCCTAAAATTGGTTCATGTTACAAATGTATGAACACTTTGTATATGATTATGATCCTTAATTTTAAAAAAAAGTATTCTACAATTAAAAAAAATACTGTGTTGAATTAGCTTTCACTTGCATGAGCACAGTGAAAAGTTTACAAGCTGCCACTTACAGTGCCATCTTAGGTACAAATGTACCCAGGCACAGAGTCTTGGTACAAAGCTTAAAAATGAAGAGAGCAAGTTAAAAATTTAAACATTACAGCCCTTCTTGTTAAAATGTATAGAAACAAAGAAACACAGTTAATAGTTCAACGTCACCGTTCGTGAGTATCTGACCATTGGCTCACACTCCTCACGAGGCTCGACTTCACCCCCACCACAACCTCAGACTGTCTGTTCCCTCTGTCTCACCACCCACCCCGCGGGGCTGCTTGTTCCCTCTCTCACCACCTACCCCTTGTGGCTGCCTGCTCCCTCTCTCTCACACCCACCCCCCCGGGGCTGCCTATTCCCTCTCTCACCGCCCACCCCCTGGGGTTGCCTGCTGCCCATGTCACCGCCGCCTGGGATGACTGCTATCAACATCAGGGACCTCTCTTGCCTCGGACTCGCACCCCACCTAGAGTAAGGAGATTCGGCTAAGAAAAAGAAAAGTAGAAAAGAACAGGTAAAAAGTGAAAGAAATAAAAGTACCGGCGGATATAACACAGTGTGGAGCTAGAGGAACGCAGCAGGCCAGGCAGCATCAAAGGAGCAGGGAAGCTGATGTTTCCGGTCAGGACCCTTCTTCAGAAATGGGGGAGAGGGATGGGAGCTCAAAAATAAATACAGAGAGGAGCGGTGGGGCTGCGGAAGATAGGTGGGATGGTGATAGGTGAGTGCAGGTAGGCAGTGGAGCGGATTGGTCAGTGAGGTGGGAGGAGCGGATAGGTGGGAGAGAAGATGGACAAGATGTGTCAGGTCAAGGAGGCTGGGATGAGAGGGAGGGTTGGTCATGGGATGAGGCCAGGGGTGGGGAGATTTTGAAACTGGTCAAGTCCACATTTAGGCCATTGGAATATAGGGTCCCGAGGCGGAATGTGAGGCGCTGCTCTTCCAGTTTCCGGGTGGCGTCATTGTGACATTGGAGGAGGCCCAGGATGGATATGTCGCCCAGGGGATGGGAATGGGAGGGCGAGTTGAAATGGTTCGCAACCGGAAGGTGTCATCATTTGTCACAAACCGAGCGCAGGTGCTCTACAAAGAGGTCTCCGAGCCACTGCTTGTATAGGAGGCCACATCGGAGAGACCAAGTGGAGGCTCAGACCCCACTTTGTAGAGCTCCTGTACTTGGTTTGCAACAAACGACAACACCTTCCGGTCGCCAACTATTTCAACTCCCCCTCTCACTCCCTGGGTGACATGTCCATCCTGGGCCTCCTCCAGTGTCACAATGACGCCACCCGGAAACTAGAGGAGCAGCACCTCACATTCTGCCTCAGGAGCCTACAGCCCGATGACCTAAATGTGGATTTTACCAGTTTCAAAATCTCCCCACCCCTGGCCTCATCCCATGTCCAACCCTCCCTCTCATTCCTACATCCTTGACCCTCTATCTTCTCTCCCACCTATCCCCACCTTCCACCTCACTGACCAATCCCCACCACTGCCTACCTGCACTCACCTATCACCATCCCACCTACCTTCCCCAGCTCCACCCCTCCTCTCTCAAGTTATTTCAGAGCTCGCTTCCCCATCCCCCACTTCTGAAGAAGAGTCCTGACCCGAAACGTCAACTTCCCTGCTCCTCTGATGCTGCCTGGCCTACTGTGTTCCTCCAGCTCCACACTGTGTTATCTCTGACTCCAACACTGGCAGTTCTTACTACCTCAAAGTAAAAGTGGACATAGCAGACAAATGAGCAGGAGCCTGCTGCACTGTGCTGCTACTCCACCATCACCTTCTGTTCAATACATAGGGTTACACGCCCGTTAAAATAAAGGATAAAGAAATATCTAACAAAAGAGTTGGGCATTTGTAAGTTTATATTGATAATAGTAATTTCTTGCCTCACACATTGAAGTACCCTTGCCATCAATCAGTCTCCTTCCTTTTAATGCTGAATTTTGCTCCAATCCATTGTTTGAATTTGAGAGGTATGTATGCATGAATGAATTCAAAGTTTTTAACACATTTAGGTATCACTTTGCTAGTTTGCTTTAATTGGTTACCTAAAATAATCTAATTCCCAATCAGTATAAAAATGTGTCTGGTTAAGTACAAAAAGAAATTTAGATTTCTGTAGCAATCTCAGTCTTCACAAATCGTTCTCATCTCCCACATCACTCTAATGCGCTTCCTCGGAATGCCTTTGATAATTCATACATTATATAAGGAACTTTGGATTGTTGAGGGATCATTAGTTTCCAACCTCTGCACTAAAAAGAATTACTAACTTTAGGAAAGTAACTTCACTGTTTCTATTTTTGTCAAGTCTTGACTTCTGGGTATTTCAATGCATTCCTCAATTGAAGCAATCACTTGGAGACAGTGTCACATACTGACAAGAATGGGGAAGACATGACATAAATTGCTGTTTATGGACAAAGGTAGTAACTTGCCCAAGCAGCAACCGTCAGAAGGAATAGTAAGAACAAATCTGTTGCCTACGTCTTTAATCAGACGTTAATTCCCCTTGGAATCCAAATTTAACTACCTGCTATATTTGTATGTAAGTTTGCCAAAGTTTTCAGCTGAGTGCCTGGTAGGGAAGCTCATTATTGCTCAAATAATGTTTTTATTTAGAATGTTTGTCAGTGGAAATTACACAGTTAGACCCTAAGGACACTAGAAGTGTAAGAAAAACAATTCACCTGTCCCATAGCTGTTGTCAGTAGATATCCATTCGTTTCTGTTACTGCGCTCAAATAGCTTATTAGTGGAAACTGCACTAAATCATTTAATATGAGCAGCAGTGCTCTGTTGTGTCAAGTACAGATCTAATAGTGAGTGGATGAAAATTCCATTCATTTTCACCGGGCTATGCAATTCTACCAGGTTGAAACTATAAAATGACAGTCACACAGAAGCAACTATTTCCACTGAATGAGAAAAAGATCATTATTGAAATATGGCCCATTCGGATATCAAGATGATGTGTGCATATAGCCTACAGCATTCCAGGAGAAAGCTAGTGCTGATACAGAAATAAGTTACTTGTACAGAATTGTTTTATTTTGGGTGTTTCATTATAAATATTTTATAAGCGTTTCATGTTTTAGCATAAAGAAACAATTGTGAAGAGAAAGCAAATATTTAGAATCCAGGGAAATTACTGAGGGTGATGAGGAGCAAAATGAGATTATGTTCAGATAATGAAGTTATACACATGATAATTTCAGTGTACACTTGTGGTTTATTTGGAGGTCAGGTTAAAATACATTGGATTTTGTGGTCAATGGTGAGCAAACAATGTTTGTTATTCATTAGACTGACATTTGCCCACAGGCATTTTGTAGACAGCAATTTACCACTAATTAGTAATACCAGTATAATTAGAAGTTCATTCCAGGTTAGAACACTCTACAAGTGATCTGGGACCTGTGAGAGCAGGGCATGCAATGGTATGTCATTTCTGACAATTAGATTAAAAAATTATCACAAAGCTCTGCGAGCCTGAATTTTCTGTGCTGATTAGTTACAGACTGGGAGTTGGGAAACTTAGCAAAATGGCACAAGAAGGTTACAAATTAAGAGCCTGATGCCTTCACCTTAAAAAGCCATTTTGCCAGCTTTGGGAAACTTAGCAAAACTGCCAAATGCTGGGTGCCCAAATGAATTGCTTAAATATCGCAGGAACATTGACTGCATCAGGACAGCCTACTGCTGTATGAAGAGACCCACCAATGAGTGCTGGCTGCCTCCCAATAAGCTAAACAGAGCGGGGCTAATTTCTAGGGATTCTGTGACACCCCACATCAACAATTGGCTGCCTGACTGAAGATAGTGTCAACTGTCCTCAGTGACATTCTCCAGGTTCAAATGGAGTATACGTTAGTGAAGAGGAGATTAGTAGATAAATAAACTACATGTAGCATTTTGAAAATACTTTACTCATCACAAGATGTTATTAATGCATTTTTAAAAATTCTGACCCCATGAAAATGATGTGAGCCTGAAGTTCTTGTACTGTCCCAAACTAAATTAGTGTAATGCATGCTGCTTACAAATCAGAAAGAGACCACAAGATGTAGCTGTAGAAGTAGGCAACTCAGCCCATCAAGTTTGCTCTGCAATCCAATGAGATCATGGCTGATCTCAATCTTCAACTCCACTCCCTTGCCTCTTCCCCATAACCATTGATTCCCTTATATGTTTATATGTTTATAAGTATATTTCAATCTTGAATATACTTAATGACTCAACCTTGATAGCAGTCTGCAGTAAATAATTTCAAAGATTTGCTACCCTCTGAAAAAAGGAATTCCTTACCTCTGTCTTAAATGTCCGTTCATTCTGAGATTATGCGCTATGATCCTGGACACTGTCACAAGGGACAATAACCTTTTCTCATGTATTCTGTCAAGTCACCTAAGAATCTTGTACATTTCAATAAGGTAACTTCTCATTCTTTTAAATTCTAATGAGTACACCCCCAACCTACTCAACTTCTCCTAAGTAGACAGACCCACCATGCCTGATATCAGCCTAGTGAACATTTTTTGGACTGCTTCTGATTCCAGTATAGCTTTCCTTAAATTAAAATGCCCAAAAGTATTCACAGTATTCCAGCTACGGTCTGACTAGTGCCCCATATAATTTTAGCAAGGCCTCCCAACTTTTACATTCTATTTCCTTTGAAATAAAAGCGAGCATTCAATTTGCTTTCCCTATTATCCATAAAACTCGTGTGATTGTGTGTCATCTGCAAGATTGGTTGTAATAAATTCACTTTCCTCTAATGATTCATTAATATATATTGTGAATGTTTATAGCCCCAGCAGTGAACTGAGAGAGATAGTTCCCATGACATACACCACTGCGTTCCCCAAAGAGCCTCCCAATAAGGCTAAAATCACAGTTCCAAGATTCTGACATGTGATTTGAAATTTGATGCAAAAATGCTGTAGTTTTGTATGAAAGAATTTTTAAAAAACTTTGTACTGGGCATCTTATCATTGAGATCTTGATGCATTCCATTATATTAAAACCAAAACATATTTTAGCATTCTTCATGCCAACACAAACAAGCGGCTACGTGTATTTTTTGTATGTGCTGATATTGTGCAGAATACACATTTGTTAGCTGTTGGAGGAGAAAACATAAGAACGTACAATCAGATGGTTGCACATTTCCCAAATCATTGACACAAGAGGGTGAGAGTCAAAATTATACTTACTCAAGAGAATTCCAATGGATTAGTACGCCTCAGCGATCCTGAGGGTACATCTGTAACGTGGTCCATCCTTCAAGATCTCAAAATCTTCATTAATGGGACAAAGGCATGGCCTCTTTCTTTTATAAAGAGTCACAAGTTTCTTGTTGAGTTGTTTGCCTCCCTGCAGGAGAAGTACAAATGGTGTGACAAGCCTATACCATACATCATGATCTATATTTTGTATAATTCATAAAAGACAAGTCACCTCATTCTAATTGATTAATTAATTAAAGTATAATTGAGCTAAATTTGAATCTCAAAACAATAGCATAATTAGTACTGACACTGCCTCCAGCTGCACTTATATCAAACCACAGAGGAATTGAGTGATCCATTAAAACTTAGCTTTTTAACCTCTTTAAATAATTAATTTTATATAATTTATTTCCACTTAACTATTAATGTATGACACAAACAGAAAACATTAGTTACAAGTGTGAAATGTGATTTGTAACAAATTTGTCTGATGTGAAGCGTCAGCTGGTCCACTAGGCAGGCATAACTCCTCTTAATGTATTCTCTACTTACAACTGTCCTTGTTTAAAAGTTTTGATCATCACATTTTCATTGCATAACTAGTATTCTAAAAGTTTCAAAAAGAGATTCCCACTGTAAAATCAAAATAGTGATTGACACTTTGGATTCATCACCATAGAATCCCTACAGTTTTGGAAACAGGTCCTTTTGGCCCAACAAGCCCACACCGACCGTCAAAGCATCCCACCCAGACCCATCCCCCTATAACCCACCTAAGCTACACATCCCTGAACACTATGGGCAACTCAGCAAGGCCAATCCACCTAGCCTGCACATCTTTGGACTGTGGGAGGAAACTGGAGCACACTGAGGAAACCCACTCAGACATGGGGAGAATGTGCAAACTCCACACAGACAGTCACCCGAGGCTGTAATCAAACCTGGATTCCTGGTGCTGTGAGGCAGCAGCGCTAACCACTGAGCCACTGTGCTGCCCTATGGAGAAACGTTAGAATATTTTAGATGGACTAAATGAGAGTTAATGTAAGAAATCTGATGATCAAAGTGGCAAAAATAGTGGAAAACTAATATCATCAGCAAATCAGACAGACTGATTTGGAGGAGGGGGCATGAGTTCTCAAGAGTAGAGGATATAATGGAGGTCACGACTAGCCGGAAGAAGCCAAGGAGGACCACGAGCAACAATATTAAAAAGCATGAAAGAAATACAAAACACATCATGGAATTAGTTAATGCAATGAAACAAGTTTCAGACTCATGATCATCCACCAAATCATGCAGCCGAGCTAGAATAACTAATGCAATGAAGAAAAAACAAAGGCCCAAATAAGAATATAACCTTGGATCGAGAATAAGTCATTTGTTCCATTTAGCCTACTCCTTTCACAGTGCATGTCCACTCAATAACAGAATCACTTCTAACACTTACTCAGACACATGCATACCTATACACGTTTTTATGTATGGTACGCCCTATGGTATTTCTTCACTTCCCTGTGCCCGAAACAGATCTTTTGGTTTCCTACATTTCAACATTCCTTTTCTTCTCTAGTGCCAAAACTACTTGCATTCATATAGCATCTTTAGGACAGTAAAACATCCCAAGACATTTTACAGGAGTATTATCAAATAGTTACATAGGGAGATATTTAGGCAGATAAGCAAACACTTGGGAACGGAGATAGATTTCAAAAGCATGTAATAGAGATGAAGAAGTATGAGGATTGGATTCCAGAACTTAAGGTGCAAAGGAAGGCGCAGCCGCCAATGATTGTATGATTAAAAATTGGGTAATAATTAAAAGGCTACACAGCAGGAAAGCAGATCTCATCTTCGAGGGTTGTAAGTATAAAGGAAGTTAGGAAGATGGTTGCAAAGTGACTGCAATTTCATTTAAAGCTGTTTTATGGTATTACCCATCCTGTGAGGAGAAAAAGGTACTCCAATTTTACTTGAGGATGTGAATATTCTCATGGTGTGTCCTTGATTGTTCTAATTGAACTCACTCTCTAATTGAGAAACATGCTTTCCTCAACTTTATCAATGCATTTCTTCTTGAGTGAGGTGACCCAGACAATGTGCAAAGAAGGATTGATTTACAAGCAATGATAAAGTGACATTTTAACTGTTATATTGGCAAAGTAATCATTTTCCAGTTTCTTTCTTGTTCAGTATCACATGATATATTTTGCTTGTCTTTTAGTTTCGATTTTGCATGGGGATAAATAAGACATTTGGATATTTTATAAGTTCCCATTCAGTTAAGTTCCCTTTACTCTCACTTCATGTTTCAGTGCTCCTTCAAGATAATCTTACAGACTTGCACCAGCACGATCTTTCTCTGCAGTAGCAGGTATAAGCAATTTGTATGCTGATTGATTGTACGCACCCCCTTAATTTTCAGCTTTTCAAAGTGAGATGTGCCCAAGGGGCAAATTTAATTCACTCACCACCTGAAACTCAAATTTATGTTTTAAAGCTTCTCTCACCGAGATATTCTTGTAAATGAGGGATGCTAAACAAATGGGAGTTGTTTTAGTGCATACTTCCTTATCAGTTAGAAATCATTTGTGTGTGGACATCCGACCACTGTGCAAACAACTTAAGAAAAGTTATTTCCTTGAAAGCACCAAATGTGTCTTGCACATGATCCAGACTATTCACTGACACCAAATTTATGCAGTTAATATCATTAAAAAAGTCCACTTAAGTGTATGCAATGTTGCATTCTATATAAGCTGCAACAAGTAACAAAGTATCCCCAGGCCTTCCAAAATCAATGTTGCAGGAACACAAAAGGATGTATCAGGCATTCAGCTTTTCTATAGCAATGATACCTTCAAATATTGGATGGAGAGTGCAAAATACATTCATTCCTAAAGATTGAAAAGAAGGTGATCAAGAAACATGGTCCTGTAGAAAACTTGGATGTCAAAATTAATTGTGGAATTTTAAAATAAGGTATGATAATCAGAGGCAACAATATGAAATGTATGAAAAAAAAGTGGCGCAAAGATGAAAAGGAAGAGTTTTAATCTTTTCTTTCAACCTGGACATCTCTCATAAGGCTGGCATTCATTTCAAATTCTGACTTGTCTGATACAAACAGTCAGGCCACTTTAGAGACGTATTAGAAACAGCAGGTTTCCTTTCCAAAAGGGCACAAGAAAACCAGTCTGGCTTTTTACATCAAACTGACAGCTTTATAATCACCATTATTTTTACTGAAACCAATTTATAGTCCTGGATATTTTAGCTGAATTTAAATTTTGAATCTATTCTACTGGGAATTAAAGTCACATCCTCTGGCTTGCTAATCCAGTAACCAAATAATTACACTATCTTGTGTGCAGAAGGATGAAAAAGGAATATGAATAATGGTATCAAAGACAACATGGAACAAGGTAACGTTGGATGTACAGCAGAGAGATTGAAACCTGGGCCAGTGGCCAAGGAATGGCATTCACTTTTCATTACATTTTCTGAGGGAAAGTTGGCCATCAAAGTTGATTAGTGCAGTCATGATGAGCTCATCTAACAAGGTAGTGATGGTCACATAAGCCACACTATTGCAACAGCTTTCACCTTAGCAACATCTCACAGCTCTGTACTTGTGGGAAGCACCACAGCCACAAACCAGCCAACATGGCCATTCACACTTGCCACTCTTAATATAGAGCAAGATAGCATCTAACAGGTACTACTGAGACCTCACCACGGTTGCAGCCAGGCATAGAATGGGGAAACAAAGCACAGCAACATTTCACTCATCTTTCTCAATCTCCTTTCCTTGCTTCTATTTGTTCTCTTCCTCCTCTCATGACTCCTGACTCGTCTGGCACATTCTACATTAACCACCAGACCATGGAGTACATGACAAGTTACCACAAATCTACAGCTATCCTCATCCTCCTGTCCCTGTCCATGCAATAGCAGCTGCTGTTAACCTTACTTCCTGGTCTTATCTCCTTCCATTTAACCTCCAAATAAACAAAAAAAGGGGCAACCCCTAGAAAAATCTCCAAGACCAACCATGACATTTTTCATGGTAACTCTTGTAAAGCATATAAGTTGCAATTGAATAGCACTCATTCTTTTTAAGCGAAATCCTCAGAGAATTTAAGCAGCAGATATTGCCAAAGTGTGAATGTTGTCTTGACAAAATATCACAGAAAGTTGCTCAATTTTTACCAAAGTCCTGTTCAAATGCAGTGTAGTTAGTTAATCTCCAGCAACAAATGAATATTAAATGTTGAAAATGAGGTATTGGGAGGAAAGTGTTTCTGAAAAGCTCTTTGTGTGTGGTTCCATCTGTGAAGACCTCCTCCTCCTCCACCTCCACCTCCACCTCCTCCACCTCTATCTCTGCCTCCTCCTCCTCCCCCTCCACCTTTATCTCTGCTTCCTCCTCCCCTCCACCTCCACCTTTATCTCTGCTTCCTCCTCCTCCTCCTCCTCCTCATCCACTTCCTCTGCCTCCTCCTCCTCTGCCTTCACCTCAGCTGCCTCCACCTCTATCTCTCACTCCCAAGAGCACAGTCAGGTTCAGTAGTGTTGCCTACTGATTGACATTTTTACATTGGTGGTTCTTAAAACTAGCAGTCTTTTTCCCCCCTAAAATTAGTGTACTGAGGAAATGTTTCCTCTATGTTGCCACGCAAAACATGGAGGAATTTAATTACTTTTTGTGTGCACAGCATGGTTCCTCACCCTCTAGGAGTCATTGATAAGGATTCATTCACACATCTCCCACACTAAAACAAAAGCAAAGAACTGTGGGTATTAGAAATCTGGAAGAAAAGCAGAAAATGCTGGATAAATGCAATGGGTCTGGCAGAATCTGCAGAGAGAGAAACAGAGTCAGCATTTCTGCTCTCTTGAAGGAGTCTATGACTCTTCTGAGAAGGTCGCAGAGTTTTTCCACCATTTCTGGTTGTAGTTACATAACTTCTACTGTTTAACAACACGCATTTTAATTTGAAAATGTAGTAAATTGTGCCCTATGGTTGGAAATTGGTCAAAACAGAAAGAGTGATGAGCACAAAACTTGAATTAGAAGTAAATCTAAAAATCAGCACTGTGAATTTTTTTGCCTACAAAACAAAGCCCTATCAGATTCATGCTGCAGATCAGAAGATATTAGGATTGCAACCATATCCTTAAACTGTCAATATTATCCATCTCAAAACTTCATCATTGTGATGATGGCAGCATCATTTCACTCCGTCTAATCAGTGTAAAATTAGGTTTCTTTTTCTAACTCACTATTATTATAAAACCTAGAAGCTATACATTACTATAATTATCTTGGAAAACAGCCTTTTATTACAACTTGAAGATTAACAAGACTTCTCCTATATCAGAATACCACTATCAATCTGTGCTTCTTTCTTTTTCAATTTGAGAGATTGATGTAATTCATTCCATTTGCTTTGGAACTTCTCACTTCATTCCCTATGGATGTTCTGTTCCTCACCTTCCATCTCATCACTGTCAATTTTCACACTGCCTTGGAGTTCAATTGTATCTTTCAGCCCGAGTGTTCAACAGGCCCAATCCTCAATCCTCTCTAATTCATCTCAATCACAACAGTGGTTTAAGAGGCAGATGATTTTTTTTTTCCCAATGATATTCCTCCTACCAATGACAGAAATCTTCAGGTAACCACAACGTATAAAGAGATTTTCAAACACTTCATATAGTGATTCTTTAACTTTAATCAACAAGGCTTTCTATTTCACCACTATCCATTATGACTATTAATTGTAGTCACAATTGTGATTGAACTAATAAGTGACAAAGGCTGTTTTTACCTGATTTGAAGCATTGTTCAAAAACAAACACATGATTCTCCCGTAGGGCATATACTGGTTTCTCGTTTTCTCTGAGAAAGTTCCTCAGTCAGATGTTTTCACATTGTCAATTTCTAATTGAAGCAGCCTATTTCGCTTGCTGTACGTTTTAATTATCAGAAGTGAGTGCCTTGCAAAGCATTGTTAAGCTACATCAGTTTATCAGTCTCCCTGCTACAGATATCTCAACTGCACATCCAAATATTGTGACCCTGCTAAAGGAATACTGCTGAGCTTTGCAGGTTGTATGTGATCACTGAACTTATTTTGCTTCTTTTAATTTATTGCCTCTGAGAAAGACATTGGTTGGAATCTTTTTTACTCCCCACATGGTAGATTTGTGTCAGGATGGCATTTAATTTGACGGAAAGCAGCGGGTGGGGAACCAACCATCTTCCTGTCTCCACCCCAATTAAATCTGCTTCCTGTAAGTAATGCCTTATCCAGCGATGGTATGAATCCAATATTGAGCCGTGTGCCTGTGATGCAGGAAATGTGACAAGCAAACGTAGGTGTGTATGCTTGTGGATTCCTGAAGGGTTGGTGTGGAGGGGAGGGGTGGGACCCCTCATTTAAAGACACTCAGTGTCTGATTGAGGAACCAGGCATTGAGAAGGGATGACTGGAATTCATCAACACCAATCGGTTCCATTGGATTAATATCCATGTGTCCTGTGATCACTGTTACTACTTCCTGTGGGAATTATCCTATTATTCCAAGCATTTGAACTACTGCTTTAATGTGCTGATTAGATGTTCTACAAGAATCTTAATGGAGACATACTTAAATTGATATTCAACTTTTATTCAGGCCTATAACATGGGACGCTTCTATTATTAATCTAAACACCACCTTTTTCCCCCTAGGAGTCATCTGTCTAGATCCTTTTCTCCTTTAAATTACGATGGATTGATGTAAAAATAAAGCAGTGTGACTGCTAGCAGAATGTCAGGCATGGATGTGCAATATTTAAATCCAATGATCATAGATAAATCATGCATGAATTGAATGAGATCCTTTTCTTTTTCAGGACAATATGGTTGGTGGTAGAAGCTCTGATAGCTGCCCATTCACCACCAACAATATATTAATTTACCACGTACGATGTCATGGATTTTATCAAGACCTCCATTAAGTGTTGGGCCCATTTGAACTGCTGCTTTTTTGATTTGGAGAAAATAACAAAAGTGTCTCCACATCGATCAATGCAGCAAATTGTGGCACTGACATATTAGCCAAACCTGTCCAATCTTCCCTCATAAGGCAAGCCCTCCATCCCAGGAAAGAACTTCACTGAACTGCTTCCCAGGCAAATACATTGGCTGATCCTTTAAAGATATTTGGAGGTCATGGTGTGGTCCAACGACTCTTAATGTCAAGTTTAAATGGTTTTCAATTCAAATAAATTGTAATTCATTTTTCTTGGTTAATACTGTGGGACCAGATGAAATAAATATTCTGTATAAAACCCCTATTTACCCATTTGGATGCTGAAGGTTCCATCTATGCAAATGAGAAGATGCACAATCTAAAAGGGTTGTTAGCTCTTTTTACTTTCAGCATTGTCTATTTGAAACTATTGGAGTGGACTACAGAGGGATTTAAATGTGACATTCTCAGTAAAACATTGAGGCGATGTTAAGAAGCAATTTTATCAAAAAAAAAACCAAACACCTGTCTGGAAATTAGAGTGAAAATACAATTCATAGATCACACTTGGAGTGCCAGTGTCAAAGTGACCTGTAGATGGGGTCAAAAATAATTGTGCAAAATAAGACATTTCTGTGCTTTAACTATGAAAGCAGGTCTTCATTCTGCAGCAACTATCAGCTGTGGGGAATTGTCATGCTTTACTTTAAAAATGACTGACAGACCGTTACAATATTCTACTGTCCTTAACACCCTTTTTGAACTCACTGAACTATTTTCTGTCTGAACCTTGCTGAACTTTGAGTATTTTGAAATTTTGTTCTTGATCATTTCAAACCGAGTAATTTTGACCCAGCTTGAGCTGATGTGGTGAAGTTGATTTTTACAAGGTCAGAACAGGTATGGCAGCATCCTTACTGCCACTTACGACCTGCATTAGTTGGCGTTCTGGCCTGTTACACAACCATTTTGTGTCATAAAACACCGTATCTTTGTGAAGTCAGAGCATAAAACAAGCAGTGGTTGGCCATCCCACATCGCCATTTCATTCCCTCCTTTACTAAAGTACAGTCTGCTAGTTTAAATTAGATTGGCCATGGCACTCTGTATGAAGCTGCAATAGTACCCATGGATGTGCCACACAATACGCTATCCTACCTTTTGACTCTGCAAGATGAATTGAAGGTTGAAAGAAGTGACAGGTGTATTTACAACTTACCAGCTGTTTCTTATTTCTGTTCTTACCCTGCCATTTATGTGCACAGGAAACACCAATTGTAACTCGTTACACCTAAGAAGATCTACATATTATAATTCAAATGTGAGTATTTATATCAGAACTATGTGAGTTCCTGAAACTGGATTTTGAAATACTTCAAAGACAGGTGTTTATCAAGGTGACTGCTACCTTGAATATATTTGCCACTGATTCTTTCGATGACACTAGATATTCATCAAATCTCACATCATGCAGCCTGCTTCCTTCATTCTTCCATTGTCTGGAGCAGATTTTTGCACAGTTATAACTTGTTAAAGTCCAACAACATGACAGTCTCCATTTGATTCTCCAGCACAAGGATTTCAGGAATGACTGTGACAGACTGGAACCCAAGGTCCTTGGAACTGCAGTATACATTTTGTAATGGATAGATCTGAAGGAGTCAGCTCCAACCAATGCAGAACAAGGGCCAGAATCAGCAACATTTCTTTCGCAACTTGAATACAACAAAGAGCCCCAATTTATTTTAGAGAAGGGGGTAAAAATAAACCAGAAAAAACAACTTAAAGGAATCAAAAAAAGTCTTTGTTTGAAAACTATAGGGTGCACGATATTTTAAAAAGAAATGGGACTAAGATATTTTAATGTTGAATAAGAAATCGATGCAATGCAGGGGTTTAAGGATGAATTACAAATTAAATGTTAGGGTAACTGAAAGTTCTGTCCAAAGTAAGACATCTGGTAGAAGTTTTCAAAACTTACGAGGGCGTTGGATTGCATATGTAGGGTGAAACTGTTCCCACTTATAAAGGATCAAGAACGAGTGAGCATTGATCTAAAGTGATTTACAGAAGAAGAAAATGAGAAGTGAGACAAACCTCTTCACACAAGCAAGTACTTAGGAGCCAGGACAGTGGCCCAGTGGTTAGCGCTGCTGCCTCACAGGGGAATGGGTTTGATTCCACCCTTGGGTGACTGACTGTGTGGAGATTGTATATCCTCCCCATTCCTGTGTGGGCTCTCCTCGGGTGTTCTGGTTTCTTCCCATAGTCCAAAAATGTGCAGGTTAGGTGGTTTCGCCATGCTAAATTGCCCATAGTGTTCAGGGATGTGCGGGCTAGGTGAATTAGCCATGGGAAATGCAGGATTATGGGGATTAGGTAGGATATTGCTCAGAAGGTCGGTGTTGATTTGATGGGCCAAATGGCGTGCTTCCACATTGTAGGCATTCTATGATTTGTATGGTCAGTTAGCTCAGTTGGCTGGACAATGGGTTTGCAATGTATAGTCCTGTACTGGGTGAGGATTCAGTAAGGTCTACATTCACCTCTTACCTGAGGCATGGTGACCCTCAGGTTAAACCACTACCAGTCATCTCTTTCTCTCTTTCTCTCCCCATGGACAGAGCAGCCTGATGACACAATAGTGATTTTATTTACTCACTGACAGTAGTCACTAGGTTGAAGACTACTTTGAGGCAACATTTTCCTAGTTTGTTCAATAAGATGAAATGTGCTCAACAAGGAAAGAATTTCAATTGAACATCTGAAGAATGGCAAGTTCTAACGCCTGACACACCTCTTGACCGCTGTCGGAAGATAGAATCTGATCTACAGAACATTAGTGATGTAAAACATGATCACATGATGTGAAACCAAAGGAAGCAGAGTAGATTGCTTCAACAATTTAGGAATAGGTGCTAACACCAAAAACAAGATTCCACAAGCACCTCCGAGGCAGAACGTTTTTTCTTACAAATTGATCTCTTCAGCCATTAAGAAGCTATCCTGACAAATTCAAGTTTCTGCATGTTTATATATGCAGATATATTCTACACATTTAGGAGGAAAGATAATGATAATGATGATATCAGTATTTGAGGAAGTAAATTTCAGATAAAGAGCAGATAATGATGATAGCCTTTAGCTAGGGATAAGCCTAACTTGACCTTTTTCTACTGTTTCCATGCACCAAACCTGGATTGTCCTCTTTTCATTAAGAATCCAAGAGTTGAATTATGTAAGAACACTTGCAGTCATCAACTTTTATAATCTATGATGTGTAAGGAAACAGGAAGAGAACATGCACTGAAATGTGGAAGATGAGTTTTAGTGCTAATGCCAAACTCATCATTCCATCTTATTAAGTTCATGAACATGAAACAGCCATGTCACTTGTATAAGAAGTGCTTTAAGCCTGAATATTTATGTCTGATAGTACCAGTACACATGGTAGCAATGGTCGGTGGAAATGTGAGCATTTCTGTGCATTTCAAAAGGGAAGGAACAATTGCCAGAGTGCAGCGCATATTTTGCACTTTGATGTTGCACCAAGCCTGCAGTAAGGTGTTTGTAGTCTGTACTTTAGTGTGATTCTATAGCAAGGAATAAGCACACCTTGGCAACCACCCATAGACTAACAAACTCTTTCTGCTCCCACAATCAGGACACAAATGATATCAGATTTACACAGTTTTGAACATTGATGCAGACTGCTTTATCTGATAGGAAGGTGGACGCTTCTCCAGAAAGAAGCAGGTTTATGTCGATGACCTCATGAAACAGGACTTGAAAAGTTGTATCTTCAAATGTTTAAGTTAATCTTTTCTGCTGAAGTGATTTCATCTTCTGCAATGGGAAGTTGCAGCCTTTTAAGTGCTTCTGACACAGAATTCCTGGAAATTGACCCTGACATGCTTCAAGTGCATCATGTGATATGTACTCAAAATGGCCTGATATTCTACCAATTAGTTAACCTTACTTTATTGTGGAAGGTCAGCTTTCAGCTGCACTGCAATCCCTTTGAGCCCATCATTTATGCTATTCCCAACTGTACATTCTTTAATTAAGTATGCAATTCTTGCTTCTTGAAATACGTTTTATGTCTCCATGGAATTATGTTTGCCATTTTACCTTCCATACTGCCAGCAGAAATTTAACCAGACTCATTAACAAAGGTCAAGTGACTCATTTCTGGTTTGAAACTGCTAGATTCACATGATTCTATCAAAGCTTTCATTTGGACGCTCAGCCTCCTCCTGGCACTAAATCACACTTTAAACCGCTGGTACTTTTTTCATTTGCTGAATCATTTAACTAAGTCAAATATGACTTAATGATCATTCAAATTATGATAAATGAAGAACACAGGATTAAGGTCCCCAAATGAACTTTGTTCACTAATTAATCTTGTTTTCATTGTTCTCAAACTATCGTCTGCGCAACAACATAATACGTAAACAACATAAACGTAAGTTTAAAACATTTAGTGTTTTATTTCTCTATACGGAAACCATGAGGCTTCTCTTAATCACTGTGTTCAGCAACTTTGCTAGTTTAGTAAACATTTGATTGAGATTTTCTGCCAGATATATTCTTTGAGAATCACACCACCCCACGCCTCCAAACCCCAGAGCTGCAGGGTTTCCCATGGGCAGTGAGGCAAAATCAATGAAAACAAAGGCCAGGATTTTGTCAATGGCATGCCATTCTTGGTATCAGTAAAACACACAATCAGCGTGAGGGAGACTTTGCCTGAGCAAGAGAGAGGCAAAGGCTGAGTGAGTATATCTGAAAATTTGGTTCAAAGTAGGATTTGGGTGCAGAGGGGGAAAGAGATGTTTTAAATAAGTTACTACAACAAATGTGCTGAGTGGGAAGCGTGGTCAAAGATGGCGAGGAGGTTCTTTTTTCTTCTATTCTACCACAGTAAGTTTATTGGTTGGTAAGAAATTGCTACTAAGGACTGTCTTTAAATTGCTGTAAACTAGAAACATGTATTAATATTAAACAAGTTGCCATAATTGGTTTTAACTGAGAAATACTAGAAATAATGGAAAATCAGAGCCAATATAATTAAGTAATATAAGTAATCCAAAGCAGTATAAAGTTAATGCAAGATAAATAAAATTGAGATATGGCAGTACAAGTTGGTGAAGGGGAATATGAGATCAGTAATATGTTGGAACTCATGAACCCTATGCAGTCCTAGATGATCACATATGCAGGATGCACTGCAAGCTGCAGAAACTTACAGCGCTGGTTTTAGAGGTTTGAGTGTGGCACTGGAAGCACTGTGGCACAGTGAGGAGGATGTGGAAGAGCAAACTGGCAGGAACATTACGGATCAGCTCATTTGAGAGTAGTTATTACGGGAGACTGGAATTCCGTTAGTGTAAGGAGCAGGTGTTCCTAGATTATGTTCCTGAAAATTCCTATGTGTTCATTCCACAGGATGCTTTCTTGGACCTGGTTAGTGAATATAGGGTGAGTGGAGGAAGTGGGTCAAATGTCAGTGGGGAAATATCTAGGAGGCAGCGATCATTGTATTGTAAGGATTAGGAAGATAATGGCAAATGACAATAGTAAACCCAGAGTAAGAAAACTCAATTGGTAGAGAATGGACTTCAAAGAGGCAAAAACAGGACTGGGTAGGATTGACTGGAATGAAACATTGGCTGGAAAAACTATAACTGAGTAATGGGCTACCTTTGAAGAGGAGATGGTTAGGATATAATCAAGGTATATATTCCCTCAAAAGGGAAAGACGTGAGGAGGAGAATATGACAAGTGGGGTACCATATGGACATGTGCATAGGAAATGAGGTGAGTTTGGAAAGGTATACGAGGAAACTCACTAGGGTTTATAGACAGAGTTCATCCATGAAAGTCACTAAAGTTGACACATGGCCAATTTCCGGTGAAATGCAGCAGTAATAAAACAATAGTTAAAGCAGTAGGACTGATTAGGGATCAAAAAAAGAGAGATTTACACACGGAGACAGCTGGCATAGGTGAGGATTAAGTGAATACTTTGAATACTTTTTACCAAGGAGGTAGACAGTAGCCAGACCATAGGACAGAGGAGGGAACCATGTTGTTAAGAGTGATTAAAATTGGTAAGGATGAAATTTTGGATAGACTGTTGGCACTTGAAGTTAACAAGGTACTGGTTACAAATGAATTGCATCAAATGTTTACGAAGGACATGAGAGTGGAAATTGAACTAGCCCATAAACCATCAGTCTTCCCTGGATTCTGGATAGGTATTGCTGTAGGAAATTCACCTGAATACAGTCTAGGAACACCTGTCCTGTACACTAACAGTATTATATTCAAACCACCATCAGTTGTCTCTCTCTCCACTGAGCGAACAGCCCCATGGTCATCTGGAACTATGGTGACTTTAGTTAAGGTAGTGAATGCATAATGTGGAAATGTGGTGGAGGCAGGTTCAATTGAGGCATTCAAGAGATCTTAGATAATTATTTAAGCAGAAGTAATATGTAGGTTTATGGGGAATAAGTAGGAGATTTAAGCTAAGTCATGCAGTTCCTATGGAAAGCTGGTGTAAACATGATATCTTGAATTGCCTCCTTCTGTGCTGTAACAGTTCTGTGACGTTTTAATCAGGACTGCGTGACATTTATATGATCTGTTTTTCCACATGAATGCAATTATGCTTCTAAATATTCGTGACGTGCATGCAAAACATGTACAATTCAGCAGCAGGGAAATCTTTCATTGGTGAAACTTGATGTTGGCTAATAATACAGCATGTGCAAACACCTATCAAAACACCTTGTGGACAACCAGAGTGGTTCTGTATGATGGTCATAACCTTCCTGCTCAACTAAGTTTTCATTCACATAAGATACATTGAAAGCAGAAAGTACGATGGGAGTTTTTCAAAAGTAAATTTCACTTGTAAGTGTTTCACATTACATTGTTTTAATTTATTTATGGGTGCATCGTTATTATTTATTCAGACTAGCTTAGTCAGAGAGTCAATTGGACAGGCATGTCTCACATTTGGAATACTTTGATGGCTGCTGGGGTTTTAGGGACTTTTATTGTGGAAGAAGTAATGTGTTCTTTTATTTCAGTCTTTACAGAATGCTCACGTTCATTGTCACATTTAACACCTCTGAAAAATGGTTGGATTTGCAGGCTCAGCTGGATCTCCTTCCTATCCATTGTAAAGGACGTTGTCCAAGATCAATCATTCTTAATGAACAATTGAATTGTTGTAGCTGATTCTAAGCTCTGGATGCACTCTCCCAGCCAGTCTTCTGTGATGGGCACACATTTGAACAGTACTGATACTGCCCTTTGGACACCTCCTTTTCTTCTCTTGTCCATCCCTCCCACACTAGGATGCCAGCCTCTTTCCACTTCACCAGCCATGCACCAAACTCCACCTTCTATCCTCCACAGATTCATCTTCCATCTTATTTCACCCAACAGCACTCCACAAAAATTCCATCCCCGCCACTGAATCTCCTTGCTGATCCTGAGCTTCCACACAAGAGTTACTTCTGCTGCTTCCCTCCCATGTGCTGTAGAGTTAAACAAGGAAAGTCTCTGACCTTACACAATGCCCACAGATGTATGGCACTTATAAATAGTAATGAACTGGATACCATGAGATTTTCATGTGTCACCGACTTTATCACCAGGGTAGGTTGTAATTGAAAAAGATTTTATGCTGCTGATTATATATGGGATGCAAATTATTACAAGTAGAAACCCACCACAAGCTATGTTAATGTTAAGCATGTATGAACCTGTTGCTGACTTTATCTCTGCAATTGCACATCCTGCCTAATTAACTCATGCTGCATGCCATTCATCCACTCCTCTGGATTGTATAAAATCTCCCCATACAATGCACAGGCCCATGTTTGCACAGACACATTGTAACACAGTCAACTGATATATCAATGAATCATAAAACAAAGGTGACCATTTGAAGTATTATAGTTTTGTCACCTCTCTAATTGAGCTATCCAACGTATTCTACTTTGTTGCACTTTCCACCTAACCTTGAAAATATTTTCTTTTTAACTTCACATCTAATTCCCTTTAGAAAATTCTTGCCAAACCCTTTCAGACAGTGTGTTTCCAAGCAATGAGTTTGCCAAATGTTATTATAATGGTTGGCTCTCCTGCAGTTCATTGCCTTTGCACTTTGCTTCCTGCCAACAGCCGCTGGTCTAGTAGTTCTGAGCATCAGGAGGTCATTGGTGAGCAAGTAAAGAAAACAGAAAGGTGTGAAGCTTGAGGTAAATGAGGTTCTGTTAGAAAGATTGGGAGATTAGATTGACTTTCAGCACATTGAAGATGTAAGAAGGGAAGAACTTGTATATGTGTTTAGAATTCAGATGAACAAGACAGTTGATGTACCATAGCAACATAGACATATTCAGAAGACAGGTCAGGATGTACTGAAGAATAGAATACCAAAGATAAGATGAAGATAGCTTTATGGATCGAATCTCGACCTGTGATAGAGATGTTGACGTTGACAGAATCTACAATTGTTAAGGTGAAAAGAATTGTGTATTAAGAAGGGACCAATGTGCCAGGAGTGATTTGCAAGTTTAGACAATTTAGAGATTATGTTGAGAAATGAGGAGGTTAAAAATTCTACCTAGACTACACCTTCTCTCACCCACCTTCCTGCAAGAATGTAATCCCCCACTCCCAATTCCTCCGCCTTTGCTGCTTCTGCTCCCAAGATGGAGCATTCCACTCCCGAACATCCCAGATGTCCTCCTGTTTCAGGGACTGCAACATCCGCCCTCTGGTGATCGAAAATGCTCTCAACCACATCTCTTGTGTTTCCCACACCTCTGCCCTCACATCCCCTCCCCCCAACAAAAATAAATACAGAATTCCTCTTGTCCTCACATATCACCCCACCAATCTCCGTATTCAAAGTATCATTCTCTGCCACTTTTGCCACTTACAATACAACCCCACAACCAAAGATATATTTCCCTTCCCACCCTTATCTGCCTTTCATAGGGATCGCTCTCTCCGCGACTCCCTCATCTGCTCCACACTCCCCACTAGTCCCACCACCGCCGGCACATTTCCCTGCAACCGCAGGAAGCGCTACACCTGTCCCTAAATCAGCCACCCTCACCTCCATCCAAGGCACCAAATAAAACTTCCACATTAGACAGGGGTTCACCTGCACATCAGTCAGTGTGGTCTACTGCATCCGCTGTTCCCGATGTGACCTCCTCTACATTGGTGAGACCAAGTGTAGACTCAGAGGCCGCTTTGTAAAGCACCTATGCTCTGTTCACGCCAAACAACAACATCTTCCGGTCACAAACCATTTCAACTCCCCCTCTCACTCCCTGGGTGACATGTCCATCCTGGGCCTCCTCCAGTGTCACAATGACGTCACCCGGAAACTGGAGGAGCAGCACCTCACATTCTGCCTCAGGAGCCTACAGCCCAATGGCCTAAATGTGGATTTTATCAGTTTCAAAATCTCCCCACACTCCAGCCTCTTCCCATGACCAACCCTCCCTCTCATCCCACCTCCTTGCCACGACACAACCTGCCCATCTTCTCTCCCACCTCACTGACCAATCCCCACCACTCCCTACCTACACTCACCTATCACCATCCCACCTACCTTCCCTAGCCGCACCCCTGCTCTGTCTATTTATTTCTGAGTTCTCTTCCCCCTCCCCATTTCTGAAGAAGGGTCCCAACCCGAAACATCAACTTTCCTGCTCCTCTGATGCTGCCTGGCCTGTTGCGTTCCTCCAGCTCCACATTGTGTTACTTCTGACTCCAGCATCTAGTTCTTGCTATCTCTGATGCTACAAATAATACCACTTTTGGCTTTCAGTCATAAAATGCTGCTTGTATTTTAATTAAGCGGTGTTTATGTTCCCACATTTAATGGAACTACAAATCAGTTGCAGAAATGCTTTCTAATAACAAGCCAATGAGACCAGATGGTACTTATGGTTACCCGCAAAGCCTCAAATTACTGAACATGCTCAACTGTGTGAGTAGCATAACTACATGGGTACCTCTGACAACCTCTGTCACCTATGGGCGTGCCTGCATTGTCAAAAAAAACGGCAGAAAGATACTGGCTCAGATCTCATGCTGTTAACAGCAGTGACAATAAGACAGGAATGTGCACTTTAATATCCAGGAGGCAAACAAGCCAGCTCCCTGATGGGAGGGAATAAGATAGGGAATGAAGGTCATGGTAGAATTAAAGTAGATTGATTATAAATGGGGTGTAGGTGTGTGGGGGTGTGTGTGTGTGTGTGTGTGTGTGTGTGTGTGTGTGTGTGTGTGTGGTTTTAAAGGAAGCAGCTAACAGTCAATGGTGAGAAAGAATAACTGACTGTCTCCAAGCTTGAGGTATTTTGCTGTAGAGAAATATAGAGGCAGAATCTGCTTCTCACAGTCTGGAAACACACGCATACATTCTCACAAACTCATGTATTTATATACACACACACACACACATTACTGCACACCTACATCTCTCACAGACACACACATCTCACATATTTTGTTTCACGCACACAAACCTCACAACACATCTCCTTCACACTCACTCAGTTTCTGTCACTCACACACACACACACATATACCTGCACACACAAACACACACACACTTGCATGCATATACTCACAGACACACACACACCTCTCACAACACTCTCTCACACACAAACACACACACTATTGTACACCTACATCTCTCACAGTTGTCCACCTCTCAAATATTCTCTCTCTCACACACAAACCGCACAACACATCTCTCACATACACCCTCACGCACACTCACTCAACCTCTCTCTCACACACATATACCTGCATACACACACACACACACACACACTCACTTCTGCTCAGGAACCAAGCAGACTGTAGCATCCACAACTGATCACAGCTGCATAAACCAATCACCTACTTAATGATGGTCAAATTTTACCCTGCACATACTCCCCGGTCTGATGTCACCTCTCCTATTCATTTTAAAGCAACTGTGTAAACACAACCGCAATAAGTTCCAGTAACTTATTTTCAAAAGTACAATAATTCCTTCCACAGTAATTGGTTTGAAATAGCCCTTTGTCCATTCTTGTCTACAATCAAAAATAAAGAAAAAAGAAGTCCTTAAACAAATGATGGAATATTATTTTTGATGCATTAGTATATGATGTGCCCTCATGAGAATACAATTTTACTGATTAAATGGTACTTTTTGAATTAAAATTGTCCTGAACAAGAAATGTGCCTTCAGATTCATACTGGTCAAAGATATGTAAAGCAGCTGATTTTGTCTTTCTTCTGGGCTTGAACTGAGTAGGAGCTGCCATCAGGGGGAGCTTTGTTGGGCGGCTGGAGGAGAGACATTAATGTGTTGAGAATACATATTTGCAGAGCATGGCTCGGGATATGGCTGATTTAAGGAGAGACGATTAGTCATGGCAGATCTGCAGTGGCTTATGAGAGAAAGACGGAAAAGGATGGATTACACAGGAAAGGTCACTGTTTATGAATGGGAAGTGAAGCACAATAGTGGGACAATTCAGGGTTATAAAGGGAAGGTTAATTATGAGGCACTGAGAGTTGACTATAACAGAGGGCAGATCAGTCGTGGTGGTGGAAGGACGTTTGATAATGATGGCTGGCAATTCAAGGCTATCAGGTGTAGATCAATGGTGGTGATGATGCTGGGGATAGTGATGTGGTGAATGCAGTTCCAGGGTGAATGAAAGCTGAGCAAAGGTGATGGTGGATAGCTCACAGATCAACAAAGGAATGGCAGGGCAGATGGAGTGAGGGATGAGGATGATGGCTGTTGAAGGAGTAGCAGTTGAGTAAATTGTAACAGCAATTAAGGTTATCTGGAATTGGATGGGAGAGGTTGGAATATCTGAAGTGTCAAGAGTAGACTAAAAGACCTCAGAACAAGAGTCGAGACCTCAGAACAAGGGTTGCATAAAATAAAGCCACTATTGATGATGTCGTGATTAAAAAACAAAGCAATACATTGACATTCTTTTAACTAAATCTTATTAAAACAAAGATTTCACCTCACTGCTTAATCCCTTCCCTTCTGATAGCAAGTATTTTACATAACTACAGCATTTCATCTCTTAAGAAAAAAAATTCTATTCTACAATGACTTGGAGCAGTCAATCAATCTATTCACTTAACAGGCGCCCAAGGATGTTAGGATTTAAAATCAGTCATGCACCACAAATCTTATTATGTATCACTTGGGTTTATGCCAACAGACAAATGAAATAACAAGCTGATCTTATTAAGTTCAACAGTTTTTAAAAGTTTGAAACCCAGCAATGCTAAATCCTGTGACGGCTTTGACGGTTCCAAATGAGTCTTAGCAGTTTGTTAACTTGATGACAATTTTTTGAGCTCGTGATACTTTCTTGACATCCAGTCAGTTTTCTGACAGCTTTGTAGTTCTTTGACAGCATTGACACTTTTGGCAAGAATAGGCACTTTTTATACACACTCATGTCTAAGTTTAAAAATCCCAGACGACTGCTTACCTCTTCAAAGGGCTTGTTACGTGTCCCAAATATGTCCCGGCAACAAAGAAAAGAGGTGCATTACTTTGCCAAAACTGCATCCTGGCTATTAATTTGGATGGTTCAGACTTGCTTTCAACTGGTCAAAACCGCACACTTCAGGTTTTAAACATCTACTCAGCAAACTCTCATGACTCGATGGCACCAAAATTGGTAGGATAGTCAATACAGAAGAAGATTATTGTAGATTACAAGAAGATATGTGTTGGTCAGATGGGCAGAGCAATGACAGATGGTATTTAGCACTGATAAGTATGAGGTGATGCACTTTGGAAGAAGAAACAAGATGCGGGACTAATAAATGAATGACAGGGCACTGTGTAACTCAGAAGCACAGAGGGCCCGTGGGGTAATTATTTACAAATCCCTGAGGTCAGCAAAGCATGCAAATAGGATAGTTAAGAAGGCATTTGAAACACTTGCTTTCATCAGTCACTGCATAGGGTATAAAAGCAAGAAGGTAATGTTGGAGTCAGAGAGAAGATTGGTCAGGCCACAGCTGGATTACTGTGTGCAGTTCTGATCACCTCAATACAGGAAGGACATGATAGCACTGGAGGGAGTACAGAGAAGTTCACTGAGATGTTGCCTGGGATGCAGCAACTGAGCTGTAAGGAGAGACGAGATAGGCTTGGATTGTTTGCTTTAGAGCAGAGAAGTCTGGGGGGTGGGGGGCGCTGACTGAGGCATATAAAATTAAGAGTGTTATGGATATGATGAGTAGCAAGTTGCTGTTCCCATTGGTCAAGGGGTCAATCATGAGAGAGAATAGTTTTAGGGTAAGGGGGTTGAGATTGAGGGGATTTATCTTTTCACTGAAAGGGTGGTGGAAGGCACTGATTGGGAATGTTGTGGAGGGCCTTCTTTTGTGCTGTCTAACTGTCTGACTCTATGAAGGCAGCTGCTGGTTTATATTGTAGATACCTGCAGGAAGAAGGATGCACAGTTTTGAAAGTATCCCCATACTGGCACATTTGTGCAGATGGAGAGCCTCACCGCAGGAAGAATTAGACCATTATATATCGAAATGCTTAAAGATGACTCGCAGGTGTGATATGGCACTATACATAGAAAAGTAAATTTCTTCTTGCTTTTCTTCTTATCAAACTTGCTGGAATTCACAAGGAAAAAGAGCCAGTATTTCAAAAAATTGGTTCTTTACTGTATTCAATAAATATTGTACCATGACAAGAGCATTAACAATTGCATGCCATCCTCAGTACAAAGGAAAAGTGGAGTAATAAAATTGAACTTTGTCTACATTGAGCACACTATTGAAAGAACAATAGCAAATTTCAAAAATCTTTAAACAAAGTTGTCCATGCTTATAATTGTACCAATGCTGAAGTTACTGACTTCTTTGCATTTTAAATGGCCATTGATTTTCCTCTTGATCTAAATCTTAATGGAATTCTGCAGCCTGCAGAGAAAGCTGTCTGAGTAAGTGCCACTGAGTTAAAAAAACCAGAACATATAAAAATGTTATAAATATAATTGCAAGTTGGGGGTATGTGATAAACACCTATGATCTTTATTGGCAAGAAAAATATGGATTAGGAAACTCAAAGTATTACCGCAAAGTCAGATTTTACACAAGTACAATGTAGGACAAAAGGCTTCAATAATAACTTTAGAGAATTGGTAGAAATAATCCTTTGTGATTCATTCTATCAAATCCATTCATAATATTAAAAACTTCTATTAAATCTCTGCTGTACTATTTCTGCTTCAGTGAAAATAATCCCGGTATGTCAAGTCTCTCCTCAAGACTGTAGTTTCCCATCACCTACATCATGATGAATTTACACTCAATGCTCTTAACACCTTTCATTTCCTATCCATGATGAAGTACCAAAGGCTATGCAACATACTCTAACTGCAGTCAATGGTGTGTGAAATCTTGCCACTACATTTTTACTCTTGTTCCACGGTGCAATTTATAAGACTCAACATGCTATTTGTCTTTAATTGTGACTTAAACATCACACACTTGTGCTATTGACAAATTCTGTAGAAAGAAGGAATACAGGGGCGGAAATTCATGCTTATAGTGCTAATTCAGGAGGAGCTGCAGAGTTAGTCAACTTATGGGTCCCTCCTCACATGCCTTTGTACCTCTGCTCCTTGAAAACACAGCAGGTTCCCACAAACTAAAGTGTAATAATGACTAGATAAATTTTTAAAATGGTTTTACTTTATGGATAACAGCTGAATTTTCAGCCTTGGGTCTCTTTGCTTGTACACACCATATTGCAACATTTTATAACATGTATACCTATATTCTTCATTTTTGTCTGAAAAGTGTATTGAATATACACTATCTGGGGCTTTGGATTTTGGACTATTACCCATTCTAGTTGGGAAGAACAAGATCTTAGTGAAACATATAAAATCCTAAAGTGATTTCACTAAGTGGAGAATCTATAATCAAGGGACAAAATGTTAAGACTAAAAGATCTTGCTTTCAGGATAGAGATAAGGAGAATTTGTGTCTTCTTTAGGGGTTATTAGTCTGTGAAATTCTCTTCTCAGAAAGCCGTGGAAGATTTGTCCTTAAATTTATTCAAGGTTGAGTTGGATGGAAAAGAAAGTCAAGGAGTATGAGGAAAAAGAGAAGTAAGTGGAGTTATGACCTTAACCTTTATGGGTACATTTTTTGACAGCCCTACATGAGTGAATTTCAGCTGTGCATGCTTGGTCTGAAGTTTCATGTGCCTGACAAGAGGTGCCCACAAATACCCCCTTAACTGAATGGAAGACAATGTTCAACGTGCCAAGTGGCCTATTCCTGCTACTAAGTCCTATGTTCCTCACATCTCGCTGTGCAAAATCTGGGGAGCTGCCCACAAACAAACATCTTTGAGATGGTGTGTTGGTCTAATTTCAGAGTCTATTTTAGGCTCAGGCTGCATTTTATTGATTATTTTTCTGCTTAATTATTTTTCTGGTCTCCTTTCTTGGCTTTTACATTCTCCAGACTACCTCACAGCAAGAGTGGCTTCCACTCTTGTTCCTATAATGGAGCAGAATTATTGTCCCAGTCTTCCAGGGGAATCTTTTCCTCGGACATTCCTTGGTTCTTCACCGGCATATGTATACAGGTGAATAGTCGGCAATGGGGAAAGAGAAACAACATGACTCCTGGAAGACTCCATGCCATTTTACAATTTCAAGGTCATTATTGGCATCTGCAAAATTGTCTGGGGAGGGAGAAAATGCTCCGGAGTCTTCTCTTTCTTTCTCATTGTGATACTTCAGACAAGGTAAAGTCTTGAACCCAAGAGACCCTTTGACAAAAGCATTTATCTTTGGGTTAGCCTGGGTATCATTCTCTTTCCTAATTGTTTAACAGTCTTGTTAGATTCTGTTTCATCATTAGCTTTGGCCATCAAAAATGTCATTGTGGAAAAACTATGATCATCAAACATTTGAAAATGCTTTAAAGTCAATAAACTATTTTTGAAATGTCACCATTGTTGTAATGTAGGAATGCAGCAGCACATGGGATACAGAAAGCTCCCACAAACAATAATGTGATATGAAAAGATAATTGTTTTGTGCTGTTGATTGAGGGATAAAAGTCAACCAGGGCAGATAGGATAACTCACCTGCTTTTCCTCAAAATTGTGCTGCGAGATCTTTCACAATCAATTGTCAAGCTGAGTGATGGGACATCAGTTTTACATCTTTTATGAAGGGCCAAAGTGAAGAAAGATCTAAACCAGCTTGGGGTGGAAGAGGAAAATCCACACAATAGAGGTAGTTTTGCCTCTGTGCAATAATGTGAAATATCACATAAGCCTTTTATCTATATCTCCTGGTTTTTAATTTCCAGAGACTTGCTATCAACCATTTTAAAATTTTGCACAGTCACAAGCAAACCAAGTGGTCCCATAGTGCGGAGGAAGGGTCACTGGACCCGAAACGTTAACTCTGATCTTTCCTTCACAGATGCTGCCAGACCTGCTGAGCTTCCAGCAACTTCTGTTTTTGGTCCCATAATTCTGTTTGTATTTATTCCAGTGTAAAAGAAGAAATAATCATAATTGCTGTTAAGAAGGTTACAGGCTAGAAACCTTTCAGTGTGATCTCATTTTACAAGCACTTAAAATATTGATTGTATATTTCTCCTGTGTTCATGTATATGTTAGTACATTTGTTAGAACAGTGAGCAAAATGTTTCACACAACAGTTTGTGAGTAACATTGTCTCCTTCAGCCTGGCTGCATGGAGATACGGCATGACTTTACCTCATTAGGAGCTAACTGTAGGTGTTGCAGTGCACTGCAAACTGAAGACAATCATGTACGCCATAAAGGACAACCTCAACCTTTGGCGTAAATAGATAGTAAAATTCCTATGCAAGCATGGATTTATAAGCCTTCCAGCCTTCCAGTAGCTTGGTATAGACCTGAAATTTGGGAATTGCTTATACAAGGCATCAAGAGATTGGAAGCTTTTCATTTTCATGGCCGATGGGCATGAAATGGTGATTACTTTATCCTTCACAGTCAAGCTGCAACAAGATGAACTGGACACAAGAATTTTGAAGCAATCATCAATTGCCACCAACAAGTGATCTTGAGTTGCAATGCCTATTTCAGAGATGTTTCAGAAAACCAAATGTTAAAGATCAGGATCAAAGTCAGAAAAAAACGGCATCAGCCCATTGGCTGATTTTATCAGTGTATAATAATCCTGTGGAGCTTTCTGTTATTTGGAATGGAACAAATGCTAAATACTCAAGAGCAGTTAACACTACACATTCTGAAAGTCTAAATCTGCTTCTACCTGGTTAGTAGACAAGTGCTCTGGAAATGTTCTTTGTGTGTGATGCTTTTGACCAGCCTGTTTTTATAAGTTCCAATCATTAATAATTCCTTACTCATAGAAATAAAAGCAGGAATACCACTGCTTGCTTCAAGGATAGCAGCTAGAAGGTAATCAGATTCAAAATTGTCTGGGGAAGTTGAGAGACCCCCTTTATCTTTTACTGTCTAATTTCAGAATCAAAGGCACAAGGTGCAGTCATGAATCCTGCAGTCAAATTACTTGAGCAATATTTGAGCAGCCTCCCAGCAAAATTGTGAAGAAATAAGGTGTGAAATGTGAGAATGGTAATTCCAGCTCATCACCAGTTCTGCCTTCCATGCTTGTAATAAATGCAAATATCGTTCTATTATTACTTCTTCCCTGGAAATCTTGAAACAATGTAGCAAAGGTAAAACTGATAGTTTTCTGTCTTTGTTTCTCTCTTTTACACCTTGAACTGACATTCCTCTGCAACATGAAATGGAAATATCAACCCTGATGTATATATAAAGATAAAAGATTAAACCTGTGGTAATTGCAAAACAATGTTGATTCTAACATCTTGATGTCTTTCCTATAGGACTGTAGTACTAACTGAACAATATGTGACTTCCTCTACCTTTTGTTTTATTTCAAAACAGCAAGTCTGTCAGAGTACGACAAAGGCCACTTTACACTCAAATGAATCCTATCTTGTGTGTGGATAAAAAAGTTGATTTTGTTTTCCAGTATGTAACCTTTGTGAGAGACAAGGAGAGTATTAACTTGTTCTGCTGTTTTCTGATATTCTTCTAATCTGCTAAGTTCCATTTATTGTACACAGAAAAAGTAATGGAAGGGGGTATTGTCACTATTGACACTCAACAGAAAGTGTTATTTGTAATGGTAAGGTGCCCAGCTCTATATCAGCAGGACTTCAAACAGGATTTGAATCCCTTTGTGGATGGATGCTGATTAAATAAATACATCAGTGTCAACAGAAGCAGTTTGAAGGAAATCAATATTTAAATTAGTCGTTGTGGATATTAATAAATGCAGAATCTGTCAATTTTTTTTAAATAAGAGCTCACTGTAGTGGATAATTTGCTTTTAGACTGCATTTAAAGAAAGAACTTTCTGTGAGTTCTGTTGGGCTATTTCTCATCTCTATTTTCAAGCAAGAATGGGACAATACTACATGGAAAGTAGCACAGCACCAGGTACTGACCCATTCTATTACTGACCCATTATCTGTCATTGTCTTCTGGTCCTGCATATTGCAGCCAGTTATGTTAGATAACTATTGGTGTGCATATAAAGGCCCTTTGACATACATTGGAGTTAAAGGAATTTTCAGGTCACGACAGAAAGGAGGGTGTGGTGTATTCATTGACACTTGCCATACAGTGGCCGATAATGTACTCTGTTCAAAAATGAGACTCAGCGCTGAATCTTATGTCTTCTTCATTAAGTCCAAGTTGTGTTGAATTTCTTTGAGGGTTTCTCATTGGAAGGCCTGGCAAATTTGGTTGTCTGCCTTATCAATTTTGTATCATTGATGACTCGCTATGCATTTTGTGGCATCTCTCATGGTCAATTTCCACCTGATCTTTCCACACACCATTCCCAAAACAATTTACGACTCAACGTGTTTCCATCCAGGGATCAGCATCTTTTGTGCCCATGCCAACTTTGAAAGGCCATTGTGCACCACGGCAGGTGTACCTGTATGGTGTTGCCCCTCACCGGGTATATTATGGCCTAGCAGCCACATAGCCACGCTGTTCATGGCACATAGCTGCCATAGCTGGCATTCACTTGCACATACAACTCCACCTTCTCATCTTAGTCATTGTTTAACCATCAGGCTGCACAGTTTATGTTTCCTGAGCTAAAATCCATCTAAACACTCTCTAAGTCATTGCTGCCTGTACCCAATGCCTGCTGTGGGCCCACATATTGTCAGTGTCCAGTCAGGGAATGTTACATTCAGGTAAGCGATCAGACAAATATGAACACAAACATGAGCTTTCATTTACAGGATGAAAAAGGGAACAATAACAGAGCCTGAATTATGTCCCCATAATGCCAACCAGATTTTGACATCAAAACCAAACAATGTAACATTCAAGGATTTTCTGCCGCATACAACTCTGTTCTGGGTGTTCAATGAGGTTCTGCCCAGTGTGCAGTCTCCTGACGCAACTGAGCTCTGTTGCAAAGCTTTCTCAACCACAATGTCTTCATTCTCCTCCTTGGAATACTGCTCCCATTTTCTTAGCATTCAGGATATGACCTCTTTGTCTTCTCCATTTGTGCAAAGCACAGCATACCACAATGATGCAGCACAATCTGTCTGGGCTGTACTAGAGTAGGAACCCCAGGCCAGTACAAGCAGTGAAACCAAATCTCTAGCAGCCCTATACCCAAAGGCTCAAAACTGGCTGACCACCACAATAGTCACAGCCGAATAACCAAAGACATGAACAGATTGCCTTTACTGCCTCTGAGATAACAAGGGGAACACTGCTTCAGTGTGTCTGAGTGCATCCATCACAGCACTGTGTGGGTCACTCTGTTGTGTAGAATACGTGGATAAAAAGGAAATTTTTTTGAGGCAATTGTGAAGTAACATGACAGGTTTATGCATCTTGGAGCACTCCACTTGCCTGCTTGTTGTGGGGCCTCCTGTGAAGGTGGATGTCATTGGATCTTGCTGAGCCTTTGTCTAAGGATTTTGCAATGGAATTAGAAATTCTAATGCTTATTGCCCATAATCTAACCTGCTTTCGTTTCAGATTTTCAGAATCTGCAGTAGCATTTGGTTTTTGGGTTGTGCACGACCAAGTTTTTATTCATTGATGCAGAGTGCATGCTCACCACTTCAGAGGTGTTGCTCCACAGCATCCTGCCTTAGCGTGATTTCCATAAATAAGCTGCAGCACTTCCGGAACCTCTCATTTTCTGTTGCTTGCTTTGTCCGTCTGTCCAAGTACGCCCAGGAAAATCTAATCCTCTCTGCATCTCACTCTCTAAACATTTCTACTTCTCAAGGGGCAGGTGATGGCCTAGTGGTATTATCACTGGACTGTTAATCCAGAGACCTAGATAAAGTTCTGGGGATCCAGGTTCAAATCCTGCCACAGAAGATGATGGAATATGAATTCAATAAAACATCTGGAATTAACAATCTAATGATGACCATGAAACCATTGTTGATTGGTTTCCTTCCCTAAAGGACATTAGTGAACCAGTTGGGTTTTTCTGACAATCAACAATGGTTCACTAATGTCCTTTAGGGAAGGAAACTGCTATCCTTACCTGGCCTGGCCTAGATGTGACTCCAGACCCACAGCAATGTGGTTGACTCTTAACTGCCCTCAGAGTAATTAGGGATGGGCAATAATGCTGCCTATAAGTGATGTCCTCAACCCATGAATGAATAAAGGGGGGGAAAGAAAGTTCACAGGAAAGTAGTAATAGTTTCTCAAGTGCTAGCTACTGGTACTCTATCGCAGAGTGACAAGACTGTGAGTTGGTGAGGGGGAAGCCCCAGGGTGACCAGGAGTCACAAAGCTGCATGAGAGGGATGCGATTTGAAAATGTTCAAGAATGACATTGCAGGGAAAACATAAGCTTATCAAGTTGGACCATGAACCAGCACAAGATGAGTGGAGGCTTTGGCAAGTAAAACCAGATGAGCATTTCTGCTGACCAGTGTTTTACATAACTGATGGTCTTTGGTTTAGATTGAGTGTATGAAATGTAAAAAATAAGATAATAATTAATGTAATTATTCCCCATTATATGTTCAATGTTCTTTAAACTGGGGGAGTAAGTCATGGCAAGGCAGCCTGGCTCAGGGGAATGGTCCTCCTGTGTAATGTGGGGAAGCAGAGACACTTCTATTCTCCAAAGTGACCATGTGTTGGAAGCAACTCCAGTTGCAGCTATTGTAAATCCACATTTCGGATCTGGAATTCGAATCGCTATTGGAGAAACGGCGCAGCTGAACACTTCAGTGTGTACAGTGGTCACACCACGAGTGACTCAGCTACATAGACAGGAGGGTTGGAGTGGAGGAGCATATGGGATGGGGGATTCTATCATAAGGAGGACAGACAGATGTGGCTGCAGATATGACACCAGGAACCTCTGATGCATACTTGGTGCCAGGGTTTAAGGATGGCACTGAGTGGTTGCAGGGCATTCTAAAGGAGGAGGAAGAAAAGCCATAGATTGTGATCCTTGTTGGTACCAATAGCACAGTTTAAAAGGGGAAGAGGTCCTGTAGGCAGAATATTGCAAAAACAAGCATAAAAGTAGCAAACTTGGAATAAAGTGGAAAGCAGAGGAAACAAGGACAAGCAAAACAAAACAGTTATGCTATATATAACAGTGTAAAAATATCAAAAATACAAGGCTCCAGGTGTTATTTCTGAATGCATGCAGTATTCTCAATAAGGTAGACAAATTAACGATACAAATAGTGTTAGTGGCTATGATACAGTTGTGATTACAGAAACATGTCTGCTAGGTGACCAAGGATAGGACCTGTATTTCCAAATGTATTCCAAGGAAGAGGGTGTGGCATTCTTAGCAAAAGATGAAACAAGTGTAATAGTGAGAAAGAAGTTAGTGATCTAGATTAACTAGATGTAGAATAAAGCCAGGTGGAGCTAAAAAACAACAAATGATGAAAATTATTAGTGTAGTTGTCTACATTTGTAAGCAAATACTCATATGCATGACATATAAGCAACTACCCCCACCACCCCCTCCACTCCCCCAACTCCATTATCAAACCCTTGACTGACTTGGCAGAATGCTCTGACTGACCAGGAACTAGTCCTCAGGTTGATGTCTTGAAAGAATCTGACTGGACTACCTGTAATCCCCAAACAGCTTGCACTTGACCTGCATGATTAATTGTGGTCCAATTCCTGCATTACAATGACATGGATCCGAGGACTCTGGTGGGACCATTTGTCTGACTAACCGTGGCTAACAATGTAATTGGGCAAGCTCCTTGACTAATTTTTGGCCTGTCCTTATCGTGCCCAGTCTGACTTTGATTGCAATCAGTCTTGGTTTTTGTCAGAACAGAGGTTGGCAATGGACAAGTACCTGTATTTTATATCTAATTAATCAGCTCAATGCAGTCAGCAATAGAGATTAACTGTTAGAACCTGCAAGGGCCTTATTTTCTTGGGCAGAGATTTGAGCTCTTCATGATGAGCAGAAATCTCTCAATCAATTTTTCCCGTTCTACCACGGTAGACTTTATGGCCAGCATTAAGTTTTAATTAGATATTGGTTGAAAAATATTTGAATACAAACAGTAGAAAAAGGATGAATAAAAATTAGCCATACACCTTGCAATGAATTGACATTGCATTGATTGTTAGAAAAGTGTAGACGTTAAAAGGCACATTTTAGGGAGTATTTTACCTGTTATTCACACAGTATTGTGTTACTGATAGCACAGGACAGTTGATTGCATGGGCCATTAAATAATTCGATAAATATGCAAAATATCTGAAATGTCAGAGGATTTCAAAGGAAATATATATTTTAATTGTGAAATCCATGCTTGAAGCCGTGATCCATATCACAGAGCACCAAGGTTAACTAGGACCAGCAACACGGCAATAAAGAAATAATTATTCACTGAAGACAGCCCAGGGTTTTAAAAGCTGGTAGATGTCAAGAGGAATGGATGTACATCTTACCTTAAAAGGACTGTAAAAGCTAAAACAGAAGTCAACAGACAGTGCAACTTAATTGAACTGAGAAGTAGATTATCCAGGACATATATTTTGAAGCTTGAGGAAAGAACACTTGAACATTTGAGTCAGTGTTGAAAATGTGAAATTCAAGATTATAGGCTGAATTTTACCTAACACTGGCTAAGTGTTAACTTGGGGAGTTTTATGGAGGTTGTTCCTCAGTGAGCTCACATGGGTTTTCTCACAAAATTTTACCTTTCTCACTTTGTTATGCCTCATGGTGCCCCCTTCAAACTCTCATGCATTCACGAATGGCAAGTACTCAATGCCATGGGCACCTTCCAAGATTCCTGCCACTGATGCCATACTTAGACCCAGCCATGCACCATGCCAATCAGTGCCAGCTGGAAACTGCCCTTCACAGTTGTGATATTGGAAGAATTGTATTGGAGATGGCTGACAGAGGCAAGTCAGCAGCTGGTTTGTTGGCAGGGACCTGGAGCTCTTGTTGTATAAAGAGGTAGACCGGAGAAAATTTCGGCACCAAACCTTGATCCAAAGTTTCCCTCAAATCAGCACAATGTTCACAGTGCAGAGGAATGGCCAATAGTGCAGGACAGAGCTTAATGATCTTCTGTGCTCCACAAGGATAAATGCTACCATCTTCTCTCCTGCTACTTAATAAGCACTCTATCTCTGCTCCTGCACCCATCTCCCATCAAGTCTCCTGGTCCAAATGAGTGAGCCACATTGTCACTGCAGATTAAGGATATTCTTGGACATGGTCACAGGACCATACAAACTGCTAGAGCTGGACCTGTCACCAGAAGGGGTGAGTGGCCATTCTATCCCGGTGGCTGCTAAAGGTGGCTGCTACAGTAGATTTTCATCAAAAATCAAAACAGTGGTAAGCTCTGCAGTGCTATTGCGTCCAGTTGTGAATGGTGGTGGACAATTGCAAAACTCACTGAAGGAGGAGAGTCCACAAATTTTCCCATCCTCAGCACATCAGTGCAAAAGATACAATGGAAGAATTTTCAACAATCTTTAGATATGCTGAGTGAGTGATCCACTCACTGAGTGATCAGCCTCCTCCAGAAGTCCCCAGCATGACCAATGCCAATCTTTAGCCGATTAAACTAACTCAAAGTGATATCAAGAAATAGCTGGAGGCATGGGATACTGCAAAGGCTATGGGCCCTGATGACATTCTGTCAATAGTTTTGAAGATATGTGCTCCAGAGCTTGCCACAATCCTAGTCAAACTGTTCTAGTACAGCCACAATATTGGCATTTACCTGACAACATGGAAAATTGGTCAGGTGCATCCTATGCACAAAAAATGCAAAAGATCTGCATGTGGGAATAGGACCTGAGTGAGAGGAGGGGGAATGATAACTGACTCAGAGTCCCTTCAAACTGTTTCTAACTGTCAGAGCCAAAGTGGAACATCTCAGGAAAATAAATTGGTGATTAATGGGTATTTCTACCATTTCTCTTTTGATTGTTCAAATGGCTTCAATCAAGAGACATTATTACAGCTGAAGAGTACGGTTAAGATACTCCCTTTTTAAATATTTAAAATCCAAATAAGTTACTCAGTTGGAATAGAGATGGCTGTGTATCCAGGTGACGTGTTGCAGCTGTAGTATGTGGGCGCTGTGGATGCCAGTGTGGTTCACTGTAATCGCATCTGCAGCAAGTGCTCGTTGTTTGAGAAACTTCAGCTCAAAATTAGAGAGCTGAAGCCTGAACTGCAGATATTACAACACATCAGGGAGGGGACTTGAATATAGTGTTTGAGGAAACAGACTCATAAAATTTGGTCCATGATCACAGACAGGAGGTTGAGAGTGAAGCAGTTATTGGAATCCAGATTTAGACTTGGAGAAGCTTCAACTAGTGCCCATCTCCAGTAGGTATGAGGATCCTGTTTCCAGAATGAATGAAGGCACAGACCGCAAGGAGGGTGAGTAAACTGACTAAGAAAGATAGTGCAGAGCATCACTCCAGTGGGGGGTAAGGGGGATGAAGGAGAAATGTAGCACAAATAGAAGACAGAATAATTAGAGGACAAGATACTGTTCTTTGCAACAAGACAGAGTCCCTAAGTCTGGAAAGGATCTTGGAGTAGAAAGGGAAGGATTCAGATTTTTGTGATCTATGTGGGTACTAACAATATAGGTAGGACTAGGGAAGAGGTTCTGCTGAAGGATTACAAGCAGTTCAAGGCCAAATCACAAAGCAGTTTGAAGGGATTCTGAGTCAGTTATCATTCCCCCTCCTCTCACTCAGGTCCTATATCCACATGCAGATTTTTTGCAGTTTTTGTGTATAGGACACACCTGACCAATTTTTCATGTTGTCAGGCAGATGCCAATATCGTGTAGTAAAATATAGTTATCTCCGGGTTATTATCTGGGCCACAGGCAAATTGATGTTGGGTAAGTAAGATTAGTGTCCTCAACATATAGTTCAAAGATTGATGTGGGAGGAATGGGCTGTAATTTCAGTACTGGAGAAAGAGAGCTGTTCCTTTGGGATGAGTTTCATTTGAAACACGTTGGGTCCATTGTCTGGTGAATTGTATAACTAGAGTTGTATGGTGGGCATAAAACTTATTACTGGGGAGGGGGATGATTCAATTGAAGCAAACTTTTAAAAAAAATCAAAAAGAAATGAGAGAACAGTAAAATGAAATGATAATTGAGAATCAAAGTGTGATAAGAAGGGGCAGGAAGTGCAACAGAAAAGAGGCAAAAGAGTGCAGCAGAAATTTGAACCAAAATCGATAATAATGGTAAAAAAGTGAACACATAAAGCTCTTTATCTGAACGCACACAACATTTGAAACAGAATGGATTGTTTGACAGCAAACAATCAAATATGACTTGATAGCTCTTAGGGAGATGCGGTTGGAGGGCGACCAAGAGTATGAACTAAATATTCAAGGGTATTTGTCATTCTGAGACAAAGAGCAAAAAGGAAACTGAGGTGAGGTATCTCTGTTAATAAAGGAAGTTAACTGTGTGGTGAAGAGTAGTTATATAAGTGTAATAGATTGTGATGCGGAATTAGTTTGGGTGAAAATAAGGAATAGCAAGAGAAAGAAGTTATGGGTGGAAGTTATCTGTAGGCCCCAAAGAGTTGCCACACTCTCGGACAAATTAACAATTAGGAAATAATGAAGACATGTACACAGGATGCAATAATTTTAATCCGCATAATGACTGGACAAAGCAGATTGGTAAGGGTGACATGGAAGCCGAATTTCTCAAGAGCTTCAGGTATTGTTTATTACAGCAAGACATTGTAGAACCTAACTGGTAACAAGCTATTTTAGATCTAGCAATGCAAAATGAGTTGGGATTAATCAGCTATCTTGTAGTTAAGGATCCTTTAGGGAGTACCAATCACAACGTGGCAGAACCTCAAATTCAGTTTGAGGTTTAAGTAAACTAGAGATTAAATAAAGAAACTTATAATGTTGTAAAGAATGCTAGTAATCCTGAGGACTTGGAAAGTTCTATGAATCAAAAAGGCAACCAAAACATTAATTAAAACGGAAATGAGAGTAAAATGTTTGGGAATACAAAAACAAATTATAAGAGCTTTTATATGGGTACAAATAGGAGAGTTGACAAAATAAGCATGGATTCCTCAGAGGCAGAATTAACAGAAAATAGTATAGGCAATGAGGAAATGGCAGAGATGTGGCGCAATTGTTTTGTGCCTGTCTTCACAGTGGAAGCAATTTGATCAGACACCGGGAAAATGTGGAATCTATTATAAAGGAAATCTTAATGGTGCCCATAAAAATACACAGAATGATCAGACAAAACTGAAGAATTTTATGAAAAGGGAATCATCTAAGTAATTAATTGTTTAGGTAAAGGGATGTCAGTAGATATACACAATTGGATTTCTGAAAGGCACTTGATAATATACCACATAAATGGTTAATATGCAACATAAGGCCTTATGGAGTTGGGAGCAATATATTAGCATGGATGGATAATAGGTTTACAGGCAAGATGCAGAGAATAAGGATAAATGAGCACTTGTAAGGTGTAAGACTGTGATTATTGGAATGCCACAAGAATCAAGGGCTGGGCCCTCAGCTAGTTGAGCTAGCCTTTAGTCTGTAATAATGACAGGTGAACAGTTTAGATGAACAAACCAAGTGCTGATGAAGGGTTTAGGCCCGAAACGTCAAGTTTTCCTGCTCCTATGATGCTGCTTGACCTGCTGTGTTCATCCAGCCCCATGCTTGTTAACACGCAATCTATCCATGTTTTGTGACGTAAGCTATGAGGGGGATACAAAGAGATTGCAAAGAGAGATAACAAAATCCTCCCGGGGAGGGCCTCAAAAATGTCTACCATTTTTTCTTCATGTAAGGATTCCCTGCTATAGTGGTTGACAGGGTCCTTAGCCATGTCTGACCCATTTTCTGCACTTCTGCCCTCACTCCTTCTCCTCCCTCCCAAAACAATGGAATTCACCTGATCCTCACTTTCCACCCTACCATCCTCCACATCCAAAGGATCATTAGCTGCCATTTCTGCCATCTCTAGCAGGATTCCACCACCAGACACATACTCGTCTTCCCTCCCTTGTCAACATTCTGCATGTACTGCTCTCTTTTGGACAACCTGGTCTCCTCATCCTCCACTCCCAACACTTCCTCTCTCTTCCACACCACCTTCCCATGCACTCTCCTGTTTACCTCCTCCTTCTTCACCATCCAAGACCCCAGGCATACCTTCCAGGTGAAGCAGCAATTTATCTGCACTTCACTCAATCTGGTCTAATGTATTTGCTGCTCACAATGAGGTCTCTGCCGCAATGGGGACACAAAATGCAGGCCATGTGACCAACTTATGGAATGCTTACATCTTGTCTGTAAAAATGGCCTCAATCTTCCAGTTGCCTGACATTTCAACGGGCTGCAATGTTTCCTGGCCAATATTGCAGTTGCAGGCGTGCTGATGGGCTCCAGCAAGTTACAATGGCAGCTGAAAGAAAAGCTTCTCATCTTCCATTTGAGCACTTGACTGCCTTCAGGACTCAATGTTCAGTTTAACAATTGTAAAGTATGGCCACCTCCTTCCACACACCAGCTCCTGTCATGAAACAGAATAGCCAACACATTTTCAACATTTCATAGCCCTCATTAACACCTATCTATCTTCTGCTCTCCCTGAGTTACTGTCAACAAACCCTTTTTTTTCCTTTCCTAGCTACTGGTTGTTCTGAAGAAGGATCACATAAACATTAATGCTGTATTTTCATTACAGATGCTGCTAGACCTATTGAATTTTTCCAATAATTTCTGTCTTTGTTTGTTTCAGATCAACAGCATCTGCAGTACTTTATTTTGAATTATTGCAAAGAAATATAGACAGGTTAAGTGAGTGTGAGAATGGTGATAATAGAATATGATATGAGGAAATATAATATTATTCATTTTGTTGGTATTACAGAAAAGCAGAATATTTTATTCAAACCTTGAAACTTTTGCTCATTTATATTCAGAGAGGTGGACGCACATGTACAATAAATATATAAATTTAGTATGGGTGTACAGAAGTAAAGTAGAAAATCAAGTAGCATGTTTTACTTTATTAAAGGGAGTGCCAGAATAATCTTATTGCAATTGTATAGAAATTGAATGAGACCACATCTGGAGTACAGTGTTCAGTTTTATTGATCTTATTAAGAACCAGTAGATGAACAGTCTCCCACTAATTATTTAAATTGGGTGTTGATAAATACTCATTAAAAACAAAGAATAGCATATTTTCACCTAAATTATGACTAGTCATGATTACAAGAAGTCTTTGACTCACAGAATAGACAGAACAAAACAATGGGATCATTATTAGTTAATTTTAAAAACACAATTGTAGAATTGGCATCTCAGTACAGTAAAAGACACATGTATTTCATATAATTAACCCATCACTAAACTTCCTTTGCTATTATTTTATCGTCACTTTGGTTTGTTGGTAGTCAATTCATCCCCATTTGATCTACAATGGTTTATTTTACTTCTTCAAGTCTCTTGCTGTCATTTCCTATTCTTTCATTTCCTCATGGGGCTTACTTCCTATGGGGCAGCATTGTGATTTGGTGCTTAGCACTGCTGCCTTACAGCATCAGGGACCCGGGTTCAATTCCACCCTCAGGCGACTGTCTGTGTGGAGTTTGCACATTCTCCCCACGTCGGCATAGGTTTCCTCTGGCTGCTTCGCTTTCCTCCCGCAGTCCAAAGATGTGGAGGTTATATGGATTGGCCATGCTAAATTGCCCATAGTGTCCGGGAATGTATAGGCTAGGCAGATTAGCCATGGGAAATACATGGTTACAGGGATGGGTGAGATGCTCTTCAGCGGGTTGGTGTGGACTTGATGGGCCAAATGGCCTACTTCCATACTATAGGGATACTGTGATTCTTACATTTGGCCTTTGTACAATTTGTACTTTCTCTTCTTTTGTTTAATTCTTCTTCATTCATCCCAAATTCCTAAACTTTCAGATTTACAAGGACAGTATCAGTCTGAAGAAGCTATCAGTCAATCCCTGAAAAGCTTTCCGTTAAATTTCAGTTGTTCCAGTTGACCTAAACTGTTTTCTTTTCACTTCAATGACCTGGGCATTAATGGGGCAGTAATAGCTTTGGGGTAGTGATGGTAGGCTCATGTCCTCCTTTGCATTGATGAAGAAGCTGGCTACATTTCTGGATGGGCCTAATGTTGACCACTCAAAGTGACATCTTGCTCCAGGACCCTGATTGATATTTTAGATTAAGAATTTGAGATGTGGGTGCCCAGACAAGTTAAGTTGGGAGTTGGTTTTGTGGATCTCACAGGAACAGTCCTGATGGTGTCCAGAAGTAACAGTCACCTGGGAAATAGATACCTCTGCTTGGTGTCAATGCGACAGTAAGTCACTGCCCTCTTTAAGATAGATTTTCAATTCTTTTGACATTCTAATGATGATTTTATGACTTAATCTCTGGGAGTGAAGTTATACTGCATGATATTGTTAAAGGCATATTTATATTGTAGTAATGCAGTGGCAAAGACCCAACAAGCAATTCATAACAGCTTTGTGTGAGCATGCCACATCTGTATCCTCCATTTATTTATGATGGCAGGCAAGGTGTCAGGTCATACTTAAACATTGCCAACCTCCATCCATTACTTCTGTGATCGTAAATACCTGTGAAATCAATTGTAGATTGGGGTTGATGCATAAGCATTAATTATAGCCTGAAATAAACAAACTATTCTGAGCTATTACACTTCATCACCTGGGCAATATATGGCAGAATACATGACTGATCTCTCCAGGTCACAATGATGTGCAAGTAGAACTTACAGGTAGTAGTATTCCTACTGCCTGTGTTCTCCAATGTACTAAAGTTTGCTGGTTTGGGTGGTAATGTCAAAGACATCGTGGCAACTGGCCACAGTACATTTTGTAGATGAACATCTGACAAACACTGTGCACCAGTGATTGAGGGAATGAACGTTTAAGGTAATGGACGGGGTGCTGATCAAATGGATTGCTATGGCCTAGATATTGTTGAGTCTCTTGAGTGTTTTTGAAGATTCACGCATCTAGAGAAGCAGAGAAAATTGTGTCACAGTCTTGCTTTGTAGCTTTTAGATGATGAACAGGCTTTGGAGAGTCATGAGGTACAAGTTACTCACTGCAGAATTCCTAGCCTCTATCACTAGTTGAGTTTCTGACCAATGGTAACCCCCCAGAGTATTGATGACAGTAAACTGAACAAGGTTAATGCCATTGGATGGTAAGATGAGTGATTATGAAAACATCATCGTGTAGATCCCAGGATCAGAAAGCTTTCACAAACAATTTTGCAATTGCAAATTTTGGAATATAGGAACAATCACACGCCTTTGGACCCACTGAACCTGTTGCACACTCAATAAGATCAAAGCAGTTCTGAACCTCAGTCCCGATGAAAGTAAGTAGGCCATTCAACATCTGGAGCCTTTTTGACCAATCAAAAAGATGATGACAAATATAGCATCCAATTACTTCTCCTGTTTATTTCCCCACGTTCCTTAAACCTTTTATTTTTGGCCCTCTCACTGCATTAGTGATACAAAGCAATTTTCAAAGCACCATCCATGATGTGGCCTGGACAGCATATGGTGTCCATTTAGGAGAATCAGGAGATGAGAGCTTTGTTGCATTGGAATTAAATAAAATGCAAACAGCAGCCATAACTGAGCTTGCCATCACCTTTGGAAAAACATGGATAGGGACAGCAGAGAGTAAGCAGTGCTTTGAAAAGCTGTCCCTGAGCAGCTCCAAGGTTTTCTTTCTTAAGGCCCAAACTGATGCTATGGCACTCGGCAGAGCTGTGCCCTTCACTCCATCTGCAAGAGTAATCCATGAAGCTAGACCCAGTGCCAAGGTTAGATGTGGTACAAATGCCACCAGGTTCAAATCCCTTTTAAGAGTCCAAATTCTCTCTCTTCACAAAGCTAAGCCTCCTCTGCTGCAATAGTGTCAATCTTGTGCCACTGCCTGAGCAAGTGAATTTAAATCTTCCTTTTTTTATGCAACATTATCACACTGCAGCGATGAGCATTAATGGTTCCCTGCTGCATTCTTGACAGCTACTCTCATACATGCCCCAATTTCTTTATGTTCCCCGTGCTTGACATTTCAAATTGGTAATTGTTGCTCCACATAATCATAATGAGCTCTATAACAATCTCAGAAATCATTTATTTGGAGGTGCATATGTGATAAAGTCATAGAATTATACAGCAAGGAAATAGACCCTTCAGTCAACTCATCCAAGACATCCCAAACTGATCTAGTCCCATTTACCTGCATTTGGCGCATATCCCTCTAAACCTTTCTATTCAGGTACCCATTCACATGTCTTTCAAAAGTTGTAATTGTACCCGCCTCCACCACTTCCTGTGGCAGATCATTCCATACACGGATCACCTTCTGTGTGAAAACATTGCCCCTCATGTCCCTTTTAAATCTTTCCGCTCTCACCTTAAACCCACAACATCATGGACCGGAGGGTCTGTTCTTGTGCTGGACGGTTCTATTTTTTATATTCTATGTCCTCTAGTTTTGGGCTCCCCTACCCTAGGAAAAAGACCCTGTCTATTCGCCCTATCCATGCCCCTCATGATTTTATAAACCTCCATAAGGTCACCCCTCAGCCTCCGACTCTCTGGGAAAATAGTCCCAGCCTATTCAGCCTCTCCCACACCCTCCAACCCTGGCAACACACATGTAAATCTTTTCTGAACCCTTTCTAACAACGTCTAACAACACCTTTGCTATGGCAAGGAGACCAGAACTGAACGCAGAATTCTAAAGGTTGCAGACTTGCCCTTGTCAACTTCCCTTTGAAAAAATATTTGTGTCAGTGAGGTTCAGAAACCAGTGATGCTTTCCAAGTGCATAATCCTCCAAACTCGCCCACACCAGAACTCATCCTCACATGTGATTTAAAATTCAGCCCTTAAGAGGGACAGGGATTGAAGTGGCAAGCAACACATAAGCTTGGAGCTAAGTGACAAACTTGCACAAAATCTGTTATAAAACAGTAATCTAATTTGGATTTACTCTCAACAGTGTACATGGGTCGATGAGCAGTGAATCCAGTATACTAGACATGAGTGAAGCATTTAATCTTCTTACTTTAACAGAGATGATGAAGTGGGAGATATTCCAGTTCCTTGCTTATAAATCCGTGCGTTTTATTCTGCGTTCCTCTTCCTTTATTTTAAATTTTGCTCATTAAAATTGTATCCAGTCCTAATGAAAGGTTTGCACTTGGAACATTATGTTGTCTGTTGTCTTTATAACTGCTGCCTTGATCTGCTGAGAGTGTACAATATTTTCTAATTTTGTTGACAATGTTCCATTGTTGGAACCTTTCAATTGAATTGTAATTCAATCACTAGGCTCTTCATTAAGGGTGATAACGCCAGAAGGGTATAAACTACTTCGACATTGCCTTTAGCCAATAAGTCACAAACCTGAATGATAGAGAATAGGCCACATTATATTTGTCAGAACACTATGTCCTGCAGTGCTTACTGGACACAGCCTGTCGTATATTATAGATGTCTTCAGCTATTTCTGTTCTTGGGAAATTTGCTGAGAAATGAAAAATACACCTTACCTTGAGCTATTTGCCAATTGAGTGTAAACAGGAGGGCCTAAGGTTATAATGCACACGAGTAGATTACTTTGAAATTTCAAACAATAATTTTGTATGTAATCAGTAGGAGGTATTTTGATACATAGCTGTGAATGACAATTAACTTTTGTTTCTGTGAGCCTTTTTCTTGAACAGTGATAGAGGAACTGAGAAAAACATCACAGCTTTAAATTGACAGGTACCTATTCAGTTTAAGTGGTTGTTTGCAACATTCTATGGCACCATGTACCATGTGCAATTCTAGCCTGCCACGTCATAAACAACATTGGTCAAGAAGACCTGGACTTAAACATTGTTGAGAAGGTAGCCTTGGATGCTTTAGAAATACACCAAGTACAACATCACAGTGACCTACACTCTGTCACTCCACAGTGAATGTTGCAAAGTGATCTTATCACTGATACCTTCTGTTATGTAGAATAGATGTTTAGTGTTATTTTAACCTCCTTTTCTGCACCTCAAATAAAGGGACACTTTCTCAATCCAATATCTAATATATAACATGACAAGGCATTAGTTTTCTTTAATCTTCCATAAATATGACATGATCAGAACCTTGAGTAAATTAGTTTGAAGCAATTAAGGACATCTTTTAACAGGAACATGGAACTGAATTTCTGAGTGTCAGGCCATTTGTCCAGGATTGTCACCAACCTCATTTCATGTGGAGATCTGCTCATGATTACCTGTCATCATAATCCCCCAGTCCTGCACAGCCTGCTACTACCTTCTCCCCAAAATCCACAAACCTGGCTGCCCAGGCAGATCCATTGTTTCTGTCTGCCCCTGCCCTACAGAATTCAACTCTCCCTAACTTGACTCTATTTTATTCTCCCCTTACATCTGCAAGTCGTCTGACACTTTTCATCTGTTTCAGAATTTCCAGTTTGTGAGCTCCAGCCACGTCCACATAACCATGGACATACAATCCCTTTATACGTTCATTCTCATCAGGATGGTCTTAGGGTTCTCCACTTCTTTCTGGAGAATAGGCCTGAACTGTCCCCATTGATAACCATTCTTGTTTGCCTGGATGAGTATTTCTTCACCCTGAACTGTTTCTCTTTTAACTCTTCTCACTTCCTTTAGATCAAAGGGTACCCTCTGCATGGACCCCAGTCATTCTTGTCTCTGTGGAGTACCTGGAACTTTCCTTGTTCCAGTCCGACTCTGGCCCTCACCCACAAATCTTTCTCTAATACATCAATGACATCACCAGTGCTGCTTCCATCTCTCATCCGGAATTGGAAACATTTATCACTTTTGCTTTCAACTTCCATCCTGCCTTCATCTTCACCTGGTCTATCTTCGACTTCTCCCTTCCTTTCCTTGACATCTCTGTTTCCATTTCTGAGGATAGACTGGCCATCAATAGCCATTACAAATCCACCGACTCCCACAGTTACCTGGAAAATATATCCTTACACCCTGTTTCCTATAAGGAATCCATCCCTTTCTGACAGTTTGTCCATTGCATCTGTTCTGATGATGCCACCTTCTGCCTCCAAATGTCTACCTTTCTCCACAACCAAAGATCCTCTACCACCATGGTTGACAGGGCCCTCAGCTGTGTCTGAACCATCTCCCATACTTCTGCCTGTACCCCTCCCCTCCCCACTCACAACAATGATAGGGTCCCCGGTCATCACTTACCACTCCACCAGACGCCGTATCCAAAGGCTTGTAAGCTGCCATTTCTAACACCTCCAGTGGATGCCAACACCAGACACATATTCCCTTCCCCATCCTCGTCCGCATTTCACAGGGTCCATTCCCTACGGGAAACCCTGGTGCACTTCTCGTTTGCTCACAACAGCCCTGCAGTGCCTTCCCCTGCAACTTCAGAAGGTGTACCACCTGCCTGTTTACTCCTCCCCCCCACTTAGTATCCAAGGTTGCAACATTCCTTCCAGGTGAAGCAATGCTTTACCTGCACTTCACACAATCTAGTCTATGCACTAGTCGATGCATTCGCTGCTCACAATGTGGTCTCCCCTCCGCTGGGAGACAAAATGCAAGCTGGGTGACTGCTTCACAGAACACTTATGGCTTGTCCACAAAAGTGGCCTCGAGCTTCCAGTCGCCTGCCACTTCAACACATGATGCCAACACTTCTGTCGCAGGCCTGCTGCAGTGTTCCAGCAAGTCCCAAGCAAGGTCGAAAAATAATATTTCATTTTCCGTTTGGGGACCCTGCAGCCTCTCGGCCTCAGCAGCGAGTTCAATAACTTTAGAGCCTGATTCCATCTTTCTGAAACAGTAACTCTGCCTTCTTCACATAGATGCTGCCAGACCTGCTGAGTTTTTCCAGTGATTTCTGCTTTTGGTACAGATCTCTAGCATCCACAGTTCTTTGTTTTACTACAGCAAGTCAGGAATTGCCTTTCACTAATGTAAAGTGGGAAGAATTGCCCCAGAGATAGCCAGCAGAGGCAAATTGGCACCTTGCTTTACTCACAGGGCCGTAGGGGTCCTGGTGGAGACGAGGGCTGTCATCTTTCTTCAGCACAACCAGAGGAAACCCTGGCATCAGACTGTGTCTTAGGTTGCCACAAAGGTCAGTGCCAATTCCACAGACTGGACAGACTCCCAGCAATGGTTAATGACTTTCTGCATAAGGTAGGAGACAGAGGGTGGTGGTGGAGATTTGCTTTTCAGACTGGAGGCCTGTGACCAGCGGTTTGCTGCAAGGATCAGTGCTGGGTCCACTGTTTTTCACCATTAAATGATTTGGATGCAAATATAACAGGTATGGTTAGTAAGTTGACAGATGACACCAAAATTGGCAGTACAGTGAGCAACAAGAAAGGTTATCTCAGATTCTAACAGGACCTTGATCAGATGGGCCAATGGGCCAGGAAATGGCAGATGGAGTTTAGTCGAGGTAAGTGTGAGGTGATGCATTTTGGTAGGGCAAATCAGAGCAGGACTTGTACAGCTAATGGTAGGACCTTGGGGAGTGTAGCCGAACAAATAGACCTAGGGGTGCAGGTGCATAATTCCTTGAAAGCGGAGTTGCAGGTAGACAGGGTGATGAAGACGGTGTTTGGTACACTTGCCTTCATTGGTCAGTGCATTGAGTATTGGAGTTGGGATGCCATGTTGCAGCTACACAGGACATTGGTGAGGCCACTTTTAGAATAATGCATTCAATTCTGGTCTCCCTGCTATAGGGCAGATGTTAAATTTGAAAAGGTTCAGAACAGATTTACAAGGATGTTACCAGGACAGGGGGATTTGAGTTATAGGGAAAGGGTGATTGGCTATGACTATTTTCTCTGGAGTATCAGAGGCCTAGGGGTGAAGTTTATAACCTGAGCTTGTATTAAACAGAAAAAACAAAGGTAGAACAAACTGTTAAACTGCATTTGCAGCTGGGATTATACAGGGGATGTTGGCTTCTGCAGCATCAAAACATTTACAGTCCATGAAAGGTGACTTCACACAAGTCAGCTCCATTGAAAGCTGTTGCTGAACACATCCCACCTGGGTCAGTCCAGCCAATGATTATGCATTGTAAGATGGTGAAGTTCATGCGCATCATGATTTTCCTACTTAGTACAATGCTGCAGCTCTCACAGATCCTTATCATTCATCACACACCCTTGTTGTGTCCTCCAGCTGTCTGGGTCATAATATCCAATCTTTAGACAGCAACTTCTGCCTGCACTGCATTGTAACAAACCCCATGACCTGACCTGCCTGTGAATTCCATTTGATTGAGACATCTTATGGTTTACATTGGCCCCATTGGAGATATTTGCCACAAATCCAGTAGTGTGTTGCATTGCATAGACACTGGAAATTGTGACATGGTGTTCTGATCCCTATCTCTTTACAGAATATAGCACCTCTGCCTGTCTTTGCTTTGTACAGTGGTGTATGGAAGGTGAGTGACTATGGGCTTTCTGCACTTTTGCTGCATCATTAGAGAACATTTTTCTGGAAACTCTGCATTAGGAGGCTGCTCCAAGGAGACTGAAGGTTGATGCATATCCTGGGCTTCCAAATGGATGTGTTCCCCATCAGTTGCTGATGACAATACGAGTGCAGCAGCTTCTGTGCCTGGATGCATTAGGGACAGTCCCATGGAGATCTTATGGGCAATTGCAGAAACAAAGCACCTCCTCACTAATATGATCAATCAGCACTCACAACATATCTAAATGACCTTTTTTAAACTATGTCCTCCAAACCTTGGAAAATAGGATGCCTGTACACCAGAGTACACCTGATTTAGCTTTATGTCACACAAGACACTTGCCACAAATCCAGTAGGTTTTTTCATGCAATTGCCCCTTGAAGAGCTTTGCATCGCTCACAAGCAGAGCCCTGTCCCACAGAGATTAATAAAAAAAACTACTAACTCCATCTACTCGTTGTGGTGACAGTCCCTGTTCATTTTCATTGCACACTTGTAATTCTAATGAGGATAGAAAGTGTCACGGGATACTTCTCAGAGTGAGTTACAGGTTCAATGTGTCAACTTCGATTATCCTACCTCACCCTGCCCCAAAGCTTCATGTTCCTTTCTGCCTTGCCTGCCCTGTAAACTTAATTAAGTTTAACATTCCCGATATTCCCACCCAAATCTTTATTTAACTATTTAGCTCTCAATCTACCCACTGAGCCTACAGCTTAGTTTTGTTAAACATTGTGATGCACTGATCCCCCGTCAAAGCCATGGTGCTGATCAGCGATGATCCCCATCTTGTGTTGCTCTACTAAATCCCACACCTATATGCTGAATTGACACTCCCCTTCGCAATTATTGCTCCGTCTGCACCCCAGCAAATGCTGCCTTCAGTACTGACAATTTACTTTCCCCATTTGCCCACGACAGCTGTGGCCCTGCTAAAGCTGATCCCCTCCCCCCGAATGACTTGGAAAAACAGCTTGACACCTGCGCTCAGTTCGGAATAAACAACTGCACCTCCCAGTCGCGAACCATTTCAACTCCCCCTCCCATTCCTCAGATGACATGACCATCCTTGGCCTCCTGCAATGCCACAGTGATGCCACCCGAAGGCTGCAGGAACAGCAAATCATATTCAGCCTGGGAACCCTGCAGCCCAATGGCATCAATGTGGATTTCACAAGCTTCAAAATCTCCCCTCCCCCAACTGCATCCCAAAACCAGCCCAGCTCATCTCCACCTCCCTAACCTGTTTTTCCTCTCACCTCAAGCCACACCCCCATCTCCTATCTACTAACATCATCCCGCCCCCTTGACCTGTCCGTCCTCCCTGGACTGACCTATCTCCTTCCTACCCCCCTACCTACACTCACCTTTACTGGCTCCATCCCCGCCTCTTCGACTTGTCTACCTCCTCTCCACCTATCCTCTCCTCTATCCATCCTCTATCCGCCTCCCCCTCTCTCCCTATTTGTTTCAGAGCCCTCTTCTCCTTCCCCATTTCTGATGAAGGGTCTAGGCCCGAAACGTCAAGTTTTCCTGCTCCTATGATGCTGCTTGACCTGCTGTGTTCATCCAGCCCCATGCTTGTTAACTGATGGTGACCAGACATTGACTGATATGTGTGCACCCACTGGATGACTTACAGCTGATGGCCAGACTGCTTGGATTGAACTTACAGCACCGACCATAGCCTTGACCTCTGACGTTAAAGATACAGAACTCCCTGTGCCGAATGCCCCAAGTGGCCAACTGACTGCCCTTCACAGATTGTGCCAGTATTCCCAACTGACGGTTGTCCCTCTTGATTCGACTAAGGACTAGTGCCCTTAGACATTGAGACACGGCCTTTTATCAGAAGGACATGCAATGTAAAAACCGAAAGAACTGTGGATGCTGTAAATCAGGAACAAACACAGAAGTTTCTGGAAAACCTCAGCAGGCCTGGCAGCGTCTGTGAAGAAAAGATCAGAGTTAATGTTTCCAGTCAGGTGAGGAATAGTCACCAGACCCGAAACATTAACTCTGATTTTTTCTTTACAGATGCTGCCAGACTTGCTGAGGTTTTCCAGCAACAGTCTGTTTTTGTAGCACATGCAGTGTGCTTGTTCTATAAGCTGCTGCCACAAGGTGCAGGTGTAACATTAATGTAGCATGGTGCTGTACAGTAACATATCCACTGCCTTGAGTGAACGCTGCTGCCAACTATGACAAGCTACCTGGCGCTGTGTCTGCACTAAAAGGCAAGGACAGACAGACGCACTATGAGCCTGCAAGTTCTGAAATGCACAAAAAAAAGCAAGGCAAAACAAAGCAGAGATGTCATGCGCATCTAAGTTTACGCAAATGGAACACGAAGAAAAGCAGCGAAGAATCCTGAGATACACCAATGTATGAGATGGATGTCTGTCCCGACATGTAAAGCAGCCTGGAAACAGCACTCAAATGAAAGGTGTCGGTGAAGCATAAAGTGCAGTACTGAAGTGGCAAGCTGTTTTAATAAGTGAATCAGAGATGTGTCACGAAGGTGTCGTGATCATATGCATTTCTGATGAAGGGTCTCGACCCGAAACATCAGCTTCCCTGCTCCTCTGATGCTGCTTGGCCTGCTGTGTTCATCCAGCTCTACACCTTATTATCTCAGGTTCTCCAGCATCTGCAGTTCCTATTATCTCTGGGTATAGTTACTGCCTGGTTTGTCTCCACTGCCTGAGAAAGCAGCAGCCTGGATATAACTGAGGTGGGATCAGCTAACATTGAGGTGCAATCAACAGGCCACTCACTAGTGAGATTCTCTTCTAGCCTTTCAAACCTTACACATAAATTCCAACTTTTATTTCTCGATGTTAAGAACCTCATTTTTCAATCTCATTATACTTTCCCAACTGACTTGTCATTTTCCACATCGTTCAGGGACTGGGAATGTTCCATCTTTCATTTCTATTTTGTCAGAATAAAATTCAAAATGAAGAAGAGTCAATGTGCTTTTCTCTTACCATGATCTGTTGCTGAACCTGAAGGCATTAATTCAAAATAGGTATTTGGCTGTTTATGCTCTATGATAGGCCCATGGGATTGGAGCAGGTTTCATATCCTGGCAGTTTGGACCTGCCAGGGAGGCTCCTCTGGCTATAATGGTGTTTGTTTATGAATAGCTTCATTTCCCTCTGTACCTGCTGCTGCCAAAGTGCTCGCAAAGGAAAGCTGGAAGAGTGAGAACCATTGAGATGCCGGGTCTAGTGGCAACTGCCACAAATGAAAGCCGCAACAGATGACAATGTGTATTTGTGTCTGCCATGATATTCGCTGGGCAATATGCAATATATTCTTTCCCCTATTGCCACAAGTGGCCAATCTACGCTACACTTCCATGAACTTGATCCCATTTTAAAAATGTGTAAAAGTCCTACAGCTGCAACACTTCTATTAGCTTCTCAGCACCCTTCCTGCTTGGTGTCTATATTCCTTCTGTAAAAGGGCTGGTTGCCTGACTTTACCAAAGGAAGAGTACTATTTCTACATGCTTTTCTGAAACTAAATAAAACCAAGTTCAGAAAGCTGTGTATGACAGGTATTCTTACAATCTATTGAATTAGAATTGCTATAATCTTGTTTAGTGGGCCACTGAGTATCTTGACTATCACCAGTTAAGCAGTGTATAACTTGTTAGTGCATTTTCTCCAAAAGAAAGGGTTCAATTGCTTGTGCTTAATCATATCAATCTCCTTTCTAATCGGCCCAGCTCAGACAATTTTATCCCAGATGTGCACTAATGGTGCAGACAGTTACAAACTCCAGCCTGTTCAGCTTCTTCATTCAGAGTGAAGGAGGTTTTTGCCTGCTTTTACCATTCTCTTCCTCAGGAGATTTCAAGCACAATATCCTTAGGCCATACTTTCTCTGCAACGTTCAATGTTGAACCCATCCATGGGACTCATAGTCTTGCTATTTGCCTTTTGGATAACTCAATGTGTCAAGAGATAACATTTGACATTAAACTGTCCAGATTACCGTTAAGTTTATTGATGCAAAAGAAATTTTAAAACTTCACTGTCAAATCATTGCAGATAATCCACTCTTTCTTTCTTCATCTGTGTTCTTCTCAAAAAAATTGAAAATGGCAACTTTTTCACACGTGCACTTCAGTTCAATGACATGCTATGTCATGCTCCGAGATGATAACACTCAATGCAATTTATGCAAAATTTTCAGTTGTGAGCTGTACATTCAATGTACCAAGAACATAGGCCAAGAACAAACATTGGCTAAGAGTAATTTCAGGGTGTTTCATGGAGGGTTTCTCAGAGTTCTTATGTTGCTCACCTCATTACCAATGCACCATGTCCCAAAGGCACCGCTCTCACGCTATCTTGCACCAGGCTGCAGAAGAGGAGCTCACTGCTGCAGGGATTCCTGTCACTGGTGTGTATTTAAAGCTCAGCTGGGCACCAATTCAAATGCTGCTAGCTAGCAGTTGTCATTCACACTTCCCACGTGGGAAGAACTACCTCAAAGTAGGCTGAAAGAGATAAGTTAGCACTCTGATTTGCTGACAGATACCTAGTAGCCCTGGCAGAATGAGTGGTGGAGAAGAGAGCAGTACTCTTTCCCAAGGAGGGCCACAGGACACCATGGCACCAGGTTCTGCCAGCCTAGTCTGAAATGCCACCCAAGTTAGTGTAACCTCCACAGCCTGAAGCAATTTCCAAAAATGCTGGAAGGAGGTAAATGACTTCTAAGGTCTGCAAATGATCAGATCTTCCCTACAATCTCACATTCTACAATCTAACCTCCCACTCCCACTCTCAGTATCGCATACAGCATCTTCCCTCAGTTGTGCTCACCCACTCTATTCCCCCAGACTCTGAAACCTTCATGCTCTCTGCACTTTCTACTCACTCACTTTTCTCTAATCACATCACCTTTCCTAAACCTGCATCAACACTAGCAGTGATTCTAGCCTCCCTTTCATCTCACTCAATCCCTTTCTTTGTCTATTGCAGGAGAGCAATAAGACAGAGAGAGCCAAGCTGGGTCATAGGGTGCCCAATATTCTGCTCCTCACATCATATAAGGACAGGATCCTCGGAATCACTGGAGAGGATAGACTGCATTCATATGGAGTTGCTGACATCTCTATTTCCTGGCAACTCAGTAAGGCTCATTGTCAAGAGCTGCACTGTGTCCCCCATTACCAACACACTGAAGTTACTCTTAACATGCCCGAAGCAGCTATCCTATTTGGTCACTCATTCCGTCTTGACTCCTCTAGCCCACTGCCTCAGCTCTGATAAAAGCAGCTCCTTCAGCCAACTCCTCCTTCTCTGCCTTTTAGGAAGAAGACTGAGATTCTTCGGAGATCACCAGACAGAAGTAAGGCTGTCTCTTGCACCCTCTATCAGCTCAGATACTGAAACCTTGCCAGGTACATTAGCCAAATTAGAATCGACAACACACTTCACTGGCACGTCTCTGCAGCTGGTCAGGGAAGAAATGCCCTAGGTTGCTGGCATGTAGCTGGCTGCCAGAGACCAGGCACCTCCTCAGCACCAGATAAGAGAGGACAGCACGATTTTGGTCATTAATAACTTTGTCAAAATGCACAACCAGACACAGGGGCAGCAACTAGGACTGTCACAGGCCATTGGGAAGAGGTCATCAATGCCATCTATATTGTGCTGCCACTTACATGCATCAGTTTGACTGTCTCCATGGACAAGATGGTGATTATCATGGCAAGTCAGATCCAGCACCATCAGCGTCTGAGCGTTATGCAAACAGTCCTGCCCCACTCCACTGCTATATACAAGAGTGTTCAACACCAATGGAAAGGCAACAGGGTCACCAGGGGTCTTGATTCTGGTCTCATTCTGGATGTCCCTTTCTTACAAGGAGACTGGGTGCTGCCAGTAAGGTGTCCAACTCGAGGAGGGACCATGTACAGACCCTCAAAAATCAACTCTCAGGACATTCTGGAAGTAGCTGTGCCATCCGCCTCCATCCTGCCTGCCAGCTTTAGTCCTGTGGAAATTCAAGCCAAGGATGGTGTTCCTGTTCCTGGCCAGAATATTCAGGATGCTTGAGGCCTCTAGCTGTAAACACCTTTAGGTTCACCTGCTCAAAGCCCCAGGCCAACAAGCTTCACTATATGACAGGCTTCCTACATCGCAGCTGTAGACCCAGGGACTACACTCAACGCAAATAAGGGGTAAGGAAAATAGAAGCCTCCTGAGGGCATAAATGTGAAACTGCATTGTAAATTGAATATCATATGTAAAAATATCTTCACTTTTCATTATCAGCTGCATATGTGACTGTAATTTTAGCTGCAGCTGAAAGAGTGAAGGTAGAAAGGTTACCATTTTTAGTTATAGAGTCATAGAGTCCTACAGCGTGGAGACAGGCCCTTTGGCCCAATCTGGTCCATGCCGACCAAAATGTCTATCCACACTAAGCCCATTTCCCTGCACTTGGCCCATGTCCTTCTAAACATTTCTTATCCATGCATTTGACCAAATGCCTTTTAAATGTTGTTAATGTACCTATCTCAACTACTTCCACTGGCAGTTCATTCCATTTACATACCACCCTCTGTGTAAAATGGTTGCCCCTCAGGTTCCCATGTATTCTTTCCCTTCTTACCTTAAACTGATGCCCTTAGTCCTCAATTCCCCAACCCTCGGAAAAAGACTGAGTGCATTGACCCTTTCCGTGCCTCTCATGATTTTATACACTCCTATAAGATCCGCCCTCAGTCTCCTACGGTTTAAAGAAAAAAAGTCCTAGCTTGTCCATCCTCTCGCTATAACTCAGTCCCCTGAATCCTGGCATCATCCTTGTAAATTTCGTCTGCACCTTTCCACTTTAATAACAACATTCCTACAGCAAGGTGATCAAAACTGAATGCAATATTCCAAGGGCAGTCTCACCAACATCATGTACAACTGCATCATAACTTCCCTGACGGATAAAGTCAAGTGTGCCAAAAGCTTCCTTCACTGCCCTGTCTATCTGTGACTCCACTTTCAGAGAACCATGCACCTGAACCAAAAGGTTCCTCTGTTCCAGTATACTCCTCAAGGCTATACCATTCACCATGAAAATCAGACCTGGATTTGACGTTCCAAAATGCAACACCTCACACTTGTCTATGTTAAGCTCCACTTGCCATTTCTCAGCCCACCTCCCCAGCTGATCAAGATCCTACTGCAATTTCTGATACCCTTCTTCACTGTCCATGACACTGCCTATTTTAGTGTCATCTGCAAGCTTACTAATCATGAGATAACAAGGTGTAGAGCTAGATGAACACAGCAGGCCAAGCAGCATCAGAGGAGCAGGAAAGCTGACGTTTCAGGTCGAGACCCTTCTTCAGCTTACTAATCATGCCTTGTACATTCTCATCTAAATCATCGATATAGATAACAAACAGCATTGGGCCCAGCACCAACCCCTGAGGCACACCACTAGTCACAGGCCTCCAGTCCGACAAGCATCCTTCCAGTATTACTCTCTGCTTCTCACCATCAAGCCAACTGTGTATCCAATTTACCAGCTCTCCCTGGACTCCATGTGATCTAACCTTCCAGAGCAGCCTACCATGTGGAACCTTAGCAAAGGCCTTACTGAAATCCATATAGACTACGTCTACTGCCCTGCCCTCATCAACCTTCCTGGCCACTTCATCAATGAACTCTTAACAAATTTTTGAGGCATGGTCTCCCAAGGACAAAGCCATGCTGACTACTCCTAATCAAACCCTGTCTTTCCAAATGCATGTGTATCTTATCCCTCAGAATCTTCTCAAGTAACTTAGCTACCACAGATATTAAGCTTACTAGTCCATAATTCCAAGGTTTTTCTTTTCAGCCCTTCTTGAATAAGGACACAATATTCGCTAACCTCCAGTCTTCTGGGACTTCGCCTGTGGCTAACGATGATGCAAATATACCCACTAATTTCTTCCCTAGCCTCTTGCAGGGTTGTTGGATATTTCTGGCCAGGACTGGGAGATCTATCCACCTTCATACATTCTAATACTTCCAACACAATGTGATTTTCTAACCTTGCCTGAACAATGACTATACTTTTCACTGCACCCATAGTGGCATGAAGCTATGTTACACTGGAATGAAGGAGCATCAGATCTTGTGAAGACTTTACTAAGTAACAGCAGAAATGAAGAAACAACAAACTGGCCAACCACTCCAGGAGTTGGGGTTAAACAGGTGATGCTAGCGTCTGTAGCATCATATCACTTAGACCATGAAAGTAGATGCCATGCAATTCAATTCCATTGAAAGCATTGGTCAAGCAAGACCTGCCTAGGTTGCAAGAGCTGATGATCTGGTTTCTGCCTGCTGACTGGGAAAATTGCAAACTGCAAATAAATGAGGTGAGATTAGGACACAATGAAATGCTAATGCCTGCAAATAGGCCCTCATTATTTACTAGCGAGATTCTTATCTCACCAATAAAACCTTGATGTAAAATCGGACTTTGCCTTCCATTGAGAATCTCATTTCTTCATTCTTGTTGAATTTTCTCAACTGATTCACCATTGTTCCCATTATTCGGGGAAATTTCCATCCATAAAAGAAATGTCAACTGACATTCAACAAACGAACTGTAGGGGGCAACCAAACAACAATGCTCTTACTTTCCTGAGTCAGAATGTTGTAAATTCGAGCCCTGCTCCATAACTTGCACACATAGATTAGGTTAACAATATAATGTATGATGGAGGAGGGGAGTGCTGCAATGTTAGGGGTTTAATCTTGCAAATAAACTGTTGAATCAGAGTCCCATCTGCCTATTCTGTTGATGTAAAAAATTCCATGCTGCTATTTAAAGGAGAACGGAGAATTTCACCAATATCGACAAAGAAACACAGTTTAAAAAATGCTCATTTACTTTTCCGTTTGTGAGACTTCTTTTCAAAAATGGTTAGTGTTTGCCTACATATCAACAGTGACAGAACTTGAAAAAATAATTTGGGGTTGTAAAGCATTTTGGAACGTCACACAAACATATGAGAGCACTATATAAATTGAAGATATCTGTTTCTTTGCTTTATTTTTTCACCTTCTCTTTTTCTATCCCTTTCACTGTTTCTTTTTTTCTTTCCTTTCTCCTCTTTCTATTCACAAACTGCCCAGCCAAAGAATATATCCAGAGATAGTAGGAACTGCAGATGCTGGAGAATCTGAGACAACAAGGTGTAGAGCTGGATGAACACAGCAGGCCAAGCAGCATC
>JAHRHZ010000013.1:34369875-34390434 GCA_024137785.1 Ginglymostoma cirratum
TTACATTTTCTGAAGAAGGGTCTAGACCCGAAACGTCAGCCTTCCTGTACTTGTTTAGTATGCAACAGGTAGTGGGATTGATGTCTTCAGTCTCAAATTTTTTTTGAGGGGGAGAAGATGGTGTACAGTATTACCACTGGATTAGTAAATCAGTAAATCCTGATAATCTTCTGGGGGACCCAGATTCAAATCCAACCACACTTGCTCTGAGTCAACAGGGACAATAGATAGGAAACACTTACAGGTGCAAGTTATTTGACCATTATCTGATAACAGTTTCTGTCTCACGTCTTAAGAAGTTGTAGAAACTGAGTAAAGCCCTTAATCTTGGTAAATTTTCCTATCACATCTTTATTTGTTCATCGAGCTCCACACCTTGTTATGTCCGGTCAAAATGTACATTATAAAATAGAAATTGAACACAATGAATTCAGTCAATTAACACTTTCCCTTCACAAGAAGTAAGAAGGAGGGGTGGAAATCTTCACAAAGTTCCTCTTAATATGCATTCACTGAAAGAACATTTACAGATGATCTCTGGTGATGCTGAACTCTGCAGTGAACAAAGACGGTTGCTTTCACTGACACTCATGGATACCCTCGCCAGAGAAGCATTTGAAATATTTGACAGTAGAGCTGGTTTAATGGCTGCTCTTTGTAATATCCAGAGGGCCTAAATGTTGAAGAAGACGGAAAGGTGGCAATGAAAAAGTTCGTGTTGCAGTATTTTTTTCAAAGTATGCGCTCAGGACGTGATAGATCTGTTTTTCATCGCTAGTCTCTCCAAAGCTTCCATCTAGACTTTCAAATACTTAACATGACTGGCCATACTGCAGGCATAGCAGATGTTTGAGTTGCAACACACAAAGATTCCGGTCTCACGCTAGTGAGAGAACTGGACCTAAAAATGGGCTACTGAAATGTAAGATTGAGGAACTGCACCTCATTTTCCACCTAGGCGTTTTACAACTCAATAAGCTATAGGTCTCAATGTTGAATTATGCCCTCCTACAGTCTTATGGTATTTGTGTCTTGTACACTTTACAGCTAGTCGTGAAGACCAAGTCCTTTTTTCTTACATCTTAGATTATACCCATTTTACATCTCTTTCTTTTCTTTCTCTATCATTAACAACCCCTTTGTCTTTTACACCATGGCCTCTATATCATCTGCTCTCTTATTCCTCCTCTGTTTCTGTCAAAAGCATAAAAATAGTTCAATTTCCGACACCTTTCAGTTCTGTAAAAGAATCATACCAGACTCAAAATGTTAACACTGTTTTTTCTCTCTTCACAGATACTGTGAGACTCATTGAGTTTGTTTGTTGCTAAAACTGAATTACCTTCTCCATGCAGGGAAAGATGGTCATTTCTTGGTGTGGATTTCAGATGGCACTATTAGAAATTGAGGGTAAGTAGGACAAAAGGAATTATACCTTACTGCTGTGTACACCTACTGTGTATGTGCAAAGGGAACTATGTTATAGTGATGTCAGATCATTCAGTACTGGATTCTGGGTCTTAGGGCTCCAGGTAAGATGTCCCATCTGCAATCCTCCACATGTAGTTATATTTAATAAAGCCTGGTGCTGTTCACTCACACAAGTGGAGAGTACACATTATAACATGGTGACAACAGTAACCAAACCCACAGAACTGGAACAAAAACAGAGTTGCTGGGGAAGTTCAGCAGGTCTGGCAGCATCTGTGAAGGAGAAAACAGAATTAATGTTTCGGGTCTGGTGACCCTTCCTCAGAACTGATTGTGGCTGGGAAGATGTCAGTTTATATGCAGAAAATAGGGAGGTGGGTGGGGCAGGGAGTAAATGAGAGGATAGAGCCCAAAGAGAGAGAAGAGCAGCTGGACAGACAAAGGAGTTGCTAATGATCAGGCTGGGAAGGTGAATAGTTGTTAATGGGGACTATTAGTGACTAACAACAGGTGCTGTGTAATAGAGATAACAAAGTGCAGAGCTGGAGGAACACAGCAAGCCAAGCAGCATCATAGGAGCAGGAAAGCTTGACTTTTCCAGCTGAGACCCTTCATCAGAAATGGGGGAGGGGGAGGGAAAGGGGGTTCTGAAATAAATAGGGAGAGAGGGGCAGGCGGGTAGAAGATGGATAGAGGAGAAGATAGGTGGAGAGGAGACAGACAAGTCAAAGAGGTGGGGATGGAGCCAGTAAAGATGAGTATGGGTGGGGAGGCAGGGAGGAGATAAATCAGTCCAGGGGGGATGGACAGGTCGAGGGGGCGGGATGAGGTTAGTAGGTAGGAAATGGGGGTAGGGCTTGAGGTGGGAGGGGGCGATAGGTGGGAGGAAGGACAGGTTAGGGAGGCGGGGACAAGCTGGGCTGGTTTTGGGATGCGTTGGGGGGGAGGGGAGACTTTGAAACTTGTGAAGTCCACATTGATACCACTGGGCTGCAGGGTTCCCAAGCTGAATGTGAGTTGCTGCTCCTGCAGCCTTTGGGTGGCATCGTTGTGGCACTGCAGGAGGCCCGGGATGGACATGTCGTCTGAGGAATGGGAGGGAGAGTTGAAATGGTTCGCGACTGGGAGGTGCAGTTGTTTATTGCGAACCGAGCGTAGGTGTTCTGCAAAGTGGTCCCCAAGCCTCTGCTTCGTTTCCCCGATGTAGAGCAGGCCACAACGGGTACAGCGGATGCAGTATACCTCATTGGCAGATGTGCAGGTGAACATCTGCTTGATGTGGAAAGTCTTCTTGGGCCCTGAGATGCGGTTGAGGGAGGAGGTGTGGGGGCAGGTGTAGCACTTCCTGAGGTTGCAGGGAAAAGTGCCGGGTGTGGTGGGGCTGGAGGGGAGTGCGGAGCCGACAAGGGAGTCACGGAGACAGTGGTCCCTCCGGAAAGCAGACAAGGGTGGGGAGGGAAAAATGTCTTTGTTGGTGGTGTCAGATTGCAGATGGCAGAAGTGTTGGAGGATGATGCGTTGGATCTGGAGTTTGGTAGGGTGGTACGTGAGGACGAGGGGTTTCTTTTTTGGTTGTTATTGCGGGCACGGGGTATGAGGGATGAGTTGCGGGAAATGCGGGAGACATGGTCAAGGGCGTTCTCGACCACTGCGGGAGGGAATGTTGCGGTCCTTGAAGAACGAGGACATCTGAGATGTACGGGAGTGGAATGCCTCATCCTGGGAGCAGTTGCAGCGGAGGCGAAGGAATTGGGAATAGGGGATGGCATTTTAGCAGGAAGGTGGGTGGGAGGAGGTGTATTCTAGGTAGCTGTGGGAGTCGGTGGGCTTGAAATGGATATCGGTTTCTAGGTGGTTACCCAAGATGGAGACAGAGGGGTCCAGGAAGGAGAGAGAGGTGTTCGAGATCGTCCACGTGAACTTCAGGTTGGGGTGGAAGGTGTTGGTGAAGTGAATGAACTGTTCGAGCTCCTCGTGGGAGCATGAGGCGGCACCGATATAGTCATCAACGTAACGGAGGAAGAGGTAGGATTTAGGGCCAGTGTAGGTACGGAAGAGGGATTGTTCCACGTAACCTACAAAGAGGCAGGCATAGCTTGGGCCCATGCGGGTACCCATGGCCACCCCCTTTGTCTGTAGGAAGTGGGAGGAATTGAAAGAGAAGTTGTTGAGGCTGAGGATGAGGTCGGCCAAGCAAATGTCTTAGACATGGGCCCAGATATTTACCACATTGGATGACCAACATGATGGAAATGATGGAAATGATTGGAAATAAGTCACGCCCCTGAGCACAACATGTCCTATTTTCGTCCATGTGGGCTGGGTTTTACACATACATGGTAAACAGAAGCAGCTGGCCATTTAAATCATCAGGCACCTCCACTCAAATCAGATTTTTGCATTTCTTTATTGTGAAACCTGAAAGCATGGAACTTAGATCTGTTCTGTGAAGGCATGAAATTTGTAGATTCATTTGAATAGTTAAGTACCCCTTTGGAGAAGTAAGGTAACCCTTTGAAATCTGATCTTGGGACAGTTTCGGGTAGATTATGTGTTCCTCGGAGGAGGTAGGTATCATTTGGGATTGTTAAAAATGGGAATTGCTGTGTATAAAAGGTACATAAACCCATCACTGTCAACAACTGTTAACAAAGATGTCAAAATGAATTGAAGGACCTGCTGAAATAACTTATCAAAGGGACATGTCAAAAATGTCAAACGGATGTCTCAAAGAGAGATGCCAAAAATGTCAAGACATTTAAAGGTGCTGCCCTTGAAATTTTAGAAAAATTATACTGCAGTGGTAAAAAAGAAGATTGTTCTTTTTTATCTCTGTCTCTGGACATGTTCCTCAGGGATTTCATTGCCGGGATTAGCGCTGAATGATTATTTTCACAGCCATCTATTACTAGAATGGGACGCCTTCCATTTCACAGTTTGATTAATAGCCACAAGTGGCTTTGGACTCTTTGCTGTGAGATTATAAATTCCAATGGTTGCTGCATTTTGATGAAATATTTCTTGTTGTAAGGCCTTATCTTGTTAAGGAATATAAATTTTATAAATTCTATGAATGGGATTTCACAAATGCAAATGTTTTCTCAATATAGTCAAAGCTGCAGTACACGCTTAGATCTTTACTTTGGCTTTTATTTGGCTTTATTTCGTCTGATCTCTGCATCAGTCCTGAGATCTGCCCTTGGTAGTTATTGGATGCGTTGACATGATAAGCGTTAGGGAAAAGGAAAGTTGGTGAGGTCAGAGATTGGCATGAGTTGGCACCAATTTGACTTAAGGATTATAAGTGGCCATGAGGATACGTAAAGCAATAAAACTTGGCATACGGTGTATGATGTGCCAGCAGATTTATAGAGGGTTTGAGGTGGCATAGGTAGGGCATTGGGAGTATCTGGGGGTAAGGGAGAGAGCTGGAAGTATCTTGCAACTTTTCTTGTAGATGTTAGACAATGCCTTTGTTGGTGGGGTCGGATTGCAGATGGCAGAAGTGTTGGAGGATGATGCGTTGGATCAGGAGTTTGGTGGGGTGGTACGTGAGGATGAGGGGATTCTTTTTTGGTTGTTATTGCGGGGACGGGGTATGAGGGATGAGTTGCGGGAAATGCGGGAGACATGGTCAAGGGCGTTCTCGACCACTGCGGGGGGGAATGTTGCGGTCCTTGAAGAACGAGGACATCTGAGATGTACGAGAGTGGAATGCCTCATCCTGGGAGCAGATGCGGCGGACGCGAAGAAATTGGGAATAGGGAATGGCATTTTTGCAGGAAGGTGGGTGGGAGGAGGTGTATTCCAGGTAGCTGTGGGAGTCGGTGGGCTTGAAATGGATATTGGTTTCTAGGTGGTTACCCGAGATGGAGACAAAGAGGTCCAGGAGGGTGAGAGAGGTGTTAGAGATGGTCCAGGTGAACTTAAGGTTGGGGTGGAAGGTGTTGGTGAAGTGGATGAACTGTTCGAGCTCCTTGTGGGAGCACGAGGCGGTGCCGATACAGTCTTCAATGTCACAGAGGAAGATGTGGGGTTTCGGGCCAGTGCAGGTACGGAAGAGGGATTGTTCCACATAACCTACAAAGAGGCAGGCATAGCTTGGGCCCATGCGGGTACCCATGGCCACCCCCTTTGTCTGTAGGAAGTGGGAGGAATTGAAAGAGAGGTTGTTGAGGGTGAGGACGAGTTCGGCTAAGCGGATGAGGGTGTCAGTGGAGGGGGACTGGTCAGGCCTGCAGGACAGGAAGAAGCAGAGGGCCTTTAGGCCATCTACATGGGGAATGCAGGTGTATAGGGACTGGACGTCCATAGTAAAAATGAGGTGTTGGAGACCGCGGAGTTGGAAGTTCTGGAGGAGGTGGAGGGCGTGGGTCGTGTCACGGACATAGGAAGGGAGTTCCTGATGGCAGGCTATGTGGTAACAAGGCCTAGTGTGTGGGTTGGGGGGCTGCGACATGGGAGAGTTTAGGCCCTAAAATTATTGAACTCAATATTGAGTCTGGAGGGCTATAGGGTCCCCAAGCCAAAAATGAGGTGTTGTTCCCCACCGCTTGTGTTGGACTTCGATGGAACACTGCAGTAAGCCAGAGACAGATGTTGGCCAGGGAGCGGGGTGGTGCGTTGAAGTGGCAGGCAATGGGTAGTTCAGGTTCTTTTTTGCACAGAACTGGAGACAGGCACTAAGAACCTGAAGTGAAGTCGACTGACATTAGACCACAAAGGAGCCAAAAAAACTCGAGGTGTAGTTCAGCTGGGTTTTTTGCTTACATGACAGCTATGTACTTATTTGTCTCAATCAATTGGAAGATTTAATAGGAAAATTTCTGTTGGCATGCAGGTCCATCAAATTTCTTGCCATCACAATGGCTTGGGTCAGCAACCAGCAAGGTCCTGTCATACTGTAGGAGGGTGTCCTTCATTTCCTTCTTGGAGGCTTTATCTACATATTTCTGGTAATATAACACCAATGATTTAGAAATACGTTGATGGATAGCATAGATTTAAGCTATATGACCCCTATCCTTCAGATAAGCTTTAACATTGACACCAGCCAATCTTTTCTTCAGTTGTGTTATATACCGACCAACAAAGGGCTTCGAGATGTTCAGAAGCTTTGGGCCAGGGAATGGGAAAATCTGTAAGGCCTGTTGGTGCTGAAGAATTAATAAGAGATGGCCCGAAGCGAAGTACATGGTTAGAAATCAATCAGCCACAGTAAGTAAAGTATTACAGAAATAGAAGTACTTACAGAGATCGGGATGAAAGGAGCACTCAGAAAACAGATCGATGGCAAAGATGTGAAGGAACAGGGCATGGTCCAAGCCATCAAAGAACTACAGCAGCAGAAAGACAACCCTGGTTATTTTTTTGAGTGCAAAGGGAAAGTCTCAGGTAAGGCTACAATGATAGAAAAGAAAATTAAATACAGACCACAGCAGACTGGGGGCATTCCAGCAGTAGGGAAAGTAAGTGGCAGGATCAACTCGTTTTGAGGAATATAACAAACCTCCAGCATGAATTTGACCTCCCTGACAGTACAGACCAGCAGCACATATTCTGGTACACAGCCTAAGTGGCAAAGAAATTAATTCTGAAAATGAATACAGGTACTGGAGTAATAATGTATCAATCCATTTGGATGCTACAGCATGTTTGAGGTCAGGAATTTTCAGGCTGTCTTCCATTAAACTTTGGAGCTTCGGAAGTACATGAATTAAGAAAAGAGGCTTCATGCACGGTACACTGCACTTCAATGAAAAACGATTGCTGTATGTGATTCTTAATCATCACAACTCTTTATTAAGTACAGCTCTTTGCATAGATATCCTTCAGTTACCAAGTGCTGAAAACATTTCAGTCCTAGCATTGAAAGAGGGTGGGGAAAATCGTCCACTTTGCTCAAAGCAGAAGGCAGTAGTCAGCCACCATAGTGAACTCTGGACAACGTGTTGCTCTTTCAACACACAGTTGCAGTGAAGTAAACCAACACATAGTCATTCATTTTCTCAAAACTGTTTCAGACCTTCCTATACTTCTGGATTCAGGGCTCACCCTTCCTCAACATCCACTGTCTCTTTCAAGGAGAATCAGTTTTCTTAAAGAAAGAAAATAACATTCTTATTGCATAGAACCAACCAAGGAGCTACATGAACAATAATTACAGCCACAATTAGAGGAGGAAATTCTGGATCCTGGAAACGTGGATCACTGTTGGGAAATAACTCACTCAGAGATAGTAAGAGCTGCTGATGCTGGAGTCAGAGATAACACAAAGTGGAGCTGGAGGAACGCAGCAGGCCAGGCAGCATCAGAGAAGCAGGAAAGCTGACATTTTGGGTCTGGACCCTTCTTCAGAAATGGGGGAGGAGGAAGGGAGCTCAGAAATAAATAGAGAGAGGAGGGGTGGGACTGGGGAAGATAGGTGGGATGGTGATAGGTGAGTGCAGGTAGGTAGTGGTGGGGGTTGGTCGGTGAGGTGGGAGGAGCGGATAGGTGGGAGAGAAGATGGACAGGTTATGTCAGGTTGTGTCTGGTCAAGGAGGTGGGGATGAGAGGGAGGGTTGGTTGTGGGATGAGGCCAAGGGTGGGGAGATTTTGAAACTGGTAAAATCCACATTGAGACCATTGGGTTGTAGGCTCCCAAGGCGGAATATGAGGTGCAGCACCTTATATTCCTCCTGTTCCCCTTACGTGAAAAGGTGTTTCCTATATTACCTTCTGAATATCCTAACTTCAATTTTAGCATTTTCTTTATTTCCCCATCAGAAGAAATATTTTATTTATGTCAATCTTTTAACATTTCAAACTCCTCAGTCATGTTGCCCTGCACCCAAGGGAATAAATCACATAAACTGCTGTCAATTTTTAACCCTTTAAACTGTCTTGTTATTCTGGACAATATGCGTTGAACCATCTTCGAGGACAATACACCTGACCTGTAGTGTAATGCCTAAAATGGATTACGGTGCTCACATAGGCCCGCACCATGATTCTGTAATCTGAAACATAGTCTCCCCTTTGTTCCTTGGCATCCTTTAGATAATCATTGCCATTACATTCTATATTTGATTGTTTCTTGAGCTTAGAGACTTAGGTGAGGATTATAAGCATAAAAGTAGAAGTAGGTCACTTGACCCATTGAGTCTGCTCTCTCATTCAATGAGATCTTGGCTGATCTGATAATTTGTCACTCCATTTTCCTGTCTTTTCCTCATTACTCTTGATTCTCTTACTGATTAAAAATCTATCTCAGCCTTGAATATGCTCAATGATCCAGCCTCTGCAGATGACTGCTGTAAAGAATTCTGGAGATTCATTGCTGTCTCCTGAATTCCTCTTTAAATGTGTAACCACTTATTCTGAGATGACGCCCTCTGATCCTATCCTCTCTCACGAGGGGAAACAACGTTCGGGCACCTATCCTGACAAGTCCTCTCAGGATATTGTATGTTTCAATCGGGTCTCCTCTCATTCATTCAGATTCTGATGAACGCAGGCCCAATCTATTCGACCTCTCCTGATAGGACAGTCCCTCCATACCTGGTATCGGCCTAATGAATCTTCTCTGGACTGCCTCCAATGTCGGTATATCTTTCCTTAAATAAGGGGCCAAAACTATTCACAGTTTTCCAGCTGCGGTCTGGCCAGTGTCTTTGACTGCTTTAGCAAAACCTCCCTACTTTTATGTTCCATTCCCTTTGAAATAAATACCAATATTCCCCATTTTCCTTCTGTACTACCCACAGAACTTGGATGCCAATTTTTTGTGATTCATGAATGAGTACGACCAAGTTCTTCTGTTCTGTGGCTTTCTGCAGTCAATTATGAACTGGTTGGCTTAAAAAAAAATGTATTTTTAAAAAAAAATTATTCAAATAGAATCCCTGGAAATCCAAAGGTCTTTTCTGAACAGAATGAAATACCTACTCCCGAAGGGGCTGTTAGGGCAGATGAACAGCGTTCCTAGTGGCACAGATACCTGCCATTCATTCACTCATTAACTCATGTCCTCCTCACCCTGTGAGCTTCAACTAAATCAATAGCATTTATGCCAAAGTCTGTCACCTGACACAATACAGGAACAAGGGAAAATAGGGATATAAAAAGAATTAGTAGAAATAAGATTTGTATAAACAGATCCAGTTGAAGAGTTAATGTTTGCGTGATGGTTCAAACAGCATTCTTTGAGAAAGCAATTTCTATGATGTCCATGTGGAGTTTCTGAACACTAAAATAAAAATAAAACATGAGTTGGTCACATAAAAATAATCTAGGATGATTTTGTTACTAACATGAGCTGTCACTACTTCACTCTGGGACAGTTATTTTACAGCTACCAGTTTGTTACTAAACTCAACTGAGGTACAGTCTTCAGATGTTAATATTGCTGTCAACTGTAGCTCAAACTGTAAGAGCTTCATTTTCTTCAGAACTACTTTTCAGCCCCAGTGTTTATTCCCAGGGCAGGTGCACAGATTCGAGTGAAATCCCACTTCACAAACCTGACTTTTTAAAATGGCAGGTCAAGCAGCATCATAGGAGCAGGAAAACTTGACGTTTCCGGCCTAAACCCTTCATCTGCTCCTATGATGCTGCTTGACCTGCTGTGTTCATCCAGCCCCATGCTTGTTATCTCGGATTCTCCAGCATCTGCAGTACCTTTTATCTCTGATACACTTTTTAAAATGGCTGCCTGCACTTATCCCAGAGGCCTGGCGGGGCTGAGTGTCAGGTCAGGTGACCATGGAAGAATCCAGTTCCAGCTCAGGTTTTGTGGAAAGCCAGCCTTGGCATTTCAGCACTCTGTTTTACATCATTTTTAAACTAAAATATAACACTCTAAAACTAAAGATTAAAACAGAAAACATCACTCTTGCTGTCACCCTCACAGTCACCTCACTATTTATGCTCCATCCATGCCAATCCAAGGCCCTGTACCAACTTCTTTTTTGCCCTTCATGCCTCTTGAACCAACCTGTGCTGATCTATCCATTGTCCATGGCCCATCATATACATAAATCCTGAAACATCCCCAAGGCTCTTTATATCTCCTTTGTCAACTCAGTGGCAACTCATGTCCACAACCCACCACCCTTTGCTCTTTTCTTTCAAAGCCAAATCACCTATGGGCATTCATCAAAAGACTTCAGGAAAATGTTATTAGGTGACTGACACAATCACTATTGAAAGATTCACATTTTCATTGATACAGAAAAAATGAAATCATTTCAACTAATCTTATATGAAAACAAACAATTTATTTAAATGTTTAATAACTCATGTAAATAAATATTTCACTCAAGTGCTTAATATCTTTTATACACAAACATATTACTGAAGTGGTCAATTCCTATGTCGGCAAACATCCCTGTTCAATAAGCAATTGACACATCAATCCATAGATTGGGAAAGCAGTCAGTCATTTACGACAAATATGAACAAGCGCTGTAGATTAGCTAACATTGTATTTTTCAACTCCACTTATTTTTATTCAGACAGCTTCTTGACACTTTGGCCAGACTCAGAGAGTTTTGGCAGTTTTTACACACAAGCATGCTGTTTTTGTAATTTCAGAGGATGTCTTATCTCCTCCAAATTCGCCCTAGGGCCAGGTCCAAATGCCAACCTGACCTTTCCAAAAGGGGAGAAACTGACCTCACCATTCACACACCCCTCCCCTCATTGCCCCTCCCCCAAACAGTCCCTATGTCCTGTTAGGCCAACTCATGCAATGCAATGTCCTGTGCATATCACCTATCATCTCTCACATCCCTACACCAACATATTTCTAACCACCACTCTTTTCTCTTTTACCTTCCATGGCAATTCACCGAGTATTCATTGGTGCCCATACACATTGGAGAAAACATCTGGTTTTATTGCTTAAATTTCTATATTGCACACTACATTGTGTTGATAAAAGCAGCCTTGCTCAGACCGAAACAGTTTGACACTTGCTGGCATTTGTTGATAGAGCGCTACATTTTGAAACTGGTTGACAGGATTTGAAATTGACACTTTGACACAAGTTTTATGCACCTTTTCTGCACAAACTTCACAATATTTCATAGGCATAAAGGGTACTTCACAGCCCACAAAGGATTCCTAATCCCCACCCCAAAGGATTCCTGATACTCACTCCCAAAGAATTCTACCACTACCCCCAAGAGATCCTAAAACCCTATTCTTAGGCTTGTTGTTACCTGGCCTAATCTCCATGCTTCAGGCTTGTGGCACGAGGGTTTCTAAAATCCCAATGCTATGAAGGCAATCATGACCTTCCTTCAGGAACTATCTGTATGAAGTATGGCTGGCTTCTGCAAAAATGCCAAAGGTTGGGCTCAGGGACAGGACTTGGGTTTCTCAAAGCATGCGGGCATTTTCACAGCAGAAGACATGCTCTCTGTCATGATGTAAATCTCGGCCAAAGTGAGTCTCCACTGTTTGCCAACAGTAAAATGAACATGAATTAAATTCATAAAGGGCCAGTCTGATGGACCTTTCTGAGGACAGTCTGCACATGAAATGGAATTTGCCTTTCCATATTTCAGACCTTGCAAATCTGCTACTCAATTTCAGCGTTTTATGAGCAAGCAGTTTATATGTCCATTCAAACTGCAAACTGTTGCTAAGTTTAGACAGTTGCCTGAAACTACTGCTGAAAAGCTCAAGGGGTTCAATATACAAATCATTACAACTTTAATTGGGCTCATTAGTTGTTTCATGTATACAATCAACTAAGGCATAAGTTGTTTAAAGTAGAAGCAGTCCCAGTATCTAAATGTTCTAAAATGGATTCATTTACTGACTGGTACATTGGACATGCTGAATCAGCCGTCATGGGATGCATTTTGTATGATGAGCTCCCATTATCCTCTGACGGATAGAAGGCAAAGAAGAATGAGCTGACAAAAAATCTTTACACCTCCAACACATCACCATGGCTCTCCAGAGAGCCCTGCAGTTAAGGATTTAATAATACTGTAACATTCATGGTTAGCCTCCAGAGTTGCAAAATTCTACTCCTACTACATTCTGAATTACTATCAGGATATAAGCTATCAGTAACTGGTTTCTCTCGAATAAATCCTTAGGATATCATTGACAATTGTGGAAGATGGGAGAGGGGCTTCTGTATTTAGAGCCATTGAAATAATAGGCATACGAAAGGAATCATTCAAAATTAAGTTTGGTATAGTCTTGAGAAAATGTGCACATTAAATGCATGTAACATGTTGCACACTTTAAAATCTTTAGCTTTTTGATACATAACTGCGACGTTTATAATAAATTTAAAGTGATAATGTTTATGTCACATATTGGCTCAATGTTTTATCCACACAGCTTGGTGGAGCATAGATAGATCACATCTATCCACTCATTATGGATATTCACAATTTTTAAATCCCGTGATCTGGTTCACACAGGAAACAATTGCAGTGACTGCATATGTGGGCTTGGGGTGAACTTTTTATTCAACCTTGAGTCTCATGTTACTATGCCAATAAAATGCAGAAGCCCATTAGCCATCTGCAGGCATTTCACCATCCATGAAAAATCAATTACAATCCCAGCAGGTGGCCTCAGGTAAATAGTTAAAGAAACTGTGAGAATGAGTGATCATGAAGTGGGCCGACTAGATTAGGAGGGAGACTGATTGCATCAGGACGTTGTTCATGGTAAAGATAGGGTGGAGATCAGTAATCAGGAAGAGTTGTAGGTAAGGAAGTGTTGATCATAATTTCAGAGGATTGGATTGATAACCTCAATCAACAGAGTCTGATCTAGACTAGGTCATGAATAGAAAAGAAAGGAATCCACAAATGCACAGCTTGTTCATTGCAATCTTTAATTTCCTCTTTAATGCCACATGCACATGTGGTTTTCCTGAATGTAGCTTGCAGTCAAATATTGTAGAGCAGGCTTCAGACAGGCATTAAGACCTTTATTCAAGTATATAAAGGGCATGGGCACCTGTTTCAGACAGAAATCTGGGCCGGGGACTCAGAGTGGTGACTGGTGGCCTGGGGCCCAGTGTGGTTGTCCTGTTACAGATCTCAAGCCCTGAAGTGTGGGGAGAGCGAGACCAAGTGTGGAAAGCCCAAAGTATGAAGAGACTGCATGCTATAGAAGGACTGTAACATTTTTCTTTTAACTTTAGTCCTTTATCTTCCTAACTTATACATTGAAGAACTGTAATTTGAAATTTTATCTTTTCACTTTATTCTCTATTTTTGTACCTAATCTATTTTAGTCCCTAAGATTTATACCTATACCTAAGATGGTGCCGTGTGTGGCAACATTATACACATTTCACTGTATTCCTGAAATTTGTACTTGAGTACATGTGACAATAAACCTAATTCTAAATTCTAAAACCCAGGACATTGTTTGTTTTATCTGCATCAGAAGGGTGGCAGAGATCTGAATTATAATAAGCAGGCTTTGTATTTGAGGTTTAGGAGGCCGTTCAATAGTTGAGAATTGGAGGCACTTACAAAGCTGCTAAATGCTGGAAATATTAATATCTCACAGAGTATCCCATAGACTGTAACTGTTTATTAAACCCATACAAATTAATGCTTAAAATTCTTAAGAATATAAATGGATCATTTGTCTTGGGCTGAGAGAAAGTCGTTTGTTATTGCTATGATTTCAAACCACTCAAGAAGTAGCCAGCAAAGTCTGTAAGCCACTTTTCAATTTTGCACAATCAGTTGGAATAAAATTAAAGGAAGCTAAACAAGTTGGCAATGTTTTGAGTACGACCATTTACAAACCAACTGAGTCAGCCATGTTTAGGCATGGTGTTCCCTAAATTATAACCAGTGACCACAATTTCCGAAGGGAGTTTCTCTTTAATGCAATGCCGAGTCTTATATTTTATTCAAGTCCTGTTATCAAGATTGCATATTGCAGTAAAAAATTAATGGGCCATAGTGTTTCAAAAATCGAAATATCTACTATATTGCTTTAGATCTTTAATTCCAGATTTTTCTTGAATTCAAATTCCATCATTTGCCATGGCCTGAATCACGTTACCTAGATTTTTGGGTTAAACAAAGAAAGAACGAAGAATAAAGGGCAATACAGCACAGGAACAAGACCTTCGGTGTTCCAAGCCTACGCTGCCATATTTTGCCCTTCCATATTAAAACTGTCTTCTCTCATAGGATACATATCCCTATATTTCCTTCCTTTTCATGTATTCATCCATGTCCCTCTTGAATGTTTCTTGGTTGAGTTAATAGTCTTGTGATAATACTATGAGGGCACCACCTCCCCTTTTGCTTTGACCTTTTAAATGGAGGTTGTTCAGCAGTCACCGGAGGTTGTTGCTGGTTCTGGGTTTCCTGGTACCTTTGCTCCTGTTCCATTTCCCAGAGCTTTCTGCGCAGTAGACACAACAATTGTAACCTCTGCTGTGACAGGATCTATTGGTGATGGTCCCAATGGACTCTTGGGGGGAATATAAGAAGCAAAACAGTTCCTTATTAATGTGAGCAGTCAGCATTCACACACAAGTGACGGTTTAGCCTCAGCAGGACATGGAGGACTCTGACAAGGAGGCCCCATGGCATTGCTGTACATGGACCTTTGACATATTAGACTTAATTCCGATATATGCAGCATTAGCCACATTGCATAAGTACAGTGGGAGGTTGTAGATCCAGAAGGATTACTGAAATCTATCCCCACCCCCACATTTCCCAAGGAAGGCAGCACAACATATAAGAGTATGTTGTCAAACACCTAGAATTCAGGGTGCAAGGAATGCTCTGTGCTCTTGTGCAGCCTATGGGAGCTTAGATTGTCCTTGTGAGTTGTGGCATGCAGGTGAGACTTTAAAAGTCATCTGTGATTATTCCTGCTTCACTGAGGTGACCATGATCAATTTGTACTGACTTGCAACATGGTCAAATGTGCTTGTGGCTAGGATCTGTATTTAACAGAGTTGGCTTCTGCATGTGAATCACATGCACAATTCTATGACATCTCAACCCTGTTCTATGTAAGTGACTGATAAAAGCCTCTTTCCTCAGACAGAGAAAAAAACCCCACTTTGTCTACCCAGTCTGGGTGTGGTTGCGGACATTTTTCATTCTATCGTGCATTTCCAATTTGAATGAATATGAACACTGTCATCAGTTTTCATGCATTGATGAAAAATATTTTGCCAAATCCAATAGCTTTCATGTCAACCCATGTCAACATTTTATTCCAAGGGAGCTTCATGTGATGCACACTGAGAAAATTGTTTTCTTTAAGGGAGGGGGCAATGGATTTTCTTATACTTAACATTTTCTTTATCAGTAGAATTCAAAGGATGATGAACATTTTCTCTGTAATGCTCATAACCAGCCTTGATGAAATAAGCCTGGACATGGTGTATCCAGTTCATAGTTGATCCACACCTCCACTGCTTAACATAAATTGATGTAATCCAGGGAAATGTCTTTCAATATGAATATCTGCTGCAGGACATAGAAAACCTGGCACTAATAGTGCCATTTAAAAACACACTTAGGAAAACAAAATAAAGTTTTTCATCTATGGGTATAAAATTGTGTTAGCACTACAAAGGGGAAAAAGGTATTGTTTCTCCTATATTAACTTTCCTTTCCAAGAACAGCAAAACTTTGGTATGTACACGTATGTATATTGAATCAATACAGCTAAACAGCATAACCAGCCCTTTGGGATTGTAGAATTCCTATTGTGTCCTCACAGCATGTTTCCTTTGATGTATTTTCTGTGTGATCTTTCTAAAATCATAACTGTATGCTACTTATGAGAAAGTAGCAGTATTCTGGCTGGAGAGAAAATAAGTGAGCAAAATGGTAATGCAAAAAGCCACATCAAAGAACTTGAACTTTAAAGACAGCAGGAAATTCTGAATTGTTTGCTCTTGCTTATTAGCAATCTCCACAGCCTATATTTCATTCATAATGCAGCGAGATTGGCTGTTAATTGTTTCAAATGAACAGTTCTGAAACATTGGATTTAATTACAGTTTATAAATATTTCTCAACTTTAACCTGCAGAGTTTGCTAACAGTTTTTAACATTCAAATAATAGAGAAATTAAAAGGAGCGATTGAGGCACTTAATTCATAGATAACGGCATTGATTTTTACAACTCAGTGACTGGTGTACCTTATCAGTATTGTGCAGGCAGTCCATAAATAAAAAAAATTACATACAAATTAATAATTGATTTCCAAACTGTAGCTCAATGAACCATTGAGAAATGTAATTTAGTCAGGCCAAAAAAGTTGCAAATGAATATATTTCTTCTTGATGTTTAAACTGGAGCTTTTAAATGACGTTCATTTAAGCTAGAAATCAAGCCAGATTGAACCAAATTGCATTAGGAATTCCAAGAGAGATTAAACTGCACATGAAATAGAAATTGTATTTAAAATAAATGAACAAAGGCTTTGTGTAGTGGTTTAGATATGGAAAACCTATAGTTTAGGAAGCAGTGACATTTAAAATAGAATGGTGGTGATCACTGCATTGCATAATATCTCACAGTTAAAATTTGCCTAAATTTAAAGAATCTGCATTTTAGGTTGAATTTATTGACTTTCCTTAAAAAGGTCTACGTTAGATGTGATGAGCAGTGCAAGGCAGTATCATCATATTCACTGGACTTCAGAGCTTTTTGTGGCTAACAGGAAATCAAAGACAAGTGCATTTGAAAAGAAAAAGATTATAATATGAATTTTAATCGTCCTTATTTAGGATACAAAATTTGTAAAATTGAAACGGTCATCACAAAAGAAATAAAATGTTTACTCACACCGACTGCACCTTCCCAAAAATGATTTCTGAAACAGGTTTTGGTTAATTCCTTGAGTCAGCGAGTTATTAAAGACATTTTGTTTGTTTCTGAGCCATCACAGAAGAAAAAGGGAAATCTGCTCCTAAAGTGACAGTACAAACAACTCATTCAGAAAGGCGAAATAAGTGTTCATTTTAATTGTATGCAAATTGAAAATGTAAAGGCAGTGCGGGAAATTGCTATTGATGGTCACTGACATTTCATCAATGTGTAAAGCAATCAGAGTGCTTTTAATGAAGCTGCCTCGAGATACTACTCTTATCCTCCTGCTTACGAATGTGCTAATCTTCAGGTTAGCTCCTGTTACCTCACGTTGTGCACCAACATGCCCTGTAAGAGAAAAGGAGGTTCTTCATTAAAACCAACAGGTGTTAAATTCAGCCCAGTAAACACAAACTGTGGTATATTGCGAATATTGACTGTTACAGCCTGGAAGGAGCCTGACATGTGTGAGTTCATTAGTACACTCATCATCAGGTAATGCTGTCTTTGCTCTGCTCCAAGGCTGTTGTTGTGGCTGCAGCAATTGGCCAATTTCAATGAGGATCGGGCATGGAGCCACATTGGTCTTTGCTGAACTTCAGGTCAGAGAAGTTTTCCCTGAATGGCCTCGTTGGATATGGTCTCCTGTTTCTTTCCCGACATCCCTTTGTTGTTCCAATGCTTAGTGATCCTTTTTGTCACTTGTTATGATATAATTAATGATTGAAAGAAGCACTTCAAATTGTGACTAAGCCTAGGTTATGTGTCAATGAATTAAGGATAAAAATAAAATTAATATCTTATAGGTTTTCTCTTTTTAGACAACAAGTTAAAGCGAAATGAGGACTATTTGGTTGCTGTTACCTCATTGTTTCAGAAAAGAGAAACTCTAAAATTGTCTCATTGCAGCATCTAATTGATATGTTGATGATTCCAAAATGTACTCTCTGCTGGTTTAACTGGATCTTCATTTTATGCTACCATTTACATAATTTAATTTAAAGAATTTTTCTGTATTTACATTTTCCATTGCCTTAACATCTACATATATGCACTAACTCTTCTCAAATGCTCCCTTTCTGGGTGGCAAACTAAATTTTCTGCAGTGAAACTTTAACATTTTTCACGACGGATATGCCATATGGTTCTTTCCTTAACTGGTTCTGCATGTGAATGCCTCTCTTCATTTCTTAGTAACCCTAACTGGACACAGTGCTCAAGGTGCCAGACTTTTATTCCAATAAACACTTAAGTGGATATGGTAAGAGCTAGCAGTTTTTATTTTCAGCTGTTGAAAAGTATTCCCATCAAGTAGTAACAACAAAGAACAGCGTTGTGCTGTAGTTTCTACATTGTACACATTCCCATCAAATGACCACCTAGTGTGCAGTTATGCAAGCACCATACACATCTCAGGGCACTGTGCAGTTTTAACATAGCTTCTGATTGTTGCATTGATTGGACACATTGATTTTATGAAGACTTAAAATTCAGTTTCAATCTCACGCTTTGAAATTACAATGCCATTTATCGAGCATACGTTTCATTCCTTCTCCTTCCTATGCACTATGTTATATTTAGTGTATTGCATTTTATCAGTCATTACTCTGTTCAATTACAATTAGTTCAACTTGTTCTATAATTTTGTATTATCTTCTTTGATTTCAATGCCCATCTTTGTCTGGCGTCATCTGTAAAGATGATCATTTTGTATGAGGCCTAATCATTGGTATGAAATCATTAATCCTGGGACATACTCCATCCCAATGCAACACTTCAAATAAAAATTCACTGAGGGAGAAATTAGTTTTAACTGAAATGGACAGTGTGTGTTTATAGCATATGATAGACAAAAGTTCAAACTTCATTCCAAACTGTACATCAGATCTCAGTCTCTTAATATCAACAAGCTGCAGATGAGAATCTGTATGTTAATGCAGCATGTTGATTGGGCCCTTCCCATAATCAACCAGCAATCCAATTTATATATAAATTGTTCAGATGTAGGCTGGCTAGAGATGCATATGTGTCCCTAAGGTATTAGCTTGAGCCTCTGGATTGGTAGACCCATCTAGATTTACCAACTCCATTATTTTCCACCCTTTAGCAAATTACTTAACCATTTACAAGATTTGTGCAAATTCTCCACAAATTTGAGTTTAAATAAAAGCATATGGTGTGCAACAAATGACTTTTGGAAGCCATAAAGAAGGCTAAGTGATTGGCCAAGCAGAAATTCTCACTTATGCTGACTGCTCAATACAGTATGAAGCTGGAGGAACACAGCAGGCCAGGCAGTATCAGAGGAGCGGGAAAGTCAACATTTCATGTGTGGACCCTTTGTTAGTCCTGATGAAGGGTCCCGACCTGAAATGTTGACTTTCCTGCCCCTCTGATGCTGCCTGGCCTGTTGTGTTCCTCCAGCTCCACACTTTATTGACTCTGACTCCAGCATCTGCAGTTCTTGCAACTCAGAGTGACTAAAAACCCAATTGTGAAGCCTCTTCTAAGGATACCCTCCTTGAAGAAGTTGTCCTCCTTCCTCCAGAAAAACCTCAATGGATCTCTCTCCCATTACAACCCACCAGTGATCTCCTCTGCCCTGAAGCTCTTTGGTCACTTACTGAGACAAACCCCATTCAATAGCCACGTCTCAGCACCTGCCTATGCAGCCGGCTCGTACCCCATGGACTTCAAACAACATTCAGACTATCTCAATTTGGACCAAACTGTGACAACTGCAGTATATCCAAAGCCCCCAGAAACGGTTTTCTCTGCGAATCCTCAGCACTACACTCGCAGCCATGTGCCGGTATCTCCTCACACTACAGTCAGCCTTACCCCAGCTCAGAGCCATTCTGTTATTCATTCTACACCTGATCCACACCCTCAACTAACGTTTTATCTCTGACTATGCTAACTGCTGTTTGCTAACTTATTACTTCATGCTTAAACTTAATAATTAGCTTCCAACTGCAAGATTAAAATATAGTTGATAGTTATGATTTGTTTCTATATTGAATATAGATGCCATTTGGTACACTTAATAGGCAGCTCCACATTAAAATGACTTGGCATAGTAGTCATTGTCAATGACTGACAAATCGCTTTCTTATTCCCTACTTGCCTTCGAGGGTAAATGTCATTGTAATATTAGCCACTGACACGGAGGACTCTTTGCTTTTGGCACATTCAATCTAGACATTGAGGGAATAGAGATAAAAAGGTACTGCAGATGCTGGAGAATCCGAGATAACAAGCATGGGGCTGGATGAACACAGCAGGTCAAGCAGCATC
>JAHRHZ010000013.1:34390834-34488590 GCA_024137785.1 Ginglymostoma cirratum
ATGATGCTGCTTGACCTGCTGTGTTCATCCAGCCCCATGCTTGTTATTGAGGGAATAGAAGTCATTTTCATTGATTGAAATGAACAGACAATCAGTGGGAGCCTGCAAAGTCATGTGGGTACTAATGTTTTGCCATGGACCTCACAGAAATCTTATGTAACTGGACAAACCAACTTCACTGCTGCCTTGCTGTGGCTCAAAAATTAATGAAATCACCAATTATTTCCTTACTACAAGCTGGCTCATATTACAGTGGTATCTCAGGACTATTGGAAATACATCTGTGCAATAATATTCAAAAATAAATTGCTGGAGACATACAAATATTGAATAGGCTGTTTGTTACTCAGTCATTGTGTGTAGTATTGAAATATTCTAAGTCACTGGTCCTTTAAGAAGTAGGATAGTCGACCCATTGAGTCTACTTCACCACCCACCAGGATTATGACTGATATGATTGTGGCCTGAACTCCACTACCCTGTGTGACCCCATAACCCTCGTTAATTAAAATACCCACTCATTCTCATGGATAGCTAAAGCAGTGTAAGAAATGCAGCAGCAAGTTTCAAACTTAACTGTTTCAATTCACTGGGTTTTAGCATCACACACTTTAGAACACATTAACGGAGTGAAAAATATGTGAAGCAGCAAAGATGTCTCCGAGGTATCAGAGCTTTGGGAATAAATCATTGTAATAAGGTGCAAATAATAAAGGATTGCTGACTTTATCCATTAATAGCATGTTACAGAATCAGTAGAACTGTCAATATTTGGTGATGTGCTGCGATCTTAATACTCATCTGCCTAGAAACTTAATCCACAACGTTTTCCATTTCTTAATTTTTTATTAATTGGCACTTCAGGCAATGAACCAGAACACATGGCTCTTTCTACAGTTAGTATTTAATGAAATGACTGCCTCTGCTTTATAGTATTTATATTTTGCTGTTAAATAATCTGTTGTACATTTAACCCATTTGTTTCTTATGATCAAAAAAACCTTTTCAGCCTCCTTTTACTTATGCAAATTGGATGTAAAAATGTGTATACAGACGTAGAATCTCACATAGTCTTATAATGCTGAAGAATTGCTGGTACCTGCTTCAATACCCCACTTAAAGAAGGGGCAATACAAGATTGTTATAGTGTTTTTCACATCTTCAGGTGATCCTAAAGCAGTTTCCATCCAATACAAAAATTACTTTTGAACTATAGTGTCTCTGCCTTAAATCATTTTTCAAAGGAATTTTTATTCTTGCTTTGCTGACTCCAAACTTAATTATGCCAAAGCACTCTTTGCTGAAATCTCATCAGCCACAACACGTAAATTTTAAATCTTCCAAAACTCTGCTGCCTGTATCCTATGTTGTTACATGTCCTGTTTACTCTGTGATGGAGTTGCACTAAATTGCAGTTCAGCAGTGCCTTAATTTAAACATTTTCACCCTTGTTTTCAAAACCTTCCATGGCCTTGCAGCTCCCTGTCACATTCGTGGTCATGGTTTACTGGTTAATCGCTCGTCGGGGATTGATTCAATAGACAATAGACAATAGATTCATTTCATGGGTGAGTTTATTTAAAACAGTAAAACACATTGAAAGTTATGAAGCTGACTTTACACCAAACCAACTGACTTCTGTGTGATCAACTTGCAAAATCCAAAGCAAACCGAGTTTGCAACATTGTATAAACACACAGCACACGGTCCTTAAAGGTAAATCCTCTTGAGGGAGAGATACATACACATTCCTCTCCTTTACAAATGGAAATTTTACAATTCACAATAACAAAGAGCCTGTACACCTCTATAACAAATAGGAAGTTTTCTGATATTGGGGTTCCCTGATTTATGAAGGTCCAACTTATCAACATTCATACTTATGAAAGCGATCTCATACAGGATTGCAATATTAAAGATCTGACAAGTGAACATTTCCTGTACTTACAAATGCTCCTTTGTATGTCCTGCATTGTGTTCTGGCTTGCATACACATTGATTTGTGAATGGACTGCAGAACAGAATCTGTTAGAAACCTGAATACTGTTTCTACCTTCAAATCTTGAACATGATTTTGTCTGGGTGTGCCATTGATTACCACAGTTATTAGTGATTCACTCTGTTGTTTCTATCTGTTTTGTTAAGTTTTTCTTTCATGGACTAAAGCTGCTGTTCCTGAATTTGCTGATCCTGATGCACTGCAACCAAGTAGTTTTTCAGGTTTCTTCAGTGTCACTGGGTCAAAATCTCAGAATTCCCTCCTTAATGACATTGTGGGTGAACCTACTTCAAATGTATTGCAGCAGTTTAAGAAGGCAGCTCACCACCAACCTTTTTAAAGGCAATTAGGATGGCAAAGGAATGCTGCTTTGGCCAGTGATGCTCAAACCTCATGAATGAATTTTAAAAAAGTTAGTGACACATGATCTTGTTCCTCAAGCTATTTTGTGTTTCAAATCTTCGTGACACCATTTATTTTGTCCATTTAGGGTTTCTACTTCAAGTTGAAGCTTCTAATTCTAGTTCAGGATTTATCTAATTCATTTGACATTTAAGTCTTCTGTTGGCCGAATGTATTTTATCTGTCAAAATCTGCTTTTATAATTGTCCAGTATTTCCAACTTCTTTGTTTACCATCTTGTTTTATTGATGTCTCTCAAATTTCCACTGATTCCTGTTTTGTTAGCGCTCTTGAATGCAACATGCAGGTAAATGCAGCATTAATATCATGAGCTGTCACTCTCACCAAAGTCTGGAATCCATCTCTTTTGTCTATGTGTGAACCAAAACTGTAATGATGTTAGGAGCTCATTGGCCCTGGCAGAATCCAAAGCTGGGGTGCCACTGAGCAAGTTATTGCTGAGCAGGTATTACTTGATAGCACTGTTGATGATACCTACTGTCACTTTACTGATGATTGAGAGTGCACTGATGAGGTGGTAATTGGCTGGGTTGGATTTGTCCTGCTTTTTGGGTACAGGTCACACTTGGGCAATTCTCCACATTGTCGCTAGATGCCAATGTCATAGCTGTACTGGAACAGTTTGGCTAGGGGTGTGGCAAGTTCTGGAGCACAAGTCTTTGATACTATTACAGGAATGTTGTCAGGGCCCATCGCCTTTGCAGTACCTAATGTCTTTAACCATTTCTCAATATCTCATAGAGCGAATCAAATTGGCTGCAGGCTGGCATCTGTAATGCTGGGGACCTCTGAAGGAGGCCGAAATGGATCATCTACTTGGCACTTCTGGCTGAAGATTTTTGTGAATGCTTCAGCATTACCTTCTGCATTGATATTCTGGGCTCTTCCATCATTGAGGATGGGGATGCTTGTGGAGACTCCTACTCCAGTCAGTTTTTAAATTATCCACCATTAGTCATGATTGGGTGTGTCAGGACTACACAGCTTTGATCTGATCCGTTGGTTATTGAATTGCTTAGCTCCTTCTATCACTTGTTTCTGCTATTTGACATGCAATTAGTGGCAATTTTGTTAGTAACTCTGCTTCGAAATACTGTAGGATATTTAGATTAGTCAAAGGCTTTATATGGATGTATGTTACATAGCAGTTTATATATATCAAGATTAAGCCTACGGCTATTAATATGGTTTTGCTTGAGGGTTAAGACTTGCAAACTAGGGGAACTGCTGCAATTCCCTGTTGGGAGAAAACACAAGAACATGAGAGTTAGTATCAGGAGTACATGATATGGTTCATTGAACCTTCTCTACCAGAACTAATCGTGAACTTCAACTCCAGCTTACCAATACTCCAGATAATCCATTGATTCCTTGACAGATCAAAAGTCTGCCTTGCCAGCCTTAATGTTCTTCAACGATCATTAACTTTGGAGAGAAGTAGAGAAATCCAAGGATCGACAACCATTTGAGTAATGAGATTCCACCTTACCTCAGTCCTGTTTGTCACTTTATTCTGACTGCGATCCAGATTCTGATTTAATTGGAATGACTAGCTTCAACAACGATTTTTAATTTGTTTTAACATTCGGATATATTACAATTCAATTCAAATATCACTCACTAGATCAAAATGGAACAGACAATTAAAAGGGTTTTTTTCTAGAAGAGGATTTTTATTCTCTACAAACCTCAGAAAAGCAATAAAATATAACATCAAACAGATACACAAACATAGTTATAAGGTTTAAAAATGGAAGAGAGTGTGCAGCACAATGAGAAATCAAAGAAAACTCAGTTTAAAAGTTCTTAAAGCCCTTAAGCTGGTATAGCCAATAAACAAAATAAGTTTAAAGAAGAAGGAAAGAGAAAAACCGAAGACCATGACTGTTTAGTCTATGTCTTATATCCTCAGCTATAGAGAAATTTGTAGAATCCTTGAGTTCTCAGTGAATGGATGTTTCCCTGATTCATTTTATCACTGGTGCTGGCTTTTTAGGTGAGGAATTGAAAGCAAGAGAAAAGGGCTTCTGGGCCTTAAGAAATTGATTTTCTTTTCTTCTCATTGCTGCTGTACCAGGCAAATGAAATACAATTCATTTATGTGTTTCTAAGCCGAGCTCCTTTGTCAATTGAATTTGAATACCCACAGGAAACGTATTTATATCCAATGTGCGCAACTTTACCCTATGTAAAAATTTAAAAAATGAGATCCCATTTCCTTGTTGCCTGACTCATTTGACTAGTTTCCATGTCTTTAGAATAAAATTGAACTGGAATGACTCCAGACTTCAAAACGTGAGATATAATTCCAGGTTTCCCATCCCCATTCCTGATGTTTCTATTGTTACTGGCATAAAGATATGAAAAAGATGCAATTAATGAGCTTTAAGACTGCATTCCTAAACTGGGTATTTCATACTCCTTCACCACAATTTGTGTGGAGTTAGGCCAGCTTCTGGATGGCTGATGGGTTGCAGCTGTCAGAGTCATCATGGACCATAGTCTGGATGGGGGAATCTTTTGAAAAGTGTGTTCAAAAGGTATGATCATTCCTTCCCTTCATGTTTCCACATCCCCTCCATGACAACTCATGCCAATGCCTTTATACCCTATCTACTAACTTAGGACTTTCTGCATCCACTCATCCAGTGTACACTACTTATAGAACAAAGCATCATATGATAACAACGGAATATGTGGAGATGCTCAGAAAAAGTAATTCACAAGTCATCTTTTGAAAGATGAAGTATTAATCAAATGCAACCATGAATGTTTCAGTACCAGAGGTTACAAAATCTCTTCAAAAATAGCTGGGAATCAGCATTACAGCCGGAAACCAGTGTTGGGAAATATTACATGTGCCGACTTCCATTCCAGCTCCCATAATCAGGGAAAAATCTTGCCCTGTGAGTTTAGCATAGCTCATTTTTGATTTGGTTCTATTTCTTTCTTTTTATGCCATTTTGAATTTCATGTGATTTTCTTCCTTCCTTCTGTATTTGTGCTCTGTGTGTAAGTTTATTTGAAAAGTCTTTTGTCAGATTTTACTGTTACATGCACTGAGTTCTGAAATCTGGTGTCCAAACTCAAAATGTCAGAAAAAGACAAACCACAGATCTTGTTATCTTTAGGATATCTACAGACAGCACTGAAATTGGGAGCTCTTCATTTTTGCTGAAAGATCTACAGACCTCCGTTGAATTAAGATTTTCTTTTTAAATTACAGCTTAAAGGATTTTTTTGTATATTCTCTTTCTTTTGCCAGTAAGCCATGTTGTGTGACCTAGGCTCAACTTCCACATAAATGCTACTGTTATTGATGGCATATTTCCACCTCCAAAACGAAGCAAATAACATACCAAGAAATGTCAATGTTTGGAGAAATGGAAATCTGTTTCAATGAGAGCAGAAGGATAAGAATTTGAAGTCCAGATAATTTCTGCTGGGTTTCCACCCCTACCACTTCTGCTAATGGAATCTAGAAAATTTTTTGCTGTCTAACTGACTCTCAGGATTTTACTTCTGACTGTGGGAATGAAAGGTTGTCAGGCTGCTTTGGAAATCGCATGACTTTTGCCTACTGTGTATCCAGAAGTAAGTACATGTCTTGGCGTTCTAGCTTTGTATACCATTGTGAGATCTCAGTGTGTGAAACAAGATGAGTGCATTGATACAGACGCAAAATCCATGAGGCGTGCCATGATTGAAATTAGAGATGGAGTTGTCATAATAATGATACATATCGATTCTCAATTTTCAACTTCCAACATCTGAATTTTAATACTTGAGACTTCAATGAATTACTGTGGAAGAATCTTGGATTCTTATGTAGCTGCAGAAATCACGCGACCACAGACGGAGGCGAGTTATGGAAAACAATGTGGAATAAACAAAGTCATCTGAACTAATGTTGTATTTTATTCTAAAGACATGGAAACTAGTCAAATGAGTCAGGCAACAAGGAAATGGAATCTCATTTTTTAAATTTATACATAGGGTAAAGTTGCGCACATTGGATATAAATACGTTTCCTGTGGGTATTCAAATTCAATTGACAAAGGAGCTCGGCTTAGAAACACATAAATGAATTGTATTTCATTTGCCTGGTACAGCAGCAATGAGAAGAAAAGAAAATCAATTTCTTAAGGCCCAGAAGCCCTTTTCTCTTGCTTTCAATTCCTCACCTAAAAAGCCAGCACCAGTGATAAAATGAATCAGGGAAACATCCATTCACTGAGAACTCAAGGATTCTACAAATTTCTCTATAGCTGAGGATATAAGACATAGACTAAACAGTCATGGTCTCAGGTTTTTCTCTTTCCTTCTTCTTTAAACTTATTTTGTTTATTGGCAATAGGGCTTTAAGAACTTTTGAACTGAGTTTTCTTTAATTTCTCATTGTGCTGCACACTCTCTTCCATTTTCAAACCTTATAACTGTGTTTGTGTATCTGTTTGATGTTATATTTTATTACTTTTCTGAGGTTTGTAGAGAATAAAAATCCTCTTCTAGAAAAAGACCCTTTTAATTGTCTGTTCCATTTTGATTTGTGAGTGATATTTGAATTGAATTGTGATATATCTGTATGTTAAAACAAATTAAAAATCGTTGTTGAGGCTATTGAGGAGATGAAAACAGGGAAACCGATTCACCCTCGCTCACCTGATTGTAACATAGTTAAGACACAATGCCAACCCTGCAGGATAAATCTGAGATCTCCTTGACAAGGCTGAGAGCAACCATGGAGAAACTTCATTGCAGTAGTGAACAAAACTGTGTTTTATTCTTTCCTACTTTTTCAAACATTTCTTGTTTATTAGTTATAAGAACATTAGAGTTTGGAAAAATGAATTACCTGATAGAGAATCAAAAATCATTTGGAGAATGTAAAACCCTTTTTTTTTGCAATTGATGTAGGAATACGATGAACCATGTGGATGGATCCATTAGTCAACTGATTTTCAGAGTATGAATCAGGGTGGTAAGAGGAAAGATGTCCTACAATAAAACTTTCAAGAATGTATTCACATTGACTTTGATCAAGATTAAGGCTAACAGAAATCCACCTAATTGCAGTTCCACAATTTGTAGAACAACAACTCCCTTTAGACCCAAAATTGTGGGTCAAATAATGATAAAGCTATCAATGTTCGTCATCAAATTGTATAAAACTGATAGTTACCTCTGGTCCTGAACATTGGCAATTACACTCAAAAATCCAGAACTTACTGTCAGTGTCGCTCTGCTCCTTCACATGCTCTATTATTGCAGACCTTACACATGTTCTCAATGTTGAATCAGTGAAAAATGATTCAATTTTTTTTATGTGTTGTTCTCACTGTATAATACAATTAAAATATCAAGAGTTATTTAATTAAGTATAATAGAATTTCTACGAATAGCCGGTGAGAATGTTAGTGAGGAATGACATCTCTGGTCCTGATACTGTTAAACTTGTAAGTGTACCGTCTCAATCTCTCAGAAGAACATTAGAAAATTGCATGATTTTAAATTAATATAAAATCAAATATGTCATTTCAGTCAAAGTCAGAAGAAAAAAAGACTTAAAATATCAAGATAACACAGTGTGGAGCTGAAGGAACAGAGCAGGCCAGGCAGCAACAAAGGAGCAGGAAAGCTGACATTTCAGGTCGGGACCCTTCTTCAGAAAATTTTCTGATGAAGGGTCCTGACCCGAAACATCACCTTTTCTGCTCTTCTGATGCTGCCTGGCCTGCAGTGTTCCTCCAGCTCCACACTATGTTATCTCTGACTTCAGCATCAGCAGTTCTTATGATCTGATTGAGACATAAAATATCAAGTTGTCTTATTTAATTAAAGAACTGGGTTCATCCAGCAGAATCTTCCCAACTCCTGAAAGACATACACCTTCTTCCCAATGTTGACAGCAAAAAGTCCCATTTTCCAACCAAGTATTGAATGGAGAGACAAAATTTTTTCTAGTGAACTGCAAAAGGCTGGTTTGTATACTTTGACATCACACTAAAACTTGATCTCATCTCATTAATATACAGTTTCCCTTTGCAATGCAGCTCTTGACAGACAGCTGTTGGCTGGATGCATAAGTGTCTTTTAAATATGGCACTGGCTCCAAGGTTGCTGGGATAACCCAACAACGTTGAGTACTTGTATGTAAGACGAGTCGAAGAATTGGGTTAATATGGAATGAGCAGAGTGCCATTGGTGCAAAGTGCATGGTTAATGAGGCAAGTTTGAGATGATAGTGTCAGAAAGCTCACTGGGTCTCACGAAAAGAAACCTTTCATGAAACTCAATTAAATAAGGCTTAGCTGATTTCTGTGATAAAATGGTGCCTTTTATTGTCCTAGTGAAAGATATAACTTGTTACATGGTTGACCACAATTAAGAAAGATTTGGAATGAATAGGTAGTTAATTTAATCTATCTGGAAACAGGCCATGTTTGTCGTATAGCTATGAGATGTGTCGTATAGCTATGAGATGACTTATTTGTTTTAAGTCATCCTTGTGAATTAAGACGGCTGGTTGATGGTTTGAGAAAGCAAGATACTGTGTCAGCTTTGGGTCTTGTGGTAGTTTGTAACTCTTTGGTATCTGAAGGATAAAGCTGACTGACAGCTGAAGTAGAATAAATGGTGGGTTTTGCTGATGTATATTGATGATCTAGAACTTTGTTGGTCAATTTCAAAGTCTGTAAATGACATAACACTTGAAAGAATTGTAAATGGTGAGGAAGAACTTCAGAAGAACATAGGCAAGTTTTTCCAGTCCAGTGGACAGATAGTTGATAGATGAGTTACAATACAGAGAAGTATGACACGATACATTTTGATAGGAAGAACATTGAAAGACATTCTAAAATAGAGGATACAATTCTAAAGGGGTATAGGAACAGAGGGATATTGGTATATATGTGCATAGATCATATACCTTTGCATATTATTTTTATCCAAATAACCAACCTTCTTGAAAGCATCAATTGAACCTGCATCCATTACCCTTCCAGGTAGTGCACTCCACAACACAGCTACTCGCTGAATGAAACAATTTTTCCTCACTTCCTCTCTGTTTCTTTTGCAAATCACTTTAAGTCCATGTTTTCTTGTTCCTTTAGCTGATGAAGGGGCTACCTTCAAAGAGGAGTTGTTTCACGTATATACAAAGGTATATTCCTTCAAACGTGCAAGGTAGAACAAACAAAACCAGAGGTCATAATGATTAAACAACAACATTGGTTTCCAATGGTTCACTGAAATGGCTTCAAACTGCAACCAAATTTATTACTTCCAGACCTCTAACTGACTTTCTCAAAAAGATTTCTACAGATTTCTTCCTTTACTTTGTATCTAAATGAATCGTCTAATGATTTTCTCTTTACCAACCTTGTCTTATAGTGCATACCAGCTTCTGATCATAGATTGTATCAGTATTACCCTACCACATGTCTCCTTCCCCTCCTATAGAATTGGGCCAAACCATCATGTCATGGACTTGGGTCTTGCTGCGCTTCTCCAGCATCAATTGCTATTACCACATTCAGAACAGAAAACCTGTTGCCAATCGGGATGTCTGGGGATTCCTGCATTACCTGTCCGTTTCTCTTGGACTATCTGGGCTGTCACCTATGCCTATCTGCCTGCTTGCTCCGACTTACATCATGACCAGCTCTCTGATAAGGCTATCCATATAATTCTCTGCCTTGCAAATGCACCTCAAGGATTCAGAGCTCAGAGCTCAAGCTTGTGTAACTGATAACACCTCCTGCACTTGGGCACATCTAGGTCACGTGAAGTACCCACAACTCCTGAAATGCCACACGATGGGTCTTTAAATTCCTTGAACTGACACAACAAATCCCAGCCTTAAACCTTTAAGCTATTTTTCCTTACTTTAACTTTCCTCCTGTAATATTAACCATGAACGGAAGAACAGCAGAAAGTACAAATGTTTCGCTCCTGCTCAAAACATAACTATATGCTGTGGCTATAAGGTTTTCCGTTCTCTGTGATTTGTTAGAAATTTACATTTTCTTTTCAAAGTTACTGGAATAGAAACACAGCTGCTAACAGCAACTACTCACCATCAATCAAAACGTTAGTTTTTAACAATCTCATGCTTTTTCCAAACAGATCCCTGATGCCTGATCCCTCGCAAGTCCAACTCCCTCAACCCTCAGAAGGTAAACTAAAGACTCTTAGCCTCAGCTTCTCTTTATCTGGCACATGCTCCCTCACAGGTCCGAAACTTCTCACATAGAGCTGGATAGCAACAGTTGAGGGAAATTGAGCTGGGAGAATCCCTAATGGATCCTCCTGGATTTTCTGTCCATTTGTTTACATTGGCAGAAAGTTATGATAAATAGTGATTTATGATTTGTTCCTTTTAAACTTTATCTCCTTGTTTATGATGATGAGTATTTGCTTCCAAATACAAAAGTCTAATCCTTTCTTCCACTTGACATAATTATATTTGTTAAAGACACTTACCATTTATCAATTATAATTGCCAAATCTGTAGCTGTACCAACCCTTGAAATGATATTTTCAGCAAAGATCACTAGAGATTGACAAGGATGCTTGGCCACTTGTTCAGTCTGCGAGCCAGGGCTCGAGTCTTTGCTGTCAACAAAGCTGAGATTGGCAAACTAAGCAAAGTCTCGGGATTGAGCCAGAGCTAAGCTTGGGTTGCTGAGCACAGTTATTCACATCAGTTAGGAGAACTTGGGAGTCAAGTTTTCTTATTAGTTTTTGGAGCGTTCAATTGTTCAGTGTTTAATTATATCTTACTATTGATCGAACCTGGGTGTGTTCACAGAGGGATAGAGAAACTAATTGGAGAAAGTGACTGAAAGTTGCAGTGAAGACATTTTAAAGCATCGAATAAAACTCCTGTTCAGACAGAGAAACTGATGTCGTCTCTGCATAGCTCTGAGGGATAAAACATAATGGTTACATACTTAGTTGTACATAAATGGCAAGCAATTCCAGTCCATTGCTTTTTGAACTGATTTGTATTGCACAACAATATTTTAGCTTATATTGTGTCCTGTACAGATGTTCTTCAATGCTGTATTGCGTATTGTTCATGTTTGCAGAATTCAGTGTGAACACGTACATAAAACATTTGAGCACTTCTAGCAATAAAATGGCTATTCTTCAGGCAAATGATGAGGTATAAAACACTGACACTGCATCACTGTCTACGTCACTTCAAATGAGAATTAAGTATCATGCTTGATACAAACAATTACAATTTCTGTGAATTTCTCAAGAGTGCATTTGTGGTTCCACCTTGCTTGTTGCAGAAAGAAAACTGTCCCTCAGGATTTATACATGTCACATTAGTTTTATCGATTGGTCTGACATGGGCTGGTTTGAGAGATTTAGGTTCAATAAGCAAAATGATTTATGACCTGTATGAGCAGTTAAAAGAGGATTTGGAGTGTCACCTCCCAAAATTACACATTGCTGTTGCTAGAGAACGTGACCACTTCTCTCACCTTGAACACGACCAGTACTTTCACACCATTTGAAGTCATTTCTCCAGTCATCACTGCTTCTGTTCAAGAGCCCAGGAGGATACCAATCTGTGATTGTCCAGGCTGCAGCAATCAAGAATCAAACAAAGTCTCTTTGCCACATCAAATTTCAAACGAGTCTGGGAATTACCAGTTGTACAATGTTGAAAATGCACAGTTACAGGAAAAATTTCCATTCTGTTACTCAGTAGGTCAGTTATACGTCATAACTACAATAGCTTCGATGCATATACTTGAGGGTGCAATATTTCTATGAAATCACAGAAAATAATATTTACAAAATCTTTTTTTAAGATAGGTGCTGGAAAGGGAGAAACTATTATATCACAGTTGTGCATGCTAAAATCCATGGCCATGATTAATCTAACATTTGATGATTGGCTGCTGTCTTGATGTCCACTTTGCATATGGATCTGTTTTCGTGACAATATACTTGAAAGAGCCATAGTCATTCTTTGAGTCAAATATTCAAAGTGAGAAATTGCTTTGATAATGTTATCATATGGGTCTTCAATGGGCCCACATTAAGTTTCTCGCACTTCAGGTTTCACAATGTATTAACCAAATTAAAATAAATGGTTAACATCTCCATTAAAATAGAAAATGGAATATATGAAACATTCATCTGTTAAAGACAATGTGAATTTTTAAAGTGATATTCATGAATATTCATTTATATCATAAAATGTGATATTCATCCGCTGAGATGCTATAAAATTCAACTCTTGTCTGCGACATTTGAAGATGATATTTCTTCAGTATGCCAGTTTGAGGTTTCTGTTGGTATTTGTGCAAAAATCTCATACACATTCTGCCTCAAAATTGTGCTCCCTTAATTTTCTCATGTGCAAAATAAAAACCTATGCAACCAATATGATGGACATCATGCATCTGAAACATTGCTCTGGGGTCCTAATTTCACCTGGTACCTGGATATGAACCCATTTTCAAGCAGCAAATATCTAGATATTTATGTCAGATTGAGGTTTTTTTGTCACAATCATATTAATCTCTATAATCCAACCTGACTCATAAATGTGTATTTATGCAACCCCTTTTCTCAAGATTATTATTACTGTGTTAATAGTTTTGGTGGAAAGTGGGACAGTAGTTGTTATATCACTGTATTGGTCCACACAGTAGGCACCCCTCTGAGGAGGTGTGCATGCATTTTGCAAAGCCTTCCTGACTTGTGCAAAAGCTACATGAAAATGTCAAGGTCAGAATGCAGATGAAAATTGTTTCTCCAGCCAGAAAATAAAGTTCAAGACTTCATATTTGGGTGTGCACCTGCACTGGGACATGAAAATCCATCTCCCTCAGTACTGGAATGGAGGGTTAGCCTTTATGTTTGGGCTGAAGCCCTGGATTGGCAATGGAACCTCATAATTTAGATACAAGAATGCTCACAATTGAGCAATGGCCAACAGCCACCAACATCTTACAGAGGACAATATGGTACATTTTGTTTTAAAGTGAATTGGAACTTCAGAAAAAAGAACATGAGTAAGTCTTTTAGCACTTTGTGCCTTATCTACCATTCAATTATATCATGACTAATTAGATTGTGGCCCAATTTCACTTTCTTGCTTGTCCCACGTAAGATTTCACTCCCTCATCAATCAAATGTTTATAGAACTCAACTTCAAATAGTCTACTGCTCTTTTAGGAAGAGATTTCCAAAGATTAATGGCCCTCTGAAAGAAGAAATTCTACCTCATCTCCATATTAAATGGGAGACCTCTCTTTTCTGAAACTATTTCCCCGGCTCTAGACTCTCCCATAAAGAAAACAACTTCTCAGCACGTATCCTCTCAAGCCCCCTCAAAATCTTATATATTTCGATAAGATCACATTTTATTCTTCCAAGCGCCAATGAGTAGAAGCCCAACCTGTTTAAACATTCCTCCTAAGACACTCTCTCATACCATTAGAGAATCTAGCAATTTTGTTTTCTGAACTGCCTCCAATGCAAGTTTATCCCTCATTAAAAAGGAGACCAAAACTTGTGCAGTACTTTAGAATTGTCCTGGCAATAAATATTAGGACCCTAATATAAAACAAAGAAACATGGATGCTGGAAATCTGAAATATAAACAAATTGCTGGAGAAGCTCAGCAGGTCTGGCAGTATCTGCGGAGATAAAACAGTTAACATTTCGAGTTCAGTGACCCTTGTTCAGAACTCAGACATTAGGCCTCTGTTTCCTTCATCCATCCTCAGTTCTTGCTTATATTTTGCCAATAGCATTGGGGGCATACAATGGGACTGTCCCTCTGCCTTGTGAGAGGGGATATCATATTGCAGAAGACACTGGAGAAAAGCCAGAGGCCTCATGTTCAGAGGCAATGGCAAAGCTGACATTCTTCATTTTGTACTTGGCCTATAAATGGCCAGACTTTAGCGTCTGTTTTAAATAATGAGTTTCAGCAAACCGTTCAACTCTGGAGTAGGCAAGCAGGCAATGAAGTTGGCAGCTCAGCCACTGTTTTTAATCAATCACAAACAACCAATGAGCTTGATCACGCGTTGGCCAAGATGATGGGCAGATGAATGGGAGTGTGTAGGCCAATTTCATTAACCAGACTGCTTAAAAGGTAGGAAGGAAGGAATACTTTCTTCGGACAGAGTTCTGTATGCATTGTGATCACCTCCTACAGGGTGTTACCCTCTTTTAGCACTTCCCACCTTAGCATCAAAACCTGCTCTTCACCCACCTCGTTCTCTCTACCCTTCCCTAGTCTCCCTCATTCTTCTGTGCCCAAAGCCCAGGACTTGGTTGGGTCCAGACAACATGACTTACTTGCAGTCACAACGGGACTTACTGCTGAGATCTGGCAGTGCTGAGACTGTGAGAGCTGCTCGTCAGTCAGATTGGTTGGCAGCCCTTGAGGTTGGAACTTGCTCCCATTGACTGGTTAACATCATACTCTAACCTACTTCAGGCTGCCTGCCTTGTATTATTGACGAGGTGCACCTTGTTTAATGGTGTCAGATGGCACCCAACATTTCTTCCACACATGGGCAAATGGGTGAGCAGTACCTTCCGTCCACCCTATAAATCTCAGTTTCAATTTTCTTTTCACTTACTATGGCAGAGTGCATTGTCTTTCTTCCCAGTTTAAGCGCTAATTATCAAATTACACAATGAGAGATTTGGGATTATTTTTGCTGTAGTAAAAGAAAAAGTTACACCCTAACTGGCACTAACACCATAACAACAAATTATATTTTTGTAGTTCCTTAACATAGTGAATTGTTCCAAGGTAGATGATCAATCAAGATTAGGATAGGCAGCCCAAAACATGATCAAACAGGTAGATTTTAAAGAGTCTCTTAGAAGCAGAGTTAAAGACAGAAAGCTGAAGATGTTGAAGGGGGTACTCCAGATCTTTAGCAACTGGAAATTAGGTTACCAATGGTGTACATTTTAGAATAAGGGGTTGCTTAAGAGACTTGAAGGAGCACAGAAATGACAAAAGGTCGTAGGGCAGAAGGAAATTTTAGAGGTTGGAAGGGCAAGTCTGATACTGTAACAAAAGTGGAAATTGTTGGAGTAACTCAGTAGATCTGGCAGCATTTGTGGAAAGAAAGCAGAGTTGATGTTTTGAATTCAGTGACTTTACTTCAGAGCCACACTGTATTTAGCAGCAGCTGGCAAACAAAGGCAGGGCTACTTATAAATGTGTTTATTTCTGAGTAGTATAAGTGCAACTGGAAAAGAGCAATAAATGTTGGCCCAGCCAGTATGGCCAACAGCTTCAGAATGAATGTGAAAAAATGACACAGATTCAAGAATTTCTCTGAGGTCGTATATTAAACTTTATTGTAAAACAGTTCTTGCTTACAAAGTAATTATTGCTATATTAACTTCTCTGGCCTCAGAGAATTTTTTTTTTAATTTGTTGCTGCTTTGATTTAGAAATATCAGAGTTTTATGTGCTCAGGTGGAACATCCTGTCTGAGCCTCTTTTACTAACCAATACTCACAGTACTTACCTCAAATTATTTTCTGAACCATCAGCTACAGCACTTTGCATTTTTACTGCTTCTGAGAAAGTCGTGATCCTCATCGCCAGATCTCGAGACACTTGGAACGTGTTTTTCCTTCAAAGATGTCAATCTAATGCCCATTATTTTAAGACAGGCTTCTAAGTTTTAAGAGGTTTTTGTAATTCTGTTTAATTCAGTTTACTTATAGAGGTGGGGAGAATAGTTCATGTAGTGCCAGGTTTAAAATTAGTTAAAAATCAGAATATGTTACTCAAGGAGACAGTATTAGTAAAAAGGCAACAGTATAAAAATCAATACAATTTTGTGAACATTTAAATTCACCGTAGAATTTATGTTCACTCTTGTCTTTGATGCCCCCTATTGGGCTTCAGGGCTGTAATGTCAGAATTATGGAATTGGGTGCCAGTCACAAAACCCAGCTTTCTAATCATATCCTTGTCCATCTTTGAAGACTATGACTGGCTTTCTTGATGGCTCTGTTTGTTTATCTGCTGAGTAGCTGAGTCATGTGTTTCATGGATGGCATTAAATCCATTCTTATGTCTGAGCATGGGTTAAATAATCTCAATCAATTTCACACCATCTAAACAGCCATGAAGAATGTTTCCATTGCAACAGGTGTTCCTTTCTGTCCTGAGGATGTCAAATTTAGGATCATCTCTTTTACGCTGGTACTGATAGACAAACTCTGTCTTTGATTGTCTTACTTAGGACAACTGAATACAATAGGCAGAACTTTAAATGTGAAGTTGAGGCAAATTTTGCATAGCAGAGGCATTAAAATCACAAAACTAAACATGTTACCACTGAACTACAGGTGTGCAGGAAAGCAGAACCATCAGGTAAAGAAAACAAAAACACATTATCACAAGATTTAGGGTCAGGTGTAGGCTATTCAGACCCTCATACCTGGTCCACCAGTCATTAAGATCATGGTTATCTGATTGTGGCTACAGGTCCACTTCCCTGTCTCGCTCCCACATCCTAAAGCCGATGTTCCCTCTGAAATGTGTGATCGCTCAAAGGATCCGTACACACTGATTGACACATGGACACATTGACTTCCAATTCTGGAGTTCCATGCTGTTGCAGGAGAAATGAGAGAGAACATAACCTGTGAATCCCTAGTTGAACAAAAACCTATCCACCACCTTCAACATTCACTCTTTTCACCACCGACTCACAATGGTAACAGTGCACAACATCACAAGATGCACTGCAGTAACTCACCAAGGCTACCTCAACAGCATCTTCCAAATCCACGACCTCTGCTTCCTAAAAGGACAGCAGATGCTTGAGAACACCACCACCAACACTTGCACTTGTACAGTTTGAATGCTACTTGCCATTTTTCAGCCCAAGTCTGGGTGTTGTTCAGCTCTTGCTGTACCTGAACATGAACTTCAGTACTTCAGGAATCATGAATAGTGCTGAACATTGTTTAGTCATTGACAAATATCCACACTTTCTAACCTGATGTTTGAGGAAAGGTCATTGATAAAGCAGCTGAAAATGGTTGGGCCTCAGATACTACTCTAAGGAACTCCTGTATTAACGTCGTATCAGAGATAAAGGTACTGCAGATGCTGGAGAATCCGAGATAACAAGCATGTTATAACAAACCCTTGAAGGGTTTAGGCCCGAAACGTCAAGTTTTCCTGCTCCTATGATGCTGCTTGACCTGCTGTGTTCATCCAGCCCCATGCTTGTTATCCTGTATTAACGTCCTGTGGTTGGGATGATGGACACCCAAAAATTACTCCCATCTTCCTTTGTATTAAGTATGATGCTGATCACTGTTGAGTTTTCTCTAAGATTCCCATTGACTCAATTTTTACCAGGTATCCTTGCCAAACTTGGTGAAAATATGGCCTTGATGTCAAGGATGATCATTCTCACTTGAATTCAGCTCTTTTGTCCATGTTTTAACTAAGGTTGTAATAATGCCTGGAGCTGAGTGGACTTGACAGAACTCATACTGAGCATCATTGAACTTATTCCTGAGCAAGGAGCTTTTGAGGTAGGCAAGGGGATCCCTTGGGCAGGGGAATCAGCCCGTACAGTTTTCCAATAGGTTTGAGGTTCTCTCAGCCTGTTTGTGTGAGTAAACTGACCATGACTCTGTGGTACAGGAAGCTTTCCAAATACAGAAGCAACAAAGAATGTAGCAGTAGCAGAGCATAGTACTGTGTGGGAAAATAGCACTGTCCTCTGCAACAAAGTGTGGAAATCCAGCCAACTTTGTTGACCACGTGGTACTAGTGTTCAGGACATCTGCTCAAGACCAGAAAGGAACTTTCAGTGGGAGGGGAGATCTATTTGCTGTGGTTCATGTAGGAACCAATGACATTGGTATAATGAGGAAAGAGGTTCAGCAAGGAGAATATCAGGCTAGGTTCCAAATGAAAAAGCAGACCTCAATGGTTATAATTTCAGGATTATAACTTTAGCCATGTGCAAATGGGCATAGGACACATAAAATTAGAAAAATGTTTACATGGCTGAAAAACTGGCATGGGAAATGTGGGTTCATCTGCCCCTGGCACCAGTACTGAGGAAAGTTGAGGCTGTATTATTGAGACCGTCACCACATGAACCAAGCTGGAATCGGTGTTCTTGTGAACCTTATAACTAGGGAGGAAGAGAGTATTTTGAGTGAAATAGTGTGGACTGGGCATCAAATGTGAAAAGATGTTGTATATCAATGAGCAGAGACAAGGTAATACAGACAGAGAGAAAAAAACCACACTTGAATACAGCAACAATTGAGTCTGACTTTAAAAAAAACCCGACAAATCTAAAGGTTTGCTTTTAAATCTGAAAGCACAAAACAATCATAACAAAGAAAACAAATTATATTACACATTGAAATAAATCAATATGATCGATAGCCATTACCCAGACATGGCTTCAGGATAACAAAGAGTGGCTTATGAATGTTAAAGGTATGTGTCATCCATGAAGAATAAGAAGCTAGATCACACAAAGGTAGGAAAATATGTTGTGAGGAAGACATGAGGAGTTTGCAGAAGGATATAGAAAGGTTGAGTGAGTGGGCAAAAATGTGGCACATGACGTATAATGTGGGAAAATTTGAAGCTGTCCACTTTGGCTAGAAGAATGAAAAGGCAGAGTATAACTTAAAAACAAATCTGTGGAATTCCAAGATTCAGAAAGAGCAAGGAGTTCTAGTGCATACAAAATGTTATTCACAAAATGTTAGGCAAGGGAATCAAAGATTATTGGGGTAGATGGGAATATGGAATTTGAAGTGCAAGCAAGTCAGCCTTGATCTTATTAAGTAGTTGACAGGCTCAAGGATCTGAATGGATTAATTGTGATCCTATTTCAAATGATTGCATCAATAACTCTATTACCGCTGTTAATTCTACCTTGCATCAGTTTGCTGATGATTTTGGTAAAAGGACAAGTATTTTTAATATGTTGTGGGTTAAGATTAACAGCACACTGTTCCAGGCTCAGTTGTAACAAACTGTACTGGAACAACTTAACTTGCATGCAACAACCTCTGGAACATGGCTTCAGCATCATTGTTAGAATGTTATCAGAGCCCATAGCCTTTGCAATATCCAGTGCTACCAGCATTTCTTAAAATCATCCAGAGTGAATCAAGTTAACCAAAGACTGGGATTTGTGATGCTGGAGAGCTCAGCAGGAGGTAGAGATGGATCACCTGAAGATTGTTGAAACTGTTTCAGTGTTATTAACTGTGCCCCAGGCTGCAGTTGGAGGCAAGGGAGAAGATTGCAGGGGTTCTGACCCAAATTTCAACGCCTGTCTGGCTACAGGAAGGGGCGGATGTGCTACAGGACTGGAGAGCAGCTAATATGGTTATAATATTTAAGAACATTTGTAGAAATAAGCCAGAGAACTGCAAACCAGAGAGCCTCATGTCAGTGGTAGGGAAACTACTTGAGAAAATTCTGAAGGAGAGGCAAGGCTTGATCAGGGATAGTCAACATGGCTTCGTCAGAGGAAGGTCATGCCTAACAAATTTTTTGAAGAGTTGACCAGGTACGTAGATGAGGGTAGTCAAGTTGATGTAGTTTATATGGATTTCAGCAAAGCTTTTGGCAAGGTCCCAAAAAGGAGATTTATCAAGAAGGCAAATGCACATAGGATGCAGGGAATTTAATAAGGTGGATTCAAAATTAGCTCAATTGTTGGAGACAGAGGGTAATGACAGAAAGCTACTTTAGTGACTGCATCATAGAATCCCTACGACGTGGAAACAGGCTATTCAGCCCAACAAGTCCACACCATCCTTCTGAAGAGCATCCTACCGTGACTCATTCCCCTACCTCTGCATTTCCCTATGTCTAACCCACCTAACCTAAACGTCCCTGGACGCTACAGGCAATTTAGCATGACCAATCCACCTACCCCGCACATCTTTGGACTGTGGGAGTAAACCGGAGCACCCGGCGGAAACCCACACAGACGTGGGGAAAATGTGCAAACTCCACACAGTCACCCAAGGCTGGAATCAAACCCAGGTCCCTGGCACTGTGAGGTAGCAGTGCTAACCACTGTTCCACCCATTTGAAGCCAGTGTCCAGTGGCGTACCAAAGGGATATGTGCTGGGTCCCCTATTATTCATCATTTATATAAATGACCTGGGTGACTGCGTGGTGTCAGCTAATGAGGGCTGGCAGGAGGAACAAGATAGTAATCAGTAAGGTGTTTTCTTGCCCATGTTTGACCTAATGCCATGAGACTTCATGATATCCAAAGTCAATGTTGAGGACTCCCAGGGTAACTCCCTTATGACTGTATACCACTGTGCTGCCACATCTGGTGTGAGTGCCCTGTCAAAAAAAAATATGCAGGCATAGTGATAACGATGTCAGAAAAAATGCTAGTAAGATATGATTCTGTGAGTTTAAAACTATCCACCATAGGATCAGAAATTAGTCATTTGTCCCATTCAATGAGATCATGGTTGATCTTAACCTTCAACTATCTTTTTTTTCCCTTATCCCCTTAATCCTTGATTCATATATTGATTAAACATCTGTCTTAGCCTTGAGAATACTTAATAGCCTAGTCTCAGCTGCCCACTGTGATAAAGAATTTTATAGATTCACTACCCTCTGAGAATATCTTTCATCCTTATTTCCATCTTAAATCTGTCTTGCTTTGAGATTATGCCCTCTGGTTCTAAACTCTCCTGCAAGGGAAAAAGAACTCTCCACATCAACCCAGTTCAGCACGCTAAGAATCTTATATTTTCAATAAGGTTGCCTTTGTGACTTTGTCCTGCAGCTTTCTGCAGTCTTTCTCCATTTAAATAATATTCACCTCATCTATTATTTCTGAAAAAGTACATAACCTCACATTTTCTTACATTAGATCCCATCTGCAAAGATGTTGTCCACTTTACCTTAACTGTCTATATCCCTTTGTATACTCTTTGTGTTATCCTCAGCATTTGTTTTCCCACCTATTTTTGTGTCATGGTTGTTAGACTGTAACTTTGCTCCTTTGTGGGACAGCCTTCCTAACTTTAGCACAAGCCCCCAGATGTTAGAAAGGAGGACTTTACAGGGTTGATAGGACCTGTAATTTCTGGTGCTTTCATCAATGCTGACTGTTCCATCCACTTCATTTCTTCTTTCAGACTTTGTAGCATTCTAATACAATTGATTGCCATTCCAGGCCATTTCAAAGGGCAAGTAAGAGTCAACCATGTTGTTGTGGATCTGGAGTCACAGGCAAGAAAGACACATTCTGCTAAACAATTTAGTGAACCATCGTTGTACCAACCATTGACAATGGCCTCATGGTAATCATGAAACTAAATTTTAATTCTACTGGATTTCAAATTTCACCATTCCGCTATTGTGGGATTTTAACTCATATCACCATTGCTTTAATCTGCCTGTCTAGAATACCCTTTAGTGAAAATACCACTAAGCAGCTGAAAGGCACCCTGGCTGGTCATCAAGTCCTGGAAAGGGACTTGAATCCAGAACTTATGGATCAGCAAGAGGATTGCATTCAAATCAGTGAATGTCATACAAATCCTGTCTCACCCCCTGGTAAACATGGTCCCTGCGTGTACTATTTCCTTTGGGATATCGGCAAGTTTGTTAGATTGGTCAAAAAAATGCCAAAACTTGAACGTGACACAGTTATAATTAAACTCTGATGGTGAAGAAAACCAACAGTGGGAATTAGTTTCCCCAAACAGGGCCTTTGTTTTACTTATGCAGATCTCTGTTCCAAAAGAATCAAAGAAATGATGTAATATCTTCGTACTGAAACGATAAACATGTGATGTTATAAAACCAACTATTAAAGTATTAAAAAAACTGCATTTTGGGAGCAGAATTACTATAATATTGATAGACATTTTCAGCTTTAAAATGTGGAGTTGAAGTCTTTAATGTAAATTATTAAAGATGCAGGTCAGGATTCCCCATTGCTGATGGCAGTTTGAAGGTTAATATAGAAGAGAATATGTTGAGGCCACAATGTTAGATGTCCTGAATTTATGACCCAATTTAATAACACCGTGTCTCTTTTTATGAAATTGTTTTGTAAGTGAATTGACTACCCACAATGCATTTCCTACTTAATTAATACAGGCTTTAAAGGTTATTAATAGGATATTATAATTGAATTAACAATCATAAAAATAATCTTTTTTAACATTATTCAACTTTAACCTGCATTGCAGTTAAAATTTTAAATAGCTGAGAAATGCAATAATGATTAATAACACCCATTTTACAGCTTAGTTTTGTATCCTCCCTTATCAGTCTCTTGCAGATGGCCTATAAATATAAAATAATACATAAAGTTGACAATTACGTCTGGAAATGTGGTTCAATGATGCATTTAAAAATATAATTTAACCTGGTAAAAAAACTTGAAATATTAATACTGTTCTTTTGCATTTTTAAGATGTTGTGTTCAAATGAGGTTCATCTTTTGAATTTATGAACATCTCTGAACAAAATTGCATTGTATTTGCAAAACAAAACGATCTTTTCCATAACAAGAGACAACAAAAACTTGATTGCTTCTGATGACATGCCATTTTAAATCCTCTTTAACCATACTTACTGCTCTCTCTGTAAGTGATTCTTGATTAAAATTTTGGATTATCTGTGAGCTCATCTATTGATTATCAGACATAATCTTCTTAAATAAGATGTTCTGTGTATTACCTTGGCAGACAATGTTTAAAGAAACAAGATCAGATTTTTGATGATTTTACAATAATCTGTAATAAACGGTAGAAGAGTAATTGCTATGAAATCAAAATAAAGGTTTGCAATCTTAGTTTTATCTCTCTGTGGAATGGGTTTCTGAATCAATTTCAGTCTAACTTTTTATACAGTCTATGTGAGTTTCAGTTTCAGTATTGTATTTCCTGTATAGCATAATGTGAAGTTTACTGGATAAAAGATCTTTCAACAATTTTTTCCTCTTTTTAGAAGTTATTGACTACTACTGAGGTATAATTCCACAATGCTAAATGCCCTCTGATATCTTATCCTAGTAGCCATTATTTATATCAGAGATAACAGGAGCTGCAGATGCTGGAGAATCCGACATAACAAGGTGTAGAGCTGGATGAACACAGCAGGCCAAGCAGCATCATAGGAGCAGGAAAAGGTTCTAGGCCCGAAACGTCAAGCTTTCCTGCTCCTATGATGCTGCTCGGCCTGCTGTGTTCATCCAGCTCTACACCTTGTTACCTCAGCCATTATTTATATTTGAGTTTGCAAAGTGTGTACTCATAAGCTGTTTCAATATGGGGAGAACCACAACGGCTGTACATCTATTTGAAGTGCTGTGTGCGCAAGCACAACTTCCTGCAGGAGTTACTGAATAGTGATCTGCCTCAGAAATCATGCTGATTTCCCCCTCACTAGTTTAACATCAGTGGGGGAAAGCTGCAATGCTCCTAATGCATTTCCAGCTTACTATAAATACACAACAGGATTGAACATAGGATATTCCTTTCTGTGATATGCTGGTTGTACTAACTGAGCATTCAAAAGAGCAAAATATTTTATTTTAACAAGCCTACAATGGGTTTTTGGCAGCTGTATCTCTTGTGACAGATGAACATACATATCATGTGTGAAGGAATTAAAGTAAAGCTGCATCAGCAATACTGCAAACAGACATGAGGGGTGTTGGAGAACTTACAATTCTCAGACTGTAATTACATCAATTAGGAATTGAATGAAAATGCAATTTCAAATGCTGCTTTTTCAGTTCCAAAAAAATCTACTTATAAACCACACATGCCCCCACCCCCTCCACTAAAAGTACATCACATATTTAATTGTACCATGGGGCGATTGGTAACTTATCTACAAGTCAATAAATTATCTTCTTGTTCATCTCTGATTCGCCCTCTTTTATCCTGGAATGCCCTCCAGAGCAGCAGACGGCTTTCATTCCTCCCAAGCAGTGTGCTAATATTTGTTAATGACAAATTTGTTAATGACAAAGTCAGTTTATTTAAAGACTTCTGGTATTGTACAGGCAAGTACACTACCATTCAGTTAATATTTCAATTGAAGCAATTCAGAATATTAGTTACCCTTGTAGAATGTGAGGGCAACCTTTATTTGTCTCCTCAACTGTGAAACTGAAACAGTGCACAGAATTGTTCCAGCTAAGTGGAGGCAGGTTTCAGCACTTATGAAAATTGAATTCCTCTGAAACTGATGTGTAGGCCAGGATCTCAGCAACATTCCACCCTTTCCTGGCGGTGGGTTTTTATTCTAGCAGGAAGCCTCTATGAGCTTGGTAGGTCATAAGTTAATCCAATGAAAAATGCAATTAAGAGGTCCTTTCCACCCTAAATTCCTTCTTTCCCAATAAATGGATTTGCAAAATGTATTGTCCTGTGGAGTGCTATGCTGGGATAATGGGGCTTAATTGTCAATTGACACAATTGTGGCATTCACTGTTACTTCTCTCTTGATGTTCTAGAACCTCCAGAGTCACTGTCTCCATGTTAGAGGGAGCATACCTCTGCCATATTGCTGACTTCCTCAACCACTTCCATCCATAATTGCTTGATTGGGAAGTTATCTTCTTCCTCCTTTTATTGGGAGAACTCGACTCATGGCAACCTCTTAGATCCCACAGGAAAACCCCAAGGTAAGAGTGAGACAATGGAAGGGTGGGATGAGGGGATGTGGGGCATTGTGGGAGTGAAGCCTTGCCAAATATTCAGTTGGTTCCTGTGATTGCTGCACCTTCACAAATCCAACAGTTAGTGAGCTCTAAATGCTCCTTAATTAGAAACTACTCCTTTGACAAATTGGATATGCCATTGATCTTTTGGATAGCTTGAAGGCAGGTGCTAATACTGTCACAGGGGTCAAGAGCCATAGCAATTCCCATTACTATCAAACAGGGCTCCTGGCCAGGTCTGAAAGTGGTCTCACTCTCTAAATGGATCTAAATTCAAAAGTTTTGTTATCCAGAGTTTGTAGATTTGATTCTGTTCTCAAATGTCAATGTAAGAACATAAGAACTAGAATAGGGATAGTAAATTCAGCCTCTTGAGCCTCCTCCACCATTTCATACAATCATGGATGATCTCATCTCAGCCTCAACGTCACTTTCCTGCCTCGTGTCTTAACCTTCAACCCATTACTTATCACATATTTATCTATCTCCTCCAAAAATAGCCTGGCATCTGCCCCACTCTGGGATAGTGAGTTCCACAGTCTCAAGGCCCTTTGAGAGAAGTAATTTCTCCTCATTTCAGTTTTAAATCTGCTACACCTTATCCTAAAGCTATGACCTCTTGTTCTAGATTGCTGAATATGAGGAAGCATCCTCTCTGCATCTACTTTGTCAATCCCCTTTAGCATCCGATATGTCTCAATTAGATCTCCTCTCATCCTTCTAAGGTCTGGAGGTCAGGCTTCAACTTCCCATTCTCCCTCCATAAGACAGATCCCTCATCTCTGGAATCAACCTGGTGAATCTCCTCTGACCTGCCTCCAATATAACTCAACATCATCAGCAACCACGCACTAGGTAGTATAATTGTTCACCTAGACATTCCATGTCACTGGTCTTGGGTTCTGTGGGTCCTCATATGGCTGATAAGCCTTATCCTCAAGCTGCATCTCTGAGCACATACTTGGTACATGTTTCTGGGAAGTGGAATTAGTCCATGGCCTTGAGATTGGTGACATTCCTTTCTCAGGTTCCTTTTCCTTACTTCCCCTTGCTATCGGGTGCTCTCAAACACTTTATACAGGAATTTCCTCCAAGTTGGTTTCTACTGATCAAGGATCCCCCATGAATTGACATCTATGTTGCATTTCTTGAGGGAAGCCTTCAGGGAGTCTCTGAAAGCTTCCTTTGCCGTCGGATCGTTTCCATGACTTCCTTGAGTCTGGAGAAGAAGACTTACTTTGGGAACTCCACTATCCTAAGCATGTGGCTGGCTCAGTGGAGTTGGTTATGGATGATCCTGACCTCCACACTGGTGCCTGTAATTGCTTCAAGGACGCTCGATGTTAGTAGCTCTGTTCTCTCAGCTGATGTGGAGAATCCATCTCAAACAACTTTGATGGCACTTCTCAAGGGTTTTGAGTTGGCGTCCACATGTAATCCAGGTTATGGAATCACATAGTAAAGTCAGAAAGATGACTACCTTATATCATAAGACCATAAGCAATAGATGCAGAATTAGGCCAATTGGCCCATGGAGTCTGCTCCACCATTCAATTATAGCTGATATGTTTCTCAACCCCATGTTCCTCCCTTCTCTGCATAAGCTTTGATCCCCTTACTAATGAAGAACCTATCTATCTCTGTCTTAAATACATTCAATGACTTGTCCTCCATAGCCTTTCTGCAGCGATGAGTTCCACAGGCTCATCGCCCTGGCTGAAAATGTTTCTCCTCACCTCAGTTCTAAAGGGTCATTCCTTCACTCTGAGGCTGTGCACTTGGGTCCTAGTCTCTCCTACTAGTGCATTTCTCCTCGTATGCAAAGCCCTTCGTTCCAGAGCAAAATGTCTCAAGGCATTTAGGCAACATTTTAAAACACAACTTGTCACTGAGCTACATAAGGAAATATTAGGGCAGATAATCAAAAGCTTGATCAAAGAAGAACTCAAAGTAGGAAAGGAAATAATGAAGCCAAGAGTTTTAGAGAAGGAATTCCCTGCTTTCAAGTCTTGGTCACTGAAGTCGTAGTCATCAATAGAAAAGCAATTAAAATAAGGGATGCTCAAGAGAACATTTGGGATTCTATTGAGCAAAACAGAGAGGCTTGACAGGGGATTTAGTCAAATTCAAGATCACAGACTTGTAACACTAATTCATTTCTTTCTCCACACGTACTGCTAATCATTTCCATAATTTTACATTTTTCTTTCAGATTCCAGATTATTTATTTGGAAGAGAGACACAATAATGAGTTCCAGCTTTTTCTGTGAAAAGCAAATTGACAGAAGAGATGAAATGGGTCAGGACTGGTCCATCTGGACATTTATGCAGAACTAATGAACAGTGCAAAAAATATGAGAAATATTGATTTAGCTCAGGGACAGTTGAATAGTTTCAGCATCCAGAGCACAAGATAGTGAAGAGTTGAGAATAGGATCACTGCAATGGGTCACAGCACCTCAGTGTCATCAACTTTTTGCTTATCTCACTTCTTTTTTCAAGTTAGATGGTGATCTGTGTATGTAAAGATAGTTGAAACGAAAAATGTGGATATATATCTGGAAGAAAAATGATAGTGTTTGGAAAGCATTCGTTTTGACTGTGTTTATCCTTCTGATTGAAAAAGATACAAAACCGTCAATCACTGCACGAGATCTTGTTCAATTGCTGTTAGTTCTGTGGAATTAGGTTTAAAAGTCATCAAGGCAGTGTCTTGTAAAATGAAACTTTGACATCTTCTCTCCTAGCTTTTTACCTCATTCAAAAAGACATTCATGAAATGATCTGATATGAATCTAGAATTTTTTGTCATGTATAGATCTCATTGATAAATGCTTAGTAATAATTTTGGAAAAGATTGCTGGGGTTTAGTAAAAAAAAAAGTAATAATCATAAGACAAAATGGTTATCATATGGTGACATCTGGATGGATGATCTCTTGTTATTTAGGGTTAATGGCTTTATATCTAAAGCAAACAAATTGAAGGCTACAAATAACCTTAACTGGTATCTGAACAAACAAAATCCTGCTTTGGGTTGGCCCATGTTCTACCTCGGAAGGTATGTACAGTGGACTGATCCATCTTTGAACATTTTTCCTTATTCTGATTAATTCTATTTCTGGAAGTACCTAGTAACTGAGCCAGCATCTGAAAAGAGAAATACCTTACGTTAAGACTACTCATCATTAAACACCACCTGCTTGTAAGACTGACTGAGAAATGGGGCAAGGACAAAACAGTAGCAAGTCAAAATTCTAGGTATGCTCATTACAGCTAACATGATTCAGCCGCTGGCTATTAAAATATGATGTATGTTCACAGATAACAAGGTGTAGAGCTGGATGAACACAGCAGGCCAAGCAGCCTCAGAGGAGCAGGAAAGCTGATGCTTCGGGTCTGGACCCTTCTTCAGAAATGGGGGAGGGGAATGGGGTTCTGAAATAAATAGAGAAAGGGGGAGGCGGATGGAAAGTGGATAAAGGAGCAGATAGGCAGAGAGAAGATCGACAGGTCAAGGACATGGGGATGGAGCCATTAAAGGTGAGTGTAAGTGGGGAGTTCCTACTATCTCTGATATATGTTCTCATTATTTTTACTCTAAATGCTATTTGCTGATTTTATAAATCCCTCTCCTGTCCAAATTTGGAAGAGTTCTTTACTGGAGAATATCCTCCACTATGTTAACTTTGGGAAGAAGCTTATAGTCATCTGAACAAAGTGGTTTAGGGCAAGATTAGTGACAGAATTGTGTGAGAAAGCCAGTGAGGCATCTCACGACATCAGGAGCAACTCAGTGCATCTGTTATGCAGCTGCTGAGTGGCGAGGTAAGTTTCTCACTGGGCAGTAGTGAATTGCGAATTAAAGGGTATTTTGGTTTGTTAAATGCCTTATTAATGCCACAAGTCATTAATATTCAGCATCCTATTTTATCAAATGCCAAGCGAGCTAAACATTGAGAAGACTAGACATGGACATGATGACTTCAGCTCTTTGCTGGCTGTGGGGTGCCTCCATTTTCTCAGCATCAAACAGTATGTCAGGACTACCAATTGTACCGAGCATTTGCCAACTCCTCACAACCATTGTAGGATGTCTCTGACCCGTTTTTAGGATACCTAGGAAGCACAGAACTGCATTGGAGGGCACATCAGCAAATAGTACTGGAATACTGCTGCATGGACACTTTGTGTACAGGAGCAGGCACCCAGTTCCTGAATTAGATTAGGTTTTGTCGCAGGACTGCTCTCTTACAATCCACTCACTTAGTGGCTACTTGAACGCTCACATCATCCTTGCCTTGCATTGATGTGCCAGTTTGTTCAGTCACAGAACCAGGCAGCTTGCCTTACTGGTCAGCAGTTCTTATTCAAAAGCCACAGAAGAAATCTGAAGGGAGGAATCCTCCTGTGCCTGTCTGGAAAGTGGGGCCAGTATTGCAGGGCTTTCCTAATTGAGGGGTTTTTAGAGGCGCTCCGAGCCGTACTCGCAGGTTCAGGGACAGTAGCCACAGTGGCTAGTACAAGAGCCCCACTAGTCCAAACCATAACCCCGTCCTGTGACTACATCCAGAAAGGTTCAAGGTGAACCCAAAGAAGACACAGATCGACTGACAGGAAGGGAAATTGCAGGGGCTGCCTGGACAGGTTGGGGAGAGAGGAAAGACTGGACCCTGCACTGAGGGCAACCACCAGGCTGGCCCACTGGTGAAGGAATGTACCCGAGCAAGTACGTGCTGGGACCCGGCTGGCTCAGGCCTGACAGCAGCCGCTAAGATGGGGTGACAAAGTAGAGCACAAGGATAGCACTGGCCACAGAACTGAAGATGGTCCAGGCACAGGATCCTCTCCCGGGAAATTTGCCTCGGGGAAAGAAGGGAGAGGGCCTGCACAAAAGAATGATGCAGCTGGGAGCTATGGGACATGATGAGGGGGCAGGCAACTAGGCAGTGGCCCTAGACTGTGGTGAGCCCCCAGGGAAGCCCCAGTCTCACAGGCCACAGGCCCAGTGTTAGCAAAGACCCCCCTGGGCCAGGTCAGGCTGTCCATAGCTTGGGATTTGGCAGGTGCTGCAAAGTTGGGAACATCATGGGTCCCCAGACGCAGGAAGCCAGGCAGCATCCCTGGAATGGGGAGAGCTTCCAGGTGAAGCCACAGACCAGGCAGCAGTCACGGAGAGTGAAGAGGCCCCAGGGAGGCCTCAATCCTGCAGGCCACAGAGCTGGGGCAGCTAAGACCTCCTCAAGCCAGATGAGCCTGGGACAAGGGAGGAGCAGTGCAAAGGGCTCCCTGAAACCCTAAGCTGAGGACCCCCTGGTCCCCAGGGTACTGGCCACCCAGAAGCGGGAGCAAGGCTAGGCCTAGTAAATTTTAGCCTGGCCACCCAGAGATGAGGTGCACATAGCGTTATGGTGATTTCACTAAAGTTTAAACTGAACTTACCCAAATGGTGTCCAAGGGAGACAGGGCGACTGCACAAAACTTTACTCTAGGAGATGTTCCAAGGGCTCCACGAGCTAGACTTTGGGAAACACAAACAAAGCAGATATATACACTAAATGCATTAGGGGGCACTAGGCCAAGGGGATCAGTTGGAAGGCATGGTATTGAGCCCTCAGTTCTAACACCAGAGAGGATACAATGGGCAGCAGTGTAATGTGTGTGAAAATTATGAGGGAATGTTTGAATGGGGATGTATCTTGTTTTTCTATGTAAAGCCAAATGGTGTAAAATGTATTTAAGGTTTGAATATCAGGTCGTGTATCTGCATGATGTACTGTATCCTTGTATGTTTTGACTTTCCCTAATCCTGCTTTGTGTTTTCCTTTTAGGGTACGGTGTACTCTCTCTCAAGGGAGGAGTGTGTGTTGGAGTTAGGTAATTTGGGGAGTTGGCTTTTGAGTCTCAATTTTTACTTATTCAAAATGATACTCTAGGACATAAAGTATCAAAGGGAGGATATGAAGATTGAGCAAATATCCCCAACATCTAAAATACTGAACAAGACCCCGGCCTTTTCTAACATCTAAAACATTGAACAAAATCCAGAGCTCAGGCTGCAACAAACACACACAGAGTCAGAATGATTTCAGTATGGGGCCATTGTGCAGCCTAATATTCCAATTTAAACATCCACTCTTTGAGAACAATCCACCAAACCTAACACTCAATACCGAAACTAACTTTTACACCTCAGGCTACCCAGCACAGACAGTATGAGACTTACAGATATTCTGGATATTCAACCTCAGTCAAAATCCATTCACATACATTTTAACCACTGGGAAACCATTGGGACTTCAGTAGGTAACACCAGAAACACAATGGACAACACGGATTTGAGGGGAGATAATGGGGCACATAGTCTGTATGACTGCCAGCCCCGCTCTCACTTAAGGGGTATGTTTTTTTCAACAAGAAACCTCTGTACATACAGCTTCCCCACGGGTTCCCAGCCCCAACAAGCAGCTTCGGAACCATAGAGGCCAAACAGAGAGTCTGAATCGGGAAGCCAAACCAAGGGCAACATCACAACATCAGAGAGTCGGGGGAAGCCAACCAAGTACTATCCGAACAAGGAACAAGAATAAAGTTGCTGGAAAAGCTCAGCAGGTATGGCAGCATCTGTGAAGGTAAAAACAGAGTTAACATTTTGGGTCGCTTCCTCAGACGTCAGCATTTTGAGGGTCACCAGACCCGAAATGTTAACTCTGTTTTTTCCCTTCACAGATGCTGCCAGATCTGCTGAGCTTTTCCAGCAACTTTGTTTTTGTCTCTAATTTACAGCATCCGCAGTTCTTTCAGTTTTTATTTGCACTCCAAACAAGAGCTGCCAGACACGGGTCTGTTCCATACCAAGAAAACCGACAGCAAGAACCTAGCAACCAGACACAATTTAAAACTGTGTTTTCCTGTGTGGTGAGCTGAAACTCCCAAGACTCCAAAGTTCCGACCTCACTGGAAGGGAGAGGAAGGCAGGTGGTGACAGTGCAGGGATCCCAAGGGTAGAATCCCGATTAAAGTTTCTGTGATTAAAACTGCTGTTTAGGTTCCAATAGTGTTTAATCAATGTTTAATTTAATAGTGTTTTTAATTACTGTCCTCTGTATAATTTATGATGTCAATTTCACTGTTTAGTGCTTTTACCTGTATATCTTGTATTATGCTTACTTTGTTGTATTTAAAGAAATGCAGAGATTCTTTGGTCCTGAAACACCTGTCTACTGCCTTCTTCGTTTCACATTCTCGAAATATGTCCAATGTCTGGAACCAGGGATCTGGGGGTGATTCAAACCCACCTAAAATCGGCAAATTATTGATTGTGAACCAGAATGCTGCAAGATGGAGGCTGGAATCTGCTGATTGTAGAGTGTTCACTATCACCTGCTATCATGTTGCACAGCTTTCCAATTCAGATATCGATCCATGGTACAACCTGTATGGACATAAAGTTAGGCATCACATTGGTAACCAGGTGCCCACAGTGAAGCTGTGATCCTGCATCCTCTTGGCAATTAGGGCCATTGCAACCCCCCTATCTGGTCACTGCTCCTGTTCCTCCCTGCCCGTGTGGACGAAGTGCCTGATAGCCAACACCCCAGGGTCCTCTCCTGCCTGGGGCAGAGCAGATGTCTGGTTGCTAGCAGCTTTCTGACTGTCAGCAGCCTGGGGTCTTTCCTCTTCTGCCAGCTGTGCAGCGGTTACAGTGAGATGTTCATCGATGTGTGCTCCTAAACTTTCAGATGCTGGTGTCAGTTTCTACACCAGGGAGGGGTTTCAGGAATCGGACTTGCCGATGCTTCCTCTGAAGACTCCGTTCTCTTGCTCTCAGAAGTCAAGGAAGTCCCTTCTGGTGGAGGAAGCTGTTTATCCTGGTGGTATATGCAGAGCACAAGAGAAGAAAAGGCTTTGGAGCTGATGGCTAGAATTGGTGTGCACTGAATGACAATGACAAAGGGGTTAAAGTGACACATACAGTGGAATGAAGAGTGGGACTCATCGAGTTGGTAGGACAGGGCTCTCCCTGCATCCCTATAGGAGCAGTCCCCGTCTTCTCTTGCAAGGGTCAGGATTGACTCCTGGGTGAGGACTCTGACTTCGGACATTCCTTCACACATCTGGGTCCTTTCTGCCCAAATGTGAACTGTCTTCTCCCAGAATGAGACATAAGTCAGGGTTTGAGTGAGATAAAAGTTGGTAGCACAGCTGTTAGTGCTGGTGCAGGTGAAGTATAGATGTATGGTGTCCTGAGAGAGTGCGTAGGGCAGCACAGAGAGCATGTAAGTTAATGGTGTCAGAGCGAGCAAGAGAAGATTTTGCAGGCAAAGGTGAGAATATTACAGCATTAGCCATGAAGGGGTGGGAAATGGGTGCAATGGCAAAAAGGCTGGTTAATAAACCTATTAGCAGAAATGCAGGAGAGAAATAGCATTTGATTGTAGGAACATCTCCTTGCAGAATTTTTTAGTTCCCTTTGACGTATCTGGAAACTCTTTGGCTGGAGATGGAGATGGTAACCTAGCTGGAGTCGGCCAGGGTGCCAGAATCTGGAATCAGGAATTGAGATTTGGGAAGTGAGGTTGTTGGAAAGTGGAAACAGGGGTATCTGCCACCTTGGAGGGGCCTCTAATGGGAACGGGTAACTCATAACAGCAACGTGCCCCATGATGCTTATTGGGTCACCAGCCCAACTATCAAAAGCTGCCACTCTGTACACCTGGTTGTTGGGTAAAATCTCAGCAAAAGCAGGAGGTTACACATACACAGCCATTAGAGGCCTCAGTTTGTCTCAGAGCAGCTGGGCCTTCTCATGCCTACCTTGTCGCTGAGAAAATCACTGGGTAGAAGGGCAGAGTGTGCAGTGCGGGGATTTATGTCTATTAGGCTTGACAACCAGTCCTATGGTTCTTATTATGCAATCCAACCTATCTCTGGGATGCCGAAAGTCCAATCTCTGATTCTATAGTGTCAACACATTCAGTTGGTCAATCAGATGGCGTGACCTAAAGGCGACAAAATAACGTTTTACAATATATCTGTATCAGATATCTGCATTAAGTATTTATGTTCAGTATTCCAAGATTTCAATTGAGTGAATAGCTTAATCAACTAAAATCCTTCAAAGTTGGATAGGATTTATTGTTTAAAAACAAAATAGAAGAGAAATAGGTTACAACATTGCTAATGTTTATAAGTGATCTTTACACATTTTATTGTCTGGTAAGGTAGAAAGATAGAGCAAAATAATAATTTAGAGGTTAAACCAAAGCATCAATGTCACCGTTAATTTGTCATGCAAGGAAGGGGGAGAATACTTTTACTGGTATTGTCATGACACCATAACAGAAACAAATCACAAGATCAGGAACATGAAAGCCTCAGAAACAGTAATGTGTCATTGAAGCCTGGAGTCCTCAATTAAATCATGACTTATTTGAAACCCAGTTTCATTTCTCTTGCCTGACAAAAATAATTGAATGCATATTTAAATATTATCGAAGATTCAGCTGTTTCCGCTTTATATGGCACAAAAGAAAACTGTTTTGGACAATAAAAGCTCCCATAACAATGTACCCCATGGTGTTATTTTTGGCACATGTAAGCAAAATCTAATCTAATACAGAGAATAAATCCATTAAAGTGCCATTGAAACATTGTGATGCCAGTGTTGTTTAACTGTACTAACAGGTAAATCGTAGCTTGTTTGATCATTCTTTCATTTTGTAATGTTATTAATTTCCTTTTCATTCCATTACATTAAGGAAATTCCCAAAGCCTTTTATTTGTACATAAGGAGCAGGAGGGCAACTGGAGAAAGGGTTGGCCCACTCAAGGACAAAGGAGGGAAGTCATGCGAGGAGTCAGAGAAAATGAGTGAGATTCTAAATGAATACTTTGTGTAGGTATTCTCTGAGGAGAGGGACATGATGGATGTTGAGGTTAGGGATAGATGTTTGATTACTTTAGGTCAAGTCGGCACAAGGAAGGGGGAAGTGTTGAGTATTCTAAAAGGCATTAGGGTGGACAAGTCCCCAGGTCCGGATGGGATCTATCCCAGGTTACTGAGGGAAGCGAGAGAGGAAATAGCTGGGGCCTTAACAGATACCTTTGCAGCATCCTTGAGCACGGGTGAGGTCCCGGAGGACTGGGGAATTGCTAATGTTGTCCCCTTATTTAAGAAGGGTAGCAAGGATAATCCAGGAAATTATAGACTGGTGAGCCTGACATCAGTGGTGGGGAAGCTGCTGGAGAAGATACTGAGGGATAGGATCTATTTACATTTGGAAGAAAATGGGCTTATTAGTGATAGGCAGCATGGTTTTGTGCAGGGAAGGTCATGTCTTACCAGCTTGATAGAATTCTTTGAGGAAGTGACAAAGTTGATAGCTGAGGGAAGGGCTGTAGATGTCATATACAAGGACTTCAGTAAGGCGTTTGATAAGGTTCCCCTTGGTAGGCTGATGGAGGAAGTGAAGTCGCATGGGGTCCAGGGTGTACTAGCTAGATGAATAGAGAACTGGCTGGGCAACAGGAGACAGAGAGTTGTAGTGGAAGGGAGTTTCTCAAAATGGAGAACTGCGACCAGTGGTGTTCCACAGGGATCCATGTTGGGACCACTGTTGTTTGTGATATACATAAATGAACTTGAAGAAGGTATAGATGGTCTGTTTAGCAAGTTTGCAGATGACACTAAGATTGGTGGAGCAGCAGATAGTGGAGGGGACTGTCGGAGAATGCAGCAAAATATAGATAGATTGGAGAGTTGGGCGGAGAAATGGCAGATGGAGTTCAATCCAGGCAAATACGAGGTGATGCATTTTGGAAGATCCAATTCAAGAGCGAACTATACGGTAAATGGAAAAGCCCTGGGGAAAATTGATGCACAGAGATCTGGGTGTTCAGGTCCATTGTACCCTGAAGATGGCAACACAAGTTGATAGAGTGGTCAAGAAGGCATACGGCATGCTTTCATTCATCGGACGGCGTATTGAGTACAAGAGTTGGCAGGTCATGTTGCAGTTGTACAGGACTTTGGTTTGACCACATTTGGAATACTGCGTACAGTTCTGGTCGCCACATTACCAAAAGGATGTGGATGCTTTGGAGATGGTGCAGAGGAGGTTCACCAAGATGTGGCCTGGTATGGAGGGCGCTAGCTATGATGAGAAGTTGAGTAGATTAGGATTATTTACGTTAGAAAGAAAGAGGTTGAGGGGGGACCTGATTGAGGGCTACAAAATCATGAGAGGTATAGACAGGGTGGATAGCAAGAAACTTTTTCCCAGAGTGGGGGACTCAATTACTAGGGGTCATGATTTCAAGGTGAGAGGGGAAAAGTTTAAGGGAGATATGCGTGGAAAGTTCTTTACGCAGAGGGTTTTGGGTGCCTGGAACACGTTGCAAGCAGAGGTGGTGGAGGTGGGCACGATAGCACCATTTAAGATATATCTAGACAGATACATGAATGGGCAGGGAGCGGAGGGATACAGATCCTTCGAAAAAATGTGACAGGTTTAGATAGAGGATCTGAATTGGCGCAGGCTTGGAGGGCCAAAGGGCCTGTTCCTGTGCTGTAATTTCCTTTGTTCTTTGTTCTTTGTTCTCTGCGAGAAGAAATCATTTCAATTGTTAAATCACGAAGATTAAAATTGTGAAATATAAAAACCAAGACATCCTGTTTATCACTCTGCTGGTATTTGACATTTTTTTCAGCTGAATACTTTATCACTCTGATGGCTTTAACAATAATGTTAAGGTGATTGAAAAATCACTTTCCCAGGATCAAGAACAAACCTCTGCTACTACTGGATTGAATGGTGTCCTGCAACTTCACCATCACCTTTTATCCTGCAAAGGACCCTCTTGCCTCCTGGATCATTTTTCTTAGGAAAATGCTGCCCTCGGTATGTTTTTTTGTGCTCTGCCTGAAAATAATTTCTGGACTTCACTTGCTACAACGTGCTCAGGAATCAGGCAACAATTTGTTGACGCTTCATACTGACTTCACCTTTCCTGAATCATTGTTATTCCACTGTGGAACCTCCAACTTTAACTCTGAACTCCTTCCTATTAATTCTGATTGATTTCTTCTTTCCTGTTTGTTATCAGGTTCTTATATTTCTGCATTGCTGAGCAACTAGAGTGATGGAACATGACTTTTCTCCAACACCATTCTTATGTGCATATTGCCTGCTGGTCTTGACCTGAACCCAGTATTATTATTTGGGTACTTACTTGTTACATTTTTATCTTTTTATCCCTCTTAGTCTCTTAAGTTGCCATGCCTCTTCTGATTTGTCCACTGAAATGTGTACCCTAAACCTAGAACTGTTCTACTTTCTTGCTTAAAGCTTCCCTCTTGGCCTTTCTTGGCATTCACCAACTGGATCATTGAGGCACCCAATGTAATATCACCACGACCAACAAACCCAATTGCTCTAACCCACTGTCACATCAATCTTCCTGCTCAGAATGTCTACTGAGGACTCACTTTGCCAACCTTCTTCCTGTACCATTCACCTCTCCCACTCCTGATCCTGTGGACTTTGTGAGAAAATCAGCTTTCACCATCTCTCTATGGAATTCCCAAAGTGTCCTTTGCGCCCAGGGTGTCTTTTCACTTGTGACCAAGGTCATCGATATTCGTAGGCCTATTGTAGATGATTGCATGAATAATATTGCATTAACTGAAACCTGACTGAGGGCTAATGACACAGTCTCATAATTAATCATCTTTGCCTGGCTATGTCTTCCACTAGTCAACCATTCATTACCATGGAAATATGACAGTTATCACAAGATCACACCTTAACCTGAGCCCCACTCCTTTGGCACTTTCTCCTCCTTTGAGCACCTCATTTTACTCCACCTTTACACTTCTCATTAAAAATTCTGATTCTCTATCACTCATAAGTGTATTGTAATGCACTTGGGCATGACAAACAAAGCAAAGGAATATACATTAAATGGTAGAACCCTGGGAAGTGTCAAGTATCAGAGGGATCTTGGTGCGCATGTCCCCCAGTCTATTATGACAGCAGGACAAGTAGGTTGAGTGGTAAGAAAGCATAAGGGACACTTGCCTTTATTAAATATTATTTAAGAGCAGGAAGGTTATACTAAAACTGTATAAAATATTGGTTAGGCCACAGCCAAAGTATTGTGTGCAATTCTGGAATCCACATTATATGAGGGTGTAATTGCACTGGAGTGGGTGCAGAGGAGATTTTCAGGATGTTGCCTGGTTGGACTGCTTTAGTTAGTAAGAGAGAGTAGATAGACAGTGGTTGTTTTCATTGGAGCAGAGGACACTGAGGTGGGGGGGCGCGCATGATTGAGATGCATATAATTACGACGGGCATAGATAGGGTGGAAAAGAAGGAACCTTTTCCCTTGTTAGGGAGATCAATGACCAGGTAGTTTAGCTCTAAGGTAAACGACAGGAGATTTAGAGAGGGTGTAAAGAAAATATTTTTCACCCAGAGCGACGTAGGAACTTGAAACTCACTGCCCGTAAGATTGGTGGAGACATAAACTCTGGTAATCTTTAAGAAGTATTTAGATGTGCACTTTTGATGCCAAGGCACACAAGGCTAGGTGCTGGGAAATAGGATGAGAATAGTTAGGTGCAATTTTTATTGATGTAGACTCAATGGCCAAAGGGCCTTCTTCTGGGCTGTAGACGCTATGATTTTAAGATTCTATGGCCTTCTCAAATATGATTTTATTAGTTGAGTTTCCTTCACTGCTTTCCACCTCAACCTCTTTTACCAACTGCTCTTCATTCTCTGTGATTTGCAGTCTTCTTTCACCTCTTTTTCTCCCCTACTCTTTTTTTCTACTTTTTTTCTCTTTCATCTGAGTTTATAGACTCCTTAACCACCTTCAATCTCTCTCTCCATTGCAAATTCCCAAAGAGCATTCACAGCAAGCCACTTTACTTTACTACGTTATGTTACCTTGCTGGTCCCATTGCATCAATCACAGTAAAGCCATATCTGAGCATTATCTTGTATCAATCTTCCATCAGTCCACTTCTACACCTCCACTTTCTGTATCCATTCCTGGAAAAGAAATGTTCCCCAAATATCTTGCCACTGAAGTTTTAAACGATCATCTGTTTATTTTGGGTGTCATGGTGGCTCAATGGTTAGCACTGATGCCTCACAGCATCAGGAACCTGGGTTTGGTTCCACCCTTGGGTGACTGTGCGGAGTTTGCACATTCTGCCTGTGTCTGCGAGGGCTTCCTCTGGGTGCTCCAATTTCCTCCCACAGTCCAAGGATGTGCAAGTTAGGTGGATTGCCCATGCTAAATTGCCCATAGTGTCCAGGGTTGTGTAGGTTAGGTGAATTAGCCATGGGAAATAGAGGAATAGGGTAGAGGGGACGAGTCTGGGTGGAATGCTCTTCAGAGCATCAGTATGGGCTCGATAGACCGAATGGCTTGTTTCCAAACTGGAGGGAATCTGTGATTCTAGTCCCTCCATTCACCATGATATTTCTGTACATACAGATTTTCTCAATGACACCATAAGTGCACATTTGATGTCCTAGTTTCTAATGAAGACATTACTTGCTCTCTCACCCTGGTATTTCCCAGGTTTAGCCCTTATCTCTGCTTCCTGAAGTCTAGTATTGCAGATGTGATAGGATATGGTGAACTATTGGTTTAGCCATTTATCGCCGGATCTAATTGGAAAACTTGAACCACGATTAGAAGCTTCTCTCATCTGCCCATTAACTGCCCATTAATCCAGGATCACCCTTTGATGAAAGGAAAACCTGGCTATTTTCTCTATCAAAACCATCTTCATAAACCTACTCTCCTCTGTCTACTCCATCTTCAGCTCCAACAATAAATGTGAGGAGCTCATGGCTTTCTTTCTCATTAAGTTTGAAACTGTCTAATCAGCTACCTCAATTGCTTCTTCCCCATTCAGTAGTCCATTTCCTTTATAAATCACACTAATCAAACCTTAAACTCATATCTTTCTCATGTCTCCTCATTCTCTCTCTGATCTCTTCTTGTCCATGAGATCTAAACTGCTCATGACCCAACTTCCTCTCCTAGCCCATTTGTTAGCTGCTATTGTAGACAATTCTGCATCTTCAGTTGTTGCTCCTCTCTCCTTAATTTTGCCATCATCACCCGCTCCTGAAAATCAACTGTTGACATCACTGTCATTGAAAATTACCATCCCATATCAACATCCCTTTCCTCATATAATCCTAGAATTTATAGTTACCTCCCAAAATCATACCCATTTTTCAGAAAACTATGCTTTCATCCCCCCAGTCAGGATTCTACCTCTGGCATAGTATTGAAACAGTTCTCTTTAAAGAAACAAATAACATCCTGTGACTTAAAAAGGAGACATTTCCTTCTTGTACCTATCTTTTACATAGATGATCACCTCCTCTTCCCTCCATACCTCTCCATGATTGTCCAGCTCTTACATGGCTCCATTCTTATCTACCCAATCTTAGCTACAGAACCACTTGTAATAGCTTCTTTTCCTGCTCCAGCACTGGTACCCCTGTTACCTTAAGCATCAGTTCTTGGCTCCCTCCTGTTTCTCTTCTATATGCTGCTCCTCAGCATCACCAACTAAAAGCACACCCTTCATTTCCACAGGTGCACTAACAATAGTCAGCCCTGAACATCTGTCATTTCTAATAACTCCCTTGCTGTTGTTCAATTATCAGATTACATGTCCAACATTAAGTAGTAGACTAACAGATATTTCTTCTAATTAAATATTGGCGAGACTGAAATCATTGTTTTTGGTCTCTGCTTCAAACTTCGTTTACTGGCTAAAATAAAACAAGGAACTATGGATGCTGGAGGTCTAAAGCCAAAAACAGAAAGTACTGGAAAAACTCAACAGGTCTCACAGCATCTGAGGAAAGTAAAATAGAGTTAATGTCTTCAGTCCAGAATCCAGTTCTGTCGAAGGGTCATTTGAAATGTTAACTCTGTCTTTCTCTTCACAAATGCTGACAGACCTGCTGAGTTTCTCCAGCAATTTCTACTTTTGGTTCTGTTTACTAGCTCCTGTCTCCATCATCATCCCTGGCAACAATCTGAATTAAGTCAGTTTGTTTGCAACTTGATGTTGTATTTGATGCTTGATGAACTACTGACTAGATATTTGTATTACTGCTAAGATCATTTACTTCCAACTCCAGGACATCACTCAGCATTGTACCTGTCTCAGTCTATCTGCTGCTCAAACCTTCTTTCTTGCCTTTATAACCTTGATAGTAAATATTGCAAAACACTTCTATCTAAAACCCTACATTCTACCTTGTTGCTAGTGTCTTAACTCATTGATCTGCATTAGCTCATAATCAAGAAATGTCCTGAATTTGAAACTTTCAAATTTGTTTTTAAATCTGTCCATGTAATCACCCCTTCCTATCTATGTAATCTCCTCCAGACACGTAGTTCCGTGGAATATCTGTTTTTATTTAATACAGGTCATTTGAGTTTTCTTGATTTTAATTACTCAACCATCAGTGGCCCCCCTCAATTACCTAGGACCTTGTCTCTGAAACTCCCTCCTTTATTTCTTTGGTTTCTACCTTATTTTCTTCCTTTGAGGAACTATCTAAAACATAATGTTTTGACCAAGCTTATTGTTATCTGACCAACTATCACTTTATGTGTCTCACTGTCATATTTTATATTAAAATCCAACTGTGGTGTGCCTTGGGATGTTTTAACACAGTTAACAATCTATTGAAGTAAAGGCTGTCGTTGTTGATTTATTTGATGGAAATTTGGACAAATTAAGTGGATGGGCTAAGCAATGTTTTATGAATTTTAAAATTCACAGATACAAATTATATCCTTCAAAATAGAAAACATGAACATGTATATGCAATGTGGGTGACCTCATCTGCAAAGGGCAGCAAGGGAAAGGAAATCGGTTATAATTATTGACCATCCACTGCTGTATCTAGTCACTGTGAAATTTCAAGGCTGATCAAGTGTGACATTCAACTTTAAGACATTTGTTTGTGAGTTTAACATTTTATAACCTTGAATAACACTGATAAAGGCATGTGTATGCAATTTTCAGTATTCTGCTTCAATTGGACATTGATGCATTGAGGATTCAGAGTTGAACAATTTGGATGATGCAGTGGCTCAGTTGAGCAGAGGATTCACAGAACTGGTTTATAATGCGAAAAAAGGCTGGTGCAATCCAGAGCTTTAAGATGTTGAGAACCAGCGATAATGTAAGTTTGGAGGAGATTATTTAAGATAAGCGTGAACACAGAATTTTAAAAGCAGAAGTCAAAATGAATTAAACTCAAGTGAAAGTAAAGATAACATTTTCCCCATTGAGTGATCGACGTCAGCGATAGTAGTCACTGTGATGGTCTGTAATTTGCATCAGTAATAACAGCGACATGAATAGTGCTCAGTGTTATTGTGAAATAAATCAACTTTTGGAAGTATGCTGATTTCAAGCTGAATGTATAAAGATGAAACTGTTATCCACATCTTCATGGGCTTTGCTGCAACAGAACCTTGCCAAAATACTTTGCACTGAAATACAATGACATTTTCAAGAACAGTGACAAAGATAGACCAGGAAATTACAGACCAGTGAGTCTCACATCAGTGGTAAGGAAACGATTGGATAAAATTCTGAACGAGAGAATTAATCTCAATGTATAAAAGTAAACTTTGATCAGAGACAGTAAGCATGGTTTTGTCTGAGGGATGTCATGTCTAACAAATGTGGTGCAATTTTTTTGAAGTGGTGACCAAGTGTGTAGAAGAGGGTAGTGCAATTGACATAGTTTATGTGGATTTCAGCAAAGTCTTTGACAAGATCCCACATGGGAAACTGATAAAGAAGGTAGAAGCACATGGATTCCAGTGTGAGTTAGCAAAATGAATCGAAAATTGGCTGAGTGACAAGAGACAGAGAGAAGTGGCAGAAGGCTGTTTGTGTGACTGGAGGCCTGTGTTCAATGGTGTGTCAAGGGGATCGGTCCTGGGTCCCATATTACTCATGTTTCATAGAAATGATATAGATGAGATTGTGGAGGGTTAGGGTGAAGATAATGTGTAAGCTTACAGATGAGATGAAGATTGGCTGGGTGATTGACAGGGACAAAGAGGTCTTAGTTTACAAGATGGGCAGGTCAGTGGTAGATGGAATTTAATACTGATAAATGTGAGGTGATGCACTTTGGAAGAAGTAACAAGACAAGGATATACTCAATGAATGGCAGGACACTAGAAAGCTCAAAGCAACAGAGGGATCTTGGGATGTTTGTCCACAAATCCCTGAAAGTGGCTGAGCAGGTTACGAGGGTGGTTAGGAAGGCATATGGGACACTTTATCATTCAAGGCATAGATTATAACAGCAACGAGGTTATGTTGGAGCTGTATAGGGCTTTAGTTAGGCCACAACTGGAATACTGTTTGAAGTTAAGGTCTCTGCACTATAGGAAGGATATGATTGCACTGGAGAAAGTACAAAGAAAAGTCACCAGGATATTGCTGGGATAGAAGCACTTTAGCTGTGAAGACAGCCTGTGTAAGTTTGGGTTGTTTTCTTTGGAACAGAAAAGATCAAGGAGGACTGATGGAGATGGAGGTGTATAAGATTATGAGGGGTATGGACAGGGTGACTAGACAGCAGCTGTCCTCTTAGTCAAAGGATCAGTAACAAGCGGGTATATATTCAAATTAAAAGGCAGGAGGTTTACAGTGGATTCGAGGAAAAAGTTTCAATTGTGGTGGTCTGGGATGCACTGCTTGGGAGGGTAGTTGAGGCAGGAAACCTCACAACCTTTAAAAAGAATTTGGATGGGCACTTGAAATGTCATAATATTCAAGACTATGGACCCAGTGTTGGAAATGGGGACTAGTGTAGATTTGGTAGTGCAGACTTGATGGGCTGAGGGGCCTTTTCTCTACTGAATGATTCTATAATTCTATATGCAGCAACCATAAAATTCTAAATTTCTTTCACAATTATTATTTTGCTTTCATTGAATCATTGAAATTAGAATCATAGAAGTTTACAGCATGGAAATATGCTTTTTGTCTCAGCATGTGCAGATTAGCCGAAAAGCATCCATCAACCTAATTCCACTTCCCATTGCTTGCTCCATAGCCTTTTAGATTATGCCACTTCAAATGTGTATCCCAGTAGTTTTTAATGTTGTGTGTGTTTTTGGTTGTATCACCCTCTCAGGCAATGGTTCCAGATTGCCCATCACACTGTATGAAAACAAAATCACTTTGAATTTCCTCTAAACTTTTAAATTCTTACTCTAAATCAGTGTCATCTCTTAATGGGCACCTCAGCAAAAGTGGACAGATGTTTCTGTACACACTATGTAGATTTATTGTTATTTTATGCAGTTTAATTTGTTCTCCCTTTTAGCTTCTATTTCCAGGAAAATAACCCCAAACTGTCAATTCCTTCCTCAAAAACAGAATTCCTCAATCCAGACAGCATCTTTGTGAATCTCCTTTGCACTATCTCTGATGCAATCCGATCTTTCTTACACTGGGGTAACCAAAACTTACTGCAGAAGTCCAGCAGCAGCCTGGTCAATGTCTTATGAAGTTCCAGCATAGCTTTCTAACTCTTATACTCTATACCTGAACTGACAAAAGCGTGCATGCTGTATGACTTATTGACCACCTTATCTACCTGCCAAGCATCCTTCAGGGGTCTCTGGACATGCATTTCAAGATTTTTTTTTCTTTGTAGGTCTAAATTTAATTTATTCTTCCTGCTTTATAGGTCCTAATTAGTGTCTGACTTTAACTCATGCAAAGCTCATCGATACCTGCACAGACTTAAAAACAGGTTCTTAGGCTCTGTGTACCTTAGCGAGGATTCTTCAGAATAATTACTTAAAGCACATACCATTATTTTTTGTATAGCTAATATATGCCATAGAAGCCCGGTAGGAAGGTGCTGTACTGGATTAGAAGACATCTGCTTAAGAGCTCAAAAACATTATGGACTACTGTCAGCATGATCACCACAGTTGTTTTAACACTGATGTAAATTCTGGTCCAATGTGGATGAATTCATCTTTAAAGACAAGTAAGAAGTAGATTTGAAGTTGGAAATAAAGATACATCATATGACCAGACATTCTATTGGACGATTTATTTGTCATTGAATGTGAAATGTGAAATATTACAATCAATTGCAGTGGGAACATATAACACTAGCAATGCTATGATTAACATCACTGCTTTCCAAAACTAAACCATAGAAAGCATCAATTTCCCAAATTATTGATAGAAGAGAGGTGTTGTTGAGGTTTTGGTCTTGCATTCATCAGGACGAACGTAAGAATACCACACTTCAAAGGTAATAAGAATTTATAATGTAGGAGTAAAGGTGAAGATATGTTGGAAAGTGGACTCTGTGCAAATTGTTTGAATGGCATTTAGCAAACAACCTGGAGATGTTCAGAATTACACAGGCAATCACCTTATGATTACCAGCCTGGTTCACATAATGGCTTACTTGTGCCAACAAGAAGCAACATAAATTCATTTGTAGAAATTAAACAAATTCATTAGGAACAACAGTAATCTGCTACATTCCTCATTGCAATGTTTCAACTGTCCAGAGTTGACTTGCATTTTTAGGAACTTCTGGAAGTTTTTGTGAAAGTTTGCGATGACTGTTCTCTGCTGCATTCTTCTTGGCAACACCTCGACAAGAGTCCATCTGCCAACTAATTGGCATCTTTTATTCATGCAGTATAGGTTATTGTTAGGTATTCTTGTGTCTGTCCTAATGAATGGAAGATGAAAACCTTGAACTGTATGTCTCGCTTCTCAACAATACTTAGGTTCTATACTAACAAGTGACTTTTTCTTGTTGTTTTTAAATGTTAATGAATGTAAAGCATGAGATCAAAATAATACAAATTGTCCCTTTAGAGTCTAATCAAATTAAGAAGAAATAAATTTTCTACATGGCTGGAATATTTATTAAGAAATTGAAAAATTTTCCAGAGAAATGCTCTTATCAAGGAAACGAACAAGGAAATGAACAACAGGAGGTTTAATTAGTTTGATAAATTCCAGACATTAATCACATTGATACTAACCAGGGAAATGTTTTTGGCACTGATATTGCTTTTTATTTATAGGTTAGCTTTGTCTCTTATTTTGCTCAACTTGGTATAAATAAACAGTGAAAAGATGGCTGAGCAGGTTTGCTGTTAAAACAATAGTTGGCTGCAAATTCTTTATGGAGCTCAATGTTAATTAGACTGCAATGTTCAGGAAGGTGGCTCCCACCACCCACAACTTTTGAAAGAATGAAAAACAACTGTCAGAAAGTTTAATCAATAATAAAATATGTTTAAACAGTTGCTCTGTCTATATACAATTTGAAGTAATTCATAACACAACGTATAGGGCTGAAGGCAAGCTCCAGAACTAGCTATGCCCAAAAATAACAGAAGGTGTCATTGACAGTGTGACCAAACAGCACTTAGACAGTCATAACCTGCTCTCTAATGCTTTGTTCAGGGTCTGCCAGCATTACAGCTCCTGACCTCATTGCAGCCTTGTTTAAAACATGAACAAAAGAGCTGAACTCCCGAGGTGAGGTAACAATGACTCTCATTTGAACATTTGACCAACTGCAGCATCAAGCATCCCTATCAAAACTGAATTACTGAGAATAAGGCGGAAAACCTTCAACTGGTTTGAATTATAGGTAGCACAGAGGAAGATTGTTTTAGTTGCTGGAGTTGAGTTATGTTAGCTGCAGGAGATCTGTAGGAGCTCCTCAGGATGGGGTTGCTTCAGCAATGACTTTCCCTTCCACAAAAGGCCACAAAGTGGGAATATTCACTGACAATTGTACAATGTTCAGCACCATTCATAATTGGTCAGATAATGAAGCACTTTGTGTCAATATTGAACAAGACTCGGACAATATTCAGGCTTGGAGATGTAGCAAGTAACATTTCCATCACACAAGGTCTAGGCCAAGACCATCTTCTGCAAAAGAGAAAGTAACCAAACCCCCTTGGCATTTAATACCATTACTCATGTTAAATTCTGAATCTATTTTCATCCTGCGGATTAACATTGACCAGAAACTGGGCTAGCCATATAAATAGACTGGCTACAAGAACAAACCAGAAGCTCAGAATTCTGCGGCAAGTAACTCAGTGCTTCCTGTCTCCCCAAAGCCTATTCATCATCTACAAGACACTAGTCAGGAATGTGATGGAATACTCCCCACTTGTCTGGATGACTGCAGCTTCAATAGCACTCACAAAATTTGGCAACATCCATGGCAAAGGAGCCCACTTGATTGACACTCCATTCAGCTAATTTAGTGCGCATTCCCTTCAACATAATGGCAGCAGTGCATACAATATACAAGATTCAAGGCAGCAACTTACTAAGGTTCCTTCAACAACCCCTTCCGAGCACCTGACCACTGAGAATGATAAAGGGTGCATTGTCATAGGAATACCATCTACTTGTCATTTCGCTTCCAAGTCACATACCATCCTGAATTGCAATTATTCTTTCGCAGCTTAAGGGTCAATCCTGGAGCTCCTTTCCTAACAGCACAGGTTTCCAAATCAGATGGACTTCAGCTGTTCAAGAAGGCAGTCCGCCTCCCCATTTTCAAACGTACTTAGGGTTGGGCAATAAATCCTGGATTATTCAGCTTGTGAAAGGATAAAAAAAAGTCTCCATTGTTATGATGAAAAGATTGTTGCGGATCAATGTGTGTAGAGCCTTTATACCAAATTAAGAACACAGTCATTGCACCTTTCATAGTTTTACATGATAGCTACTAATTCTACCATATTTTGGCTAAAATATCACAAAATAACCTAAAATGCTCGAAAGCACACAGTTACTTACCTTCTCAGAATCCGTTCTTTCATTGTCAGCTATCATAGGTAATAAGATAGTCTCTGTGGCAATGTTACTGTAAAGGTGAGTTTTCTGCAGCCATGCAGCAGCCTGCAAAGTACTGTGCTTTTGTTTAAAAGAGCCACTCTAAAACCTCATGGTACATTAGCAACCTTAGAAATGTAATCTATCCTTGAACAAGAAAGCTGCGTTCAGAGGAATTTCTAGATCACAGAGTACCAGGAGAAGTTAGAGCAAAGATTGTATTGTATTCTATATTTACTTCAGCACACTAGATGTTGGAAGGTTGCAATAGGGGTCGGACCTCTCATGGCCCCTTCAAGAGGTTCTGGATGAAATGAAAGGAATGGATTGCAATGGGATGGACTTCTTTGCAAGTTCTGAAATGATCAGTGCTGCACTGCTGGAGGTGCCATCTTTTAGATGAATTTAAAAACCCAGGCACTTTCAGGTGCTGAAACAAAAAAAGTCCTATGACTTTATTTGAAGAAGAACAAAGAGAATTCTCTCTACTGAACCAAAGGAGCCTGAAGTTCTTGTAACCTGCAAGGTTATGGATTAGGTAACGGGTAGTAGGATTAGAACAGATCGCGAGTTTATTCAGCTGGTGCAGATACAATGGGCTGAAAGGTCTCTTTAACTTGTGCTTTAACTTTCCTACGTTTCTATGGTGCCCTGGTTAACATTTAGCTCACACCAGCATCCTTAAAACTAAGTGAAATTATCGCTTTGTTGAAGATGGGATCTTGCTCTTTGTAAATTTGGAGATACATTTTCTAAACTAGAAAAAGTACTTATTTGGCCGTAAAGCACTTTGAGTAGCCTTAAGGTTGTGAAAAAGCATTATTTAAATACAAATTCTTGCTTTTTCTCTTTCATGGGAAATAAGTTTATCAAAGTCAACCTGTTTCAGCCTGCTTGGGCATTAAATCACCGCGCTTCCAATAATTTAACACAAATTGATTAATTAGACAGGAAGTGAGCTGATCCAAAGAATCTCATGTGCCCCAGAATTTCCTCCCAGTCCACTGCCATAACGTTGTAGATTCTCTCTGGCATTCTGTCAAAATTGCAGAACCCAAGCATGATCTGTTTCGGGGAAATCCCTCCCTGACAGTCACAAAATTAGGCTCATTCTGCTTCTAATCTGGTGTTGGTCATTATTTCAAGAAACCTGAACTGGATTTTTTTGTTCCCAAGTGCTGATTCTGACGATTGCAAAAAACAAAACTCTGGTCCCAAAAGCATTGTAATATTATATAATGAATAATTTGAAGGTATTAGCTTCACAAAATAATGAACGTAAGTTCTACAACCCTTTACTACATCTTGAAGGTAGCTTGAAACGATATGACAGATACAATGTTACAACACTGTAGTTCTCATTCTCTGACCTATACCTCCTGTAAGTACAGATCCAAAATCAGATTGACTACTAAGTGTTGGACTCAGCAAAATTTTAATTTCTGGACCTTAAGTACAAAGTAATTACAATTGCAATCCTTTAATAGCCACTGATTATTTGCCAAGAACATTCTGTGCTAGTGCTATCAAAAATGTACCTCAGTGTGCAGAATTATGGAAATATTTAAACATAGAACAAGGCCTTTTGATACGTCATGTTTGAAACCCTCAGAATGCCTGATGTACTGACTGGCTAGTAAGTGCCTGAAAAGTTCAAGTTCAGTGAAAAATTGTTCAGCATTTGGAAACCTCCAAAAAAGCCTACAACTCTAACACACACTCACCTGAACAATTACTCAAGAACGTTAGAGGAATTAACATCTTCTGCAATTGCTGATTAAGTATAAAACTGCCCTCCCTTCAGCCCAGCTCTGACTCACTACTAGCCCCATGGTTTCCGGCTGACATTGTGACACCATCCTCACATGACCTGACCTTACCCGACCCAAACCCTGCACCAAGCATGTTCAACTAACTCAATGCCCTAAACCCACCCCTGGGACATAACACCCCCGACTTAACAACCCTTCCGACTTGAAATCCCCACAACACAACAGCTCTTGATTCATCACCACTACTCAATCATCACACCGACTCGACACACCTAACAGCTCTAACCATTCCTCACCACCCCTCAACCAACCAGACACTGACCGGTTTCAGCATGTCCTAACCCGGAACCCCCATTCAATTCCTCTGATGTCACCTGACATGAATGACCCCAAAGCCCTGATGCATCCTAAGTGGACCCTCCAAATCCAACCAAGGACACTATCAAGGCTTGAGCTGAAAAGTGGCAAATAATGGTCATGCCACATAAATGTGAGGTAATGGCCATCTTTAATAAGAGACAATTTAACCATCATCCTTTGACACTGAATGGCATTACCGTCATTGAATCCCCTGCCATCAATATCCTGCATTTACCATTAACCAGAAACTGAACTAAATATGGTGGCTACAAGAGTATGTCAGAGCCTAAGAATGCTGCAGCAAGTAACTCACCTCCTGACTCTCCAAAGTATGTCCACTATCTACAAGGCACAAGTCAGGAGTGTAAAGGAATATTCCCTATTTGCCTGAATGAGTGCAACTCCAAAAGCACAGGAGCTTGATGCCAGCCAAAACAAAACACCCTGTTTGATTGGCACCACATCCACATTCACTACCTCTACTACAATGCTAAATACTAGCAGTGTATTCCAACTAAAAGATATACTGCAAAAAAATCCCAAAGATCCATAGATAGCACCTTCCAAATGCATGACACTACGATCTAGAAGGACAAGGGCAACAGACGTAGGAACGTCTCCACCTCCAAGCCGCTCACCATCCTGATTTGGAAATAAAACAAACTTTGTTTTATCCGGCACCTACATCAACCGGACCTCTTGATATACCGGCAACAAGTTAATATCGCCAATACCGCGATCCACCGTGATATTCGAGTATTTACGCTAAGTAAAATATAACCGTGGCTTGTATAACCTTGCAAAACCGTTTTGTTACCTACTTTGTTTTTACATTGATTTTAGGAGGTGTGTTGAATTTTCTACACACTTTGAGGTATGTTCATGCCTCAAAGCTTCACTTGGCCAGGGTTTAACGCAGCAAAGCATATCCTCTTGATTATCCGTAATGTTTGATCAACCGGCACACTGCTGATTCGAAGGTACCGGTAAATAAAAGGTTTGCTGTATATCGTCGCTCCTTCAATGTCACTGGGGTCAAAATCCAGGAAATCCAACCCTAAGGGCATTGGAGGTCAACATACGGTGTATGGATTGCAGCAATTCAAGAAGGCAGCTCACCAAAGCCTTCCCAAAAGCAACTAGGGATGGGCAATAAATACAGGCCCAGCTGCGATGCTAATGTCCCACGGTGAATTTAAAAAATACCAGCAACTCCCCACTAACTAACCCCGTCCCACAAACTTACCTTGCACCTCACCGCCTCAACCACTCTACCCCCTCACTCACCAATCCTCCACCCTTCTACCTCACTCACCAGCCTGATCCCCAACACTCACTCACTTACCTCACAGTTAATTCCCTCACCCACTTACCATACAAACTTACCTTCTCTCTGTGGCTTCTTAAAGAGACTGTTAATAGTTACTTCCCTGAATATGGCAGTTACTGCTGAAAGAAATGAATAGTTTGGCCTCCAGTACTTCCCTGTGCTGGAAAGTTGTCACATCAGATAAGTTCTATGTTCCTCGGGAGTTTTGAATTGGAAGTTTGCATCTATAATGCAGAGGTCCGGTGCAGGATATCTGAAAGGGAGTAAAGTGGAAATCTGACTGTGATTTCTAGACATCAGAAGATGAATTCCAAAAAATCCAGTTCCCTCTTCTCTATCCAAATTGAAATGGTACGCATCATACTCGAAGGCAGGGTATTCTGTCACAGTCAGGTAAGAAGGATAAGTTGTGTCCCTTCTTTTTATCTCTCTCTTAGTTCAGCTTTTATTTTGGCCAATCACTTACGAGACTTCAATTAAAATGTAGTGCTTGTCAAAATTAAGATGCCAATTACCACAAGGTTTTATCAAATTAAAGAAAGAAGAGTCATTTTATTTACTGACGACAAGAGGAGAAGTGATATCCAGCACGCACAAACAAATGAGAGAGATCCTGGTACAGACAGGAAAATTTTAGGCTACAGTGTAGAAGTCCTTAGAATGCTTGAGATGTTAAATTTAGTTATTCAATGGCTGATTTGAATCCTTAATAGTAGCAGTACACGTAGATAACTTTGTGCTCTTGCTGTATGATTGTTTTCCCAATTTGTTTTCTCACCGGTTGCTGTCTTGTGAGATGATGAAGAGGCATGTAGGATTGAGCAAAAATCCCCAACATCTAAAATACTGGTAAAAAGCCTGAGCTCAGGCTGCAACAAGTACACATAGAGCCAGAATGATTTCAGTCTGGGACTATTGCTTACCCTGAAATTCCAAATTACACCTCCACGCTAAGAGAACAGTTCACCGAACCTCAGGATAGTCAGAACTGCAGATGCTGGAGTCAGAGATAAAACAGTGTGGAGTTGGATGAACGCAGCAGGCCAGGCAGCATCAGAGGAGCAGGAAAGTTGACATTTCGGGTCAGGACCCTTCTTCAGAAATGTGGGAGGGGATGGGAGCTCAAAAATAAATAAAGAGAGAGGAGGAGTGGGGCTGGGGAAGGTAGGTGGGATGGTGATAGGTGAGTGCAGGTAGGGAATGATGGAGAATGGTCATTGAGGTGGGAGGAGTGGATAGGTGGGAGAGAAGATATTTTTCTATTTATTTGTGGGATGTGGGCGTCACTGGCTGGCCAGCATTTCTTGGCCATCCCTAGTTGCCCTTGAGAAGGTAGTGGTGAGCTGCCTTCTAGAACTGCTGTAGTCCACCTGCTGTGGGTAGACCCACAATGCTATTAGGGAGGAAATTCCGGGATTTTGACCCAGCAACAGTGAAGGAACGGCAATATATTTCCAAGTCAGGATGGTGAGTGGATTGGAGGGGAACTTGGAGGTGGTAGTGTTCCCATATATCTGCTGCCCTAGTCCTTCTAGATGGAAGTGGTCGTAGGTTTGGAAGGTGCTGTCTGCGGATCTTTGATGAATTTCTACAGTGCATCTTGTAGATAGTACACACTGCTGCTACTCAGCGTCGGTAGTGGAGAGAGTGGATGTTTGTGGATGTAGTCCCAATCAAGCAGGCTGCTTTGTCCTGGATGGTGTCAAGCTTCTTGAGTGTTGTTGGGGCTGCACTCATCCAGGAAAGTGGGGAGTATTCCATCATACTCATGACTTGTGCTTTGTAGATGGTGGACAGGCTTTGAGGAGTCAGGAGGTGAGTTACTTGCTGCAGTAGTCCAAGCTTCTGGCCTGCTCTTGTAGCCACTGTGTTAATGTGGTGAGTCCAGTTGAGTTTCTCGTCACTGGTAATCCCCAGGATGTTGATAGTGGGGGATTCAGTGATGGTAACACCATTGAATGTCAAGGGGTGGTGGTTAGATTTTCTCTTATTGCTGATGGTCATAGCCTGGCATTTGTGTGGCGCGAATGTCACTTCCCACTTGTCAGCCCAAGCCTGGATATTGTCCAGATCCTGTTGCATGTGAATATGGACAGCTTCAATATCTGAGGATTCACGAATGGTGCTGAACATTGTGCAATCATCAACGAACGTCCCCACTTCTGACCTTATGATGGTGGGAAGGTCATTGATGAACCAGCTGAAGATGGTTGGGCCTAGGATATTACCCTGAGGACCTCCTGCAGAGATTTCATGAAGCTGAGATGACTGACCTCCAACAACCACCACCATCTTCCTGTGGTCAGGTATGACTCCAACCACTGGAGAGTTTGCCCCCGATACTCATTGATTCCAGTTTTGCTCGGGCTCTTTGATTCCACATTCAGTCGAATGCAGCCTTGATGTCAAGGGCTGTCACTCTCACCTCACCTCTGGAATTCAGCTTTTTTGTCCATGGTTGAACCAAGGCTGTAATGAGGTCAGGAGCTGAGTGGCCCTGGTGGAACCCAAACTGAGCGTCACTGAGCAGGTTATTGCTGAGCAGGTGCTGCTTGATAGCACAGTTGATGACACCTTCCATCACTTTACTGATGATTGAGAGTAGACTGATGAGCGGTAATCAGCCGGGTTGGATTTGTCCAGCTTTTTGCGTACAGGACATACTTGGGCAATTTTCCACATTGTTGGCTAGATGCCAGTGTTATAACTGTACTGGAACAGCTTGGCTAGGGGAGCGGCAAGTTCTGGAGCACAAGTCTTCAGTACTATTGCCAGAATGTTGTCAGGGCCCGTAGCCTTTGCAGTATCCAGTGTCTCCAACTATTTCTTGACATGGAGTGAATCGAATTGGCTGAAGACTGGTATCTGCAATGCTGGGGACAACTGGAGGAGGCCAATATGGATCATTCACTCAACACTTCTGGCTGAAGATTGCTGTGAATGCTTCAGCCATGTCTTTTGCACTGATGTGCTGGGCTCTTCCATCATTGAGAATGGGGATATTTGCGGATACTGCTCCTCCAGGGATTTGTTTAATTGTCCACCACCATTCATGACTGGATGTGATAGGACTGCAGAACTTAGATCTGATACATTGGTTGAGGGATCGCTTAGCTCTAACGATCACTTGCAGTTTTTGCTGTTTGGCATGCAAGTTGTCCTGTTTGGTGGCTTCACCAGGTTGATACCTCACCTTCAGGTATGGCTGGTGCTGCTCCTGGCGTGCCCTCCTGCACTCTTCATTGAACCAGGGTGATCCCCTGGCTTGATAGTAATGGTTTAGTGGGGGATATGCCAGGCTATGAGGTTACAGATTGTGCAATTCTGCTGCTATTGATGGCCCACAGTGCTTCATGGGTACCCAGTCTTGAGTTGCTAGATCTGTGCGAAGTCTGTCCCATTTAGCATGGTGATCGTGCCACACAGCACGATGGAAGTTATTCTAAATGTGAAGGCGGGACTTCGTCTCCACAATTACTGTGCGATGGTCACTTATACTGACACTGCCATGGACAGATGCAACTGCAGCTGTCAGGTTGGTAAGGATGAGGTCAAGTATGTTTTTCCCTCTTGTTGGTTCCCTCACCACCTGCCACGACCCAGTCTAGCAGCTATGTCCGTTAGGACCCGATCAGCTCGATCAGTAATACTGCTGCTGAGCCACTCTCGATGGTGGACATTGAAATCCCCAAAGCAGAGTACATTTTTTTCCCTTGCCATCCTCACTGCTTCCTCTAACTGTTGTTCGACATGGAGGAGTACTGATTCATCAGCTGAGGGAGGACGGTATGTGGTAATCACCGGGAGGTTTCCTTGCCCATGTTTAACCTGAAGCCATGAGACTTCATGGGGTCCGGAGTCAATGTTGAGGACTCCCAGAGAAACTCCCTCCTGACTGTATACCACTGTACCGTCCCCTCTGCTGGGTCTGTCCTGCCGGTGGGACAGGACATATCCAGGGATGGTGATGGTGGTGTCTGGGACATTGTCTGTAAGGTATGATTCTGTGAGTATCACTATGTCAGGCTGTTGCTTAACTAGTCCGTGGGACAGCTCTCCCAGTTTTGGTACTAAGCCCCAGATGTTAGTGAGGAGGACTTTGCAGGATCAAAAGGACTGTTTCTACCTTTGTCTAGTTCGATGACAGGTGATCCGTCCAGTTTCATTTCTTTGAATATTTGTAGCAATTGGTCCAACTGAGTTGCTTGCTAGGCCATTTCAGAGAGTAGTTGAGAGCCAACCACATTGCTGTGGGTCTGGAATCACATGTAGGCCAGACCAGGTGAGGGTGGCAGATTTTCTCCCCTGAAGGACATTAGTGAACCAGATGGGTTTCTCCTGACAATCAGCAATGATTTCATGGTGATCAGTACATTCCTAATTCCAGACATTTTTTTTTTTTGAATCCCACCATCGGCCATGGTGGGATTCGAACCCAGGTCCCCAGAACATTAGCTGGGTTTCTAGATTAATAGCCTAGCAATAATGCCACTAGGCCATTGCCTACCCTTGACAGGTTTGACAGGTTCTGTCAGGTCAAGAAGGTGGGGATTAGAGGGAGGGTTGGTCATGGAATGAGGCCGGGGTTGGGGAGATTTTGCAATCCACGTTTAGGCCATTGGGCTGTAGGCTCCCGAGGCGGAATATGAGGTGTTGCTCTTCCAGTTTCTGGGTGGCATCGTTGTGACACTGGAGGAGGCCCAGGATGGACACGTCACCCAGGGAGTGGGAGAGGGAGTTGAAGTGGTTTGTGACTAGAAGGTGTTGTCCTTTGTCACAAACAGAGTGCAGGGGCTCTACAAAACAGTCTCTGCCTCCACTTGGTCTCACTGAAGTAGAGGAAGCCACAGCGGGAATAGCGGATGCAGTAGACCATATTAGCAGACGTGCAGGTGAACCTCTGTCTGATGTGAATGAAGGTGAGTGGGGAGGTGTAGGGGCAGGTGTAGCACTTCCTGCAGTTGCAGGGAAAGGTGCCTGGGGTTAGTGGGGAGTGTGGATGACGGAGCCGTGGAGAGCGCAGTCCCTATGAAAGGCAGATAGGGCTGGGGAGGGAAATATATCTTTGGTTGTGGGGTCGGATTGTAGGTGAGGGAAGTGGTGGAGAATGATACATTGGATACAGAGGTTGATGGGGTGATATGTGAGGACAAGGCGGATTCTGCCCTTGTTTTTGCTGCAGGGAGGGGAAGTGAGGGCTAATGTGCGGGAAATGCGAGAGATGTAGTTGAGGGCATTTTCGTCCACCGAAGGGGAGAGGTTGCGGTCCTTGAGAACATCTGGGATGTTTGGGAGTGGAACGCCCCATCTTGGGAGCAGATGCGGCAGAGGCAGAGGAATTGGGAGTAAGGGCTCGCATTCTTGCAGGAGGGTGGCTGAGAGGAGGTGTAGTCTAGGTAGCTGTGGGAGTTGGTAGGCTTGAAATAGATGTCGGTTTTGAGGTGATCACCAGGGATGGAGACAGAGAGGTCCAGGAAGGAGACGGAGGTACCGGACATGGTACTGGTGAACTTGAGGTTGGAGTGGAAGGTCTTTGTAAAGTTGATGAACTGTTCATCACTGGGAGCATGAGACGGCGCCGACACAGCCATTGATGTAGCCGAGGAAGAGGTGGGGGATAGTGCCAATGTAGTATTGGAAAAGGGATTGTTCTACGGATCTTACGAAGAGCCAGGCATAGCTTAGGCCCACGCGGGTTCCCATGGCAACCCCATTAGTCTGTAGGAAGTGGGAGGAGTTGAAGGAGAAGTTGTTAAGGGTAAGGACAAGTTCGGTTAAGCGGATGAAGATGTCGGTGGAGGGGGCCTGGTCAACCAAACCTAAAACTCTGGACCAAACAGATACCAAACATTCAACTTCACTCAAAATACATTCACATATACTCTTAACTATCAGATACAGCTATTTCCCCGGCAGCTATTACCCAGAAAAAGAATTCCAACAGCTTTTCCCCAACAGCGATCCCCACAGTTATCCCCATGAGCAGTTCCAACAAATTATCTCCAGATGAGTTCCAGAGCCATAACCAAGGCAATATTTTAAAGCACTATCTCCAGAAGGGAGATCCCGACAGCAATTCCAAGAGCTATCAACACAGGCCTGTTCTGAACCAGGAGAACCAACAGCTACCGAACACTACAAGCAGACTGAAGAACCAACAAACTCTGAAAAACGACTGACCCATTTAACACCACAAGGCCTCTGACACATCCCGAGGTGAAACCCTGGCCTGAAAAATCAGCAGAAATTAACCTACCTGGTAGATCCAATATGTGTCCTACTGCATTAGCGGATTCAACCCTGACTGAAGACCTGTGCAGTCCAAAGTCTGGCCCAGGCGCCAGTACACAAATGGAACAGCCAGCTGCACTTCAAAACTGCATTATCCTCAGTGGTGAACTTATACTTCCAAGACCACAAAGTTTCTGATCTAGCTAGCAGGGAGGGTAAGGCGGGTGGTCACAGTGCATTAGGACTGCAAGGGTACGAAGCCTAATTAAAGATTCTGTAATTAAAACTGTTGTTTTTAGGTTGTAATAGTGTTTAATCTAGCTAATAGTGCATTTAATAGTATTACTGACCTCCATAAATTTGATTGTGTAAATTTCTTGTTTATTGCATTTATGTATATTTATTGTATTATAGTTTTGTACTTAAAATAAACACAAGGTTCTTTTGCCCTGAAACACCTGTTTACTGCCTTCTTCATTTCACATTCCCTGAATAAGTCCAGTGTCTGGAAGCAGGAATCTGGGGTGATTCAAATCACTTAAAAATCAGAAAATTACTGATGGCAAACCAAAATCCTGCAGGCACCAGTGAGAAGGAGACTGAGAGAGAGTAAACCTTCCAGCTTCTGCTAAATAAAATCAAAATACTATAGATGTTGTAAATCTGAAACAAACATAGAGCATGCTGGTCTGCCAGCATCCATAGAGAGAGAAAAACAGTGTTATCATTTTGAGTGCGGTATGACTCTTCTTCAGAACTCCTCATTGTTGTTGAATCTTATTTCTTTGGCAAGGTCAGGAACACAAGTCTGCAGTACTACCGCAGGAATGTTGACAGGGCCAACAGTCTTTGCAGTCTCCAACAGCTCCAGCTGTTTCTTGACATCATGTGGTGCGATTGATTTGGCACAAAACTGACATTTGTGATGTTGGAGACCTCTGGAAGAGGCAGAGATGCATCATCCACTCAGCGCGTCTGGCTGAAGATTGTTCTGAATACTTCAGCCTTATCTTCTTCCCTGACGTGCTAAGTTCCCTCATTATTGTGGATGCGGATGTTTGTAGAGCCTTGTCTTCCAGTGGGTTATTCAATTGTCCATCACATTCATAACTGCAATACTGCAGATTTTTGATCTGATCTTCTCAGTACAGGTCTGCTGTCTTATTAAGGACTTAATCTAGCGAGTTTTTACTGTAGGCAAGGAAATCCTTCCTTAGATATGGAAACCAAAACTGGACACAGTACTGCAGTAGTGGTGTCTTCAAACTTCTATATAATTGTAACAGTACTTCCTTTCTTGTGTGTAAATCCCCTTGGGTCAATTCTGGACTTCTGCACATATCAGGGAAGTTCTGCCTCTGACAACTGTCAACTGTTCAATTGGCCAGTATCTGTCTACCCAGCATCTGTCTGCCCCTGAATAAAACAACAACTATCAGTGAGTCTGCACTCAGTCTGGCGTGTTGTCCCACTAACAAACATCAGACTGTTCATTGGTTTGAGATTGGGCTTCTGCCTCTATTTGAGAAGTCCCACCTCCAGGAATTGTCATCCAAACAAATGGCCAGCATCTGAAGACCTAGGAGTCTCTCCCACATTGCGCCAATCTTCAGTTTATCAGGACAGATTCATTTGCTGCATTACTCCCAGCTCCTGCTCCAGTCAGAATGTGCTCACCATTCAAGAGACCCAAGCTACCTTGAAGTGGGGTTGGTTAGCTTTAGTTGGTACTACAAAGTTACTGTTGATGATGCTGATGTGTGAAGTCAATGAACAATGCCATTAGTAATGGCTCTACAGGCTATTTAGGCAGTCCTTTCCAAACCCATGACCACCACCATATCAAAAGGCAAGGTTAGCAGATGAATACGAACATTACAAACTGCAATTTCCCCATCAAGTTGTTCACTATCTCAACTTGGAAATATATGACAATCCCTTAAGTGTCACTGGATTAAAATCCTGGAACTCGCTCCCGAACAGCATTGTAGGCCTATCTACAGCAAATGGATCTCAGCAGTTCAAGAAGGTAGGTCATCACCAACCTCTCAATGCTAACTCAGGATGGGTGATAAATGCTGGTCCTTTCAGCAATGCCCACATTACCATGAATGAATAAAGAGATAAAGAAAAAAGCTTTCAATATTCCAAATGGAAAGGAATACCATGAAAGGGCTAATGGCCCATATTTCAAGGTTATTAGTTCGTGAAAGAAAAGTCTCTTTGGTGTCTATTTTATGATTAAGGAGATTTATTGTTTGTAATTACTATACATATATTATTTGTACTCAGTGTTGTTCATCAATCTTGTAATGCTCAGTAGACATGAGTAATGATTTGTCATTTGAGGATTTTCCAGTCATTCACCATTAAAAGAGGTGGACTTCTGCAAAGTTTATCTTAATTATTCTCTCACTGCACTTCTCCTTTCACTTAAACTCTTGTTCAAAATATACTCTTTACCCACAGCCATGCCTACATGTGAATTCCTTCATGATCTTTCTATTTCCATCTGCTCAAGGCCATTTATGATAACTCCTCTCGACACCTCACAAAGGGCATCATCCTCGCCCCTTTCAACTGCACTTCCAGCAAAAGCCAGGAAGGAAACCAAAAACTAACCATTACATCTCTTACAATAGCTCTTTCAAGCTTCAGCTTTCAAACTTCTGGTATTCCATCTACCACAATGCAGCAGCTGATCTGCAATGCTATTCTATCAACTTCATTTTTATTGAACTTGTCACCAAAAAAAAAATATTCTATTGCAGGCTGTCTGTTCTACCTGACATGGTTTTTATTCTTGATTCCACAAGTCCAAAGTTGCAAATTTTAGTGTATTGGGTGCCCACTAGTAAGACTCGAATTCCAGATCCTGTTGGAATCAAGCTCATTAGTTTCACTCTTCTCATCAAATCTGCCCACTCTTCCAGGATCATCCTGGAAAGTATAGATGGCCACCTGCTCTTTTTTCTACATCAACCATTTTTTTTTAAACTTCACAGAACCGTTGAACTGTTACAGCGCAGAAGTAGTCCATGCTGTCTGTCAGCACAACTTAAAAGCTCCTGCTCAATTATCCACCTGAAAGTTCTTCTTCCTGCAGGGATCTCCAGGCTGCATGCATGGCAGGTTCATATGGAATTGCAAGTCACACATATGGAATTGGAATATCGACTGTGCATGAGCTTCCCAGCAGCTGCATGACCATGCAGCTTACAAGGAACGTTGGCCCTGCTTTCCAGTCTTTCCCCACAGCCTTGCAAGTGTTTATTGTTTAGGAGGCTACCCAGTTCCATTTCAAAATCCATGATTGAATCTACCTACATCACAATCTCAGTGCCAGTTTTTTTACCACTGTCTGAATAGATGCCATCATTGGTTCTTTTGCCAAACTTTAAATGCATGTTTTCTGTTTCTAGACCCTTCCATTAAGAGGAGCAGTTTCTCTCTATATGCAACATTTAGATCTTTCAAGATTTTGAATACTTCAATTGATTTTCCTCTCAACCTTCTTGAAGAACAACCCCAGTTTCTCTACGTATTGACATGAATGACATCCTGTAGACAATGTAGGAAAATGATGTTGTCATTGAAGGTCAGCCATGCTCTCAGTGAATGGTGGTGTGAGCTCAAAGGGTTAAATGGTGTACTTCTGCTCCTATTTCTTATGTTCCTGCGTCCATTCCCAGAACTATTCCACTTTCTTGGCTCATTTTCGCTGCCAACAACCGTGAGCATCCTATGAACAGTTTTGTCACTAGTATTGAGATTATCTACTTAGCTGTGCTAACTCACTTGTCCTCCAAGTCAAACCTGATTCAAAATTACCCTCTAACAGAACCTATAGACAGTTTATTTTCTAATTTCTCTACAATCTCCCTCTTGTCTACTCTGAAGTCAGTTTACCCAGAAGATCAACTTACTCTCAGCAACAATGAGAAAATAATATTGCTTCAAAGGGGTCTGCACATCCATATTAGTAAAAATCTCCATGGACATATCACTAAAAAGAGACTGTGAAATAAATAAGATCCAGAATTTATTATCTTTTAATGCTCCATTAACACAAAGGAGCATATTAATCTCTTTAGTATTCTCAACTCGGAGTTTTGTGAAGCAGCAATGCATATTGGAAATTTGGGAATGTACCTGATTCACAGGGCTATTTAATACCTGCGACAGGATTACAGGGACATGAATCACACATGAGCATGACAGTAACCGTTAAAACTCTGACAGGTGCAGGTACAAAATGCAGCTGAAAAGAAAATTGGCTAGACAAGGAATAGGGTGCTTAATATGTCCAAGGCTGTTCCCTGATTTTCTGATTCCCCCGACACCCATTCTGCATGAGCAGGACCACTGCAATTGAGTTAATTTATGCACATTGTAGAAGCTATTGTGTACAATTTGTATACAATGTGAAGATTTACTTGCTCTGCCAGATGTCTTTCTATAGTGATTCATCTTGAGTTAAGGGCTATCCACTTAATCAAAATACAGATAGAGTTACTGTGCAATGAAATGAATTGTGGTTGGCAGATCTTTAACCTTGACCCATACAGTCACAAGAAGAGTGCTGCAATATGCCATAACTCATTAATGTCCTCGTAGCAATTGTCTCTCTCAGTGTGGTATTGCCATCCAATGTACTGCAGCTTGGAACAGTTAGATTCATGAAGCCAGTTGTAATATGAAGATGAAATACAAGAACCTTGAAACAGATAGTTCATCATGGATTCCATCACACAGTATTTACCAAGAGAGAAAAAGAGATTTGATCCCTATTAATGCACTAAGCGAAATTTTATGAATTCCTGCTTCTGGTGAACAGCTTCATCAGCCTGGAATACACAAAGGAGTTTGGGGAATAATTGATGAAAAATTATGGGGTACATAAAACTGAATTTCCAGCATGCATGGACAAAAGTACATACCATGAGTAAAATTCACTAAATTACCATTATCTGTAAATTTTTAACGTAAGGTATTTTTGTCTGCTATTGGGGAAGTCAAAGTTGGGTGACATGGGTGGATTTTATATGGCAAGTTAGTGGGAAATGGCATAGGGTAGGTCAGGGCTGATTGTTCAGCTTTGGGACTGTCAAGGCAGTTGTGTTTGTAGAGAGATGGTTCTGGTGATTGGAGATGGGGAGGTGTCAGGGATGCAAGCCGGTTTGGAGTCAGTGTAAGGGAATTTTGGTGGGGATGGGAATTGGGGGTTGAGTTGGGTCTGTGATGGGTTGGGGCTAAGGAAGATTTTGCTTTCTATGGGTATTCTAGAGGTCAGGAGGGGTAATCTCGAGGGAAAAGTGCTGGGGCGGTGGGAGTTGGGGGAGATATGTTGGGGGAGTAGTAGGGGTCGGGTGGGGCATGTGAAGACTGCAGAGTATGGCGACAATGGTTGTGGTTCAGGGATCAGATTGGGTCATTGGATTTTGGATTTGGAGTTTTCCAATTAGATCAGGGTATATAGGGTGTTGGGTTGGGACTGGCATTGATACAATGGCAGGAGGGTGAGGATTTGCTGTCTGTAGTGGAGGGGTCACTGAGGATAGTCATTGAGTCACTGGTTATTTAGGAGCATCTATCTTATATTTAACTAGGATTTAGAGTAGATTTAATGTCCTTTTAATAATTTTTCCTGGCTAAGTAATCTGGTAAGTCAGACATTGTGTAATGTCTCATCAGAAGTTTCAACCTCCCAGGTGTGCACCGCAGAATCAGTTGTGTTGGGATTTCTTCATGTTGCACAAATACTCAATGCTCCCTATTGTTATACCAGGACCCCAGAGGAATTTTCCCAATTTGTTACAACCCAAATTGTTAAGCTCTCATATTAGATAATTATGATCAGAAACCCCAAGTCAACCTCTGTGACATGCTCTTATCTGACACTTAAATCAGGCAGGTCCACTATATTCCTAGCCACTATCGATAAATAGCCAGCAGCTTGGTTACTATTGGAACTTTGTGGATGAGCCTATTATTTGTTGAATGGGACCAAATGCCTTGTAAGGAAAGACAGTCTTAAAAGGAAGCCCAATTTCCAACAGCTCCTAATTTTTACCATCAGAACTGTTCATATGAGGCTGCTTATCAAAGTCAACTTCAAGTATTTCCACAATCAGGTCCTTTATCTTTGATCTAATTACAATCATGTAACTACTCAAGAGGATCCTAGTGTGAATGTTTATCCCAACCTCTCACTGAGAACTCACATTGCTCTAGAATCAGTTCATTCTAGGTCTTCTTAATCAAGCTGTTCAGAGGTGTTATGCCACACCTTGGGAGTAGATAAATCTTGAATACAGGCTTTCTGGCCTGGTGTTGGAGACATTACCACTGTGCCACAGGAGCCTTAATCAGTCATTCTACTCTATTGTATTTGCAGCACAATTTCAACTTGAAGAGGATTGTCTATCCATGTCAATTCACTTCCCCAAGAATGCAATGTTGTAACAAAAGGCTGTTTCCAACCGGTGCACTGTCTGAGTAGAGTTGGTTGTTTATTTGCCTCACTGTCAGATGCTTCACCAATCCTCACCTACTCCCAGCTATATCACAAATATTGGTTTGCTGTATATCTAATTTTACACAAGATCTATATTTCTGACAACTTATTGTCAGTGCAAAGTAGGCATACCTCATACAAAACCTTGTTTCTGAATACTTAAATTGGATGAGCAGAATATCTAAAACATGATTAGGGAAAAGTGATCTGAAGTCGAATTTTACCAGTGGCTCACCATTCCCAATGCTGGGCGCGAAGTAATTATGCTGTCTTAGTTTTTCCTGTTTTTGCCCACTGGATGCAAATGCAAGAAATGTGTGTGATTGCATAGTGGAGGAATGTTTTCAGTGTTGAAATCTACCAGCTGAAAATTAAGAAGCTACAGGCCTGCTATCAATGAGATTCTGCAACTCGGAGGAAAGATTAGAGAAAAAGACTACGATAAAGAAGAATTTTTTCACTCAATGGACGTGACTGTATGGGATTCTCTACCCCAAAGGGTTGTGGAAGCTCCATCACAGACTTGTTCATAACAGACATTCATAGGTTTCTGGAGTCGAATGACATTGATGGATATGGCGATGCTGCAGGAAAATGGATCTGATCAGTCATGATCTAAAATGGTCTGGAATCATCCAGCAGGCCTAATGAGTTGAATGATCTATTCTTACTCCTATATTTGTATGTCCTGTGTTTTGGATCGTGTCAACATCTTTCCTGCTGAACTCCATTGCTATTAACAATGGAATTATGGAGTAGGCACACTGTAGGTGGCACGTGTGCTTTTCAAAATTAAATTTCACATGTAAATACTTTTCATTACATCCATTTTACTTTATTCATTTGTGCATCATAATTATTTATTTACACTATCTCAGTCAGAGACCTAACTGTATTTGTATGTGACCTGGGAGTTGACACACATTCTTGGTGATGAAGGAGTTTGGGATAATTCCTTCAATGTGGGAGAAACATTGTTTCTTGCTCACTTTTTACTGAATGCTCAAATCCAGTTTTACATTTGCCAATTTGTAAGACATGGCTAGACATTTTTTCCCTTATATACATTGCAAAGGATATTAGCCAAATCATTCTTAGCAAGGATGATTGAAATGTAATAAGTGAGCTTGTAAATGCTCTGCCAGCCAACCACATGAGATGAACCCACATTTGGGCATTGTTGACCCTGCCATTTAGACACCTCATTTTCATAACATGATTGATTTCCCTATCAACATGCCACCACACCCAATGTGTCATGCCCTTCCCACCTCACTTCTCCCTGTCTTTGACCCCACTCTCTGTCTTTCCTTGGATCATGCTTCCACTTTTTCAACAACTAACCCGCCATGAGCCAACCCCTTCAATGTTCACTCTTTCTGGTCCTAGCCCTCAATCCCAGCAGATCCCTCATTAAGGGCATTACGTGTCCACATACAGCACATGGGCAGCAGCGGTTCAGGAAGGCAGCTCAACACCACCTTCTGAAGTGCAACTAGGGACAGACAGTAAAATGCTGGCCCAGCCAGCAACACCCATATCTCATGAGTGATACAACAAAAATTCTCCAGTTGCCCGTCTATCAGCAAAACAAAACTGCAGACCTCACACACAGCTGTAGAAAGTTGAAAGGTGCATATTAATTTTGAAAGTCTTATGGGTCGCTAACTTCATTTTGAAGGTGGGGTGTTATTTTAAAATGTTTCATGCTAATTAGCATTCATGTAATGCAAATCTGTTAGAATTATAATGCAATAGAATTGCTTGAGACTTGCCTTGTCAGATATATAGCACTTAATCTCTGCGTCTCAACCTGCCGTCAGGAAATTACATGTCACCTGATGCAGTCACTCTGAAGACCACATTTCCTCTTCTTGCAGGCTCCATAAAATGCCTTCATCCAGCAAATGCCACCCTCCCAACATGACAACCATCACCACCACCACCATCAGCGCTACCACCCTTACCACTTTCTGAGATTAGGGCAACACTGAATTTCAGCATGACCTTTGTTATTTGTCAGTTAGAAGAAAGCTAAAACAAAAATAGAAAGAAAAAGAGAGCTGCGTGAATTAATGGGCAAGGAGAGGCTAAGCTATCCTATTATTTACCTTAATCAAGCAAGCAGTGTCTCATCGAATGAATTTGGCATTTTTAAATAATAACATCAAATTATGACATTATTATGATTTTGTTACTTCACTCAGTCCTTGCTATCCACTCAGGATAAAGAGATGGACTTCCCATGGAGGACAAAACAAAATGGATACTGCTCCTAAGTACTTGCCCCTATGTACTGCAAAGAACAGTGCATTGTTTATTGAGGCAAACTGCATGTGGAAGTGAATAAAACAATGGGAAAAATTCAAGAGGGGGTCTTGGACCCAACTGTCCAGTACGCAGATCCACAGGTAGCAAAGCCAGACTAACAAGGACTGAGTGTACTGATTTGAGACTTGGTCAAGATTTGTTTAATTCATTAATTTGCAAATAATGTGGGAAATTCAGGTTTAACTATTGTTGTGTTTGACAGTTTTCTTTATATGGATGTGCATGATGTTACTTTAAAAATAATTGCTCTCAAAGCAATGAGGTTGACAGCCTGAGTCGTATCAAAAAAATAGTACGATTTAGCAGATTCAATAGTGTCCGAATGTTCTCATTTTAGACTGATGCATGGCTGGAAACAAAGATGATTTAATTTGTATCCTTGACACTGAAACCTATTAACTCAAAGACAAGATGCATTCACTTGAAAAAGAATGCGAATATGATTTGGAGAGACATGAAAGACAGTGGGAATAAGACAAGCAAAGGAGACAGGCAAAGGTAATAACTTTTCTCAATTAAAAATGCAAGTTCCAATGCTTCTTTCTGCATTGCTTCACTATCACAAAATGTACGTTTTCTTTCAAGCTTAGTGTGCATTTTATGGTATCATAGCAGAATTTTGCTTAAGTTAAATGTTTCTAAACTAATTCGCTCTTATTAAGTTTCTAGGAAATTATTTTGGAAAAGCATACATCTAAAGAAAACAAAAAAATACAAAAAATACAAAAAGAAGTGAAGGAGAGTTTTTTTTATAATGATGGAGGAGAGATATTTTTTCAATAGAGAGATAATAGGCACTGCAGATGCTGGAGAATCTGAGATAACAAGGTGTAGAGCTGGATGAAATTTCTGATGAAGGGTCCAGGCCCGAAACGTCGGCCTTCCTGCTCCTATGATGCTGCTTGGCCTGCTGTGTTCATCCAGCTCTACACCTTGTTATCTCTATTTTTTCAATGGAGTTTTTTTTCAATGGAGTTTATTTTTCCAGTTTTGATCTGCAGAGGGATTTCTTTTTTTGACAAAAAATCTATGCAAAAAATACGTGAAGAAGGAGAGATTGCTTATATACAAAGCTTGAGGTGCCTACGCGTGGACAGCTCAAGAGAGAGTTCTTCTTTTTAACCAGGGATTGAAAGCTGAACACTGGATTTTTTGAGGAGGAGTTCTTTTATCGTTTAAATGAAAACCAAAAGAACTGCGGACTCTGTAAATCAGGAACAAAAGTAGAATTCGCTGGAAAAGCTCAGCAGGTCTGGCAGCATCTATGAAGAAAAAGTCAGATTTAATGTTTGTGTCTGGTGACCCTTCCTCAGAACTGAGGAAAATCCTTCGAACAGTTCTAAGAAAGGGTCACTGGACCCGAAACGTTAACTCTGATTTTTTCTTCGCAGATGCTGCCAGACCTGTTGAGCTTATCCAGCAACTTCTGTTTTTGTTCTTTTTCATTTGTTCAGCTAAGTGTTTGATTTCTTTTTCATAATTACATGTTTCATTTTTTTCCTATTTTTGGCATGCTTAATATTAAATCTTTGGGTAAGGAAAAGTAGTTTATTTTTAATATATAAAGTGCTATTGAAAGTTCTTCTTTTAAGATTTAATGTCACTGAGGACATACAAGAAACACTGCATGTGATGGCTAGTTGATTTAGAGAAATGATCACACAGCAGGATCAGTCAGATAAGATGGCTGACTGTTAGGAAAGGTAAGAAAGCAGTTCAGAAGTCTCCTGCAGCTATTCCTGTCTCAAACAGCTATTCCATTTTGGGTGCTGTTGAAGGGATAGTCTCTCAGAGAAAAATAGAAGTGGTAGCCAGATCTTGGGTACTAACAATGAATCTTGCTTTAAGTGGGGTTTGTCAAGATTTAAAAGAATAATTGTTATAGGGGACTCTCCTTTTATGGGCACAGACAAGGGATTCTGTGGCAGTAAGTTGTAATCTAGGATAGCGTAACGCCTTCCTGGCACCTGGGCTAAGGACATCTCAGATTGTTTGAAGAATATAGGTGAAGGGGAGAGTGAGAGCTGAATGCAGCCCATATAATGTGATATTAGGCCTAGGAGTACGTGGGAATGTGCTAAAAGCAACCCATGTCATAACAGGATGGGTGTGGGAGTGGGTAAAAAACATGGTAGGACAGAATTGGGCTCTGAAGTTATTGAATTTGATGTGAAGTCCGAGGGGTTGCAGGGCCCTCAAGCGGAAAATGAAGTGTTGGTGTTCTCCACCTATAATCTTTCCACAGAAATGTACCAAGCTTCCAGTTGCCTGTCACTTCAGCAGACCACTGTGTTCCCATGCCAACGTTTCTGTCGCAGGCCTGCTGAGGTGTTCCACTGAACATCAGAGCGAGTGAGAAGCCGGAAGCTGTTGTACACATTTGTAAGAATAATATAGCTAGGGAAGGGTTAAAGCTTTGCAGAATGAATATAAGGGGTTAGGTAGAAAGTTAAAAAACAGAATTTCAGAAGTAGTAATCTCTGGTTTACTTCTGGTGCCAAGTTCTAATGAGGGAAGGAATAAAAGGATAGGGGAGATAAGTCAATGGCTGAAGAGGTGGCACAATCTGAAGGGATTCACTTTCTTGGATCATAGGGATCTCTTTTGGGACAGAAAAGACCTGCTCAAAAAGGATGGATTTCACCAAAACTGCAAAGGGACCAATGCCCTGGCAGGCAGCTTTATTAGTTATATTTCGGGAGCCTGTAAACATTTAGACAGGGAGGGTGGGGGCTTCCTAAGTAACAGTGAAAATAGGAAGAAACATGAGGATGGTTCTGAATCAGCAAAGAGCAAGTTGGTTAGAAAAGACAGACAAGAGCAAGTCAGAGATCAAAGTAACTCTGAAGAATTAAACTGCATTTATTTCAATGTGGAGGTCATACGGTAGCAAAAACAAAGTTGCTGGAAAAGCTCAGCAGGTCTGGCAGCATCTGTGGAGGGGAAAACAGAGTTAACGTTTCGGGTCCAGTTCTGAGGAAGGGTCACCGGACCTGAAATGTTAACGCTGTTTTCTCCTCCACAGATGCTGCCAGACCTGCTGAGCTTTTCCAGCAACTTTGTTTTTGTTCCTGATTTACAGCATCTGCAGTTCTTTTGGATTTTATTTAGGTCATACTGTAGGGTTGATGAACTTAGGGCATGTATGGGAATGTGGGACTGGGACATTGTCATTACTCGGAAATCTAGCTAAGGGAAGGACAGGGCTGACAGCTCAATGTTCTGGGTTTTAGATGTTATGGAAGGATAGAAAGGGAGGCAAGAGAGAATGGGGGGCAGGTGGCATTTTTGATTAAGACAAACATTACTGTATTTAGAGAAGACATCTCTGAGAGATCATTGAGAGAAAATATATGGAATGAAACAAGAAATAAGAAAGGGATGATCACCTTGATGGGATTGTACTATAGGCCCTCCAAGAGTCAGAGTGAAATTGAGTAACAAATATGAAGAGAGATGACCAAGATATATACGAATAATACTGTTGAAATAGTAACTGAATTTTAATTTTCCAAACATGGTTTGGGACTGCCACAGTGTTAAAGGTTTGGATGATGAAGAATTTGTTAAAAGTGTTCAAGTAAATTTTCCTAATCAATCTGTAAATGTTGCTACTAAAGAAGGAGCAAAACTTGACCTTCTCATGGGAAATAAAGCAGGGTAATTGACTGAAGTATTAATAGGGGAACACTTTGGGACTAGTGATCATAATACTATTAGTTTTTAAATTGTTATGGAAAAAGTAAGTCTTCCATACAAGTTAAAGTTTTTAATTGGAATAAGGCAAATTTTAAGGGCATGAATCATGAATATTCCAAAGTTAATTGGAGTAGACAGTTTGCAGGTAAAGTGATGACTGACAAGTGGGAGGCTTTCAAAAGTGTGATAACGAGAGTTCAAAAACGTTATGGTCCCGTCAGAGTGAAAAGCAAGGCTGGTAAGATTAGAGAATAATGGATGAATAAAAATATTGAGATTCTAATCAGGAATAAAAAAAATCTTATATTTAATTTAGATACCTGAGATCAATTGAATCTCTTGAAGAGTATTATCAGTGCAGTGGCTTTCTTAAGAAGGAAGTCAGGAAGGCAAATTGAGGTTATGTGATAGCCTTGGAAGATAAGGTTAAAGATAATTCAAAAAGATTCTATAAATATGTTAAGAGCAAAAGATCCACTAGAGAGAGAGTAGGACCACCTTAAAGATCAATGAGCTTGAGTTTGCGTTGAACCCCAGGAGATGGCAGAGATATTAAATGAATGTTTTATGTCAGTTTTTACTGTGGAGAAATAAATGGAAGCTAGAGAACTCAGGGAAATGAATATTGTGCTTATAGAACAGTTTACATCACAGAAGATGAAGTACTGGAGGTCTTAGAAAACATAAAGGTAGATACATCTCCAGGACTTGATCAAGTGTATCCCAGGACACTGTCAGGGAGAAAATTGTGGGGTCCTTAGCCAAAATATTTGTATAATCTAAAAACACTGGTGAAGAACCAAAGGACTGGAGAGTGGCTAAAGTTGTACCTTTGTTTAAGAAAGGCTGTGAGGGGATGCCTGGAAGCTATAGACCTGTGAGTCTGACATTGGTGGTGGGTAAGTTGTTGGAGGTGATTCTGAAAGATAGGATTTACATGCATTTGGAGAGGCGAGGAATGATTAGGGATAGTCAGCATGGTTTTGTCTGAGGAAATTGTGTCTCACAAACTTGATCGAACGTTTTAATGAAGTAACCAAAAAGACTGATGAGGGCAGAGGGGAGGATATTGTTTACTTAGACTTTAGTAAAGCCGTTTACAAGGCTCCGCATGGTAGACTAATTCATATAGTTAGATCATGTGGGATTCAGGGCGAGCTTGCCAATTGGATAGAAAATTTGCCTAATGGCAGGAGACAGAGACTGATGGTGGAGAGTTGTTTCTCGGACTGGAGGCCTGTGATTGGCAGTGTTCTGCATTGATCAGTACTGGTTCTGCTTTGGTTTTTCATTTATACAAATGATTTGGATGAGGACATAGGAAGCATGGTTAGTAAATTTGCAGATGACAGCAAAATTGGTGGTATAGTGAACAGTGAAGGAGGTTATCTAAGATTACAAAGAAATCTTGATCAATCAGGTCAGTAGGATGAGGAGTGGTAGACGGTGTTTAATTTGAATAAATGTGAGGTACTACATTTCAGTAAAACAAACAAGGGTAGGACTTATACAATTAATGGTAGTGCCTGGGTAGTGTTGTAGAACAGAGAGAAATAGGGGTTTAGATACATAATTCATTGAAATTTGCATCACAGGTAAAGAGGGTGGTTAAGAAGGCATTTAACATGCTTGCCTTCATTTCTCCTTCATTTAAGTGTAGGAATTTGGACGCCATGTTCAGACTGTAGAGGACATTGGTGAGGCCTCCTCTGGAGTATTATGTGCAGTTCTGGTCACCCTGTTATAGGTGGGACATTATTAAACTGGAGAGGGTTCAGAAAAGATTGACCAGATGTTGCCAGGAATGGAGGGTTTGAGATATAGAAATAAACTGGAAAAGCTGGGACCTTTCTTCATTGGAGTGTAGAAGGTTGAAGGGCGACCTTATTGAGGGGCATAGATCAGATGAATGACAAGTGTTTTTTCCCTCAAGTGAAGGAGTTCAAAACTTGGGGGCATAATTTTAAGGTGGGAGGAGGAAGATTTGAAAAGAGTACTAGGCCAACATTTTTACACAAAATTTTTTGTGTATGGAATAAACTGCCAGAGAAAGTGGTGGATACAGGTACAGTTACAATAGTTAAAAGACACTTGGACAAGTTCGTGAATAGGGAAGGTTTGGAGAGATCTGGGCTAAGCGCCGACAGGTGGAGCTAGTTTAGTTTGGGAACATGGCTGGACTGAAGGGTCTGTTTCTGTGCTGTATGACTCTATGAGTCAATGAGGTAAGCGAGGCTGATTTACAGAATCCATTTTAAAGAAAGCTTTGCCTGCTGATTGTGACTGTTCCTGTCTCTCTTTAGCTGCCAGGCTTCTTTGAATCTTGCAAACATGGCCAGCCAGCATTGTATGTTTCATGCTGAGGTTATAGCAAACATGATATTATGAAGAACATTTATAATTTATCCATACTTGGAAAGTCCCTATTGTACTGAAGGGTCACCTCAAAATTATTAATTGTCCTCTTTTAGATGCCGATAAACACACATGGTTTGTGCGTTTTTGTATTGTTGCTATGATTTATGTCTTCAATAGAACCACTTGACATACTGCTGCTCTGCTATATGTTTCAACAACATGAAGGAATGAGAAGTAAACATGTGGCATATCAATTTGCTATTTCAAACAGCCCTGCAGCAGCTGCATTGTCCTGCGCTTCATTTCCAAAGCAATGTGAATTACCTTGGGCTAAGTTCTTTTGAAGATAAATCTTTGTGAATCTGAAGCAAGCAGATTTCTGGAGTTTATTGCAATCTACATAACATTTCTGAATGGCCAGCAGAACTAAAACAATAGAATTCCATAAAGCAACCTTCAGTCTGTTCGCAACCAGGCCTACGTCCGGATATTTTAAAAAGACTGAGTTAACAATGTTCTATTCCATATAACTGCTATTCAATTTGAGATGAACAATTTGTCTTATTGCTAAATTCAACTGTTATTCTTATATTTGAGATCTCTAATTATTAAAATTATAGTGTAAGTTACATCATGACAACCAAAATAATTTGCACTTATTTCAGGTGTTAGTTATGTTTTTGAGAATTACTATCCTAAATATTAATTTATAGTATCATCATTTACAAGAGAACATTTTTAAAATAACATTTTTCAAAGCAAAAGAAACTTCTTGATAGGAGCTGAAATTTGTATTTGTGAAGAATACAAACTGCTTTCTGGGAGAAACAGTCGATGAAGCTCGCAGACAAAGGTCACCCAGCTCTTGGGTAAAAAAAAACCTCCTGGATTTTGAACTAACAGTCAGAAAGAAAGACTGTCACAAGACCAAAGGGAAACAGTTTACTTCTCGCTCTGTTTGTTTGAAATATCCCTTGTCAAGGCTGAGCTGTTGATCTGAAGCCTTCATTGTTGTGACCCAAGAGGTCTTCTGGGAGAATTCCGAATCAACTCTGCTGTCTCTTCCAAAGACCAAAAGACTCACCCTAGCCATGGGTACAGAGAGATTACTCCAGTAAGAAACTCTAGTACCAGTAGCTATTGCAGGGCAAATGTGCCTTCTGCTGGAGACCAGCCTATGGACAATTTATGATTAATTTCCTTTCTCGTCTTGGCCAAGTTTTAAATTTCATATGCTGCAGAGATTAACTGACTTTTGTTTCATTCTTAGCACAATTGTGCATGTACATTTTTGCATTAATGCTACCTGGATATGTTGTATAATTTAAAACTTTGTTAATATTTTCAGCATTTTTTAGCAAGTTTCAGAAATAATATTGACATTTTACTGGTCAACCTAAGGAACCTCGCCAGCTCATTTTGTATACCAAGTTATACACAGTGAATTTTTTTCTAAAAAAATTAAATTAGTATTATTACCTCTCTTTTAAATTCAAGTTCTATTGGAATCAACTTAGTGATGAAGTGAAAATAGGAATCAATTCACCCTTCCTTAGTTAGTCAGAACAGCCATCACAAAAATTCCCAAAACTCTTCAAAATGGCATAATCAGAAACAGAGAAGAAAGGATAAGAGATGGTGAGTGAAAGTTAAGGTTTTGCATGGCACAGGGAAAAGTAGCAGGTGTACCAAAAAAAGCTGATTTACCAATGTCCACTTTGAAGAAACCATTACCTGCTGGATTTAACTGCTTCTATCTCTCTTCAGCTGTCATGTTACTTGGGATCTTGCAAACATGGTCAGCCAGTGTTGCATTTTTTGTTGCACAAAGGCTATATTAACATGTAAAGGAAATTATAAACCACCCACACCTGGACAACTTTTGTTCCACTGAATGGTCGCATCTAAAATCTTAACGCTTCTCTTTCAGATGCTGTTCAACATATGGACTGGAACATGAATGTTGGTGTGACACTTAATATTGGTGAAGTAGATAAGAATATTAACCTTCTTCTTACAGTGCTGGACATTCTTTCAGCCAGCTGACACTGCTTTCAATATGGGTGGCAATCTTGGAGCAAATTCGATTGGCCCAGTATCCTGATCTCCATAGCAGATCCTGGGTGAGTAAGAAGCTCCATCCGGGCACTATCCATCTAGCAGGAGCTGCAGGACCATGCCTGCAAAGTGGCGTAAGGATTTCTCCCTTCTGCCATCTCTGTGGAAAAAAAAAATCAGAAACCATGCAGGTCAACTCTGGACTGACAGTGGCTATCTGGGTGACAGCAGGCTTTTACTGATGGCGGTAGGGATGCCAGTAAATTACAGGATGTCCAGTGAGTTGCTCTGAGAACTGCTGGTGGTAAGATGGGGTTGAAATACAGTGTGATTTTCACCATGAGGGCTCTAATGGCAATGAAAGCTGGGAATTTGGTAAGACATGGCAAGTAAGCCTGTTTGGTCTCACAGTGGGAATCAGTCCGCCAAATTCCACATGACTTACACTTACCCAAAGAAAGATACTTTATGCATTTTGAAATTGTTGCTTATAATTGATCTCTTTTGTAAAAAAAACTTGATACTCCCTTCTATGCTTTATCTGAAAGTGGACTGAAGAGAGGGGAAAGTGCAAAGTTAAGTTAGAATCGCTGTTTCTATGGCAGAACAGCCAAGATAGTCTTTCCTTTGAAGTACTGACATTCATTTTGACTGTGAAAATCCCATTGGAAATCCAAGATGCACACCAAACATTCAACTGCCCAATAAAATGAGCTGGGGTTGGGATGAATTAGAAAGGCAGGGTCATGAAATGTGGTTTGCAGTTTGTGCAGAACTTGTTAAGAGATGAAATTCTGCACAAGGAAATCTGAAGTGATACATTTTGAAAGGAAAAGTATTACTAAATGCTCCAATTCTACAGCAGGTGCAATAACCAAAAGACTAGGATTATATTTGCACAAATCATTGGAAGTTTAGGTTGAGAAATTCATTTGAAAGACATCTTGAAACCCTGTGTCTTATAAATCACTGCAGACAGCCCAAAAGCAAGAAAGTTCCAGTGAACCTTATATTGGTTTTCTGTTAAATAATGTTTAATCTATTTTGATTTCAGTTCATTTGTTATAGTAAAAGTCTTAAATACTTGAAATTCTGTTCTCCAGTAATTTCTGTTGATTACTAGGAAATTCAATTATTTTAAAAGGTTTTCAGTCCCTGTGGGATCATGACACTTCATTGAAATACTGTATCCAATTCTGACTGTCAGTCTTTAAGAAGGATCTGTGAAGGTTTCAAGGAGGACACAGAAAGAAATAATGAAAATGATTCCAGAGATGATGAACTTCAATTTGCCAAGAGAGATTGGAGAAGCTGGGATTGTTTCTTGTTACAAAATTGAAGGTTAGGAGAAGATTTGATGGAAGTACTTCAATCATAAGTGGTCTAGACAGAAAGGGAGAAACTGTTCCCATTGACAGGAATGTCAGGAACCGGAGGACACAGATTTAAGATTGGCTAAAGAACCTAAGGTGAAATATGAATTTTAAAACTTGCATTTATATAGTACGTCTCACGTCCACTAGACATCTCAAAGAGCTTTACAACTAATGGATTATTTTGAAATGAAATCATTGTTGGAATGTGGGAATTGTGGTAGCTAATTTGCACACTGCAGGCTCCCACAATAGCAATTGATAATAAGTATGACAATCTCATCTTGTTTGTAAGGAAAAGACATTTTCTCGTAGAGAGTAGTTCGGATTCTGAATGCGCTGCCTCGAACATGGTGGAATCAGGTTCACAAGGGGCTTTCAAGAGGAAATTGGATTATTATTTGAAAAGGAAACAACATGCACAGTTAAGGAGAGAAAGGAGGCAAGAGGCACAAGGTGAATCTCTTTTGGAGAGCTAACTTAGCGAGAGTCAGCTGAATAGTCTCTTTCTGTATTATATCATTCTCTGATTCTGTGAAAGGGAGTAATAAAAAGTGATGATAAGTCCCGGAAACATAATTCAACAATCCTGTATTTCTAGTCCTCCACTTCGTCCCTGTCGTCCCATAAATATCTGTCTCACTACCTCTGATTAATAACAATGTTTGAAGAAAGGACATATCTGAGAAAGGCAAGGTTTTGATTGTGTGTGCCTCCTTTTATAAAATGGATCCATATCCAGGAGGCTTGAATTTGAGTTTAAAATTCATTGTTTGTGGTTAGCTCACTGGTCAGACCGAAATGAGCAGCAATGGACCGAGCCTGGGCTACTGCATTGGCACAACCGCCTTAACTGATTATGTTTCATTGTTTGGGAGTAACATCCATATTTAGTGAGTTTTAGTGAATATTGGCCCAAACCTGTGAGCTTGATACCCTCTAGGTCTTCAATTTATTCTGCCAATATCACAGAGTGAGAGAAGATCACATACTCTCAACATTCCAAGCTAGAAGCTACATTACTAGTGATGCAGCTAAGGCTCTTGTCACAGGGAGGAGGCCAGAATGAACAAGCTGAGAATTTGGTTTGTACCAGCAGATGCAGCAGGACCGGTGACACTGACCAAGGAGCAGATAAGGAAAAAAATGTTCTGGGCTCTACCAGGATATCAAGGTTACTTATTTTTATTAACTTGTGAGATGTTCAGAGTTGCGAGCTGGCCAGTATTTATTGCCCATCTCTAGTTACCCTTGAGAAGGTGGTGGTGAGTTGCCTTCTTGAACCGCTGCAGTCAATGTCCTATAAGTTGACCCACAATGTCATTAGGGAGGGAATTCCAGAATTTTGACCCCATGATAGTGAGGGAACAGTGATATATTTTCAAATCAGGATAGTGAGTGGCTTGGAAGGGAACTTGCTGATGGTGGTGTTCCCATATCTCTACTGTCCTTCTAGATCACAGTGATCAAGGGCATGAAAGGTGAGAGGCGAGTATGGAAGTGAGTTACTTACTACAGGATTCCTGACATCCCTAGCAGTTGGGCCTAGTTCTAACATTTGCATAATCCTGATCACCTTCTCAGACTTAATAATGCATTGAGCTTCACTTCCATATCTGACACTGGCGCATACTTGTAATTGTGGCAAACATATCAACCACAGCAAACAGCATTACTGACCTGCTTCCCTTTCCCGCAGAAGAGGTCACAAATCATTGCTTTAATTTACCCTATATTAGTTCAGCTACCTAATGTTTCCTAACATTGGTTATTTCTTATTAAAGCTTAATCTTTAAAAAAAAATCAAAATGCAAACAGAGTTTAACATTGCCATAAAACACTGCTTGTGATTAAAATATATTTCTCAGTGTCCAGTATGATAGAGTTCCTGTAATATTGTGTTGATGTCACAAAATATATATTTATTGTAATGTGCAATAATTTGCATTAGGCAGTTGCCTGTCAGGATCAAAGACTGATAGATGATTGCTAAAGATCAAGGAGCATTGAATCATGTACACTTAGGAATTTTAGTCACTTCCACACAAAATTCTTTTCAGCATTATAATTGCTTTACACCTGGATTGCATATTCATGAGGACACACATGTACAAACAAAAATCAGGCATTTACATACAAATTTAAAGATTCACAACCAAATTTTAGAAATTGTTGTATGTTTCAGAGATTTAAACAATGAGATTAAGGTAAGGATGTTCTCTGCCTTTCTTCTTAAAGCTTATGTTGATTTGGATAAAGTTCAATTTTCTGAAACTTTGGCAAAAGTGATCCAGTTATCTTGCTATTTCACGCAGAAGTTTCAATGCAAATAATAAAGGTTTATACACAGTAAGTTTGGAGAAATTACAGTCAGGAAGTAACTATTTTACAACTAGTGTAATAGAATCATAGAGTGAATCATCAGAACTTTGAAGAACACAATGCTCAAGAGTTCAAAGGGGGAATGTGTTTGAAAACAAAAGGGGCTGGAAAATATGGCCGGATAGAGGTTCTTTGGTGTGCTTGCATTTGTAGAAAAGAAAAAGACTTGCTGGTTGTCCTCACCTATTTCTATTCCTAATAATTCTTATGTCCCTCATGGATGAAGAAAGGTATGAACTCACTTTAATCTCTGTACACCCTGGAAGTAACTGGACAATGACCAGGAATGAAAAGGTTAGCTGATTTTGCGTTTTCTCTGCCACTGTAGGAAAATATCTCAAAACCTTTCTTTGACCTCTTCATCAACTACCAAGTTAATTTTTCTAGTTTATACGTAGGTTAAAATCATCCTTGATTATTACTCTTTGTTGCACACACCCAAACATTCTTCTCATATACTTTGTTCTACATTAGGGTACCTGTGCATCACTCCCACTAGTGACTTCTTTCCTCTAGTATTTTTCATCTCCACCCAAACTAATTCTACATCTTAATTTCCTGAATTAAGGTCATCTCTAACTATTGCACTCATATTACCTTTGATTAAAATGGTAACCCTTCACTTTGCCTTTCCTTCTTGAATGTCATATACCCCGCCATATTCAGAACCAGTGCTTGTCATCATGCAGCCACATTTCTGTAATGACTGCCTGATCATTACAAATTTACTTAAATGGTAGCTATCAATTCATTTATTTTGTTATTAATGTCCCATGTATTCAGAAACAGCACCTTTAGTTTGTTTTGATATCTTTGTTATCTTGACTCAGTGTTTTTTGAAGGTTTTTTCTGACCTTCTTTTCCCTTATTACTTTTTTGTTCTCCTGCCTCACCCGATCCCTTAATTTGCCAAATCTATCCAAGCTTGATCTCTCAACAACATTATTTAGTTTAAAGCCCTCTCTAATTCATTTGTTATGCAGTTTGCTAGAACTCTGGTCCCAGCTGAGTTCAGGTACAGACGATGGGAGGCAACGGCTGAATGGTATTATCGCTGGACTGTTTAATCCAGAGATGCAGGTAATCATCAGTGGAGCCTCCGATGAAGCGGTGTTAGTCTACACTGCTTGGAATTTATATTGCCTGGTCTGTTATGGTGAGCACTGTCATTTCCGGTTTTGATCTGTATGGGTTTGTATATGAGGTCCAATTCTATGTGTTTGTTGATTGCAGTACGGGTGGAGACTCATGCCCCTAGGAATTCCCATGTGTGTTTCTATGCTTGGCTTGGACTACTATGGTTAACTTGTCCCAATTGAATTGATGGCCTTCATTGTCTGAGTGTACCAATAGTAAGGAGAGTTCTTTGTGCCATTTTCATGTTAGCTGATGTTCATGTATTCTGATGGCTAGTTTCCTTCCTGTCTGTCCGATGTAATGTTTGTGGCAGTTGTTCCCTACCTGGTCTGACCTACATGTGACTCCAGACCCAAGACAATGTCGTTGGCTCCTAACTGCCCTCTGGGCAATTAGGGCTGGATAATAACTGCTGGTCTAGCCAGCGATGGGCTCAATGAATTAAGCAAAAGGCAATACTTGCAGTACAGTCTGCACTTTCCCTTGTAATGATGCCCCACAAATCAGAACCCACTTCTGTCATACCAGCTTTCAAGCCAGATGTTCATTTCACTAATCTTATATGCCCTCTGCCAATTGGCATATGACTCTGTTAATAATGCAGAAATCACTACCCTTGAGGTTCTACTCTTCAGTTTAGTAATGAATGCCTCATGCGGTCTCAGCAGAAATACTTTCCTACACCTATCTATGTCTTGGGTAGCTATTTGGATCATTGTAACTGCATTCTTCACTCTCCTCCCAAGCTCCTGTCCTGCCACGAGCAGATGTACCATGGCACTGGGCAGGTAACACAGCCTTCTGGACTCAGGCTCTCTGCTACATAAAACATGCCCTACTTCCTTCACCGTACTCTACCCGACAACATTCCCCAGCCCAGCCCTCCTTCAGTGAATGGCTTCCTGTGCCATGAGGCCACTGTCAGTTAGCTCATCTAAACTGCAGCCTTTCACCCTCACCTAAACAAGCTGAAAAAAACCTCAAACTGTCAGACAATACAAAGGCTGAAGCTTTTGCACTTATGTCCTTTGGGTCTCCAGGCCACTTGACCCATAGACATCCTGCCCCTGACCATTGACTAAATCAGAACACATTATCTAAAAGGGTATGACTGCCTTGTGGAATAGATTGTCCAAGTAACCTTTCTTTCCCAGGTAAGGTGCAGATTCTGCAGCTTGGTCTCCAGCTCACTGAACCACTCTGGGTTTATTGCAGCCGTAGCCACTTACTGTGGATGTGTTTGACCTGGAACACACAGAAGTCAGAATCACCTACAATCTGTAATTGCAACATATCACCAACCAAAAACTGCACCTCCCAGTCGTGAACCATTTCAACTCCCCCTCCCATTCCTCAGACGATATGTCCATCCTGGGTCTCCTGCAATGCCACAGTGATGCCACCCAAAGACTGCAGGAACAGCAAATCATATTCAGCCTGGGAACCCTGCAGCCCAATGGTATCAATGTGGATTTCACAAGCTTCAAAATCTCCCCTCCCCCAACCGCATCCCAAAACCAGCTCAGCTCATCTCCACCTCCCTAACCTGTTTTTCCTCTCACCTATCCCCTCCTCCTACCTCAAGCCCCACCCCCATCTCCTATCTACTAACATCATCCCGCCCCCTTGACCTGTCCATCCTCCCTGGACTGACCTATCTCCTCCTTACCCCCCCATCTACACTCACCTTTACTGGCTCCATCCCCGCCTCTTCGACTTGTCTGCCTCCTCTCCACCTATCTTCTCCTTTATCCATCCTCTATCCACCTCCCCTCTCTCCCTATTTATTTCAGAACCCTCTTCTCCTCCCCCATTTCTGATGAAGGGTCTAGGCCCGAAACGTCAAGTTTTCCTGCTCCTATGATGCTGCTTGGCCTGCTGTGTTCATCCAGCCCCACGCCTTGTTATATCACCATCCCTGCCATCTTTATCGTGTATTAACTCATCACTAATGTCTACTTAATTGACTTATTAATATTACTCCTCTGAAAAATCTATTTTACTGGCAATAAATTTTATAAATAACATTGAAAATATATAATTATTAATAAACTACCTGAGTTGTGATTGAAAAATAAACCTGATACCCAAAAATAAAACTCCTTTAATGGTTTGTGTCTCCCAAAGTTGAACATCTTTGTATTGTTTAAGCCTCTCCACTCTCTCACTGATTCTGAATGCTGTTTCCAGCCTCCCCACCCTCTTGCTGTTTCTGAACACTTCACCGCTCTCTTGCACTGTATTAAGCTTCTCAATTCATTTAGTCAGGTCCTGATAGATTTCATCCTATAGACACAGCACAGAAAAAAAGCCCCTTTGGCTCTTTGCACCTGCACAGGTCAAAAACAATTACTTAACTATTCTAACCCCATTTTCTGTCACTTGGTTCATAGCCCTGTCATCGCAAGTGCACATCTAAGCACTTCTTAAATGTTATGAGGGTTTTATTCTTCCTTTACCACACCTACGGACAGTGAATTCCAGATTCCCACCAGCCTCTGGTTGAAAAAAATTTTCCTCATGTCCCTTGTAAAACTTCCTCCACTTACCTTAAATCTACACCCCCTCCTCCAAGAGGAAAATTTTCTTCCTGTCTACCCTCTTTATGCCACTTAAAACGCTTATACCTTTCAATCGTGCCCCTTCTCTATCTCCTGGGCTGGAAGGAAAACAGTCCCGCCCTGTCAAATCTCTCTTCATAAATAAAACATTCCAGCCCAAGCAACATCCTGGGAAATACTATCACATTCCTCCTATACTGTAAATTCCAAAACTGCACTCAATACTTTAGATTCAGTCAGTCCCTCGGAATCATTTTAATTGTTTCTCCAATAACACATTGAGACAGACTGGCTTGTAGTTTCCTGATTTATCCTTTGGTCCCTTCTTGAATAATAGTACCACATTTACTGTCTTCCAGGAGTCTTACACCACTCCTGTTTCCAGAGAGGAATTTAAAATTTTTGCAAGCACTCCTGCTATTTCTACCCTTGCCTCACTCATCAACCTAGGATAGATTTCACCCGATCCTAGAAATGTTTCTACATTTAAGCCTGCCAGACCTCTCAGAACCTTTTTCTGTCATGCTAATTTCTTCAATTATAGGTTATGGCTTCATCATTTCTATAACCATGTGGTTCTTCTCTCTTGTGAACACCAACACAATGTACTCATTTACAACCCTACCCACATCCTCTGGGTCCATGCACAAGTTATTGCTGTGGTCCTTAATGGGTCCTACTTTTACTCTCATTATCCTTTTACCCTTAATGTACCTGTAAAACAACTTGGGATTTTCCTTTATTTCACCTATGAGTATCCTTATTGTCCCCTTTTAGCTCTTCTAATCTGAGTTTTAAGTCACTCTTGCACATTATATACTCCTCTAGAGCTTCTGCTGTCTTGAACTCTCAATATCTGCTATAAGCCTCCTTTTTCTCTTTATACATACTTATATATCCCTTGCTATCCAGGTTTCACAGGATAGGATGATCCTACCCTTTTTTCGTAATTGGAACATTTTGATCCTGTGCTCTCCATATTTCTTTCTTAAATGCATGCCACTTTTCTGAGACAGATTTCCCAAAATATATCTGCTCCCAGTCCACTCAGGCCAAATTATATCTGATCTTTTTAAAATCGGCCTTCCCTCAGTTTAGAACTTTGATTTCAGACTCATTCGTGTCCTATTCCATAACAAACTTGAATCTAACAGAGTTATTTTGGCTGTTTGCAAAATACTCCCCCAGAGATACTTCAACCACTAGCCCAGTTTAAAATAGAATACCCTTTATTGTCACATGTAGGCCTTGTAGAAGTACAGTGAAAAGCTTTTACAATGTCTGCCTCTTATGGCGCCATCTTAGGTATGAGTACCTAGGTACAAATCCTGGGTGCAAAGGAGGAATAAAAAGTGTTGGCATTACTTCACAGAGTTTAAAAAATATAAGTTGGAAATAAAACATCATTAAAGAATTGAATTTATAGCCAGGTGAAAAAGAGTTCAAGCAATCTTTACATTGTAGCAGCTCAGTGCAGGACCTCTGCATGTGCTCTGACTGCCCACGCCAGAGCTCAGTCCAACAGCCGTCTTTACTCCGCTCCAAGCCTCCAATCTGTTCCGTACCGGCACTCAGCTGCTCCAAGGTAAGTTTCAGGACTGCGTCCACTGCGCCTGTCTCCGCCCAAGGCTCACAGCCCATGCTGCTCCAGGGACTCACAGCCGGCGCTGCTCCTGGGACTCACAGCCCGCGCTGCTCCAGTGCTGCTTCCTCACACACTGCTCCTGGGACTCATACCCCACGTTGCTCCTGGGTCTCACAGCCTGCACTGCTCCAGGGACTCATAGCCCATGCTGCTCCAGGGACTCACAGCCCGCACTGCTCCAGTGCTGTTTCCTCATGCGCTGCTCCAGGGACTCACAGCCTGCGCTGCTCCTGGGACTCTCAGCCCACGCTGCTCCTGGGACTCACAGCCCATGCTGCTCCAGGATTCATCTCCAGGGCTATGGGGAGAGAAAAAGAGAAATGAAAAAGAGAGAAAAAAAAAAGATAAAGAACAGGTGGAGCAGAGAATCTCTCACAGGATATCTTATCCTGTTACCAGCTTGCCAAAGAGCTTTGTCACAGAAATGAAATTGAGGACCTCCCCTTCCCTTGTAGAGCTTTCTGTGTACTGGTTTAAAAAGCTGTCCTGGATGTATTTTAAGAATTATCTTCCCTCTGAACCTTTCACACTATGACTAACCCAGTTAATGTTGGAGAAGTTGAAATTCCCTACTATCACTACCCTGTTATTTTTATACATCCCTGAAATTTACCTGCATATCTGCTCTTCTATTTCTCTCAGACTATTTGGACTCCTACAGTACACTCCCAGCAATATGATTGTTCCTTTCTGATTTTTAATTTCTACCCAAATGGCTCCATTTGAGGAGCCTTCAAAGAAGATGCATGCATCAAAATTTCAACACCTTGTTTTCTTTTACCTCCTCCCTGTCTCACCTGAAGACCCTACATTTTAGAATATTGATCTGCCAATTTGCCCTCTCTCAATCGTGCCTCAGTGACAGCAATGAAATCATTCCTCATGTTTCAAGTTGTGATCTCAACTCATCTGCCTTCTTTATCAGACTCCTTCCATTAAAATAAATACCATCCGACTTCGCTAAAATCCCCGACACCTTAGCTAAGCCTAGAATGTGTATGCCTTAATGACTCCCTTGTTGTCTCTTCTAACTTGGGCAATTCATTTTCCCTGTTCTACATTCTGTCTGGATCCCCTGCAACATCCCTCTACCTCTGCCAATTTAGATTAAACTATCCCCAACAGCATTAGCAAACCTTCCTGCAAGGATGCTAGTCTCTTTCTGGTTCAATTCTAAGCCATTCACCTTGGAAAGGTCCATCGCTCCAAAGTCCCAGAAATCTAAAGCCTTCCCTCCTGCATCATCCCTCTAGCCATGCATTCATCTAAAATAACCTTCTTTTTTAGACTCAGTCGCATGTGGCACCTGAAATAATCCAGAAATCCAGAAAAAACTTTTTAGATCCTGTTGTATCATGTACTTCCTGACTCCCTGAATTATTTTGCAGAACTACAAAGAAGATGCTGTTTTCTACCTATTGCTTATCAACAGTGTATAGAAAATAAAGCTAGCCGTGATAATAGCTCCAGAAATGGTCTGCCTCTCTATAGTTTTGACTTTTTTCAGTGAAGTTTGGCCACAGATCATTCAGGGTTAAGAATTATATTAACGTGACTGTGGTATTGCTCTATTTGTGTCAGGAGACTGGTTCTGGAAGTGTAAAGCAATGATGCAAGATGACACAGGGTGGAATGAGCTCGTAGGACCTAAAAACAAAATAATCAGCCAACTTAATATTTCCACATTAGATTATAACAAGGGCTTGATTAGTTTTTACAGGTGATAACATTTCACCTAAAACTCAGCCACACTCCTGCAACCTCATATCCTGAAAATCACATCTCAGAAATCAATTGCCCAGTACTCACTGAAATTCTAATGTTGCTTTACGTACAGAATGCTTCTTGTAGGTTACTGCATTTGATGTGTAGAATCAAAGCTTGTAAGAAATCATAAAGCAGCCACTATTGGCTTTGACAGATCCTGTCTGGGCTGGTAATTCCTTTTCCCACCTCTGATACTTCATCGTCCCCAAGCTATATAGCAAGTGCCACATCTGATTCTTTACCTCTTTTATTTCCATAGTCTTCTGAATAAATCCTGGTTTACTTGCATATTTCAGTTGTGAGTTGATAGGTACAGATTCTAATTCTATCGCCCATGTGGCAGTATTTAAAATACATTTAACATCAGAAATGTAGACTATTTACATTGTGACTGCTGACAGATTCAATATTTGATGTGACCTGAGCTACGCTGAATTGTTTTTTGCGCTAAGCATCATACATTTTAATCATCATTTGCCGTATTGCCACATTTTGCCCTTCTGCAGACAATCTTTCTCTTTCCTGTAAGGTTTTAGTTTGCTCTTTAAAGCAGAAGACAGGTCAGTTAATCTTCCCTACAATGCACTGGGGAGTAGCAAACACTCTGCTCTCAGCCACATTAACATATTCTGTCACTATACCTGGGAGGCCTTTCCTGTACAGGAGAACAGATATGAAATGTACAGCTTAAATGTGTCAGAAATTACTGGCGAATTAAAAGTACAGGTGAGTATAGAAAGAAAAGGCATTTTGCCATCACTTTGCCTGACAGGAAATTTATTTTGCTATTGCTGAAATGTAATTAACCTCCACTGTGAGCAAACTCTATTACTAACAGCTATTCTGCCATGCAAAGTGCAGTACATGGAAATGTTACAGGCTGTCAAGCAGAAAGACATACTTGTCTGAATTTTAAACTAAACTTTCATTTTTCCTCACATCCTGTTATCTTCAGTGAAGCCATAAATTGATGGAATATATATAGTTGTGCTTTAAAAAAAGTATCAACCATTAAGAGGTTTCTGAAGATTTTCCTGAGCTAAAACACACAATTATATTGAATTCTTTTGTGGGGGCGGGGATGAAATAACTATCTCTCTTTTTCATGAAAGGCAGTCTGCCATGTACCAGAGTGACATTCAACCATGAACAGTTTCACTGCAGCCATCTATAAGAAAATGTCACTGAGTCCTCCCTTGGTAATCAATTATGAACATTTTCACTGCTTCCTCTCATTTAAAGACAGAATGAAAAATTATCCTCCATTATTCGTCTGTTACTGAAAGTTCAAATGAAAAATTCTTAGCCAATATGTTTTCTGATCACGGTTAACATTATTCACTCTGTTCCTTAGGAAGTTAACTAAAATGGCACAATCCTGTAGGGTCTCCGGCTTAAAAGCCAGATGAATATAGTGTTAGCTGGAAACTACAGGGGGTGTAAATTTTTCTAAACTACAGGCTTTGCCTTAGAGTGACAGCTCTGCAATTAGGAGCTTCCAGCTCTTGCCTTGCTTAGCAATATGTTGATACTCATATATGCCTCATACTTTTTTGGATTTTGCATGACATATTTTAATGACATCGTTTCTTTCGAAATGTTACATTTATTAATCCTACTGTAGCCTTTTTTTTGCTATCTTGTGTTGCGTTATTAATTTTACCATTAGGGAGAAACAGAACAAGTGACTTAATTCCCAGAATATTATCAGAGTCCCATACATTACTTGCATCAGAGCTATCAATCTAAAAATATATTTCACTGACACTCAGAAACCACCTCTAACCCAAGGAATATCATAGGGACATGTAGATTCTTTACCCTGTTGTAATAAACAATCATGTTAAAATGAAAAGCTTTGATGTAGAAAACAGAGGAGTGGGAGAGGATGTGATGCAGTGGGAGAGAGCCGAGCAGTCATACGTTGCTTTCTTGTTTTGCTTTTGTATTTTTATCTTTAAAATTGATACATAAAAATTCATTCCATCCTTCTTTTCTTTCATTGTAATGAATGGTAACAGTCTCCATGGTTCAAACATTTATGATATTGGATATAGAAGTGTGATCTCAAATGGTACAATAGCTAACTTCTTGATTTATCTCTTCTTCAGTCTTGGTCTTATGTGTGCTCTGAAATATAGCCTTTTTGAATTTGTAAAATATACCTACCAAGACAGGTGATTCAGAATAGAGCCAGCACATGAACCAAGAGCCAAAGTTTTAACTTTCTTATATTAGAAAGTTCTAAGCATGTGTAAAATCTTCCTTCAGTATGGGCTCCTTGCACCGTTTATATTGTTATTTGATGCTCAGACAGAAAACAAGTTTAAAATTGAGCCCTTGAAGTTACACCAGAAGATAGTAGTTATTATTATGAGAGAGCCCATTCCCATATCAGTGACCAACAACAACCTTAATTAACTATAGCTATATAAAAGGGATAGTAAGATAGCACATCTGCGGAATCCTAAAGCTTTAGATCCCAGTTTCAGGTGATCTGATGCCATTATGCACAACCTCAGTAGATATTTTTAGAGTAAAGGTATAGCTGACTCTTTACTCCATAGTGTTGACCAAATGATTTTAAACTTTTTAGGTGCCACCATTAACAGTTAGAAAATATGGAGGATAATGTTCAACCATACTATTTGAGCAAGACTATCTTCTCATGATGGAATTCACCAAGTTTTCATCATATTGCAGTTCTGAAGAAGGGACTCAAAACATTAACTCTGCTTCACTCTCCACAGATGCGGCCACACCTGTCAAGCTTCTCCAGCAATTTCTGTTTTTGTTTGTTTCATCATTTGGCAGCTTCTATGAATACTAGCAGTTAACTCTATCATGTTGCAATGATGTATGCAATTAAACGGAACACCTCACTACAGAAAAGAGAAAGTTCCTCATGAGGCCTCTTGGTCTTTAGACCTTCTTGACACTGGAAACAATGTTTCCAATTTTTTTTCTATCATAATTGTCAGAATTTTGAACATGTCTATTACATCTTTCTTCAACCTCTTTTGTTGTAAGGAGAACAGTCCCAGCTTCTTTAGTCTATCACGTAAATGAAGTCCCTTATTTTTGGCACAACTTAATAAATCTCCTCTGCATTCTCTCCAATGCTTTGACATCTTTCTTCAGGTGTTGTGAGCAGAATTGAACATAATATGATGGCAGGAGTCTTAGCAAAGATTTATAAAGGTTTAGTGTAACTATTTTGTGCTGTGACATCTTTTAACGTGCAAGGAGTAGTACTGATGTGGTAAAGTTACTGGATGTGTAATACCTAAGCATATGACTGTTTTGCAATACTTGTGGTTGCAGAGGAGCAGTGATGTCCCATAGGCCAGAGGTTTTTGGTCTGTTTGCCAGTCCCTCTGCCCTTCCGATGAGTCTGGCATCAGCCAAATGCCTACATCACTGCCCAGTCACAACTGCAAGCCACTGTCCCCCAAACATAATTTCTGATATTCTACCCCAACAACCCAAACTGCAGACTTTTCTCTTCCGCTCCTGATCACTGCACATCTGTAATGGATCCAAGACATATCCCTGGGCTGCTGGTATTCCTTCCCAACCACTGGCTCAGGTATCCTTTTTCCACTCTCTAACACAAACTTTGCTTCTTTACTTGTCCCACTGCTTCGTTTGCCTTGCACAATCAATCTTATTTTTAATTAAGCGTCAATAAAATATGAAGCTGGAGGAGCACAGCAGGTCAGACAGCATCAGAAGAGCAGGAAAGTCAACATTTCGGATCGGGAACCTTCATCAGGACCCTTCATCAGTCGACTTCCCTGCTCCTCGGACACTGTCTGACCTGTTGTGCTCCTCCAGCTCCACGTTTTATCAACTCTGACTTCCAGCATCCGCAGTCCTTGCTTTCTCCTTATTTTTAATTGGCGTACTCTGCTTTCCACTTTAACATAGAGATTATTATTCTCTCACTTCCACGTCTCCATATCCTCCGTCCTTGTTCAAAAACTATTACATCTCCGACATTTCCATGGAAAATGTACCTACCAGATTTAAATTTCCAGGATGTTCTCATTTTATTCTCCTTTAAGAGCTGTAGGCTAGCCTTAAGTCATGCAGTCTTGCTTTAAGTAGTGATATTACTAATAATATTACTAAATAATATTTGGTTTCCTGCTGAAGCACGCATCAATGAAATACTTTGAAAGTGTGGCTGCATGTACCAATTGTTATAATTAGTGAGCAGATTGAAGTTGGTCTGCTGCCTGTAATCCACTTAATGATCACAGGTCGATTGTGCATCTCAATCCTGCTCTCATGTTCTGGAGGGAACCAATTAATAAAACTAACTCTTTCATCGAAATACTTCGGAAACCACAGATAACTGAAAATATCCTGAGATATCTTGATTCTTAATCTGAGTTTACAATATATCAGCTTTCATTTATCTACTGCCTTACATGCCCCCAGCACATCCCAAGAGACTTAAGAACATAAAAAATAGGCACATAAGAAGCGTTCATACACCCTCGAGCCTGCCCTGCCATTCAATATGTCATAGCTAATAATTAACTTAAGCTTCACTTTTCCACCCAATCCAATGTAACTTGAAAGACCAAAGATCTGTCTGTCTCAGCCTGAAATATATTTAGTGATGGTCTAACAACAAGCTTCTAAGTTAAGGAATGCTAAAGACAACCAACCTTGAGTGTAGAAATTTCTCGTCATGTCAGTCCAAAGTGATTGATCCCTTAGGGGACATTGAATCAGGAGGAAAGGCAGGGTAAAACACCAGACACCCTCCTGACTCCATGGCTAATTTGCTGCCATGTAAAGGATTTAATCCACCATTGATTGCAGGGGATGATCTTCACTACATAGTGAGAATATTCAGTCAAGGCTAGCAGCCTCTGTGTGGAGCTAGTTGTGAGGGACCTCCCTGACTAGGTGCCAGCTGTGGCCTTTGGAGGGTTTCCCAGCAGTAAGGCCAAGAAAATAAACTCCCTGCTTTGTGAACAGACATGACCTCAAAATCGGGCTGGGATACACAACATACCCCTGACAAGAAATGAGCAGGACGGCATCTTAGTAAGAGAGTTGGCAGTTCCCTGATTTCAACCTCATTGAGGACCAATGTTTCAGGTATTTGTACTTCACAGAAATGATTGTGATTGTAATCCTACACTTCCTATAACCACAGCTACAACCTCAAAGTGGGGCAAGATCAATAGTGCCAGTAGTTGTCAAAGTGATCACAGCTCTTAATGCGTCAGAGAGGTGAGCAAAATGGACATTGAATGGACTTCTGATTTCCTTATGGAGCAAGGTACCATTGACTGCCAACACATTAACTTGCATTGTCCTCAAGAATCTTAATATTTTTGTCAAGAAAAAGGATTCCATTCCTTCAATGTGAAGTTGCAAATAACAATGGGCTATATATCTTACAGCTGAATGCTGTCATGAGACCATAAGATATAGGAGCGGAATTAGGCCATTCTTCTCACTGAGTCTTCTCTGCAATTCAATCATGGCTGATATATTTGTCAACTCTGTTCTTCAGCCTTTTCATCCTGGTAAGTGTCTTTCATCCCAGGACAGTTCTTTGTTCTAACTGTGTAGAGACCACAGGGAAGGTCAAAGGCCGACTGTTGGCAGAAAGGGTTATCCATTCATCACATGGTGCAAGACTCTGGTCCAGAACCCAAGCACATATACACAGCAGGAAAACAATGGGATTTGTGTTTCATATTCACATTTTATCAATTCATATATTACATTCAAACTAAAAAATACTCATCTTTGTCTTTCTCTTAATACCTAATCTCCATGTATCTTTGCCATCTTGTTGCTTCCAATGAGAACTTTCTTCAGTGCCTGCACCATATCTGCATCAATGGCTGTGGAGTTTCAAGTTTGGAGTCTGTAGTGGGTCTTGGAGGTGCCTTAGAGTAGCTCAGTGTCTGGATATCAGATTAGTCTGGGCTTCAGGAGTCACGCTAGCTGGCACACTGACAATAGCAAGGACACTGGAGAAGTGGTAAGGCTGGCAGCAGGAATGTTGGGTTCAATGGATATGCAAATGGAGAAGACACCCAGTTCCATTTTGGAAAGAATGGACTATAAATTAAGTGCAGATCCCTGTGCATATATAGAATTAGACTTCACTTTCACATTGCCTACAAATTTCTTTTCAGGCTTTCCAACAGCACCTAACATTTTGATTGTTCATACCTGTCAGCTCTCTTCTGACCCCTATGTCAGTGTTTTCATCTGAATCTTCTGCGACAGAACTATTGTGCAATCTTAGTCCACAGCAAGCTGATACCTGCGCTATCCCACTCCTTCCAAGGACCTGCCCACTTGTGCTGATTTTCTTACCACGCCCAAATTCCTCCTTTTCTCAGTTTCAGAAATCTGCATCATCTCAGTGTCAGAGTTGCATGTAAGTTTATAGTCTGGATTTTCAGAAGATAGAAGTGGAAAGTAACCTGTAAAGATGATGGATACAATTTATGAGTAATTTTCAAAATCTATGGACTTAATCGTTGCAAAGAGGAAATTTGCATGGCTTTGAGTAAAGAACACGGGTGTGTGACTAATTGAGTTGCTCTTTCAAAGAGCCATAACAGGCATGATTAGTGAAATGCCCTTCTCTGTGCAGCGCATTCAATACTTCTCTGATTCAATGATGCTGTGTCAATTGAATACAATGCTGATTGCTCAGAATGAAACGTTATCTTCATTTGGGGTTGCAGACTAGTAATGTGAGGATAAAGAACGGCTGTGGATTGTTAGTGTTTTTCAGGTCCAATATAAGAATGTTTTTGCTTCTCTGGATTAGGACGTTTGTGAGGAAATGAAAGTTAACTTCGCTAGTCAGGCGATGAGTTTGTATGATAAAATTTAAAGGGCATGGGGCAGACAGTGTATAATGAATTAAGGGAATTTACCAGCAATACAGCAATGATTGCTTGTGATGCTAATGGCAAGATGTTGGTAACAGCTGCCAGCTGGCCATATTACAGCTGTAAGTATTACATGTGGATTATTATCATCTAATGATGAGAATGGTTCATTTGACCACAACAAAATCTTATTCCAAACACAAAAATCACTACACCTCCTGTTTCATTAGCTTCGTGTGCATGTATTGCAAACCTATTTAATGCTGAGAAAGATAGATCAGTTATAATGATAATAAGCAGCAGGTTGTGATTTTGTTGTCATCGTTTTAGAAGAGTTTGACTTGTTTATAAGGTGAAACTGGAGTACTGAAAGAGTGATGGCCCCAATCATTATATGGATTTGGCTACTTTTAGACCTTCTTAGTATGTTTGCAGCACTGCTTTTTCCTCAGGTTTATAACATGTGTTGGTTATATTTTTAATAATCTTAATTTAATTACAAATATAATAATATTTATTTAAATCAATTGCTCTGCTTTAATTGGTTGCAATGTTAAAAATTAGATCTCAATTGGTGTGCTATTTGTTTTCTCCCACATTTTCTAATAATGCAATGCCACAAGTGCAGGAGTAGATTTGACGAGGTTCCAGAACTAAGCCTTTAATCTCAATTTCATCTTTGGATACAAGTAGTTGCAGGAAAGAGGACATTTCAGCATCTTGGAAGTCAACACACTCCTCATCAATCATCACCACTGTCAATCCTTATTGTCTTGGACTTTGACAACACTGCTTTTCTTCACCTAAAGTGAAAGAAAGTTGCTACAAATGTATGAAGATGTGTATTATTTAAACAGGTGCACCTCTGCTTGTGTGATAACATTGTTGACAATTAAATTCCACAGTTAATTCTCCAAAAGGTATTGCTGATATTATTTTTAATAATTACCTACGCATGGAAAAAAAAAGTGCAAAGTGGGACTTCAGCAAGACTGAAATCAATGCGGCCACTACTGCAATACAAACAGAAAATGATGGAAATGCTCTGTAAGGCCAGCAACATCAGTGGAGATAGAACCGAAACTTTAACTGTCTTCTATGACATTTCGTTAGATTTTTCTGACCTCAAACATTATGTTGGATTTTATGGCTACTACTCAATCTTTTGGTAGAAGCTAATTCATTTGGTTCTGTACCTCAGCTGACAGACTGAAAACATTTTCTTCACCAGACATCCAAAATGGGTGACTGAAGGCATCCAGTCCAATCAATATTGTGAGGGAGCCAGGTCAATGAATATACACTATCTTGTAAATAACAACAAATAATCTTATTCAAGTTTGTGTTTGAAGTTTTGGCCTTGTGACTTTTAGCTAATGGTCTTTCCTTTGAATTTAACCTGCAGGGAGTCTGCATGTCACAAGTGATACTTGAATCTTCATCTCACAGCTGCTCAGATGGTCCGAGGTGTAATTTGGTTTAATTCATCAGTCCTTAACTTTCGTGCATGTTTTTCTGACGCTTTAAACCTTTGAATACTAACTTCGGGTATACACACACTTATCACATCATGATCAACAGTCAAAAAGCTAAAAGATCTGCAAACGATATGGATCTAACCAGAATTCATGCCCTTTAGACAGACATTGGAAGAATTCATAGACCACTTTGTGAGCAGATGCGGGAAAAATGTTTATTATATGAGTTTTCAGGTAGGCAGCTAGCAAACAGAACAGTTGAATTAGCAATCATATCCACCCAAGCTTTCTAGAAAGACATTGCATTGCAAAGGAACTGACTAACTCAAAGGAAACAAAATGTCGATTAAGTTCATAAGATTTATAGGAAATAGCCTGCAACAGCTGAATAATTGCCAAGAAACTAGTAAAAAGAAATTATTATAAGTTTAGGACTTTTAGGGACATTAGAAAGTAGCCAAATGTCTGTGACAGTAGCCAGATGAGAGGACTAGTTGAACCATAAGTATTCATAAAGAGACAGCAGAAGCAAAAAGATAAGAGTTTGTTCTTGTGGACACATTGGCATGTCTTTCTCTGCCATAGAGACAGACCATAAGTTTTAAAAGGTGACACATAAATTAAAGAAAAACACACAGGCAGACAGCAGTTTTTGTAGGGCACAAAAGAGTCAAATTTACTATTAATTCCTTTCAAAGATCATAGAATCCCTGCAGTGTGGATACAGGCCATTTAGCCCAAGAAGTCCACACTGACTTTCTGAAGATTATATCACCCTCACTTATCCCTGTAACCCTGTATTTCTCATGGCTAATCCATTTAACCTACACATCCCTGGACACTATGGACAATTTAGCATGGCCAATCCACCCAACCTGCACATCCTTGGACTGTGGGAGGAAACCCAGCCAGACACAGAGAGAATGTGCAAACTCCACACAGACATCGCCTGAGGGTAGAATTGAACACAGGTCCCTGGCGCTGTGAGACAGCAGTGCTAACCATTAAGCCCATGCTACACTAGATTATGAGTGTAGTTTTCCTTCAATTGTTTTGATTTATTAGCAAATTTTTTAAATGAACATAAACATTATGTGTACAATTAAAGTACAATTAAAGAATAGGCATGTTATAGCTATCTTTGATATTCCATGATATGATATTCATATTCATTCATAACGCAAGGCTAAGATTGACATGGGCAATTGCCAATATATTACCCCTGCGAATTCTAAGAAACATATACCCAGACAGACAGGAAGCCACAACAAAACTCTTTCCGTATGCAATGATTCACTAACCCCATATGCAGGATCAACAATGCTAAAGTGCAGACAAAAATCAATCTGTTAAGATGTCAGAAATGCTCTACATCGTAAACACTGTTGAACCAGCAGTTGTAGGTACACCAGAATACTGTGACCATACACGTGTTACAATCCATAGAATCAGTTAAATATCATTAAATACAACAAAAACTGCAGCAGACTATTCAAGAACATTACAGAGCTGAAGGAATGATAGAAAGAAAACAGAATATTTTCCCTGAGTTAGTGGAGCTAAAATCTCAACTCTGTGCTGTGGACAGAAATAATTAAAGTTCAGGAGATAATGCCTGAACTGCTAGCTCAGGAAAAATCCAAAACTTTCTCTGGAAAAATAGTATCTTTTGGAGATATCGCTTCTGAGTTCATAATGATGAATGAAGAGCTGAAAGAAAAATGAAGAAATTAGAATGAACTACATGCGCTGCATTATCAACCCAATTAAAACATTGCCAGTTCAGAGGAAAATCTGGGGAACCATGCATAGAAATCAAATCAGGCTCAGCAGGAGCAGGTACAGAACATTGATTTGAGCTCTATTAATGCTGGAAAAAAAACATGACACAGTTACAAAATTAGGTGGGGGTGCACAGTGCCTACAACGGGAATCTGAGTTCTATTCAAAAATAACCCTGTGGCAAAAAAGTGCAGGCAGGACAGAGATAAAACCAAATAACCAGTGAAGAAACAAGTAGAAGTCTCCAACCTTCAAAGGAAACAAAAAGGAGGAAGAAAGGTTGCAAAGATTGGGCAGTTATTAGACCATTACTGGAAGGGTAAAAAATAAACTAAGAGTAGGTTAAGCTTCCATAGAAATCAAAAATTACAGAATGTCAAACAAGAGATCAGCTGGAAGCTGAAGAAAAATAGTTAACACCAAAAAGATTTAAACCACTCAAAACAATTTGAGGAACAAAATCTGGAACAAAATTCTGGATAAACAAATTCTCAAAGATCAATCATAATACATGAAAGAAAATCTTAACATTGCAAACAAGAACAACAAACAATATCAATGATTAATTTGGGAATCAAAAACACTTCCAAACAAAGTCACTATCACAAAAGAAAGATATGTCAGTAAATTATCTATATCCAAGAGGTTCATATGCTCATTTGTCATTGTGAATAGTCAAACTTTCTTTTAGAAAAGAAGTTTTTCTTAAATGTATGTAGTTTGTCTCCAAGGGTAGTCAGCATTCAGAAATCGATATGCTGCGTGTATATAGTGCTGTGACTGCTTAGTAATGACTCTGCAATGAGTCCTCAGCCTACACACTGAGAAATCAGTTGATTTGTTGTAAGATCTGCTTTATAACTTGTAATGTTATGTTTTCGCTGTTTTAAATAAACTAACCCATATGATGAGTGATTTATTATTAGACCATCTCCACTATCATGACATTTCTCCTCCTACTCACATCTTCAGAGCAGCATTTGTAACTCCGATATCCTTTCTCTGCACTGCTATTCTATTTTTTGTTTAAATAGCAATAATGTCATTCAGCACAGTTTTCCTTTAAGGTAAATAGATTGCCTTGAAGAAAACCAGACTAGATGCATCACATGCTGATTGGGTTCCTGCTCACTGCAGAAAAAGCCAGCAGCAAGACTTGCTCGAACTAATACCACAATCATGCTAACAGGGTTAGGCATCAAGTTTACGGCCTGTGCACTTCCAGTGGAATTGACATGGGCAGGTCATAGATTACAATCCTCATACCCGAGAAATGGGGAGAACCAAATCTTAGCCCAACACATTTGTTCCTTCTGCCTACTTATTTCCAAGAAAGTAAAGATAATATGTGTAGAGATTTCAATCTTTCAGTTTGTGAACTGATTTCATAGATTTTGAAAAGGTAAAACAGAATTTATGTTTTCTCATTCTTAATTTTTCTTTCTGTCATTTTTTTTGTCTCATTTTTAATCCAAACTTTCTTTTCCCCACTTTATTTCTCATCTTGTACCTGATGCGACTTTGGTTTCATCTACTTTCAATATTTCACAATTCTTTAATCTTATGAGTAAGAGGATACATTGTTTCTGCCTTCATTTCTACATCTCCCAGATATTGTGTTGCCCTTGCTATGTTCTTATCTGCATACACCTCTAGTAACTTTGTTGGCAACTTTTAAAAATAAAAGTAAGAACATGCAATTGTAAGCCTGATTAATGGTGCATGCCATGAGATAGCCTGTTGTAACTGAAACTAGTCCAATGTATCTCATACACAAAATAAAGATTTTATGCATTTATTAAAGGTGGAGAAAAGTGAGTGTATAAATGCATAAAATCAATTCTAACCACATTATTAAATGAACATCACAAAAGTATCATTCACTATTCTAAAGTCTACAAAAATATCTTTGACTAACGGACAATCAATGACATTAAATATTCTTCAAGATGCAATAGACTAGAACAGAAAGATCAGAACTGCTA
>JAHRHZ010000013.1:34488600-34530305 GCA_024137785.1 Ginglymostoma cirratum
GCACAAATATTTCAACTGAAATTTGGCAAAGACATTGTCTCTTTATTGCAGCCACTGCAGCATTTGGCAAGTGAAGTAATTAATATATCATCCATAATAATAAATTGATCTCCTATAGTAAAGTTTATGACAAACATCCAATCAGAATAAGGGTAAGCTTCTGCCAGTCAAAGCAGTTAATGTTGTGCCCTTTTCGTACTTGGAAAATATTGCACTTAGACCACATCATTAAAGAAATAATCTTTTTTGACCGTAGAATTTTGTCTGATCTCAATGTTATCCAAACTCTGTTAGGATAGGTAAAATTCCTCATTATTATAACCATTACCAATATAAACTTCTCCAAGCTTCCAAAAAAAAATCATTCCATCTTCCTGCTATTCAACTGCTTTAAATTACTCCTAGTACGGTAATCTATTCCTCATTATTTCCAAACCCGGTGAGGATTTGGAGCACCATTATCTGTGGCAAAGTTTCTTTTTAAAGCTGCATTGTGTCATTTATCATTATTGTTAGCCTCTTTCCCTTTCTCCTTCTTTAGTTCTGCTGAGAGTGGAATGCCAAAAATATTGGGGGCACTATTTATGCATGCCAATAGTTCCTTATTGGAAAATCCTGGTATAATGCTCATCATTTTTCCTCAATTTGCAGCAGACATACTTTTTGAAGCTGGATGCTCACAGTTTTGAAATGATTTTTAGGCTTGTTTCGTGTGGCCATTTCACACCTTAATTAGGTTTTCTACACTGTACCTGCTTTCAAAATGATAAATAAGTTTGGCAATACATGTAGCACCTAGGAAAGTTAAAAAAAAAGGTGGAACTTCCAAGTTTAGGGCATTAATCAAAGTATAATGATAAGCAGATAAATTCCTATTGAGGGTCCTAGCTCACTAGAGAATGACAAGTGATCAAGAGTTGAGATGATCAATGGTAAGCAGAGAATTTTCAAAGGCATTATTTCAAAATGTCTGCAAAATTCCCTAGTTTAAATTGGGACACAAGAGGCCTCCTAACAGAATTTAAAATGTTTAAAAATTATGCAGAGTTGTGGACCAAAGAAAATTGGAGAGCAAGCCTGAAAAAGTGTTGCCAAAACTACAGAACTCCATAAGAGGCAGTTGAGAAATTCTATCCCTGCTCCAGATACAAAGTGAAGACAGAGGGAGTCAGAAAAATCAACTTTCAAAGGTTGGACCATGGATGCATAGTGATCAGTGAAGAATATCCCACACAAATAATCACAGGCAGCTCTGTTGGGAAACCCTTAGAAGGAGTAAAACATTAATTTAGTCATCTGTTGGCTAGACAGCAACAACAAAAGCCAAATCTTTAGTAAGGACAGCTTAAAATAAAAATCTTGCAATCATGAATCAAGATTGACACTATTGCATGTGGTGACAAAGTAGTGCAGAGAAAGGTAATCGAAAAAGTGGCAGTAATATTCAATAGTCCAGGAGAAGGAGGTAAAGAGATTACTGAAGTAACTTAGAACAAAATAGTTTGTAATGGCATTTCACAAGTTAAGAAATAAATGCATAATCTAGCTGAAAGACTCTCTGGCATAGTGACCACATCAAGAGTCAATGCAAGGTTTAGCAGCATGGGAAAGCTTACAATACTGGAAGCAAAAAATTAAAATGTCGAATAAACCACTCAAAAGCGTAGAAAAGCCATGGATCCTGAATTTATACTAACTGAGAGCCTTAGTATCAAATCAAACTCAAAACTAAGCTCTTTGGGAATATAAAGATTCCTGAGATATCAATTTACTTCAGTGTGGACATTAAGTCTGAAGCTGAACAAGTCAACACATTACTTGGTTTGAGCAGGAACAGATGGTGTAACTGTAAGACAAGGCATGAATGAGACTTCAGATAAATTTGAAATAGTCTCAAAAGCATTTGATAACATGTTAATCAAGGAGAAATAAAATTTTGCAAAGGGCCAAATTCAGCAAATGGTTCCAGAAATCAGATGAACCAGTCGATGGTTGTATTTTTACAAGTTAGTTTGATGGATGCAATTATGGAGAGTTAAAAGCAAAACTAGTTCATAACCATATTGTAGTTAACATCGTTGACAAATTTGTATCAAACTTATTACAATCTAAGGACAACGTCACTGTAGAAAAGGCATTACAGCTGATGAGACAAACTGAAATCAATAAACAGAACAGATCGGTTTTCAGTGATGAAGGTATACTTTGGTTCATAGGGCTGCTCTCTCATCAGAAAGAAAGACACTATTGGTGGGGGTTTAACCTGAGGGTCACTATGGCTCTTGAGAGGGGTGAGGTTGAGAAGACAGTCCTTCATGATAACCTCAGCCAGTACAAGAATTGAATGTGCACAGTTGGCAACACTTACATCACAAACCACGCGATGTAGGTGTCACTTGGTGAACCAGTATTTATTGCCAATCCCTAAGTGCCCTTAGAAAGTGGTGACAAGCTGTCTTGTGAACTGCAGCAGTCCATTATAAGTATTTGACCCCGACTTTCATTATGGCGGGAGTTCCAGGATTTTAACCTGGCAGCGTTGAAAGGACGATAATATATTTCTATGTTAGAATGAAGAGTGGCTTGGATGTGAACTTTCAGGTTGTGGTGGTGCTATTCCCATGTATCTGCTATCCCTGTCTTTCCGGATGGTAGTGCATGTGGCTTTGAAAAGTGCTGTTTAAGCAGCCTTGGTGATTTTTTTACAGTGCATTTTGCAGATAGTATACACTGCTACTACTAAAAGTCAGCGGTGGGGGATTGACTTGTTGTAGTGGGATAGATGCAGTGCTAATGAAGTATGCTGCTTTTCCTGACTTTATCAAGTTTCTTGTGTTGTTGCAATCATCCAGGCAATTGGGAAGTATTCTATGACAATCTTGGCTTGTTCCTTTCAGATGGTGAACAGTCAGGAAGGGCATTACACTCTGCAAGACTCTTAGCTTCTGACATATGCTTGTTGCCACAGTACATATATGACTAGCACAGTTCAATTTCTGGTCAATGGTAACCCTCAGAATATTAATAGTGGGGAATTCAATGATGGTGATGCCATTGAATGTCAAGGGGTGATCTTTTGTTGGAGATGATCTCTGGTTGGCACTTGTGTGGTGTGAATATTACTTCTCAGCCCAAGCTTGGGTATTGGCCGGAATTTGCTGCACTTGGATATGAACTGCTTTAGTATCTAAGGAGTCGTGAATGGTGTTGATTGTGTAATCATCTATGAACATCTTCACTTATGACCTTATAATGGGGTGAAGGTTATTGATGCAACAGCTGAAGATGTTTGGGCCCATGTATACTACCATGAGGAACTCCCGCAGAGATATCCTGGAAATGAGATGACTGGCATCCAACAACCGCAACCATCTTCTTTCCTGGAGTTATAAATCTAACCATTGGAGAGTCATCCCCCAGTTGCCATTGAATCCAGTTTTGCTTGGGCTCTTTGATACCATGCTCATTTGAATGCAGCCTTGTTGTTCTCTCACTCACCTTGTCACTCTCACCCCACCTCTGAAAATTTGACTCTTTTTGGCGATGTTTGAACCAAGGCTCTAATGAGGGTGGGAGCTGAGTGGCCCTGGCAGAACCCAAACTGGGTGTCACTGAGCAGGTGCTGCTTGACAGTTCTGTTGATGCCACCTTCCAGCAATTTACTGATGGGCTGGGTACTGGCCATGTTGGACCTGTACTTTAATAAGCTAAAGTGGCCTTGGGGCAGACACTCGCATGAACATCTACATCAGAGGAATGGGTGACATTCAAAAGAATAATAGTGAGCTTGCAGGGCCAATAGATTCCTATAAAAGATGAAGGGCAGGACCAAAAAGTGCAGAGGACACTTGATGTCAAGAGATGCATAGGACTGGATTGGAAAAAGGAATCTGATGGTGGATATTGAAGACTCAAAACTGTGGATGTGCTCAAAGAGTATAGAATTGCAGGAGTTGCTTAAAAAATGAAATTAGGAAAGTGAAGAGGGGACATGGAAAAATCACAGTGAATGGTGTTAGGAATATCTGAAGGCATTTTATATGGAATTATGGAGCAAGGGAATAAGCAGGAAATAACTAGGGCCCATTAGAGACCAAAGTTGCAATCTGGATGGAGCCAGAAGACAAAGCTGAGGTTTTAAATGAGGACTTAGTATTTGCACTCATGTTAGATGATAACATTGCAGGTTTAGAATTCAGGGAAGAGGACTATGATTTATTTGAAGATTAAGCATTGAGAAGGAGGAAGCATCAACGGTTCTAATGTACTTTCTGGTTCAAGTTCAGATGAGATGCATCCAATGCTGCTGTGGAAGACAAGGGAGAAGATTTATAGGGGCTCTGTTGTTAATTTTAAAATCCTTTCTGTCCACAGGAGGGCTGCCAGAGGACTGGAGGACAGCTAATGTGGTACCATTACCAAGGGGGATGGTAGGGATAAACCAGAACACTGCAGGTCAGTTAGTCTAACATTTATGTATGAAAATTAGTGGGGGACAGAATTAATCTCCATTTTAAGAGGCAAGGATTAATCAAGGCTATTCAGCATGGCTTTGTAAGTGGGGGAACCATGTCAAAAAAAAAATGATTGAGCTTTTCAAGGAGGTGACTGGATGTGTAGATGAAGGTAGGGCAGTTGACGTAGATTACATGGACTTCAGTAAGAATTTTGACAAGGTCTCATATGGTAGACTGGTCAAGAAGCTAAGAAATAAAAACAAAATTCTGAGGAAGGGTCACTGGACCCAAAACGTTATCTGCTTTTTCCTTTGCAGATGCTGCCAGACCTGCTGAGCTTCTCCAACAACTTTGTTTTTGTTCCTGATTTACAGCATCCGCAGTTCTTTCAGCTTTTATTTAGAAGCTAAGAAACCTTGGGATCCAGATCCTTGGCAAATTAGTGGTTAGGTGACTGTAGGCAGAAGGTGATGGTCAAAGGGTGTTTTTGTGACTGGAAGTCTGTGTCCAGTAGCAGTGGCAAAATGGCATCCACATAGAACATTAGTCATTGATGAATTTCCAATCTATACTTCCTTTCTGGACCCTAACTCAGACATTAAAGCTGAAAGTCAAGATAAAACTATTGAAGCACTGTAAAACAAGAACGAAAGTGTTCTAACTGCACTCTTAAACTTCAGGTCCACTCCACTATAATGTGGGTTAGCATCATTAGGATGTTAATAGGCAGAAAACTATGAAAACAGCTTCTCAACCAAGCAACAAACAAAAAAACTTCCAGGTCCAGAAGTACTGGATTATCACAGAATTGAAAACTAAGAACAGTCTTATCAAAAATACCAGGCTACCGACTGTAATTGGAAATATCATACCAGGATTGTTCCCAAGTTGATGGAAGCAGAAAAGGTATGAGCAAGAGATAAGGCAGGGAATGAGTCATTGTCTGGAGAAATGTTAATCAGCATATCTTATTTTGTACAAACTTCAGAAGGTGCTATACATAGAAGGAGAAATCTTATTACTATTCATTAAAGGCAGTGATCAGATTTTGAGGAAGAGATTAACACAATAAAGAACCAAGTACTGGAAATCTGAACAGAGGTTCTCCAAACAAAAACACAAGAGTTTAGACAGAGACTGACAATCTTCCAAGTTTGACAAGACCATGATTATAGAGAGTCGTGAAGCCTCCTGATGGATCAAACCTGTGATGTCACAGACTTGTAGGTAAATGGGGTAATACGTAAATCTGAATGTTAAAAATAAAACATGAACGAAGGCTCAGGGAAATATTAACATCTAGGACCCTGTGAATAGCATCTCTCATCATAATGATGTTATTGATCACATGACCAACAGACTACCAGGAAAATGATCAGACAATGTTCTGAGTACAAAGACGAATGGCATATCACTTATTTTTAAATTGTGCCCCTGGGTTCTAGACTCCCCACTGAAGGATAACATCTTACTTGCATCTACACTATCTAATCCATCCAAGTATGTTGTAGGCTTCTATGACATCACCTGTCATTCCTCAAAACTTTATCCGGAGGAGAGACCAAAATTGCTAAAATATTCCAGAGGCTGTCTAACCAATTCTCCATACAATTAAAGCAAGACTTCACTGCTCCTTTAATCAAACCCTTTTGTGATAGTAGCTAACATTCTGTTAGCCTTCCTGATAGCTTGCTTCACCTCTATGCTAGCATTCAATATCTTTGCACACATGAATAACTTCACAGAGGCCAGCAGCCCATCACCAAGTCACCCTTTATTAAAATGTGAAAAGGCCTTAACTCTCATCCACCTCCCTCAGAGCCAGCTCTCCAACTGAGCAGAACCTCTAACACTCCTATTTATATCTATCAGCCAGGGCTCCCTGATTGGACCAGATTAACAGCCCCAATCAGGGAATTCATGTTCTACAATGTCCACCTGGCTGACCTTGTTACGACCAGTACACTTTCCAACATCTTAACATTTAAGAATTACAGAGCTCATCTATTTCTCCTACTAAAATGGATAACCATATACTTTTCCACATTATATTCCATCTGCCATGTTCTTCCCCGCTCACTTAGCTTACCCATCTATTCCTGAAGGTGCTCTACATCATCCACACCACACACATTCTCCACATATGAATGTTTAACATACATTGTTAACAGTTTTAGTGTATGGTCATCCATTTTAGTTGGAGAAATAGATGAGCACTGTAATTCTTAAATGTTAAGATGTTGGAAAGTACAGATCCTTAGAGTACCTCGCTAGATATAGTCTGCCAATGCAAAAATTACCCATTTATTCCTACTTTGTCTTCTGTTTTACATCTACCTACATAAATCCATAAATAGTTCCTTAACATGTATTAAAGCGATTATTGTTTGAGCATACCAACAGCTCCATAAGCTTTCCAAAACTAGACCAACCAACATGCAACAAAGTTCTGCAAAAATATACATTTGAAAAAAATTTGGGGGTCAATTTTCAGCACCTAGCAGTAATCCATTCATCAACATTCATAGATCAGTAGGCCTATTAGTCCCATTCTGAAGCTGTTGAGATTGATTTTGGTCAATAAAAATAGTCCTTTTCCTCTCGGTTACTGCAGAAATGAATTGGGTGAATATTCAGCCCTGGCCTTTGACCATAGGATATAAGTATGGAATTTTTGCACTCATACAATTAGGAAGTGCTGACCCTATTTGGATTGGGGCTTATACTTGGAACTTGTCAAAAGTAATGTTGTGTTGAATGTCTGATGAGTTAGCAGCTCCTTGAGGACTGATACATTACAACATGACTACACTTCAAAAAGTGCTTAATTGGCTGTGAGGTGCTTTGGGACATCTGTGGTTGTGAAATATAAATGCAAATTCTTTCTTACCTTTTTTTGCTGAAAATTAAAGGGATGTGGCTTCCTAAGGTTAAAAGGCATCAAAACAAATTTGCTTACATTTCCAAAGTGCCTTTGGCATTCAACATGCTCATATGGCATTTAAAGGCCATATTGAGCTCAGTATATTAATAAAAATCTGTTTTTCCAAAAAGAGCTCATTTTCAGTGTTCTGACTACAAATCCAAAAGCTACATAGGTGATAGAAGAGGCTGCCAAAATACTCTATACCTATATGATTTTGGGGACAGATGAGGTGTAATTGCCAAGAGGACACAACACATAAATGCTTTGCTTGATGCCCAGTGAACTGGTGATGATGCATTCTAAGACAAATATGAGGACTGTCATTCCAGCTGGCATTCCGGAAGACCGTTCCAGAAGACAGAAAAGCGGGAGAAGTTAGCAGCTAGTGTCACAATTGTGTATGTGATTCACAAAACCCAGAATCTGATGTAATCAGCATTTCAGCTAAGTTAAGATGTCCATGTGGTACACTGTTGAAAGATACATGGTGCCTAACATCATTGGTCAACCTGCTACATATTTACTGCTGACCTTATACTGAGCTCTCAATCAGCCTTGTACTTCCTTACAGATCGTGCAAGTGTGAACAATGGAAATAAAAATAAAAATAAAAATGAGGTAAATTAGGATACCAGTTCAGTATGTTCTACATTATACCATCTTCAGCTGCTTTGTCACAAAATTTTACTTCATCAAATGGTCAGAAGTGAGATGTTCACTGATGGTTACACGATATTCAGTACCATTCCCAGTGTTTCAGATACTTAAATAGTCCATGACCAAATACAGCAGGACCTGGAAAATATTCAGGCTCGGGCTGATAAGGGCAAGTAACATTTCCGATACACGTCCTGGGAGACATTATTGTCCAGATATTGAATCAGATCAATTGGACGATATCAGTACTGCGGCTCTAGGAACAAGTCAGAGGTTGGGAAATATGTGGCTAATAATTCAGCTTCTGACTTTTCAAAGCCTAACCATTGTCTACAAGGAGTAAGTCAGGAGGATGATGAAATATTCTCCACTTGCCTGGATGAGTGCAGCTTCACACTACTCAATAAGCTTGAACCATCCAGAGTAAAGCAATCCACTCCACCTAATACCTTCAACATTCACTTCCTCCATCACTAACACAGTTGCAGCCCTGTCGGCCACCATCAGGATATACTACAACATCATGATAAGGCTGCTTAGACAGCAACTTCCAAACTCACAAATCTTGATGACCTAGAAAAACAGGTGCAACAGATGTATGGGAGTAGCACCACCTGCAGTTGTCCCTCCTGGACACTCACCATCCTGATTCAAAACTCTCTCACCAGTCCTTCACTGTCACTCAGTTCAAATCCTGAAACTACCTTCCCAACAACATAATGGGGCCATAATGGGACCACCGCAGCAGTTCAAGAAGGAACTCACTATTACCCTCGCGTGCGTTATTCAGATGGGCAGCAAATTCCCAATTTGGATGGTGGTTAGATTGTCTCTTATTGGCGATGGTCATAGCCTGGCATTTCTGTGGTGTGATTGTCACTTGCCACTTGTCAGCCCAAGCCTGGATATTGTCCAGATCTCGTTGCATGTGAACATGGACTGCTTCAGTATCTGAGGAATCACGAATGGTGCTGAACATTGTGCATTCATCGGCGAACATCCCCACTTCTGACCTTATGATGGAGGGAAGGTCATTGATGAAGCAGCTGAAGATGGTTGTGCCTAGGACACTACCCTGAGGACCCTCCTACAGAGATGTCCTGGAGCTGAAATGATTGACCACCAACACCCACTACCATCTTACTATGGGTCAGGTATGACTCCAACCACCGGAGAGTTTTCCCCCTGAAACCCATTGATTCCAATTTTGCTCGGGCTCTTTGATTCCACACTTGGTCAAACGCAGCCTTGAATTCAAGGGCTGTCACTCTCACCTCACCTCTGGAATTCAGCTCTTTTGCCCATGTTTGAAGCAAGGCTGTAATGAGGTCAGGAGCTGAGTGGCCCTGGTGGGAACCCTAACATAGACTTTATTAGTTTCTTCCTTACTCTAACCGCAAATCTTAACTTATTATCTTGAATTCTCATCCTTTGGATTCAACCAAGTATTTTGTGCACCTTTGTATTTCTCTCCAATATTAAATTCTATTTTCCACATCTTTGCTGTTTAGTTTAAACCATCCCCAGTAGCACTAGCAAAAATAGCCTACATGATTGTCAGCCCTAGATCTGTTCAGGTGCTCAGCATCCAGCTTGTGTAGTTTTCATCTTCTCCAGAGCGAGTCCCAATCTACCAAGAATCAAAAGTCTTCTCTCCTACACCAACATTTAGGCTATGCATTCATTTGTCATATCCTCCTATTTCTGTCCTCACTGGGAGTAAACTGGAGATTACTGCTTTTGAAGTACAGCATGATTATTTTCTAACTAATACCTAACATCCTGACTGCAGGACCACACACTTTTTTGACTAAAGTTGTTGTTTCTGTTATAGGCTATGACAACGGTCTGTTCATCCTTCCCCTCTCAGGATACTCCACAACTCAATGATATCCCGAGCCCTACTAAACAGAAGTAGGATTCATAACTATAACCATGTATCTATTCGGTGTGGAATAATTGATCACTACTGCTTTTTGAGACTTCCTTGTAAACCCCTGTGCAGTTGTGCCATCTGTAATGCCATGGACCTGACTCTGCCTGTACAAACATTAGTAAATCTTACCAACATGAATAAGCCTTGCAACTATTAATACAACCTTACCAATACTGATGAATCCAACTAATACTTAACTTACTGTATTAGTTGCAATAAATCTCACTTCAGAAAAGAGTAAAAGATAATACAAATTACGAAGCATCAGTTAATCACTTCCTCCTTATTAACAACACTTGAGTTGTTCAAAATATTAATCCACTAAGTCAAGACTTAGTCCCTAAACAACAATACTCACCAGACAATCCACATCTCACCTCCACAAAATGTGTCCAGATGTGGTCTATATTTATAGGTCAAGGTTAATAGCCCATTTTATTCAGAAGCAAATCATCCAGAGAAGCAGCATAACAAACGCATTTGCCTTTTTCACTTTCCATTGATCAACTCGTGAGGCCTGCCTATTCACTGTTTCAAATGGATGAATCAGTGTTGGCAATTGCAAAAACAGAAACTTTTGACCATTTAGTAACATTAATTAAAAGCTCATAAAGTTGAAATCGGACTGCAAGGCTATAAAATACCAATTTTGTGATACTTTTGAAAAAGCAGTTTTCTACATCTTTCATCGTTCACTGTCACAGATGAATGGCTAAAAATGAATTTGCATTATTTTGAGGCACTTTGTCTTACCTCATGTTTCTTTAGTTTTTAAAACTGTTTTATGGCATGTGCACGCCTCTGGCAAGGCGAGCTTTAATTGTCCATCCCTAAATGCCCTAACAAAATATTGAGCCACCTTGGTGAGCTACTGCAGTCTGTTTGGTGCAGGTGCACTTACAGTGATACAAGGAAGGAAGTTCCAGGGCTTTGATCCAGCAGCAGAGAAGGAATGACAATAGAGGGGCAAGTCAGAATGGTGGGTGAATTGAATGGTTTGTGACTTGCATGGATCAGCTACTTTGTTCTTCTAGGTGGCACAAGTTGTGACTTTTGAAGGTACTGTTACAGGACCATTAGTGTTGCACTGCAGTGTATGCTGCTGCTCCTGTGCATTGCTAGTGGAGTAAATGAATATCTAATTTAGTGAAGTGAACGTCAATCAAGCAGAACACCTTGTCCTGCATGTCACTGAGTCTTTTTAGTCTTTTTGGAGCTTCACTCATGCAGGCAGTGGAGAATATTTCATTATGTGCCTTACGTGTATTTTATAGATGGTGGACAACCTTTAAGAAGACAGAAGATGATTTACTCACTGAAGAAACTACTCTTGTAGCCACAGTATTTATATAGCTGGTCCAGTTCAGCTTTGGGAAATGAGTCAAGTTTGGATTGCTATGTAACATGTATAATAATCTGTAGGATGATAAACAACTTTTAAGTTAAACAGCAAGTGAAAAAGATAGATCGAGATAGGAATTTCATATTGCAAACTACAGGAATGCCATGTCCAGTTTGAGACATGTTATTTATTTAATGGGACCTCAAGATCAAATACCAATTGATTGAGCAATCAATGAATTCTGAGAAGTCTATTATGCTTGTTTTAAAGGATTCAAAAGCTCAACACTATCTATTAAACTTGCAGGGAAACTATTGATCCTTTCAGAAAGAAGAATGTTGGGAACACTTCATCATTAATATGTGGAACTGCTCAGAACCTGAATGTCCTCCAGGCCAGCAATCATCTTTGACATTACAGTTTTCAATAAATACAGACCTTCTGAAAAAGATGAATACGTCGCATTAAAGCCATCAATAAAATGCATGAGTGTTTCTTAGCTTTATTATCTGCATGATTTTTAGCATATTGGTTCAAGCATCCTCTCCCTAAATACCTCTGCCCCCACTTCCTACTATTTCCAATCAATAATTGCATACACAGAACAAAGAGTTGATTAAAGATGTTGGATTTCTTTTTAAGACCCACTGTGTTACTGAAACCAATACAAACTAAAACAAGTTCATAACTAACACAAAAGCCATGCACTAGGTTCATTAAGTCCAAAGTTCCCATGTTAATTTTCATGTTTATCCCATAGCATTATCCAGAAGGCCTGATCAGAGTTTGGCTTTTACTTCCGTTTTGAGTTGATAATGCTAAAGGGAAGACTGCATTTAAATTTATTCTTAATATGTGGACAAGTCTGCCTTAGGCCCACCTGTGCTATTAATAGCAGTGTTCCCTTGCCTAGTGGATGCCTGCTTACATGTTGTTCACTTACTGGTGGAGCTTAGCAGCATTGTGTTTATTCTCGTCAGGCATTGTGAAGAATAGCCTTCGTGCAATTCTGTTGCAGAAATGAGTTTATTAGCCTTATATTCCCTTCTGAAGCCACCCAAAACACATAGAGACGCAGATCATTGGAAATCAATTGTGCAGGAGGGGTTATCAGCCAATTGTCACTGCATTGGCCCAAAGATGAAAAAAATCTAAAAAACTAGCTGTCCATCCTAATCCCACCTTCTAGTGCCAGGTCTGTAGCTATGCAGTTTATAACACATCAGATACAGGTGCAGGTCCTTTTTACATGAGTTGATGGTTTTCACCTAAACCACTAAACTGAGTAGTGAATTGCAGAGACCTACCACCCTCTGTGTAAAAACCTTTTCTCATGTCCCCTCACATCCTTCTAGCAATCACCTAAACATTTGTGACTTCTGACAATTGAACACTTGGTTGTACAGGAACCTTTCTTATCTCTTCTAACTAGGCCACTCATATTTAAGTGAACTATGTCACCATTTAGCATCCTCTCTCCTATGGAAAGCAATCCTCCCCTTTCCAAGTTTTTCTCCTTGTTACAATTTTCAAGCCTAGCAACTTTTCTGTAAATCTTCTCTGTACTCTCTCTGGATCAATTGCCTTCTTCTTGCCATGTGGTGACCAGAACTGGATGCAAAATTCCAGCCCTGGTCTAAGCAACAGTTTATGCAGTTCCAACATCGCATACCTGTTTTCGTACTGTGTATCTTGCTCAATAAAGGAAAACATCACATATGCTCCCTTTTCCATCTTACTTACCTAAGCGGCCACTTTCACAGAGCTGTATATAAGATCTCTAAAGTCTCATACTTCCTCTCAAAATCCTTCTGTTTATTGTACATTCCCTAGCTTTGTTTGCATTACCTTACAGTTCTCTGGATTGAATTCCATTTACCAATTTACCATTCACTCAACCGAATAATTGATATCATTATGCAGTTGACAGCTACCCTCTTCACTTTGAATTACTGATTTCATTTGTGTCATCTGCATTTTTCCCAATAATGCCATTCACAAAACCATCTACCATTACCCTTTGTTTCCTTTCACTGAGACAACTTGCCATGTTTCCCTCTATCCCCTGGGCTTTCAAACCAGTCTGCAATATGGAACCCTGTCAAATGTCATCGACAGCCACGGGTGAGATGTCGAAGATTTGGGGTTGGCTAATGTGGTGCCATTGTTTAAGAAAGGCTGTAAGGAAAAGCCTGGGAACTTTGGACCAGTGAGCCTGACGTCGGTGGTGGGTAAGTTGTTGGGAGGAATTCTGAGAGAAAGGATTTACATGCATTTGGAAAGGCAAGGACAGATTAGGGATGGTCAACATGGCTTTTTACATAAGAAATTGTGTCTCATTAACTTGATTGAGTTTTTTGAAGAAGTAACAAAGACTGATAAAGACAGAATGTTGGAGCTTATCAAATGGACTTCAGCAACGTGTTTGACAAGGCCCCACATGGTAGACTGGTTAGTGAGGTTAGATCACATGTGATCCAGGAGGAGCTGGCCAACTGGACATAAAAATTGGATTGAAGGTAGGAGACAGAGAGTGGTTGTAGATGGTAGCTTTACAGACTGGAGGCTTGTGACCAGTGATGTGCCACAAGGATCAAAGCTGGATATACTGCTTTTCATCATTTATATCAATAATATGGATGTCAGTGTAGGAGATATGATTAGTAAGTTTGCAGATGACACCTAAATGGATGATGTACTGAACTGTGAAGAACAGTATCTCAAAGTACAACCAGATCTTGATCAGATGGACCAAGGGATCAGGGAGAGACAGATGGCGCTTAATTTAGATAAATGTGAGGTACCTGTATTGCATTTTGGTAAGACAAACCAGGGTAGGTCTTGTATAATTAATGGTAGGGCCCTGGGGAGTGTTGCTGATCAAAGAGACTTAGGGATACAGGTGCATAATTTCTTGAAGATAGATTTGGAGGTAGACAAGATGATGATAAAAGGATTTGGCATGCTTACCTTCATTGGTTGAAACATTGAGTGTAGGAGTTGAGATGTCATTTTGCAGCTGTACAGGACTTTGTTGAGGCTACTTTTAGAATACTCCGTAAAAATATGATCACTCTTCTATAGGAGGGATATTGTTAAACTTGAAAATGGTGCAGAAAAGGTTTGCATATTGCAGGGACTGGATAGTTTGTGTTATAGGGAGAGACTGAATAGGATGGGGCATTTTTTTCCCTGAAGTGTCAGAAGCTGAAGGGTGACCTTATAGAAGCTTATAAAATCATGAGGCGTATAGATAGAGTGAATAGCCAAGATATTTTTTTCCTAGGGTGGGTGAGTCCAAAACTAGGGGAAATAGGTTTAAAGTGAGATGGGAAAAAGTTAAAAAGGACCTGAGGAGTAACATTTTCATGCGAAGAGTGGTATGTGTATGGAACAAACTGCCAAAGTGGTGAAGGAGGGTACAATTTTAACCTTTAAAAGATATTTGGATGGGTACATGAGGGATATGGGCCAAATGCTGGTAAATGGGACTAGACCAGGTTGGGATGTCTGGTCGATGTGGAAGAGTTGAACCAACGAATCTGTTTCCGTGTTGTATGACTCTGTGACTCTATGAGTGACTAAAATCCATTTACAGAGTTGGTTTGTATATTTTTGTTATATTATTCAAACCGGCAGGTAGTTCCACATAAATAGTTCTGGCCCTTACCTTTTCAGTGGGGTCACATTTTATGTCTGGTGGGAGCCTAATTGATGAACAGAGAAATTGTCTGCAATTCATTTCTGCCAGGTCCTGCCTTATATGGGTCATAGTAAAAATCAATGGAATCAGCATCTGGGAAGAAAACAACATAACGCAGTGTAACCTGGAATATGGCGTAAGAAATAGGAGCAGGGTCCCAATGCTGGGTCCCATTCTGAACCCACACTGGCCTCGCAACCAGGAGTCCCTGGCTCCACCGTCAAACCAGGCCACTACCGCCATCTCACTACGGGTCCAGTTCTGGCCATCCTGCCAGTGCCACCATCCCATAACGTCCACCGCGGCCATGCCGATCACTGGAGGAGCCCTGTCCTCACTGCCTCCAGTCTATGATAAGCCTAAGATTCAATGGGGAAATGTACGGCCTACTCCTGCTCCTATTTCTTACGCCATATTCCAAGTTACACTGCGTTATGTTGATTTCTTCCCAGATGCTGATTCCATTGATTTTTACTATGACCCATATAAGGCAGGACCTGGCAGAAATGGATTGCAGACAGTTTCTCTGTTCATCAATTAGGCTCCCACCAGACATAAAATGTGACCCCACTGAAAAGGTAAGGGCCAGAACTATTTATGTGGAACTACCTGCAGGTTTGAATAATGTAACAAAAATATACAAGCCAACTCTGTAAATGGATTTTAGTCACTCATAGAGTCACAGAGTCATACAACACGGAAACAGATTCGTTGGTCCAACTCTTCCACATCGACCAGACATCCCAACCTGGCCTAGTCCCATTTGCCAGCATTTGGCCCATCTCCCTCTAAACTCTTCCTATTCATGTACCCATCCAAATATCTTCTGAAGGTTAAAATTGTACCCTCCTTCACCACTTTGGCTAGGTGGGCAGAGAGGTGAAGAGATGGAGCCGAAAGAGTGGCATCTCCTATGTTAGTGGGTCTCGTACAGACAGCGGGGAGGTGGTGGAGATGGGGTGGTTTTGAAAGTGTCACTGGTGAGCCAGCTCAGGCTTCAGGTCTCCCTTTCAGTTATATATTTTAGCTTTAAACAATTCTCCTTCATAGAGTCATATAGCATGGAAACACAATTCGGCCCAACTAGTCCATGCTAAACATAACCTCAAATTAAAGTCAGTTATATCTTTTATCCTTTTTATTCTTAAATTATTCAAAATGATGCCAGAGTATGGAGACCATTGGAGCTTTTCCCTGCATCTTACTGTATTATTCACGGTAAAATGCAAGTGACAATAAATAAATAAATTGTAAAAAGTAAATACATCATTCATAACAACAAGGGCTCAATTCCTGTTCAAGCTGAAGTTATCATTAGGGATTTTCCTTCTCAAACTCTACCCGTGCCTGAGGTTTGGTAACTCTCAGATTAAACCGTCACCATTATCTCTCTAATGGAAGAACAATGCTATGGTCTGATAACCATAGACTTCACCTTATAGAATAAGCACCCAACCAGTTTAGCTAGACATTTGCAATTTCACCGCTCCGCAAAGCCAGTAAATGATGTCATGGGTAAAAATAGGCAAAGTTTCAGCATGCTGTAAAGTGAGAGGTGGTTAAGTGCACCCTGACTAACCTTGACTAGTTTTCATTAACCCTTTTTAACTCAGGCATGTTTTACACAGTGAGTTAGCTAAATAGGACAAGATTCAAGGGAATGTCCAACATGACTTTACTGAATAATTTATCAAGGAAAAGTTACCCAGCTCTGTCAATCTTTTCACAGGTCTCTTCAGAAAACTGTCTTAAATGTCAAAGTAAACAATCTCAAATTTACACTAACTATCTACTTCTGAACCACTTCTGAGGATTTGCTACATCCTATCCCCAGGTCCCCACGACTGAATTTGAACTGTTTTTCTGAAAGGCACCATTAATACCCATTTACCAAGGCTGGGACAGGCTGTTACTTGGTCTTTGAGGGTTGACTGATGTTTCAGGATCTGTAGTTGCCGATTTGGTTTCTCCCTCTTGCCTAGCATTGGTTCTAGTGTCACTGAGGTGGTCTGTTTGGGACTCATCAGTCTGATGAAGCTCACCACGAGGTACAAAGAACTGGAGGTTCTGCTAATCGAAGGTGCTCTTGGGAGATGCTGTTGAAAAATGTGCAAAAGCAGAGAGAACTGGGCCTCCACGTTGCCCCTTTTATCTCTCTCTTCATGTCTTTCTCAAAGATTCTATGCCCAATACTCACATTGAGCAGGGGCAGAAAGATCCAATCTGGTGACGGCTTTCAATATCTGTAAATCACAAAACCTGGCGTTGAACCTTCAGCTCTCAAGTGCTGTCCTTGTCATGCTATCCATCTGGCCTTTTACTAAGCTGGGTGCCATCAAGTCTGGGTAACATTCTTCTAACAAAACAGCTTCACTGGAGGTGGAAACAATGGTTCATTCTGAAACAATGTGGTCATTAGGGCCTGACCAGGCAGTTCCAGGCCTGTTCGGTTTCAACAGGAAGCTGTTTGTCCACGACTTGGCTACAGGAAGACTGCCTATTCTAACTTGGCAGCTTGGAAAATTGAGCCTGGCTAGGTTTGAACTTGGCTTCCACATTTTGAGATTTTATCCATGCTTACAAAAAAAATCAATATTCCTGGAGGTCATGGGTCACCTGATCACAAGGAGGAGCCATTTTCTTCTATCTGTTACTGCCACATACTGGTAGAGTGAACAAAAACACCACAATAACAAGATATCTTTAAGAACAGGAACCAAACAGAAAGGTATAGTTTCAGTAGAAGTGCTCCATTTTTGTAGTTAACCAGTAATGTCATGATTTATACACCATAGATGCCATACTTTAATGCTGTGTAATGTAGAAAGCCAGTGCCTAATGTATAAATATGCGAAAGATTGCACCGCGTCATTACATGATGGATCTAATAAGTGGATCATTCATTGTTGCTAAAACATTACACAAAATTGGGAGATGTTATTCTCAAGTAAGCATAAGTGTAAGTAGATACAGTGAGAGAAATGCAAAGATGACTGTACTTGTAAGAAATCTCCATGTCAGCATGAGGAAACACCATTAGTTTCAGTTTCGGCAACAAAACCTTTTGAAATTATAGCCGGAGGCATTATGGGCCCATTGCCTTTATCTAAGAAAGGAAATTATTTCACTTCGGTCTGTCATGATTACTTTCCCAAATGGCCTAAAGCATTTGATACACCTAATAAAGAAGTTGAAACTACAGATAGATCTGGTTAATGAACTTACCGAAAGATACTAGTCATTCACACTAGTGTGGAGATTTGAGTCTTGTATCACAAGGGAAATACACCAGTTCCTAGAAAATTTAAAGACAATAAGAACAATGAGTACTACCTACAATTTGATAGTTAGCTTGGAAACCACAGAGATTACTGGTTAGAAAGAGAAAGAAATACATTTACCAGCATTTGTTATGGGTTATTGAACCAGAATTCATGCATCAGTTCATCAATTCTTTACAAGCTTTTTGTTATCCTACATGAACGAGGCATAAGAGTGGTAAATAGTATTTTGATTTAAAGTCTGTGTGTTTCCCTTTGGCTTGCATCAACACATGTTGAGGATTTGAAGAAATGATTGTGGAAAGAATTGTCTTACATAAACAAATGTGCAGCAAAGTAATAACTGAAAAATACTTCTGGTAAAGAGTTGGCAACACTATACGTATCTCATCTCTTCACAGATTGCAAAGCTTTGCTCCAAAATTGCAGTGATTCCTATTATCACGCCTGAGGCGTTTGTTTTTATATTTTTGATTCGTGACAGAGTAGCCATTTACTATGTCCTTGACTCAATAATATAGCTATACATAGACTTACTGATATATCAAATGATATCCATTTTTATGCATTACAACAGTGTGAAGAATTTCCACTTCTTCATCTCAGCATAATTCTAAATTGTAGCTAACGTAGTTGAGACACTGACATAGTAAAAGAAGAAAACATATAAATCTCTCAGTCATGCATTGCTGGCAATTTAAGCCTTTATTCATAGATTTATAGCAAGCAACCAAGAAATCCAGAAGGATTCAAATGTGTAGGAAAACAAAAAGATCATACATGGCAAATCAACATTTCAAATAAAACCTCAAAATAATTCTGGTAGAAGTCACAGACCTTGGTAGACTTGTAGCATTATCTTCTCATTTCAAGTTTTATTCGGATTGAGAATAAGATAAAGTGTTGCCTGACATTATGTATGGAAGATGTTATACTCAACACTTAAATGCAGGTAGAAACACACAGACGAAAACTGTACAGTCACTTCCAGAAAAAAAGTAAAGTTACAGAGAAACTGTACAAGTCATAAGCTGTTCAGACAGATCTCTGAGGTACAGAGACTCATTACTATTTTTCAGAAAAAGTTGTTCTTGAGATGTGGGCATCAGTGCTAGGCATTTATTGCCCTTGAGAAAGTAGTAATGAGTTTTTTTTTTAAATTCATTCACAGGATGCGAACTTCGCCTGGCAATGCTACCATTCCTAATTGCCCTTGAAAAAATGGTGTTGAATTGCTTTACTGAATTGCTGCAGTCATTGGAAGGTTGGAATACCAACAGTTTTGGTTAGGAATGGAGTTCCAGGAATTTGAACCAGTGAGACTGAAGGAATAGCAAGACATTTCCAAGTCAGGATGGGAGTGACTTGAATGGGAACTTACAAGTGGTGGTGATCACACACATTTGCTGCCTTCGTTTTAATCAAAATCATTGATTTGGAAGATGACATCGAAGTTGGCGAATTTCTCCAGTGCTTCTTTAAGATGGTCCACACTATCTTTCAACACCATGTCATCTGTACCTACTTCTTTTGTTGCAGGTGCAAACCAAACATTTCTGTCAGGTACAAATTCCCTGTCAAATAGCCCTACTGGGGCAGTTCAAACATAAACCTCCAGGATGTTGATTTGGGCAATTCAGCATTGGTGAAGCCATTGACCATCAAAAGGTGATGGTTAAATTCTCGATTTGAATCTTCATTACAAACAGACCCTGAGCAAGGTCCCAACTTGCTGGGGATCCAAACACAATGCATCAAATCATGAAGCTCCAGGGTAAAGAGGGATGATTTGGCACTCCTGGGTTATTCACCAGTCCCCTTGAGTTACCAGAGCAAGGTTAATTTTGTAAGGGTCTCTTTCTCCTAGATCCAAATGAACTTATACTTAGAAAGGAACCAATATTGGAGTCTTGGTTTTGCAGTTTGGTGGAAATTCTATTATTTGGATTTGTTTTGACCATGACTGAATTCCTGCATTCAGAGCAAGAGAGAAATTCACTTTGTTTTACCTGCAGTATTCAGGTGTTTTAATGGCTGTTTGCAAAACTATGGCCCTTATAGCTTTCTAGTGTCTACACTAGGACTTCTTGCCACAGGCTAGCATTGCAGCCACTTTTTAATCACTTTTTTGTATATTCTTGAGGGTAAAATGTCTGCAAGAGTTGGTTTCATGCTGAAAGGGGAGGGATAGTCAGGCCACTTATTTCTCTTCTTGTTAAGTCTTTCCCTCTTGTAAGTCTACCTTACACTTTGCAAATGGGACATTTCATATTTTATCAAACAGACACTGAATTTCGATCCTTTCGGTAGCTGTCTTTTTTTCCCAAAAAGGAAAAACACACTTTGTAGCAATTAAAAGCAAAAGATGTTCCAAAGTATTAAATGCTTTTGATTTCTGATCCATCGTCATAACAATCCCCAAACCATACTTCTGGTAACTACCTGAATACAGTTTTCATTTCTCAGATATGGACTTTTGCTTACTGCAAGCCAATGTTGAAAATCCCCTAAGTGTGTTGAATAATGCTGCTGAATATTCACAGGCAAACACTTTGATGTGAACAATACAGAACTGATAAACTTAGAAACAGCCCACCCATTATAGTACTAGCTTGTTACTTAGACTAGGGAATGCCAGGGCCAGTTATAATTTCCCTTTTAGCTACAAATTCATTCCAAATTTTGTTTCTAGATTTTGGACATGGTGGCTTAGTGGTTAACACTACTGCATCACAGTGTCAGGGACCTGGGTTTGAATCCTGCCTTGGGCAACTGTCTGCGTGGAGTTTGTACATTCTCCCCATGTCTGTGTGGATTTCTTCTGGGAGCTCCGGAATGCTCCCATGGTCAAAAATACGCTCAATAAAAAACAAAAGAACTGCGGTTGCTGTAAATCAGGACCATAAACAAAGTTGCAGGAAAAGCTCAGCAGGTCTGGCAGCATCGGGCAGTACTTTCAAGGGTCAATGGACCCAAAACGTGAACTCTGACTTTTTCTTCACAGTTGCTGCCAGACCTGCTGATGTTTTCCAACGACTTTGTCTTTATTTCAAGAATATGCTGATTAGCTGGGTGCAACTTATTTGAAAATTGTCCATAGCATTCAGGATGTGTTAGGCTAGGTAGATTAACCACGGTACATATGCTGTTACAGATATGGTGCGGGGGGGGGTGGTGTAGTTGAGTCTGGGTGGGATGCTTTCCGGAAGTTCGGTGAAAATTTGATGGGCCGAATGGCCTCCTTCAACACTGTAGGGATTCTGCAATGCTATATCTCAGGCCATTGTTCCTTCCAAGTTTTCTTCATATATGACTCAACACAGGTGTTACTTAGTTGCCAAGAAATGCAAATAAACAATCTTCAGCCCCTATCTGGAAGTTTAGAACTCTGACCTTTTAGTACATCATTCTCTTTGGTGGTTATTTCAAGTTTAAATTATAGGATATTAATGTTCTGTTTGATTTCTGTTTTTATTGCTTTCTCCAAAATGGATTCCACCTGTTGTATTATGGCACAGATTCTAGATGACCTAGGTAATGTATCTTTAAGACAGTCACATGACATTGTGATGTGTAAGGTCCAAATATAATGGTACCCACCTTGCCTACAGTCACTCTCTGTGTAAAGAAATCAGTGTAGTTAGTCAGTTAAGCGCACAATGCGCACTAACATCAGTTAGCAACAACTCAGGTCACTTGTATATTGTAACCTGGCAAATAGTTCGTACTTGAATTGAATTGAATTGAATGATTTATTGTCACTTGCACTTACCGTGAATAATACTGTAAAATACAGTGAAAAATTTCAACTGTTGCCACAATCCTGCACCATTTTGAATAGTTTAAGATAGAAAGATAAATCTTAAAGAGAATCTATCTTCATTCTGCCACCTCCACCATGAGTCCTGAGCCCCAAGCCAGCTGACCAATGACATCTGCCCTTCGCCCCTCCATCACCACCTTGCTGCTACCTGTGTCAGACCCACTAAAGTAGGAGCCACCACACTTCGCTGCTGGGCCCATCTCGCTGACACTGATGTCGATGCCAGGTTCTGTGCTGAACCCACAGCCACCCTGAAACCAGGAGTCCCTGGCTCTGCTGCCACCACGATAACACTAGGAATCCCTGCCCCACGCCTTCTGTAAAAGGAAATCACCGGCTCCACTGACATGCCAAGCTGTTGCCAAGGGTCCCACTCTAGCTGCCATCTGACATGTCGCCTTGCTGGCGCCACCATATAGAAAAGTCCGCTGCCACCGCCACCTCCAATCACTTTGCTGCCATTCTATGCACAGCCTGCTCTCACTGCCAATGCTGATGCTAGTGGTTAACCCACTGCAAAATACTTTAAAGAAAAGATAAATGAATGACAAAGCAAATAAAAAACAAAAAAAAAGAGCAGGAGTGAAAAAAAAAAGGAAAATGCAAGAAAGCAGATCAGAGTGGATGAGTGCCAGGCTCAAGTGCCTATGCGCAGCCCTGCTACTCTGCCACCATCTTGGGAGGGCTGTATATTAACTTCATGATATCTGACTCACTAGAACCTGACTATCTATGGTATTTGCTACAAAAGCTAACATAATTGTAGATCACTAACAGCATCAAAACCATTAACTTCCACTCTGTAACAGAGCTTCATCAACCAACATCCTCCTAGCCCCATTCTCCAACTCCTCTCACCCTCCAAGCAACCTTTTTTTTAAACCATTACACTGCATTCATCAAGCTTTAATCTATTTACTTTGAACTCACTAACTTGCTGATTGACTTCAAAAATCCTCAAGTTGTCTGTGGTATTTCAATCAACTTCCATAGGCTCTCTATAAGACCAGAAGACCATGAGAAATAGGAAAAACTCCATCTACCAACCTTTTGCTCACTTACTTGACCCATAAAAATCTCTCAGTAAACTGTTTGTATCCTTTCGCAACCTGCCTTTCCAGATATTTTTGTATCATCTGGAAATTTGGCTACAATGTATTCACTTCCTTCCTCCAAGTCATTGATATATATTGTAAACAGTTGTGGCCCAGCACTGATCCCTGTGGAACCCCACTGCTCACTGCTTGCCAACCTGAAGAAGAATCCCTTGTCCACGCTCACTGTTTCCTGCCCATTAACCAATTCTCCATCCATGTCAATGTACAACCTTTAACACCGTGGGCTCTTATCTTATGATCAATTTTTTGTGAAGTGCCTTGTTGAATGCTTCCTGAAGTCCAAATACTACAGACCTACCAGTTTTCCTCTATTGACTCTGGGTGGGACTTCCATGCGAAACTCTAATAAATTAGTCGGACATGATTTCCCTTTCATGAAATCATGCTGACTTTGATTGATTAGATTATTGTTTTGCAAATGTTCTGCTATTACTTCATTCATGACTGATTCTAACATTTTACCAACAATAGATGTGAAGCTAATTGGGATATGTTGTTACTTATTTTTTGCCTCTGTCCCTTTATGCTTTGAGGTGCCACATTGGCACTTTTCCAATGCTCTGATACCACTCCAGCATACAGCTAATTTTTGGAAAATTATAGCCAATGTTTCCCTTATTTCTGTAGTTACCTTCATTAGGATCCTAGGATGCATGCCATCAATACCAAGGGACTTATCTGTCTTTAGTCCCATTAATTTGTCTAATACTACTTCTCCAGTGATGCTGATGGTACTTAATTACCCTTATTCTATTTTCCCATGCATGGTGTTCAACTGATTCTTTTTTCTCTTGCTATAAAATGTTCTGTGAGCTTGTAAATATGGACAATGCTATAATTACAAATTGTTATTGAATTGTATTCAGAAGCAAAAATATCATTACATTTTCACTCTCTTATTCTTTCAATTTCTCTTATTTTTCTCTCTCTTATTCTGGACAAAGATACTCAAGACCCTTGTAAAATAAATAGAGACAAGAAAGAGACAATAGAGAAAGATTGAATTTCATGCTGTTTTGCGTGAATTAAGTGAAAGCTCATTTAATGTCCTTTTGCCTGTGTAATTTAGAACCAGTTGAAAAGGTTTTGCCCTGCTGCTTGTGCTCAGGTTTGCGATACAAAATAGCAGTTTGTCTTGTTGCCATGTTCATCACACTTTGACAATTATGAAACTGATAGTAACTGATCTCTAATCCATTGAATTAAATTGCATAGTTTAGCCTTCCCTCAGTGCTGGCTGTAAATTGTAAAAAGACTCCACTGCTTATTATTTATGCTTTCACATTACTCAGCTTTAGTTTCATAGAACAGTGACACTCCAATCAATTATTTCCCTGAGATCAGTAAGGGAATTTCTGCTGTCAATTTGATACTGGTACCGCAGCATCAGTATTCATACTGTACCTACTTCAATTCAGCATTTTTTTCATGTGTTAGGCCAATATAAAATGCAATGCAATTTTCAGAAGAAATGTTGAAACAACGCAGCTCTGTCCATTTAATTTACAACAATATCCTGTGGGGTCTGGTCTCCTTGGAGAAGAGAAGATTAAGAAGGGATTTAATAGAGTTTTTCCAAAATCCTGAGGAGCCTGGACAGTGCAGTTTGAGACAAACTGCTCCCTTTAACAGAAGGATCCAAATCCAGAGGACACTAATTTTATGTGAAGCATCAAAGACATGAGAAAAACCACTATAATGCAGCTAAAGATTAGAATCTGTGATGCACTCCCTGAGAGTGCCGTGAAGGTACATTTAATCTAGGTCTTTGGGCAATTATCTAATTCTCTTTTGAAGGCAAAAGCATTTGCAAAGCTACAAAAAAAAAGTTGAGGACAGTGGGACCCAATGAGCTGCTCTAGCAGAGAGTCAGTACAATTACCAAACTGCTTCCTCTGTGTTGTAATCATTCTTATGATTGAAACTTTAGAACTATTCCTAACTTTAATCATTGATTGAAATTTCCTTTCATGGTGCTTACAATAAAACATTATTTGCCGCATCATAGGGATATTTTGGCAACCTGGAAATCCAGCAGCAGGTGGGGCCTGTAAAGAGTACACCATTGCACATCCTACATTTGCAGTCAACAGTTTTGTATCAATCAATTTAATAAAAACGACTTCAGAGACTGTCCATTTTGATCCTCACCCATTTCATAAGAAGTTTTCCATGAGAAATAATCACGGAGTTATTTCCTATGGTAGTACTTGTGTCTCATACTCTAATATTTTAATTTCTGAGTTTGGGAATCCAGCAAATACAGGGCTGTACTCACTCACCTAAGCAGTTGCATCATACAAATGATATCAAATAGATGCAGGAGAAGGCCACTTTGTCTTCTGAAACTCCTCTATGCAATAAAATCTGGTTGATCTAATTGTGCCTTAATTCCGCCTTCTGGTCTGCCCTCTATAGCCCTTGGAAGCCTTAGAGATCAGCCTTTGAATGCCTTAAGGATCAATTGATATATTCAATGCCTCAGTCTTAACCAGCCTTTCGTTAAGATAATTGCAAAAGCCAACAGTCCTCTGAGAGAAAAATTTCTCTTCATTGCTGCATTATATAGTGGAAGTTTTAATTTAAAGGTCCCCTAGTTCTTCTAAAGGGAAAATATCCTGTACATAGTTTTCTTCGTATCATCTCACCATTGCCCTGGACCGTTGTATCAAGTCTTACCAATAATTCCTTTGCAATAAAGAACAGCATTCCATTTGACTTTCTAATTACTTGCCATGGCTTCATTCTAACAATTTTTTTTCTGATTCATGCGTGAAGACGTCAAGATATTTTTGGATAAGATAATTTTACAATTGTCTATTTAAATAATATTTTGCTTTTCTATACTTTCTTCAAATTGGACAACTTCAATTTTCTCAGAATATACTTCATTTATCATTTTTTGTCCACTTATCTAATGCACTTATATACCATTCTACACTCTTTGCATTTTCCTCATAACTTGCATTCATCAGCTAACTTGACTACAATCTGTCCCTTCAACTAAGTCATTAACATAGGTCATACATAGTTGAGCACCCAGCATTGACCCCTCTGTCGCTAGTTATAGTTTGCCAACTTGAAAATTATCCTTTAATACCAAATCTCTATTGTTGGTTATCCAATTGTCTATCCCTGCAAATGCATCCTTTTCAGCACCATGAACTGTTATTTTGTTATCTTATGGCACCTTAATGATTTTTCTTCTGGAAATCCAAATATGCTGAAATTATTAGTTCCCTTTCATCCATCCTGTTTGTTGCAATCTCATAAATTTGTCAAGCAATTTCTCATTCTCAAAATCAATGTTATTCTGTTTGATGATATTTTGATTTTCTAAATACCCTGCTATTACCTCTTTCTGGCTTTTTTCCAATGCCAGATGTTATATAGAGTGGCCTATAACTTGCAGTTCCCTGTCTCCTTCCTTTGTTGAAATTTACGGGTTGGGGGAGTGGGGTGGGGAGGTACTCTTTGAAAACATGGACAAGGAGCCAGTCCTGGAAGTGGTTGACTGCAGTCAGGCAATTGCACAAACTCCTCACCTTTAGAGGATTGCAATTTGGCCTTAAGAAGAAATTTGCAACTGCTCAGCTGAAGAGAAGAACAGATTTGGTAGCATCTGTGTTCAGTGACCGTGGCACTAAAGACGCCGTTGTAGGTAATAACTTGGTGAATCTGTTGTTACAGGAAGTGTAGTACAAACAAGCTGCTTTGGTAAAGATCATTAACAAACTGAATGAAGCCTCTCAGCTTGACTACATTTGTGAGCAAATGAAGAAACAGTTTAATATTATCTGGTTTACTGCTAAGGCAAGCAGAAGTGCTGAGAAATTGTATAATATTCCCACGCAATTAAATAGAAATGTAGCAGGAGAATCAAAAAAAAGACAGATTTTTGATTTCTGATCATTTCAAAATAACATGCAAGTTATGATTTGGCGTGTTCACTTATTCTGTCCATCATTCAGCCACTTTGTCTTCAATAAACTTTATAATACTGACTGCTGTAATATTAGTATTCAAATTATTTATGACAGCCTCACTTGTCCATTTCTGAGATAGATTGATGTATTATACCTGTGGTTGCAATGAATCATTCTTCAGGAGCTTTTTTGTGGATTCCAGAAGCAAAGAAAAATCTGACGAAGTCAATAGTAATATCAAGTTACATGTCCAATGGTGTTTCTCTATGCTAATGAAAACTTTAAATACTGCTCAAAGATTTCTCACAGGAACATTTTACTTGAGACTTTTTTAAACAATGAAAATAGAAATAAAACACATATTTTACAAACAACAGAAAGTTGCATTTATATGGCACCGTTAACATCCCAAGGTGCTTCACATAGGCATAACCACAAAATGCTCATTGAGCCAAAGAAGATGTTGAGAGTGTTAACCAAAACCGGGTCAAAGAGCAGTGTTTTAAAGGAGGATCCTCAGCGACGGCAAGAAGAGAAGACATAAATGGTCCACAGAGGAAATGTGAGAATACAGGGACCAAGAACAGAATCAGAGATAGCAAGAACTGCAGATTCTGGAGTCAGAGATACACAGTATGGAGCTGGAGGAACACAGCAGGCCAGACAGCATCAGAGGAGCAGGAAAGTCAACATTTTGGGTCGGGACTCTTCCTTAGAACCCCGAAACGTCAGCTTTCCTGCTCCTCTGATGCTGCCTGGCCTGCTGTATTCCTCCAGCTCCACACTGTGTTGTCTAGGGACAGATTGTTTGGTGCATTTGCCACCAATGTATGCTCACTTTATGGGTGAAAAGAAACAAGAAAATGTGAGTAAGAACTGTTGGTGAATCATTGCCCCCTTTATAATGCCCCCCAATTATGTAGCTACTCTGGGCACAGAAGACACAGTACCAAACCGGATCTGCAGCTGAAATGGGTGCCAGCTGCTAACCCATTGTTTACTTGTGAATGATGCAGAACAGGACATTTGTTCTGTCATTTCTATTTCCTTTTGTAACCATTATGAAATTGACAAAAGCTTTGCATTTTGATCTCCCTCAGAACAAGTAGTCAGAGTGAGTAAGCTTAAGAGGCCGGTGAAGACAAAAATAACCCACGTCTTCTAGACTTGAAACTTGCTGGTTCTCAGATCATGACACTGTAATCAAACAAAGCACACTCTAGAGAGAGGCAGCAAGTTGCACTGCAATTGTCCAAAGCTGAAGTAAAGAAACAGCTGGGAAAATGATTTCCATATTATTAAGAGCAGCTGTAGAACACTTCTTGCTTCAAAAAAATGCAATCCTGATTAAAAATGCTCAGAACTAATGTATGAGGAATGACATACGTCACTACTTTCAATTGGCTAGAAACAGAACTGGATAAGCTTGAATTCCAATGAACGAAGATATAATTAACCTGTTCTGAAAGTAGACTTTTTTTTTTCCCAGCTATGTAAGAATGTAATTCAGAAAAAAAAAACTCGATGCTAATTCATCCCGTTTATTGTGAGCCGATGGCCTAATGTATAATCACTAAACTATTAATCCAGAACCCAGGGAATGTTTTGGGGACCTGGGTTTGAATCCTGTCATGGCAGATGGTGGAATTTGAATTCAATAAAAACAAAGTCTGGAATGAAGAGTCTAATGATGACCATGAAACCATTGATGATTGTTGGAAAAACCCGTCTGGTTCACTACTGTCCTTTAGGGAAGGAAACTGCTGCCCTCATCTGGTGTGGCCTACAAGTTACTTCAGCTCCACAGCAATGTGGTTGACTCTTAACTGCCCTCTGGGCAATTAGGGATAGTATGAATAATGAAGAAGGGCGTGCAGGCTAGGTGGATTAGCCATGCAGGGTTACAGGGATAGGGTGGGGAGTGGGGGGGGGGGTCTGGGTGGGATGTTCTTCAGAGTGTCAGTGTAGACTCAATGGACTGAATGACCAACTGTCACACTGGAGGGATTGTATGATGCTGTGATTAAATGCTGGCTGGGTTAGCAATGCCCTCATCCAGTAAATGAATGAAAAAACGCACAGCCACCACAGATTGATTATAAATCAGACAATGGTAAGAACATTCTATATGAAGGTTACATTGCACCTCTTGTGATTACTGTTTGCTCCTAACTGAAGATACCTTCGAAAAAAAAATTATGATGCTTAATAGAATGGACATAGCTAGGATTCAAATATTTAACAGCTGTATTACAAACTAGAAGTTCTTCTGAGCTACTTGAACTCAATTTCCACCATGTGTTCATATTTCCACTGTGCTAAAGGGATCATAAAGATAATTGACTGACTTGATGTTCCAGCTGCAAACCTTAGCCTGTCAGAGAGAAAGAAAAAAAAATTAGGAATTCCATCACAACTTATATATTGCTTTTCAACCATGTTAGTCAGGAAAACATGTGCAGCATTCATCAAAATTTTGAACGCGCGTGTGTATTAGGGGTAGAGTGGTGATATTCTCTTGCAATTGGAGATGTGGTTGTGGCTGCCAGCTTGGCATTTAACACCCATTGCTGGCTGCCTGACAAAAAAGGCTTTCTTTTTAAGTGCCCTAATCTACGTGGTGAGGGAACTACCACAAGTTGTCAGGCAGCATTTCCAGAGTTTTGACCAAGTGACAGTGGGACATGTTTTCCAGGGAGTGGGAATCTCATGCAGATTATCATCCAACCCTTCCACGTTTCTAAAATGAGATTTTGATCAAGCGTTCCCTTCAGAAATATGGAGCCATACTTCCAATCTGACAGCTCTTTCATAGCACAGAACTGTCAAACAAAAGAAAACCCTGCCCCTTTTCAGACCAGTTAGCTGCTACAATTTGAAATTAAAAGGTCCTGACAGTCACTTTGACTATTACTGTCAAATGGCAAGCACATAAGACAAGTGTAATGTTTGGGCACTGGGAGGGTCGTGTTCCAGATAGATGGGGTGTCTGATAAATTGGGTGTCAGATAATTGGCCTACAATGACATCATGCCAGCTAAGTGAGCTGACGATGAGGTAGTGTGCCAGCTGGTACGATACTAGAAGGTATCACGTAGGTTGGGTGCCAGGTGACCAAGATACCATCCCAGAAGGGGGTAGGGTACTTGCTAGATAGACAGCCAGCTAGGTTAGGATAGATACTCAGCTTGGTAGCATGCCAGCTGAGGTGTGTGTAGGGTGCCAACTGGGTGCAAGGTGGCAGCAGTTCAGGAACGTGTTTGGGGTAGGTTGGAGGGGGGAGATGGAAAAATCAAGTGCAGCGGGGTTGGTTGGGATGTGTGGGTGTCAGGTTGGGGAAGTTCAAGCCTGTTAGCTGGGTGAGAGGGGAATTAGACATGGTTTGGCAGTGGAATGAACCTGCCCATTTGTGACAGGGTAGGGAGTGGAGGGATATGGGTGGTTAGTTCCAGTGGCAGGAGAAGGGTGAATATGGGAAATAGGTCAAACAGTGGAGTGTGGGGTGAGGGAGGCAGGGTTTGGGTCTTGTGTTGGGTGCAGGGGTATGTCAGGTGCCAAGGTAGGGCTGCCAGGTGTCTAGCGATGGGTATTGGGTCCGAGAGAGAAGTTGGGTCCCCAGGGCAGGGGGTATCACTTCCTGGGGTGGGTGCCTCTTCCTGGGGTATTGTGTTGCCTCCTCAGAGCAGTGCAGCCAGGTCCTGGAGCAGAGGTGTCAGGTCAAGAGTTGGGGATCTTCTGTCCGGGCTGGGTGATGGGTGTTGTTTGGGTCCCTGGGGAAAGGGCCAGTTTAGGCTGGGTTCTGTGTGGCTGGGGTTATGTCTCAGGGAGGTGTGTCGGGTATGGACCTCCAGGTGTAAGAGTCTGGGGGAGGTGTACTTGAGGGAGTGTTGAATAAGTATGGGGTCAGTTTAACAGTTACTCAGGAATTTGGCGGTGAAATTTGTAACAAAACTTTCCCTGAGCAACTACATTGGAACAATCCGAAGTCTTCAATTGTTATGGAGACTTTTGAAGAATTGTCCAGCAGAAAATTCAATTGCTCGGGCACATCCTTCAGAGTCTGCCATGATGGGGATTCTGCAGGGTCCCCATGCCCAACTCCCATCTACCCTGGAAAATGACTGTCTGGTGAGTGGAAAATCAGCTCCAATGTAGCAAAGTACATCATATCTAAGTCAGGGTGGTGTAAAACTGAATGGTAAACTGAAGGCAATGGCATTCCCCATGCAGCTGCCAGTAGTGAACATTAAACATGGAAAGATATTGTCGGAACTTGGTGAGCTGCTGTAGCACATTCTGTGGATAGTGCATACAGTAGTTCAGTAGTTCAGAGATTGGATATTGCTGTGTGTACATTGGACGCTAATCAAGTAAACTATTCTGTCCTGGTTAATATCAAGAATGAGTATTGATGCAGATGCACTTGTCCAGGCTTCTATTTCCTGGCCTGTGGTGTCATTTTACAGCATCAGGAGGTGGCACAGAATATCTACTCTCTGATCTGCTTGAGTCACCATAACATTCATGTGGTGCCTGCAATCAGGTTTTAAGTAAATCGTAATATCCAAGATGTTGATGGTGGAATATTCAGTGATGGTGAGACTGTTGAATGTCAAAAAGAAGTCATTGGTCAAACTCTTGTTAGAACTGGCCATTATTTACTGTGTGAGATGCATGATATTGACCTCTTTTAAGTCCAAGCCTGCATGTTGTCCAGGTCTTGCTACACACGGGGATGTACTGATTCTGGGGAGTTGTAACTTGAGCTGAAAACTGTGAATCATTAACCAATCTGACCTTGCAATGGAGAAGTCACTGATGAAGCAGTTGAAGTTGGTTGATTCTAGAACAGTGTCCTGAAGAGAGCCTGAAGAAATAGATCAAATAGAAATAGGCCCTAGGTCTAAACTGAAGTGCTTCCAATAACCTCAATCATCTTGCCTATGTCGAAAAATGGAGATGTTCACAGAGTCTGCTCCTCTCAGTAGATGTTCATTTGTCTGCCACTATTTGTAGCAGGGCATGGTAGTACTGCAGAGCTAACCTAGCCCATTATTTTTGGCCCCTTTATCTCTGCCTTTGACATCCTGCCTCTGCTGTTACATATAGTGCTGCAGATTCAGTTGCTTTTCAATTGCTGATGTTATTTTTTCTCACGGAAAATGGCTTGATTCTGAATGGAAGAGTGAGGAATATATCAGGTGAATTTACTATTTGAGATGGTACATATTTTTCCCCACTACTGATGACCAGCTGAGCCCCATGAATTCCAATATAACAGAAAGGTTCTAGATCTTTCCATCTATTACAGTATGAGCTGGCAGGATCCATTGAGTCCTGCAGCTGAATACAGCAATTAATCTATACAAGGACTATGAGGCGATACTGCTGTCAAGCACTGGTGCATTCGTAACAGATGATTTAGTAATCATGAGGTCAAATACTTTATTCCTTCATGCTGATTCTCTTCTGTCACAAGCCCTATCTGGCAATTCTGCCGATTTAGTCTTAGTCAGTTCATGGTGGCATTACCAAATCATTTTTTGATGATAAGCAATGGAGAATCACATCCAGAATATCTTCTATCCCCAGTGTTTTTCTACCAAGTGGGTTCAACATTACCAATTAATAAAAGTTGGTTGTAATCAGCCAGCCCGCTCCTTATCTATTGTTAACTTGAAACAATAAAAAGTCATTTGGTACAGACCCAATGTTGTAAACTTACAGCTTCCTGTCAACACTACATCACCGTATCTCCACCATTGGGTCTATCCTGCTTATATACCCTAAGATGGTGCTGAAGGAATCTTAAGGATTGCTGAGCTACATGATCCTGAAAGTATAACTATGTCAGACTGTTGCCTGACTAGTCAATGGCACAACTCTCCCGACTTTGCAGACCAGTCCTCAGCTGCTAGTGAGGAGGATTTTGCAGGATCAATTAGACTTTCATTGTGTCATGCTTCAACTCCTAATTCACAGCCGAGTGGTCTGTCGAGTTCAATTTTTCTTATTCTTTGTAGGAGTTCAATACAAATAATGACTTGCTCGGCCATTTCAGAGGGCAGCTAAGAGTCAATCAACTTGGTTGGATCCGTAGGTAACCAGAGGTAAAAATGTTACCTATCTATTTGAGAAATTATTAATATTATTGCAAAAAATATATTCTGGGAAAGTTTTTTGAAAAAATGTTCTTCCATATTTTCTTTTAGTCTTGCTGGTCAGTTAATTCATACTCAATTCAGCCTGGCTCAAATATGTGCATGGTGTCAGTGTGAGTAATCTTTTTATGGAGAGTCCTGTGGGAACATTTACATCTCCTATTTTGGCAGGATACACAGGACCTTGACCGCAAGATTGAAGGACATAGTGCTCGACAGGGTTGTTATCCCCTGAAGTGTCAGCTTTTGGCAGACAATATGAATAAAGCCTAAATTAATTTTCAAAATCCAGAGTGCCATATTTGCTGATTTGAATGCTCACAACTATTATGTTTTATGATTGTAATTAAAATGCATACTTAACCAGAAAACTCTCAATACCCACATTATCAGAAACAGAATTCAGCATCAATTCAGAAATGGAATACTGAACTATGCTTCTAGGGAACATTGATCTGGTTTATTATGAAAAAGAGAAAATACTTTCCAATTTAGACTGCATTAGGCTCAATTATTTTTCATTTAAGTGAAGTGTAAATGTTATGGAGAAGATATTTACATTTTCCCAGTTCAACAGATGTAATGATCCACAAAAGTCTATAAATAACCTCATGCCCAATGTAAATAAACATGTTAGGAAAAGGAGCAAAAGGGTGAATGTAAGAATATTCTTCAGACTCATTGTTCAAAACCATCCTTAAATTAATTATAGGAAATTTTATGCAATTGCAGCTATTACCAAAATTCTACTAATGTAAGAATTCTTCACATGTGGAGCTGGGAGGATGAAATTGGTGGTTGGGTTGGTGCAATTTTGACAGTGTGCAATTGTGTAAATGAGACAAGTGGAAATAAAAATCAAGAATGATGTGAGATTGTCTGTATGCCATTGCCCTTTTTACACTATTGTCTGAGGTTAAAATTATCCCTGGGCATTTGCACCACTGAAGTGCAATTCAGTCATAAATATAAAAAAAACTAAGGAGGAAGCATTGGTTTGCATAAGTCCACTTCAAAGTTGTGATTCCACAACGTGGGCAGTACCATAGGTTGTTTTAAGTGCAGCTAGCCTTAAACAGTCTGTCTTTAAAATCTCCAAATGATGCGTTGTAATTCTACCCAACCTTTAGTTGTCACTGGGTTGAAAGTTTCATGTACATAGAAATCAATTGGATTTCCCTACTGTCTGCCTCATAACTTGTAATGTGCTTTACTGTCTTAAATAAGCTACTTCACAAAGTTAATTAATCCCTGATGAGTAATTAATACCAATTGCATGACATGGGTCATTAACGATGCCATCTGTGTGAGTTTCCTAGTCTGTGCTTGTCTACAACAAGATAATTTCTCTGATGTGGAAATACTTACTTTATCTCCCATAACAAAAAAAAACTAGGCATGGATTTCATGTCATTGAAGAATCTAAATCACATTTAATGTTGCTGCCTATTATAGCCAAGCATTGCATTCCTCAGATGTCTAAGTATCTGGGCTAATATTAAACTAAGGGGGTACAACCAAGCAGCAGGCTTTCAGTAACATGTCATCCTTCAAAAGCTATGAGGTCAAATGGAGAATGAGGTCTTTATACTCTCAGATCACATCCTCTGCTGAAGTAATGACGTCATGAACATGTATCTCTATACTGCCATAATGACCATGAGACATGGGGATCATTGAAGCAACCCACACGAGCCTGGCATGTAACATCCCTGGTCTTTTTAACCCTGAAGAACTACTGTAGTCTGTGTAACACTTCCTGAAGTGAGGTTATGCCAGAACAGGATCCCCCTCGGTTTTATTTTGAATCTACAGGCCAAATAATACATTTCTGGCAGTGGTATGTTGGCACATTTTCTAATACTAACATATTTTCTTATCAACAATGACTGTCATTTTATTCTTTTTTCAGCATTGTCTGGATCCAATTGTCTGAGGTGCATTTGTTTCAATGCGAGAAGTGTACTAGGTAAGGCAGATGAATTTAGGGCTTGGATTAGTACCTGGGAGTATGATGTTATTGCTATTAATGAGACTTGGTTGAAGGAAGGACAAGACCGGCAACTCTATATCCCAAGATAAAGATGCTTCAGGCAGGATAGAGAGGGAGGTAAAAGGGGTTGAGGAGTTGCATTACTGGTCAAAGAGGATATCACAGCTGTGCTGAAGGAGGGCACTATGGAGAACTCGAGCAGTGAGGCAATATAGGCAGAGCTCAGAAATAGGAAAGGTGTGGTAACAATGTTGGGGCTATAATATAGGCCTCCCAACAGCAAGCATGAAATAGAGGCACACATGTGTAGACAGATTATGGAAAGATGTGGGAACAAAATGGTGGTGGTGATGGGAGATTTTAATTTTCCTAACATTGACTGGATTCACTTTGTGTTAGAGGTTTAAATGGAGCAGAATTTGTAAGGAGCATCCAGGAGGGTTTTCTAGAGCAGTATGTAAATAGTCCAACTTGGGAAGTGGCCATACTGGACCTGGTGTTGGGGAATGAGCCCGGTAAGCTGGTTGAAGTTTCAGCAGGGGATTACTTTGGGAATAGTGATCACAATTCCGTAAGTTTTGGAATACTGATGGACAAAGACGAGACTGGTCCTAAAGGAAGAGTGCTGAATTGGGGGAAGGCCAACTATCGAAAAATTCAACAGGAGCTGGGGAATGTGGATTGGGAGCAGCTGTTTAAGGGTAAATCCACATTTGATATGTGGGAGTCTTTTAAAGAGAGATTGATTAGAGTGCAGGACAGACATGTCCCTGTGAAAATGAGGGAAGAAAGGGCAAGATTAGGGAACCATGGATGACAGGTGAAATTTTGAGACTAGTGAAGAGTAAAAAGGAAGCATACATAAGGTCTAGGCAACTGAAAACAGACAAAGCTTTGGAAGAATATTGGGAAAGTAGGACCAATCTGAAACGAGGAGTTAAGAGGGCAAAAAGGGGTCACAAAATATCTTTAGCAAACAGGGTTAAGGAAAATCCCAAAGCCTTTTATTCATACATAAGGAGCAGGAGGATAACTAGAGAAAGGGTTAGCCCACTCAAGGACAAAGGAGGGAAGTTATGCGAGGAGTCAGAGAAAATGAGTGAGATTCTAAATGAGTACTTTGTGTCGGTATTCACTGAGGAGAGGGACATGATGGATGTTGAGGTTAGGGATAGATGTTTGATTATTTTAGGTCAAGTCGGCACAAGGAAGGGGGAAGTGTTGGGTATTCTAAAAGGCATTAGGGTGGACAAGTCCCCAGGTCCGGATGGGATCTATCCCAGGTTACTGAGGGAAGCGAGAGAGGAAATAGCTGGGGCCTTAACAGATACCTTTGCAGCATCATTGAGCACGGGTGAGTTCCCGGAGGACTGGGGAATTGCTAATGTTGTCCCCTTATTTAAGAAGGGTAGCAAGGATAATCCAGGAAATTATAGACTGGTGAGCCTGACATCAGTGGTGGGGAAGCTGCTGGAGAAGATATTGAGGGATAGGATCTATTTACATTTGGAAGAAAATGGGCTTATTAGTGATAGGCAGCATGGTTTTGTGCAGGGAAGGTCATGTCTTACCAGCTTGATAGAATTCTTTGAGGAAGTGACAAAGTTGATAGATGAGGGAAGGGCTGTAGAAGTCATAAACAAGGACTTCAGTAAGGCGTTTGATAAGGTTCCCCTTGGTAGGCTGATGGAGGAAGTGAAGTCGCATGGGGTCCAGGGTGTACTAGCTAGTTGGATAGAGAACTGGCTGGGCAACGGGAGACAGAGAGTTGTAGTGGAAGGGAGTTTCTCAAAATGGAGAACTGTGACCAGTGGTGTTCCACAGGGATCCATGTTGGGACCACTGTTGTTTGTGATATACATAAGTGAACTGGAAGAAGGTATAGATGGTCTGATTAGCAAGTTTACAGATGACACTAAGATTGGTGGTTTAGCAGATAGTGAAGTGGACTGTCGGAGAATGCAGCAGAATATAGATAGATTGGAGAGTTGGGCGGAGAAATGGCAGATGGAGTTCATTCCAGGCAAATCTGAGGTGATGCATTGTGGAAGATCCAATTCAAGAGCGAACTACACAGTAAACGGAAAAGCCTTGGGGAAAATTGATGCACAGAGAGATCTGGGTGTTCAGGTCCATTGTACCCTGAAGGTGGCAACGCAGGTCGATAGTGTGGTCAAGAAGGCATACGGCATGCTTTCATTCATCGGACGGGGTATTGAGTAGAAGAGTTGGCAGGTCATGATACCGTTGTATAGGACTTTGGTTCGACCACATTTGGAATACTACATACAGTTCTGGTCTCCACATTACCAAAAGGATGTGGATGCTTTGGAAAGGTTGCAGAGGAGGTTCATCAGGATATTGCCTGGTATGGAGGGCGCTAGCTATGAAGAGAGGTTGCGTAGATTAGGATTATTTACATTAGAAAGACGGAGGTTGAGGGGGGACCTGATTGAGGTCTACAAAATCATGAGAGGTATAGACATGGTGGATAGCAAGAAGCTTTTTCCCAGAGTGGGGGACTCAATTATGAGGGTTCACGATTTCAAGGTGAGAGGGGAAAAGTTTAACGGAGATATGCATGGAAAGTTCTTTGCGCAGAGGGTGGTGAGCGCCTGGAACGTGTTGCCAGCAGAGGTGGTAGAAGTGGGCACAATAGCGTCATTTAAGATGTATCTAGACAGATACATGAATGGGCAGGGAGCAGAGGGATACAGATTCTTGGAAAATAGGCGACAGGTTTAGATAGAGGATCTGGATCGGCACAGGCTTGTAGGGCCGAAGGGCCTGTTTCTGTCCTGTAATATTCTTTGTTCTTTGTTCTTTGTTCAATTGCTGAAATGTATATTGTTACTTGTATCCTTGTTTCAAATTGATCTCCAAGTCACTTACAAATTTCATGAAATAAGAAAAAAACTGTTAACCAAGATATGGGCATCCATAATTAGTTTATTGTACTGTAATATTTAACTCACCATTTATTGTCCAAATTTTGTTTCATTTTTCTTAAACATGTGACATAGCAAATGCCAAGCTGTGAGCAAGGAGATTTCACCTTACAGCAACTCACCAGGAACTTTTCTGCCTTATTGTTTGAGATTCAATTTTCATCTCTTCATTCTGGGTGGCATTGCAGTAGATTACTTCATAAAACAAACTCAGGAGCCTTTAGGTACAAGTCAACAATTGTTTATTGAGCTAAAGTTGAGACAGTCCACCCCAGAAAAGATTCTGAGGTCGTACTCTAACTCAACAAGGAGTCATCAAATATTTATAAGTTGTATATTACGTAGACGGTGCATTACTCAAATTCTGAAATGGTCTGATTATTCTTACACCTTGTTTTTCACACATTCTAAAAGTGTTATCCCTGGTATCAACATCCCCAGGTGCCATCCTATCTCCTCGCTGAAGCCTATGCTTTGTCCTCATCCTTGACTTACCTCCATTGCTTGTCTTTCTCAGTGTGATATGGGGTCATCCTCATAATCTTTTTTTTTCAAATAAGGCCTCAGGATTAATGCTGGTTCAGCCATGTTGCATTTTCACAGAAACTCTGTCTGTCTGCAGTGTCAGCATCTAAGTGTGTTTATACTGTTTAACTTTTCTTTAAACCTGACTACTTCCTTGATGCAAATAAATGAAAAACAGCCATGTATGATTATTGCTTATGAAGTTAACTAAAACTCTCTACCTCATTTTAGTCCCAGCTGGAACTTCATATGGATTTACCGATTAACTTGTGTCATGGAAAATGGACCCTGGAAGATTACTGCACTGTTGTTCAAATGGCCATTAGCCTTTTTTGTTCAGACAAAGAAACATCAATGGGTTATATCTGGGAATACAGAACTTAAGAAGGCCATTCAGCCCCTTGAGCCTACTCTGCTGTTCTAGATCACGACTTATCATGCATTTCAATGCCATTTGCCCACATTGGCCACATTTCTCTAATGTAACTGGTGCATCAGAAATCCTTGTGGATGCTGTCTGTAATTCCCTGGATGCTGGTGAACTCTGTATTGTTGAATCGTTTATAGTACTATGTCAAGAAGCCAGAGGGAAAGGAGGGGTTAAAATTGAAGAGTGGGGAGGATTGGCCCTTTAGGGAAACCGAGCGGAGGCTTGGGGACCGCTTTGCAGAACACCTACGCTTAGTTCGCACTAAACAACTGCACCTCCCAGTCGCGAATCATTTCAACTCCCCCTCCCATTCCTCAGACGACATGTCCATCCTCAGCCTCCTGCAGTGCCACAATGATGCCACCTGAAGTTTGCAGGAACAGCACCTCATATTTTGCTTGGGAACCCTGCAGCCAAATGGTATCAATGTGGACTTCACAAGCTTCAAAATCTCCCCTCCCACTACCGCATTCCAAAACCAGCCCAGCTTTCCCTGCCTCCCTAACCTGTCCTTCCTCCCACCTATCCCGTCCTCCCACCTCAAGCCCCACTTCTATCTCCTACCTACTAGCCTCATCCCACCCCCTTGACCTGTCCGTCCTATCTGGACTGACCTATCCCCTCCCTAATTCTCCACCTACACTCACCTTTTCGCCTTTACTGGCTCCACCCCCGCCTCTTTGACCTGTCTGTCTCCTCTCCATCTATTGTCTCCTTTATCCAACTTTTATCCGCCTCCCCCTCTCTTCCTATTTATTTCGGAGCACCCTTCCCCTCCCCCATTTCTGAAGAAGGGTCTAGGCCCGAAACATCAGCTTTCCTGCTCTTCTGATGCTACTTGGCCTGCTGTGTTCATCAAGCTCTACACCTTGTTGTCTCAGGTTCTCCAGCATCTGCAGTTCCAACTATCTCATACTTAAATTATCCTTAACAGTCATTAGATATTAAACGTCAAAGAAAGTCCTATAGAAATTGAAACAAAGACCTAAATCCTGAGGCATCCACTGATCTATGACATGAGGCAATGGATGTGGGTGTAAGGAGAGGTGCAGGATAGGTTTAAGAGCACCACATTTGAATGTATGTATCTGTCCTTGCCCACAGATGGATTTAGCTGGAAATGCCTGGAAAAAAATTGGCTTCAATTTTCAGCTGAAAGGCAGTGACTGGGATGTGCCAGCAGCTCAAGGTTGGTCTGCGTACAATCTCCAGGAATAGGATTACCAATAAGAGGCAAGATGACCACACTGCAGAGATTTTATGCCTCAGCCAGTTTCAAGTTCACACCGTGGCAATTGAATGCATCTGTCAGGTTACCGGTACATCGTTCACCAGGGCAGCAGTTTCCTCACCTATTTCCTTTAAGAAGTAAAAGAATTGACTATTTCTCTTAAATAGCCAAGATACAGAAAATTGGCTGAAAGCAGCCTGTTGGATGGAAAATGGACCCTGGAATATTACTGCACTGTTGGTCAAGTGGCCATTAGCCTTTTTCGTTCAGAAAAAAAAATCAATGGGTTATATCTAGGAATATAGAACGAGAGAAGACCTTTCATCCCCTTGAGCCTACTCTGCTGTTCTAGATCATGACTGATCATACATTTCAATGCCATTTGCCCACATTGGCCACATTTCTTTAATGTAACTGGTGCCCCAGAAATCCTTGTGGATGCTGTCTGAAAATCCCTGGATGCTGGTGAACTCTGTATTGCTGAATCATTTATTGTGCTACGTCAAGAAGCCAGAGGGAAAGGAGGGGTTAAAATTGAAGAGTGGGGAGGATTGGCCCTTTTGGCAAAGGGTTGATTCCAATGTGCTCGGGGGCCCACAAAAAAAAATTTCACCCTTCCTGGACTAATGCCAGCCCCTGCAATTAACACTGCCGTAATTTCTGTATGGTATAGGCCTTTCCCTGCCACAGGTAGAATATGAGCAGCAGTAAAATAAGGCACTCAATGGTCATTAATTGGCTACTTTAGGACCTTATTAAGCCTCTCAGACAAGGCTCCTGTTGTGGTACAGAGGTAATGTCCTTATCCCTGAGCCGAGACCTTGGTTCAAGTCTCACCTGCTCCAGAGGTTTGTCATAACATCTCTGAACAGGTTGATCAGGAAAATAGGTAATCTTTCTTCGTCCCACATAGGCTCAACAACACCTCTTCATCCTCATGTGGCTTTGGAAATTTGGCATGTCAGTAAGCACCTGCACTAACTTCTACAGATACATCATAGAAAGCATACCATCTAGGTGCACAATGGCTTGGTATGGCAACTGCTCTGCCCAGAACAGTAAGAAACTACCAAAAGTTGTGTGCACCACCCAGACCATCATGGAAGCCAAACCAACCCCCCCCCCCACCCAATCTATGGTAGCAGGAACCACAGATGCTGGAGAATCTGAGATAACAAGGCATAGAGCTGGATGAACACAGCAGGCCAAGCAGCATCAGAGGAGCAGGAAGGCTAATGTTTCGGGTCT
>JAHRHZ010000013.1:34530705-34638727 GCA_024137785.1 Ginglymostoma cirratum
AAACGTCAGCCTTCCTGCTCCTCTGATGCTGCTTGGCCTGTTGTGTTCATCCAGCTCTACGCCTTGTTATCTCTCACCTCTGGACTCTATTTACACTTCTTGTTGCTGCAGAAATGCTGCCAACATCGTCAAAGATCTCCCACCTCAGTAATGCTCTCTTCCAACCTCTTCTGGCAGGAAACATACAGAAGCTAAACACGTGTACCAACAGGTTCAAGAACAGTTTCTCCACTGCTGTTATTATATAGTTGAATGAACCTCTCTAACTTCAAATAATGAGAATCTTGCTCTGTGCACCTCTTGTGCAGTTGTAACCTTATTTGCCTTGCTCTGCCCAAGCACCCTACGGTCTGAATGTCCTTGTTTGTTATGGTCTGCCTGTACTTCGGTACGTGTGACTATAATAAATCAATCAAATCAATTTCAATCCGATGGGTATAAGCAGGAAGGTCAGGTTGAATTTTATATATCCTCCCACCCTGCTAGTGGCAGATTGTAAAATCCAGCCTGACGTTCCAAATACAAGACCCTTGAGTTTCTCCCCATAGGTACTGAGTGACTTGCTGAGCGTTTCCACATGTGTTTTATTTGTGCCAACATTATACCATGAATTGGAAACATTTAATGAAAAGTTTTAATAAGATGTACAAAAACCTATTTTGTCTGTTTAGGGATTCAATGACAAGGAGGCATCAGTTTAACCTTATCACTAACATATGAGAAGGAAGTTTAGAATAACATATATTACTGAGTTTTGGCAGAATGTTTGAATGTGAAATGTTTATTTGAATGTCGAATGCTTTGTTATAGGTGAAGCCTGAGAGGAAATGCTTCTTCCGAGAAGAAATTTGATAAATACTTGAAGCAGAAGATACAAGTCTGCGAGAAGCTTGCGTACGGTACCACAGCTGCAGTGGTGTCCCTCTGTGGTTCTGCTTCCTGTGTTCACTTGAAATTGAAAACCATTTTGACAAATGACAGCGTAATCCCTGTGTTGTTTGTAGATCAAATCAGCTGATGCAAATCTTCACTGTTTCTCCTATGCACAATAGCTTATACTTTTCAGCTGCATTTGGAAAAATGGCTGAATGGATAATGACAGGTACATATATGTATAGATCGTTAGGTCAGTTAACTGAAACATTGGATTGTGATTGTGATTGTGATTGCCAACAGCAAAGGTTCAGTTCCTCTATTGGCTGTGGTTATGATTAAGGCTCCACGTTGCCTTTTATCTGAGTTGTGGTGATGCTTAGATTAAATTGGCTCCCTGTGTTTCTTTCTCTAATGAGACAACAGCCTATGATGACTAAGATTTTTCACTCACTTCCTAGTATCCCAAAATTCATTCTGCAAGTTGCAGGAGCATTTGATGTCAGTTAATGATTGTGCACAGAAAGAGATATTGTTCGGGTAGATCAAGAATTTTCAGACCCACATTATGTAAAATCTGTCACTAGGAAGAATACCATTGGATGCGGAATCTGCCCTATACTCAGTAATAACAACCAAGGAATATGAATTGATCCATTTTTCCTTAATGGGGAATTATATAATTCTTTCCTTTGAAGATCTGCACTAAAGCATCAACTACATGCTTTTTTTTATCTCTCTCTCAGTTGGGGGAAGCCTGTGACAGAGGAGCACCAGCAACTATCTGGTAGGGTCAAAAACCCAGAGAGAAAGCTTTTTTTCAAATCAGAGAGTGTGACAGCAACTCAGTGGCCGACATGGTTGTCATGGAAACGTGCTCTTCTGAGTAATCACACAACACCACTGCTTGGCTCAAACAGGGAAATGTGAATGGAAAGCTAAAAATGGGTAGTTGGCAGTTTGAAAGTACAATTGTAAGTAACTTCAGAGTGAATTTTTTTCCCCCAGAGACTGGAGCAGAAAGATGTTATGTTGAAAACGGGAGGGAGATGTAACTGGTGAGCAATAAAAAGAAGGTTCTAGGAATTGGCCTTCTCCCTAAGTAAAACCTTGGGATTGGAGGAGCCAAGAGATGGTGAGGTCAATATGTCGATCATAAGTGTGGGTTGGATAGTTTTAAATACAGGGTAATATTTGGCAGGTACTAAAAACAAATGTATACTTATATCATGCTTTGTTCTCCATGGAGAATTGTACACTTATTTCACACTGATTTATTCATATTGAAGATTCTTGTTTGCATGGTCAGATAAGCACATAGAAGGCTGATATCTTCATTCTTGAAAAAACTAGATTGAAGATTAGTTGTTCATTTGAAGATGCGAGGCACAATCATTAAGCATCTCCAGTGAAAGCAGTTGTATTAAGCAAAAAATAATTCAGTGATGAGCTATGTTGTTATTCCCTCAGTCAGCAGCCACTGAGGGGTCATGTCTGAGTCAATGATATTATGATTATCTCCGTCACATATTTCTGCCTCCACTAACCAGAGAAACAAATTCCCTACATTTTAAATGGCAAGGGCTGGGACACTTCAAGCTTGAACTGTACATGATCTACAATATTACAGAGAGCTACATCCTACTTCTCAAGGCAGTAAAGGTCCATCTGTAAGCCTCGGGTGCTCCTCTGGTCAATTTTGGAAAGGTACATGTCTCATTTTAGTGTCCTTTTGCTGCTGTTCAGGCCGCTAATCATGGACTTATTATCCTTGAAAGCAAAATATTTTTCAACTCATTCATAAACCATCTGGAGGTATAACCTGTTCCTTGAAAAAGATGAGAAGGGCCTTTCAAAGAATGAGAACATCATGATAACTTCAAAGATGACTCATATTAGGACATAAAATTCTTGGCAGATTTATGCAATCAGTGCTTTTCTGGAATGAAAATCCTTCCTATTGATGATGGCTACGGTGCTTGTATGTTGGTGTTTATAATGAAAAGTGGCTCTCACTTATTACACTCCAATCCTTGGAAAAGCCAGCAACACCATAATATTGGATTGTCACTATCACATTGTTTTCTTGACATGATGCCAATGACAATGATGTCTGGAGTGTTCCTTTAAACTGCATTATTGACTTAATGAATTAATTTCATTTAACAACTCAGCTAATGTTGAAGAAACTTGAAGGGACTTTATAGCATAATTGTCAAAAGGGGTGGAACAGCATGGCTACAGAAAGAAAGGAGTATTGGCATTTTCTTTGTTTATTTTCTATCCCTAACTTCTCTTGGATATAACTGAGTAGCTTGCTAGGCCATTTCAGAGGGCAATTATGAGTCAACCACATTGCTGAAGTCTGGAGTCATATGTAGGACAGACCAGGTAAGGATGCCAGTTTCCTTCACGAAAGAAGATTAGTGAACTAATGATTTTTTTTTCTATAGCATTGGACTTCTCTTTAATGTGCAGATTTTTTTTTTGAATTTAATTCCAACTCTGGTGCATTGGGATTTGAACCCAGGTCCCCAGAATGTTACCTGGGTCATAAGGCTGACAACAATACTATTAGGCTATCATCTCTCCATGGCCAGGCTACCTAACCATCTCCATGAGTTGCTGACCATGATGATGGTTTGTGCCATCATCCTCTTTAAATGTAGGAATCTGCAAGGTTTGCTTGGTCTAGTTTCCTGTTACAGGGAGACGATATTCCGATCTAGCTAGATTTTCTGGTTGTTAATAAGAAACAGTTTATTGCATGTGCAATGAAGAGTGCATGGAGGAGTCAACTGGGCAAGGTTAAAACACAGGAGTTCTTACATGCCAAATAACATACAATAGATAGGGCTAAGTGACCTCACCATGAATGGATCAATCTAAGCTTTGCAATCCTGCCACATCAAATCATGAATGTTGGATGACAGTTAAACAAACACCAGGAGTTTGAGGTTCCACAAGTATTCCCATCCTTACATTATTTGCATCAGTGAAAAAGACTATAATGAATCACTTGCATCAATTATTAGTGCCAAGTGCCATGTAGACGATCCATCTTGGTCTCATCCTCAGGTCCGCAACATTACAGATTCCAGTCTTTAACTGTTTCGATTCACTCATGTTGTACCAAGGAGTCACTAGATACTGCTTTGGCAATATTCTGACAATAGTATTAATGACTAGTGTTCCGGAACTAGCTGCACTCATTGCCAAACTGTTCAAGTACAGCTCCAACACTGACATTTGCATGGCAATGTGGAAAATAGTCAAGATTCGTCCTCTGCGTAAAAATCCAACATGGTCAGTTACTGCCTTATCAGTCTACCTTCAAGCATAAGCAAAGCGATAAAAGGCATTGCCAACAGTGCTGTCAAGTAGCATTTATAAATAATGAATTTGCTAACTGACTCATTGATGCTCCACCAGCGCCATTTAGAATCTTAGCTCATTACAGCCTTGGTCCGGACATGGAAAAAAAGAGTTGAACTAGAGAGGTGAGAGTGACTGCACTTGAAATGAAGGCAGCATTCAACTGAGTATGGCATCATGGAATCCTAAAAAAAAACAGTCAATGGGAAACAAGAGGAAAACGCTTCACTGTTTGGAGTCATACCTGGTACAAAGGGAAATGATTGTCATGTTGGAGGTCAGTCATCTAAGCTCCAAGACATCACTGCAAGCATTCCTTAAGATAGTATCCTAGGTCCAGCAATCTTCAGTTGCTTCATCAGTGATGTTGCCTCCATCGTAAGATCAGAAATTGGTACATTCACTGATGATTGTGACATGTTCTGTACTATTCATGACTCCTTGGATTCTAAAACAATCTGTTTGCTTTTTGCAGCAAGACTTGGACAATATGTATTTGGATTTTCAGAAAGGTGGTAATATACTGACATCGACCAAGAGTTGGTCAGCAGACAGGAAACAACAGTAGGAATAACAGGGGCTCTCTCAAAGTGCAAGGGGTAACAAGTGGTGTACTGCAGGGTTCCATGTTTGGTCTCAAGCTTTTCTCAAAGTATATCAACAATTTGAATGAGGGATTCAGATGTGATATTTCCAACTTTGCTAATGGGATTGTGTATTGTGAAAAGAATGTAAAAAGGCTTCAATGCAATTTAGACAAGTTGATTGAGCGGGCAAATGCAGTATAATGTTAATAGATATGAAGTTGTCCACTGCAGAAGGAAAAACAGAATGACAGAGTGTTATTTAAATGGGAATAGATTGGGAAGTGTTAATGTACACCAGTCACTGAAAGCAAGTGTTGCAGGTGCAACAAGCAGTTAGGGAGGAAGATGGCATGTTGGCCTTCATTGTAAGAGACTTTGAGTACAGGAACAAGGAAGTCTTACTGCAGCTGTACAGGGCCTTAACTGGATCACAGCTGGAGTACTGAGTCCAATTTTCATTTCTTTACCAAAGAAAAGATATATTTTCTCCAGAGGGAGTGCCGCAAATCTTCACCAGGCTGATTCCAGGGATGTCAGGTTTGTTGTATGAGATTGGGTTGATTCGGCCTGTACTCACTGAGAGCTTAGAAGAGGAGAGATCTTGCTGAAACATATCAAATTTTGATAGAGTTGGAGAGATTAGATGCAAGAATGATGTTTTTCTTGCTTGGGCCCCCAGCTGGAGTTGGTCAGTCTGGAGCTACCCTGCAAGTTTCCTGACATTTGCCTTGGACTTGACAGACAAGAGAAATTTGGCACCTTGCCTTGTGAGCAGGGACCTGGATGTCCTGCCGGATGGCATGGTGCAGAGCTGGAATGTCCTCTTCCTCCAGAACCAGCAGAAGGGCTCATTATCAACCTCTCTGATCTGAGGTTGCCATCTTGGTTCTTGCAATACTTAGTCATCCAAAGGAATATGCAGCAGCGTATGATGGTTAATGACCTTTTCTACCGGTTTCTGTTTGAGAGCTCACACTCACTCTATCTCTGTTACCAAGGCTCATGCTTTACCATCCTCACTACTACCTAAACAACTTCCCTCAGTCACTGACATCAACCCCTGACAATACTAATCTTGCATGCCCTTTATGCTACCCACTCACTCAGTCAGGACACCTCCCTGCACCAGAAGTGACATCTGTGCCACGCACTTTCACCCCTGCCTCTGTCTCTTTTCTGGAGAAAACCAGATCACTAAGGGCAAAAAGTCAAGACAGGTAGTGGACAGACTGAATTCAGCAACTCATCACTTGTGTGGAGAACATCCTGACTCTGACCAACCCCAGTGATTGACTGACCATGTTCAACTCCTGAACTAGTACTGGAGACTGCTCTTGACCTTATTTGTCTGCACTCCCTACTTGACGGCTACCTTCCTTGACTGCTCTGAGGACTGCTGACACCCATAATAAATTTCCTGGCTTTGATTCTGTGGTGCCTGTAGAGTTCGTGCCCTGAGACGTTGGTGCCTTTTGTCTAACATGCAATTGGTTTGAAGTAGGCAGCAAGTTGAAGCTATCATGTACCTAAACTGACTTGTGCACTGATAATTCTCAGCATCTCGTTTGCTTGATGGGATTGGTAAGGTGAATATTAATGAGGTGTGCAGCTAATAAGTTTGTTAACAAACAATAATTTCTCTTAATAGGCAATTCATTGCTGCCTCGTGAGAATTTTGTCTCGATGCTTGGCAGTTGCATAAAAGACCCAGTGAATTCACCTACTGTTGAGATAGACCTCACCAGAATTCTTAGTGATTCTGCTCTATTTCTCACCATAGCCCATATTGTTCAGGCATCTAAAAGATTCTGCTTTTTGTTTCCATTCAAGGTTTACGCTGATAAGTAAAAAATGCTATTTGTGCCATCTTGTTGGCCATCTTGGTTTGATTTGAGTTATTATTGTCACATATACTGAGATATAGTGAAAAATATTGCATTATGTACTAACCAGACAAATCATACCTTACCTAAGTACATTAGGGTAATAGATCAGAATGTAGAATATAGTGTTATCGCTCCAGGGAAGGTGCAGAGATAGATCGACACTAATATATGCGAGAACCATTCATAAGCCTGATAGGAAGAAGTTGTTCTTGAATGCATTGGTACATGTTTTCAAACTTTTATATCTTATGCCCAATGGAAGAGGATGGAAGTGAGTTTAACCAGGGTGGGAAGGGTCTTTGATTATATTGGCTGCTTTCCTGAGGCAGCAGGAAGTATAGAAGGAGTCAATGGAAGAAAGGCTGAATTTCATGATGGACTGGGCTTTCTTCACAAACCTCTGCGATTTCTGGCAGTCTTGGGCAGAGCAGTTGCCATACCAAGCAGTGATGCACTCGGATAGGATGCCTTCTTTGGCACATCGATAAAAATTGGTAAGAGTTATTGCGGACATGAGAATTTCCTTAGCCAGGTATCGACAACTAGTGAGAATCTAGTCATTGCCCCTTAACATGCAATGGCATCGCTAGTAAACTTCACATGGTCAGGAAAGAGAGGTCACATCCAGAATGAGATGCAGTCTGAGTGAGTTTATAGTTCAGAGAATTTAGGGACAGCCTGGAAATAGAACTAGTAAATCTTTCTTTCCTTGCTCCATTTTTAAATTTTAAAATTCAGCACTCTAGTTTAAAGGTTAAAAAGTTAACCGAACCAGCTGAGTGAGGCACAGCTGTCAGTCAAACACTTGAAGCCTGAATAGGATCTTAATAGGTGTGGCTTAGTATTGAAGCTTAGCTAGTTTGAGTCATCTCAGCTCACCTCTGCTCTTTGTAAGAGAGGTTCTGTTGAAAGTACATGATCAGTAAGCTTTGTACAGTCAGGAAGGAGAGATCATATCCAGAGTGAGGCACCGCCCAAGTGAGTACATAGTTCAGGGAATTTGAAATTCAGTGTGGGAATTTGGTGGAGAGGAGAAGAGTTGCTTTTTGCTTACGCTTTTTTGGTTCACAATTTGAAAGGTCATTTTAAAAGGATAAATTGAAGCCCTGGATCAGGGCCCAGCAAAAAAGAGTAACATCATAAGAAAACGAAGGTTATTGGTTAGTAATAGCCATCAATTTGACTATGAGGTTACTTTAAGATTGAAGGCAAATATTTAAAAGTTACAGATTAAAAGGCTTATAGGAAATCTTTAGAAGACCAAATTAAGAATGAAGTAATTAAGAGATGCAAGGCTGGGTGATATTTCATAACTACATGATATGGGAACTGATGGATCCTGTTGTGGTTCGTAGTGACCACATTTGTAACAAGTGTTAGTTGTTTGAGGAACTCTGGCTCAGAGTTGATGAGCTGGAGACTGAGCTTTGAACAACGTGAAACATCAGTGAGAAGGAGAGTTACCAGGATGTTGTGTTTCAGGAGGTTGTCATGTCTCAGTTTCAGTCAGTGGTCAGGGATGTGAGGGTGTATCTACGAGTGAGGCAGGGAAATCCAAGCGGTATTGCTGAAGGAACCTCAGCCCTTGATCTTGTCTAACAGGTTTGAGATTCTCACTCTCTGTGTGGATAAAAGTGCGGTCTGTAGGGAGGATGAACAAACTTACTGTGGTATTGGGAGCTATTCAAGAGGGGGGAGAAAAGTAAAATGTACTTGGAATCGGAAATAATGTGTTCTTTGGAATAGACTCTGTTTTCTGTGGCCAGGATTGAGAGTCCCAAAGGCTGTGTTGTCTGCCTGGTGCCTGGTTCAGGATATCTCATCTGGGCTGCAGAGGAATTTGGAGTGGGAGGGGAATGATCCAGTTGTCATCGTCCACGAAGGCATCGATGATACGGTAGAAAGTGGAAATAGGTTTTCGCTGAGGAGATACGAACAGTTTGAGGCTGAATTTAAAAGCATGACTGGATTACTAACAGAACCATGAGCTAATTGATACAGGGTCAATATGATAAAAAAAAGGTAAATACATGGCTCAAAAATTGATGTGAGAGAATCAGGTTTAAATCCATGGGATATTGCCACCAGTACTGGAGAAGGAGGGAGCTGTTCCAGTGGGAGCCATGTTGGGACCAGAGTCCTAGCCAGTCCACAACTAGGGCTGTAGATAGGGCCTTAAAATGAATAGTGGAGGGTTTGGTTTAAGCTGTTCCATTTCTTTGTTTTCTGGAATTGACATACCGTGTGATGGAGAAAGTTTGCTTTTACTGGCTGGGTACTGTCTCTGCCTGTGAAATTTCTTTTGGCATTTGGTGTTAGTCCTAATTGGTCGACTGGTTTATTATGTGTGTTGTTTGTGGTTTTGTGTCTTATGAATTAAATGGACATTGCTAATTTCCTTAATCACCATATTTGCACTTCTCCACTTCTTTTGAAATTGTGACAGAAATAATCTGTTCACAGGGATCAGTTCTAGGTCCACTGTTTGTCATTTATAGAAACAATTGGATAAGAATATAGGGAGCCTGGTTGCTAAGTTTACAGATGGCACCAGAATTGATGGTATAGTCGACAGTGAAGAAGGTTATCTCAGTACAACAGGATGTTGATCAGCTGGGACACTTGGGCTAAAGTGGCAAATAGAGTTTAATTTAGATAAATGTGAGGAGTCGCATTTTGCTGACAAACCAGGGCATGACTTGTACAATTAATGGTAGGTCCCTGGGAATGCCCTCAAACAGAGAGACTGAAGGATACATAGTTTCTTAAGTGGCGTCACATGTAGGTAGTAAAGAAGGCATTTGACATGCTTGCCTTCATTGGTCAGAGCTTTGAGTACAGGAGCTTGGACGTCAAATTGTGGCTGTACAGGACACTGGTGAGGCCACTTTTGAAGTATTGTGTACCAGTCGCCCTTCAATAGGTAGGATTTTTTTTAAATTAGAAAAGGTAGGAAATGATTTACAAGGATGTTACCGGGACTGGAGGTTTTGAGTTATGAGGAGAGGCTGGATAGGCTGGGACTTTTCTCATTGCAGCATAGGAGGTTGAGGGTTGACCTTGTACAGGTTTATGAAATCATGAAGTGCATAGATGAGGTGAATTGCAAAAGTTTTTTTTCCCCTAGGGTATGAAAGTTCAAAAACTGGAGGGCATAATTTAGGTGAGAGGGGAAAGATTCAAAAGGGACTTGAGGGGCAACTTTGTTCCCACAGAGGATGGTGCGTGTATGGAATGAACTGCCAGACAAAGTGGTACATGCAAGTACAGTTAGAACATTTAATAGACATTTGGACAGATGCATAAATAGGAAATGTTTAGAGGGATATGGGCCAAATGCAGGCAAATGGACTAGTTTTGGAACCCTGATCAGCATGTTGGACTGAAGAGTCTGTTGCCAAGCATAAGATCCTATAATTCCTCTGGATGCTGACCTCTCTTTTAAATCTTATTCTGGTCTGAGATTTACAATTACATCAAAGTCGGTCGGGGCTCTACAAAAGTGTTTATTTGCCGTTGCATCCCTTGATAAGCCAGAATATTATCAGGTATACTCTCAATTGTATGAAGAATTGTATTAATACAGTCAGCTTCTGATGTAGTTTTGAATCTTGAACCTAATCTGTATCTTCAAAATACTTTCCTCCAAGACGTCCCATTCCAAAACTGAACTAGTCCCATTTGCCTGTGTTTGGTCCTATTTGCTCCATCTTAGAAAACAAAATCATCCTGGCAATATTAATTCTGTTGCCACCCTCTTATAAAAATGTGATTTCACGACATTTACTTAAAAGACATTTATTTCAGAGCAATAAATGTGCTGTCATGCTGCTCTGTGCTGTTTCTGGGGTTCAACATCTTGAAATATTAGTGAACACCTTCTAACCTTTTCTTCCTCAACCTTCCATAGCACAAAATGGTCAACAACGAGAAGTTATATAACAATGTTACCATAATAAAAATATCTAAAGGCACTTCAAAGGAGGATTACAAAACACAAAACTGCATTGATCCACCGACAGAAATATTACGTCAATATTATCAAAAGTCCAGTTAAAGGGTTAGGAGCATATTAAAGACTCAACATGAAACAGGGAATGCCAGGAGGAAATTACCGAACTTCCTATCTAAGCAATTAAAAGCGCAGCCACCAAGGTTTAAAGTCAGGATTTTCAAGAGGCCACACTTTGACAGATTTATTAGAGGGTTGTGGAGCTGTAGGAGATAAGGAGGGTAAGACCATGAGGGCCTTTGAAAAGAACAATGCAAATCTTATCATTAAGCCATTGATCAGATGGAAGCAGATATAAGTCAGTGAACATGGGTGATAAGGGAATGGAACTTGGTGTGATTTTGTCCATAAAGGATACTAGCTTTAGTCAATATTTCCCAGCAGCCTCAGACTTCTGAAGATGGAGAAAAACAGTCTAAACCCGTAAGGGCAAATAACAAACCAATTGCACCAAAGATTGAAATCAAGGTTCATAAATTACATCTCACTTCTACAAATTCTTGTATCAAATGATCCTGATAATGATTGCACTTTATTCCTTTCATTGTAATGTGCCAATCATACAATGTGAATATAGAATCTGGAAGTTTGAAACGATAGCTATTTCACTCACCACAAAATGTTATAATTAGTACTTTTAGGATTCAACATGCAGACCACAAGTAGGGTTACATCACAACAGGAAACTCAGGAAAAGCTATTTCCTGATGAAATAGCTATTCAAAATAGCTTCCATACCAATTCAAAGCTACAAGTGAAGCGCCCAGAATGGTACTCTACCCATTAAAGGAGAATGTGTTGAACTCTGATCAAGCAGATTTCAGCACTGATAATTCAAAGGCCTATGTATGATTTGACATTTACTGTAATCCTCTCATGAAGTCAAGAATACGACATTAACATAATTTAGTTCTTGGTTTTATAAACATAATTTTGTAAACTGAACAGAAGTTTAAAAATAATAAAATTCATCATCTCTATCACAGCATACACATTGACACATCAATGCATCCATTGCACTAAATACATTTCAGTTCACCTGCCGACCTTCACTCACAGTCAGCAGTAACTGCTGTCATTTTGTTATTGGTTGACATTATTGATACAACACTAAAGATCAGTAACTGTCTAATGTCCTTAGTGATTCTGTGTGACAAGGCAATTACCAAACTATGAAAAGAATTTTCAAATTTATCCTGATTTTACTTACAGCTGAACAAATCCGAATTTCTTGCTTTAGCTTTTTGAAACAAACTGGTAATTGTAATGAGTCATATATTTTGAACAAATTCATTTCCCAACTCATAAAATCCCAATTTGTCACCTACAATACTTGATTGGAAAATGCTTTTCTCGTTTTATTGGGAAATGATGAGCACAGAATACTAAGTATTCCTTCTGTGTTCTACCTTTGCCTTTCACTTTGGTTCCTCTCTCTCCATCAGGCGCTTTCTCTCTGTCTATCTTGTGAATGGTTAATGGGTGAGATTTGGGAGCCAGTCCAACCTTTAATTATGCTGTCTCCAGAAGAAATAGAAGGGGTTAAGCCCAGTCGAAGGGAATTGTAGTTAAAATGGAGAACACAACAAATGAACTGGCAGTAAAATTGCCCAGGAAAGCGATAGCATTCTTCTTGAGATTTAATCAGTTTTGTGCTTACAGAACAAGTGCCCATGGTGTGTGATGTCAGAGATACACTGAGGTTTTTGCTATCCTTTTTCATTTCATGAATTAGAATGCTTAATAGCTATTACTCATATAGTTTAATCTTTCCATATTAATAACAGCTTATTACAGCCTAAAGAATACATATCTTGTGAACTGAAGGAGGGAACAGTGTTTGGGAATAAAAATGAAAATAGAGGATTAAAAGTCATATTTACTTTCTTTGTGTGATTTCTTCTCCTCATCATATTTTTGAATTGTTCAAAAAATGAACTGGGACCTTTTTCGATCAATTTTAAAAGAGATCATGCTGTATGACAGCCTATTGGGTTCTTTACATCTTGCTTGCCATTCACTTGTGTAAAATATAATTATATTTTAGTTCTGAGAAGATGGTGATGCCAATCTTCATTTGTCATTGTTATTTTTCACTAAGGAGCCAAACTAAAGAGCCTAGGTGTGATATTAAATGCAAGTTGTAATGTATTGTAGTAATGTAGTGCTGATGTGAAAGGCCTTTTGAAATTAAACAATGAGAAAAGCTGTTGATTTGCTCACCGAGCTGGAAGGTTGCTTTGCAGACGTTTCATCGCTGTAGTAGGTTATATCATCAGTGTGCCTCCAGTGAAGTGTTGTTGGTCTGTCCCACTTGTTACTTAAGTGGGTCCAGTCTGATGTAGTCTCATGAGGCCAACCACCACATCAGACCAGACCCACATAAATAACAAGTGTGACAGACCAATAACACTTCATTGGAGGCACACTGAGGATGTTACCTAGTATGGCGACGAGATGTCTGCAAACATACCTACCAGCTCGGCAAATAAATCAACAACCTTATCCACAACCCGAGCTACAAGTCTTGTCAAAAACTTTAAATGAGAAGAGCATGTAAAAAATTAAGAGTAATATCAGAGGTCATTCTTCACATAAGTGGATTTCTAACTGCCTAGTAGAAATAAAGTTATAAAAACCATTGAAAAATTTGTTAGATGTTATGAGGGTGAGATTGTGGATTTCTGAGTTATGATAGATCTTATAGTCATCTATCTAAATCTATTTTGTGACCATGGGTGATGTGGGGGATTTTGAGAATTGGCAGAAGTAAGAAGTAGTAATTCTAAAGTAAAGATTTTGGCTCTTGATACAACATTTAACTTCTTGCGGTTGCAACACCTAAGTGCTCCAGAACTATCTACATTTCTAGCAAAGCTGTAACAGTACAACTACAATGCTGGAATCTACCTGACAATGTAGAAAATTGCAAAGATTTTCCTGTACACAAAAATCAGGAGGTATCCAACCAGGCTAGTTGTTGCTCCTTCAATCTCCTGTCAATCATCAGCAAAGTAAGGGACAATGTTGTCAACTTAACAATTGATTGTCATTTAAGTGACAAAGGTTCAATTTGGCTTCCTCCAGGGCCACTTTGATCCTGAACTCAATACAGCCTTGGTCAAAACAAGGACAAAAGAGCTGAACTCATGAGGTGAAGTGAGAGTGACTTTCCTTGATTACCATTGCCTAAGATGGACAACATTTGACTATGTCCTAGGCCCAGCCATCTTTAACTGCTTCATCAAACAAGCAAGCTGCATAATGAGGTCAGAAATGAGAATGCTCACTGAGCGCACAATGTTCAGTATGATTTATGACTCCTCAAATACTGAAACAGACTTTGTCCAATACAGCAAGAACTGGGCAATATCCAGTTTTGGATGGAAAAGTGACCAGTAACATCTATGCCACACAAGTGCCAGACAATGACTCACTCTAGCAAGAGAGAATTTAGCCATAACTTCTTGACATTCAATGGTTTCATTATCACTGAATTCCCCCACTAACAACACTCTGGGGGTGTCCTTGGTAATCATCTGAACTGGACCATTCATAAGTAGTGTGGCTGCCAGAGCAGGTCAGAGACCAGGAATCCAGGAGCAAGTAATTCACCTTTCAACTCCAGTCTTTCCACCATCCACAAGGCACAAGTCAGGAGTGTGACGGAATACTCTCCATTTGCCTGGATGGGTACAACGCCAAGAACATTCAAGAAGCTTCATACCATCCAGGGCAAAGCAGCTTGCTTGTTCGACACCACATCCACAAATAGTCACTCCTTTCATTGTCAATGCTCAGTGGTAGCATTGTGCACCATCCACAAGATGCACTGCAGAAATTCACAAAGGTTTCTTGGCCAGCACGTCCCAAACCCATGGCCATTTTCATCTAGAAGGATAAGGGCAAAAAAATGCATCGTAACACTATCATGTGCAGGTTTCATTCCAAGCCACTCACCATCCTGACTTGGAAATATATCAAATGTTCTTTTAGTGCTCCTGGGTCAAAATCCTGGAACTCCCTATTTAAGGGTCTTGTGGGGCTACCTACTTCAAACAATCAGCTTGGATTCAAGAAGGCAGCTCACTACCACTTTCTCAAGAAATGCTTGGGATAGGCAATAAATGTTGGTCCCACCAATGATGTCGACTTGCAATGAATGGATTTAAAAAAAAATGAGAAGCCACAATAGAATTGAAGTCAAAGGGAATCTTGGGTTAATCCCACTGCTGATTGGAGTCATACATAGCAAAAGGGAGGGTGGTTGTGATGATTGGATGCCAACAATTCACCCTCAACAACAATCTTCAACAAGAAAAACTAAACAATTTCCACTCCCATTCAATGACATCACCGTTGCTGAATTCCCACAATCCACATTCTCAGGGTGACTGTTGACCTCAAGCTGGACTGGACTAGCCATATAAATACTATGCTGCACGAGCAGGTCAGAAATAGGAATTCTGTGGTAAGTAACTCATCTTCTGACTCCACAATTCCTGTCCACCACCTACAAAACATAAGTCTGGAATGTGATTTACCTGGGTGAGTACAGCTCTAGTTAACACCACCCAGGGCAAGCAGTCTGCTTGATCAGCAGGCCATCCAATACCTTTAAAATCCCACCCTCTATCATTGATATGGAGTGGCAGAAGTGTGTACCATCTACAAGCTACATTACAGCAACTCACCAAGATTCCTATGTCCTTTTATTAGATATAAATATAGAACAGCAGATGCATGAAAACAACACCAAGTTACACACTATCCTCTTCTGAAAACGTATCACGACTGCTTCACTTTTGCTGGGTCAAAATCCAAAAAGTCACTCCCTAAAGGCATTGTGGGTGTATCTAGATTCATGGAATCCCGACAGTGCAGAAAGAGGCCATTTAGCCCATTGAGTCTGCACCAACCCTGCGAAGAGCAACCCACCCAGCCCCCACCCCACCCCATGTAACCCCACATTTCCCATGGCTAATCCAGCTAACTTGCACATCCCTGGACATGATGGGGCAATTTAGCATGACCAATTCATCTAACTCACCCACCTTTGGACTATGAGAGTCAGACCTCTTTCTTATAACTTGTAAATATTACAAAAGCTTGAGTGACTTAGGAAGTCTTCACTCACTGCAGAATACCCAGCCTCTGACCTGTTTTTGTAGCCACATTATATATGTGGCTGGTTCAATTAAGTTTCTAGTCTATTATGATCCCTGGGATATAATCCGAAGTTGTCTCAGTTTAGAAATATTCCTTTTAATTGAAAAATCAAGTGCATAAGTCTGTAATTTAAGAAAAGTAAGAGAAGGAAACCAGAGAATTATAGACCATCTCACCTAATAGCTGTTGCATTGTTGTTATGAAAATCTATACTTAATGGCTAGGTACCGAATATGTTCAGCTGATCAAAGAAAGTCAGCATGGGTTTGTATTTGCCCATAAAGAACAGGACCATGCCAATGCCAACACGGGATGGTAACGTGTGAGCCAGCTTAAGGATGACAGACTACCCATCCACCGTCTTACAACTTAACACCGAAAATGTCCGAATTGATGCGCAGCAAAGTTGTGAAAATGATGTGACACTGACCTAGGAGAGGGATAATAGTGAATGGGAACATGGAAGTGGGAACTTCATATAAAGGCTTTCATGTTCTACTTATTATGGCCCCTTTCCTCCTACATGCTTCCGGTTAACCACCTCAACCAAAGACAATGTCTGCCCGTCTACAGATGCACATAGAATGGTCTTTTATAAGATCACAGCAGAAGTTGTTGGCCAAAAACTTTTCAGCATTAGAACAGAGGGCAGCCTGCATTTACTTCTGCTGAAACCAAATGGGGACAAGGAAGTGCAGGATAAAGCAATTGTATTTTACTGAGTATTTACACCTGAGTGTTTGATGGGCTCTTATGCTGATGAATTTTTTTTTACATATCACACGACAAAAAATGTATCGATTAGCACCATTTTCACTGTTTGCCCACTGTCGTCTTCTGAGTGCCCTTTTGACCTTTCACTTGTTTTGTAATGAAAGTCAGTAGATAACTGCCTGGCTTCAGGACACGTCTGTGAAAAGGGTGGTATTGGGGTGCACCATTGGTATGGCTATCATTTTGCATTTGTTCCGTTGGAATAATTTAACAGCAACTTCTATCAATGAAGGCCTCCCTTAATGATCAGCAATAGAGGCAGCAGGTCTGACAGCTCTATATTCCTCCTCCTCTCCCTCTTTTTCTACCATGTTTTCGTTATCTTGTTCCTTCTCTACCTGCAATCCCTTCTGCTGTGCTCTGCTATGCAGGACACAGCTCTGCACTACAATACTGCACACTTGCTGATGAGAGCCAAAGGACACAGTCAGACTTTCTAGACCTTGGAAGTACATCTTCAACATGCTCAAAGCATGTTGATGGGGTTTATCACTAGTATGAGTCGAGTTCAAAGAGAATATCCCTTGTCTTATATGAGCTAATCCTTTGGTCAGCTTCTTGCATGTCTGTGGTGTTAGACTGTTAAAGGATGAAAACATCCTGACAGCTCCTAGGAAATATGATGTAAGGTTGCATATAGTCTGCATATTATTGGAATAAAATCACTTAGTTGATTAAACACAGCTGGCTGATGGACTTGGATGGCCTTGTGTGGCATTCTGTGCCTATAGGGAACCAAGTACAAGTGTAAATGTGAATGCCCACTCATTACACCCTTCCAGAAGAAGTCAACAATCTGTTAAAGAAGGCATTGGGATCTGCCATAAGCAATTAGGGTGTCCACTGAGACAATAGAAGGACAATAGAAGGAAACTGAGCAAAGAAATTGAGGTTTGTTGTGACTTACTCAGCGACAGGTAATGGGTTATTACCAGGTTTAAACCAGTAGGAAATGGTTCTTGTTGTAGATGGAGGCAGATCTCTCTGATCTCCTGCCTTCCACTACAGTGAAAGTTCTGCTTATGATACAGCATGGAAATTACACCTTTGTCTCTGGACTACATACACCTACATCCACTTTGTTGATCTTGACTCTGCTGTTGTCCAAGTTTCTCTATATCAGTTGCTTCTAGCACAACATGTTGTCATTCCCTTGAAAAGCTCCCTTGTCCTATTTAGTGGCAAAAATATGTAAATTCCTCTACCATGCTAAAACAAAGCCTTTCACAGTCTTAAAAACCTCCATGCTGACAGTCGTAGTTTACAAAAACTTTGTAACTACGCAGCATTTACCAAGGTTGAACAATTAGAACTTTTAAAAGTTCTACGCAGTACATTTCAATTGCAATTTCTTTTTGCTGGTGAATTTCCTGAAACCCACGCTGAAGCAATAAAATTCAAGTTCCAGTTTAATTGAATTAAATGCTGCTTCATTAACACCCACGAATTATCTTCAATGGTTGTCATAATTACTGAGCTGCCTATCCTATTGATTCCATTGGCTCTGGTTGAACAGGTTACTCATATGTGGTGAAACTTTGCTCAGTTAAACCTGAAAGAAGGCATGCTGGAGTTGGGCTGCAGTTATGCTTCAACTGTGAACATGTTTTTACTTCCCACCTCACCCAAATCCAACTCAGCCATTGTTAAGTATTTAATTTCCTCTCCTCTATCTCTGGATCATTAGATCAAAACTTTGGGTTAGTGACCCAGTAGCTTGAGTATATCCTATCTATGATTTCCCCATTAAATAAGCGCTGTGCTTTTTTTGTCTTCAATGAACTCAAGAGCAAATGCTCCTGCTCTAATCAATAACAAACTTCAAAATCATTAGTCAATCCTGTAGAATTGAAGTGAAGGTTCATTGAACATCAGTAATGACAATGCTGCGACTGTTAGATACTGCTTAAAGTCAACAACTATCTTATGATTAAACAGAAAGCTGGAAAGTGTATTAAAACAAACAGCTAGGCTTATGTGCAGCATTCTATAAATTATAGAGCAGGTTTTAGAAATTTGTGCTCTGGGCATAGAATGAGGAGCAGCAGGAATGCCTATGAGGAATTGAGATGTGAGGATCAGTCACTTTCGAGGATTTTCGTCCCGGAGCAGACTTCAATAACTGAATTTAGTTATATTCTTCTATTGGTCTATATATGACCAGGCCAACTCTCTTTAAAGACAATATTATGTTCTGCAGTATGAAATAATTACATTTATAGAACAATATGAATGATCTCCATGTTCTCAAGTGGTTTAAATCAAATTAAATCCTTTTTGAGATCACTTCTGTAATGTAGGAGATCTGACAACCAAATTTACAACAGCAAAATTCCTGGAATAATGGTGAGGAAAATTAGTTTTAGTGACATTACTTGAGGATTAAACACTGGTTAGAGTATTGTGAGTTTGCATCCAACAAGGTGTTTTACCAGATGCAACAATATCTATACGATTTTCCACAAGAGAAGAAATTTGGAGTTGATATTGAGTTATTGAAGATTCCAATAGACATTTATTAGAAGTAAATTTTATGTCCAAATTTTACACTTCTTAGATATATATGTTTGTGGGTCACTATTAACCTATTAGGTTACAATAGAGGAGAATACTTTCAGCAGAATATCATGCTTCAAAAGATCTGAAGTAAGATGCAACATGAGACCTCCATACCCTCAGATCACATGCTAAGATACAGTGATAATATCATAAGCATGTCTTTTAAAAGCATTTTGAAGGTGATATACAACACAATACAGGGGTGTCTTGGAATCTTTCGCACACACTGGAGGTGGAAGATGCTTCATGTCATCCAAAAGATAGTGACACTAACTATGTAGCACTCCTTCAGTACTGTACTGAATTGTCAGCTTGTATGTGCGGACTTAAGATTCTGGAATAGAACTTGAGCCATAAACGTGAAAGTGCTTAAACTGATTAGCAACTGAAATCTTATAAAGTAGTAATGGCACAGTAAAGTATTACCCACAACGCAGCAAATAAGGAAGCAATTGCATATGTAATGGATCTGTATGAGTTTCTCTGCACTACAGTGACATGTTTCTTAGAAATGTGCCAAAATATTTCCTATGTGTTAAAAAGCTGCCACAAGGAAAACATCATCAGACAGAGGTGTGAGGGCTATAAATGTTTAAATATAACAGGATTCTGCAAAAAGCATGAGTATCAATTCTGACCCGACATCTCCTTTCAATGAAAATGATACACGGCCACAAAACCAATTTGTAGAAGAAATGTGCCTCCCAAAAAAAACCTGCGAAGTTACGATTTTTGAGAAGTTTTTTTTGCTCCAAATCATTTGTGTCACAGTCCTTGCTTTGAGAAATTCAATCCTTTTAGTTTACGCCGTGATCGTGACTCGAATAATGCATAAAATGAAACCTGATGCTAATGTGTTAATCTCTCTGTGCTAACCTCTGGCACTTTTCTGGCTGTGCTTTAGGCAGTAATACAGTATGTTTGATAACTGGTGTTTCAGATATAGACTGGCACTTACTTCTGCACCAGTCATGAGTGAGTTATTTCAATATATGCTACTGCAGCTGGAAATTTTATCTTCACATAAACGGAATTCCATTTCAGACTGTCACAGTAAGGTGCACTGCATATGATTCTTTGTTAAACACAGCATCATTGAAATTCCTTTGCTGAGATTTCTACCATAAGATACAGAGCCACTCAAAGCAGCCATTAAAATGAGTTTATTGATGTAATGCTTCAGGAACCAAATGGAGTTGTAAGCATTTAGCATCTTGAATATCAGATTGGTGTTCTGCATTCTAATTCAATATCACTAAGGGGACCAATATATTGTAAATGGGACATTTGAGCTGATTGACTGGACATGCTCCGTTTATGTTGTGTATTATTGCAACAACTTGCATTCTAAAATGTAAAACAGTCTTCTAATGCAGCAAAAATTATGCAAATAAATGTTAGAAAATGCACTGATACACTCCAAAACATATTCTGTATAACACCTTGCAGACCTACAAGATGTACTATCAAAGATCTCATTATTTATCACGTCAAAAAGTGTTCATTTGTAATCGTGCAACAGTTGCAATTTTAAAAACACAGAATATATAAACCTTCAGTCCATGAAATTCTCCAGCACCTAAACAGTTAAATTAATATTTCAGTTTCATGGTGGAAATGACGGATGAATGAACATGGGAAAAAGAAAGCATAGCTCTTCATTATCAAAGTAGTGACAGATGACAGTCAGAAGCAGAATTGAAAAACAATGCTTGGAATCGCACAATTCAGCAAGTCTAGTGCAGCCAGGTTCCTGGCCTGTTGTCCCTCTAGACGAGATCTGGTTGGAACAATTAGTTGAGGCACAAGGCTTGGTATTTTTGGTGCTGTTCAAAATATACATGGTTTTAACAATTTTTAGAGCACAGATCAAATTTAAGATAAATGGGATTGTATAATTCCAAATAGCACAAGTGCTAACATCAAGTAACACCGTACATTTGCTATGAATTAGCGACTTAATTCAGATAACACAAGGCAAAGTTGGCGCCAAATAGTAATGGAGTGGGTGTAGAAGTTATTTACAAGAATGTTACCGGGCCTGGGGGTATGAGGAGAGGCTGGATAGACTGGTGCTTTTTTCTCCCTGGACCATAGGAGGTTTAATGCTGACCTTAGAGAGGTTTATAAAATCATGAGGGGCATGATAAGGTAAATAGCAAAAGTCTTTTATCTAGGGTAAGGGAGTTCAAAACTAAGGGGCAATGAAGAAAGACTTAAAAGGGATCTGAAGGGCAATTTTTTCTCAGTGCGGTTCATATATGGAATGAACTACCAGAGAAATGGTTGATGTAGGTACAGTTACAAAATTTAAAAAACATTTGGGCAGGTATATGAATAAGAAAGCTTTAGAGGGAAATGGGCCGAACACAGGTAAATGGGATTAGTTCAGTTTGGGAAACCTGGTCGACATGGACAAATTGAAGAGAAGGATCCATTTCCATGCTGTATGGCTCTGTGACTCTATGACCATGTTTTGAATGAAATTTTATGGCCCTTCTGGAGCCTGTGAAGAGAAGCTGTAAAATCAGGAGTGATGGTGACAGGACTCATTGCATACCTACCCGCGCTGGAATTCTACCAATAGCAAAGAGGTATTGGGCAATCCATCACCCTTTTGGCCAAAGGAGGTCCTTAAGTGATCAATTAATGGCTACTTAAGCACCTCTTTCCAGCGCTTTTTAGTGTTTTCTCCACAGAAGGAAGTGTTCATGTCAAGTGACAGCCTTTTCTGCACTCTGCCCCAGAGGTCCCCGATCAAGACTTCTCCATGAGAGCTGCCATCACTATCATCATCCAATAGCTCCCAGAGTGGGCCCAACACTCAGATCTCAATCTGATCCAATTAATAGCAACAGCTATAAAATCACTTGGGGGCAACCAGAATAAGCAGAGACTGAGATGAGGTACTGACTGTAAATTCATACCATTACTGGAATTGTTTATTTCTACCTTTGCAACGCCATCCAGCTCCATGTTTATCTATGTCTACCTGCTTTTCAACTACCATCCATGTCTATGTTACCCATTAGACTTGACTGTTTTAAAACACTCCTGGATAGCCACCCTTTATAAATTTGAGATCATCCAAAACTCTACTGCCATATTATAAATCACAACAGAGACAAAGACCAATGTTAATGTTTCAGAGGTCAGTTCATAAGTCGGATAACAGCAGGGGAGAAGCTGTTCTTGAAACAGTTCATCATGTATTTAAACTTTTATATCTTCTGTCCAATGGAAGAGAGTATAACTGGAGAGGGATGGGTCTTTGATTATGTTGGCTGCTTTCCCAATGCAGCTGGAAGTATATATGAATATAATGGATGGGAGACAGGTTTGTATAGTGGACCTGGCCATGTTCATGTCTCTGTAATTCCTTGTAGTCTTCAGAAGAGCAGTTGCCATACTAAGCTGTGATGCATCCAGACAGGATGCTTCCTATGGCACATCTATAAAAATTGGTAAGAGTCCTTGGAGACATGCCGAATTTCCTTAGCCTCCCGAGGAAGTGGAGATGTTGTTATGCTTTCTTGACTGTGGCATCGAAGTGGGTGGACCAGGACAGATTGTTGGTGATCATCACGACCAGGAACTTGATGCTTTCGACTATCTCCACCTGAGCACCATAGATGCAGACAGGAGTGTGTTCACCACCTCCCCTCCCTGAAGTCAATGACCAGCTCCTTTGTTTCTGACGTTGATGGAGAGATTGTTGTCTTTACACCTTACACTAAACATTTAATCTCTTTCCCTGTATTCTGTCTCGCTATTTTTGGACATCTGACCTACAATGGTGGGAGTCATCAGCAAACTTGTAATAGGAGTTGGGGCAGAATTTGGCCATAGAGTAATGAGTACATAAGGAATATAGCAGGGGGTTGAGTACACAGCCTTGCAGGGATCAGGACTTGGATGTTTGCTAGAAGTATGCTGGGGAGGGGAGGCTTGAAACCCAAAGTTTCAGTGTCACCTGAAATCCAGCATGTCTCCAACATTTCCTGGGTAGATAGTTGCTCATAGTCAATTCGGGACATCAGGGAGGGACATCTGCTGCTCCAAGAGGTAAGTGTGCACTCCCGATGGGAACCTGGACTCGAGTTGTGGCCTTTAGCGTTCTGGGGGATCTTGCAGCCAATTGAGTCGGATTGCCTCAAAGTTGGATCACCATGGGGTCAAATCTTCTTCCCGTGTTGGTTAGGCCTCGGAATCTGGGTTTCCATGAGTCCCGGGAGATTGGGCCTTGTGGTTCCAGTGTGGGCAAGGTAAGTAGGTGTGTCCGATGGTTTCCTGGACAATAGTCTCATTCACGAGTGCTCAGGGTTGTCTTGCAGTCGGGTAACCATGGGGCCAGGTCTTGTTCCTGCGCTGGTCGGGTATTGGTTCGGGGTTTCCACGAGGTGGGTAGGCTTGTGGGAAGCTGGTAGGCTCTTAATTCCTCTGGGCTTGCAATTCCAACATCAGTTGCTGAGCCTCATTGGTCATAGGATCTTTAAACCTGAAAGTAGACTTAAGAAAACTTTGTTAGTAATTCTGATAGAATTGATGTTTAAAAGAGAAGAACAGTTTAGAAGATGGTAGGGCAGCTTACTATATACGGGACATCAACAGGAAGGGTATTTCGAGTGCTGCCAAAAAATATCAGTACGATGAATTCATTCTTATTTAAATAGATGAAAAATGCTTTGTGAGCTCCTTTAAGGTTAAATGAGTGTAATTGGTAGAACCTTGTAAATCGGAAAAGCTAGTAATCAGATTGAAACTGCATGACCCTTTCTGTCTGCCTCTGTTGCCGAAGCTAATAAAGTAGGCTGCCCTGATATAGTGGGCTCATGGATTCTATTCCCTGGCTTCTGCTGCAGAGATTCCCTGGCTATCTGAATGGAGACTGTCCCAATAAAATTTTATTTTTATTCATTTATGGGATGTGCAATTTGTATGCTCGTTCAGCATTTATTTCCCATCCTTACTTGTCCTCGAGAAGATGGTGGTGAGCTGCAGACCTTTTGGTGTAGATAGACCCATAATGCCATGAGGAGGGAATTCAAGGATTTTGAACCAGCGACTCTGAAGGAACAGTGATATATTTCCAAGTCAGAACGGTGAGTGACTTGGAGGGGAATCTGCAGGTGTTGGTGTTCCCAACTATCTGCTGCCCTTGTCCTTCTAGATGGAAATGGTTGTGCATTTGGAAGGTGCTGGCTAAGGACCCTTGGTGAAATCTGCCATGCATCTTCAGGACAATACATACTGCCGCCACTGAAAGTTGGTGGTAGAGGGAGTGAATATTTGTGGATGTGATACTAATCAAGTGGTGCATTGTCCCAGATAGAGTTCAGCTTCTTGAGTGCTGTTGGAGCTGCAATCATCAAGGCAAATTGGGAGCATCCCATCACATTCCTGACTTACACAAAATGGATTGCAGCAGATTGCACTGGAACTGAGTACCTTGTCATGGTCAACTAGTATTCTGACCTCTGGGAATTAGACCTTCCAACATCAATGACTATTTATAGGTTGTATGCCACCTAAAAGCACACTTGATTTGTTATGGCATTCCCAATGCTTTAATGAGCAGCAGGCCCTATGTTCAACAGTGAAGAGATCAGACACTTGAGAAATAATTAAGAAATTCAACATTACACGTCAACTCTCCTCAATGCCCAGTTAATTGATGGTCAGCCATGATCATATTGAATGGCGAAGCAGTTTTGCGGGATTGAATGGCCTACTCCTGCCCTATTCTCTGTGGTTCAATGTTAAATGGAAAGGCTGAGAAAGCAGTGAAAGTTACCTAAAGGATTTTTAAATAAAAGTCAACAAAATTCAGCACAAGCCAATCTTCAAATGGAGACACAAGCCTTCTCGAGCCACACAGAGTAGTCCTGTCCAAAATTTAATGCCCCACACACCCAGACGACTTCTCCAAAAGGTAAAAAAAACCTATTAAAGCCAGAAGTAGTAGGTATGAGTGTCACAATCAAAATTATAGAATAGAAAGCCCAGTTTCACCTTGATAAATCTGCTAGAACTGAAAGTTAGAAAGCCTGTCAGAGTGCAAATGTTCATTATACTGTAGAAAGATCAGCTCACTTGGAAATGTAGGATGAACTTTTTATGGAGAATTTGCCTCCACAATTGCGCAAAGAGAGGATGAAAGGCCAAATGCAATGCTGCATTTGTAATTATCTACATTCACCTGGGAAAACGGCACCTTCACAGAAAATAGTTGATTAGATGGATCTGATTTCACTCACAAAATAAGGAAAACCATCAGACCCAGAGTTTAACCATATTCCAACAAGTGCAACAGATTAGAAGAACCATCTACCAAAGCAGCAAAGTTACCACAACAGACATATACTTGGCACGGCAACAACATTCTTCAGAGAAGCAGCATGAGTAATATCATTCTTCTTAAGAATACAGCAGACACAAGACAAGCAATCTGCAACAGCCTGCACAAATACCATCAAAATGTTAAAAGGCTTTAGGTATTATGGATGAGATTTAGCGCGGGCATCAAATCGGATTTCGGGCCATTGGGAGCTCTGACAGAATAAAGTGCCTCATTGGTAGCAGAAACCCTGTTGCTGGGGTGTTTGGCTCCACCAGGGTCATACTAACCCCCTACACTGGGTGCTCCAAGGTCAGGAGCGTAAGGCTGAAGTGCAAACAAAAACAATAACAAATTCTTTAAGTTACTAAGAAGAGGCTGCAATCTACCATAACCAACATACACATGGTCAACAAACTCCGCAACACTGTAGGCTGGGAGTCATCTTAATCTATGATTGCATGGGACTATTGCATAGAATACACTCTACCCCCGGTCCTTGATGGGAAGTTGGAGGACTCCTGCAGAGACAGCCTTCCACTGGGGGCAGCCCCACGGTAGAACAGCATTGCAAGGCATGTTTGGGTGGAGGGTAAAGGAGAGGAAATGGATGATATGCATCAGTAGCTCACGGAAGAAATTCTTCAGTGCCAGGTGGAAGGACAGAGATGGCATTTTCATGTGGCAGCTCAGGTTGTGGGGTGGTGGCACCTGAGGAGGTTCTGGAACCCCAGACCAACGTGAAGGGCAAATCTGAGCCCCCTCCAACTGGGGCAACTTAATGGGTCTGAGCAAAGCCAGTTTCAGTTGACAGATAGTGTCAGCCACAAGCCAGCCATCCAGTGCCACCCTGCTCGCCAACTCCCACGACAAAATCCAGCCCAGGCTGCTGCCACTCCAGTACAGGCATAACTCTGGCTGTGTCCCTCCCTGACACCAGCCATTCAAACCCACAATGATGGATGTGTAGACAGTAGAGCATGACTCTCTGAAAATAGCTGTTACTCCTGATGGCAGGAAGATATGACATGCCGTGAATTGATGATGTTCCACACATTAATCAGTTCCTGCTAAAAGACAGGCAGTGTCCTGAGGGACCTTCCTGAGCCACCACACAAGATTTGACATTTTCTAATCAATCTTTTCAGATGTTAAGACACATCTCTGGAACAGGTGAGACTTGAACCCAGGCCTTCTATCTCAGAGGTGTGGATACTACCTCTGCGCTTTAATAGCCTCTCAGGTGTTCTTTTTCTTGTTCTTTTCTCTTTGTTCAGATATGTTACTGCATACCTCTTGACATTTGTTTTTATGACCACCAAGCCAACCATAAGATTGTAACAATTAACTAATCCCCTTTAAATGGCTCCAGACTATCATTTGTTAGCTAGTAGCCCTATAGACACCAATCCGGTCTCCAGCGAAATGGCTGTGGGGTTGCTACAGGGAGATGTAGGATGGCATGACAAATCAGCATACTGACCAGCAACATTAGTCTTCTGCTATCTGCCTATCCCTGTTTTCTGTTCCTTTATGGGGCAAAATTTATGCCCACAATCTCAGATACACATCTTCTTTCTCACTCTCTCACTCACTCTCTCATCTCACTTGTACGTAGACAAGTGTGTATACTCACACACGCACATACGCACAAACCCTTTCTATCTCTCTCTCTCACTCTCTCATACTCAGTAACTGATCACGGCAAGAAACCAGCTATAAAATAATCTATACAGATTATTCCACTGCAGGCTTTACAGTATAATTTCTATGAAAATAAGCAGTAAGTAAATGCAATTTACAGTCCTGAAAATAATTCATAAAAGCACTACTGCAGTAATTAATTGAACTGATTGCACTTTTCTTTTCTTCTTTCACAGGGAGGTATTGGCACTGTGGCAATGTCGCTGGACTGCAAAGCCAGAAACTCAAGCTGGTGTGCTCGGATATGAGTTTGAATCCCATTGTGGCAGATGGTGAAGTTTGAATTCAATAACAAAACTGGAATAAAAGGCTAGCCTAATGGCAACCAAGTATACCCTGTTGATTGTTTTTTTTTTAAATAAAAGGATGCCAAGTCGTCAATAATGTCCTTTAGTGAAGAAAAGCTGTCACCCTATATGTTCTATCTTATGTGTGATTCCAAACCCACAAAAGCATGGTTAAATCTTAACTGCCTGCTGTACAATAGGCGCTGGCTTAGCTAGTGATGCCAACATCCCAGAACTAAACAAAAAAGATTAGAAATATATAATTCAGGATTTCTTTAGTCAGTTCATCTGGCACATGAAACATGTATTGTGTGCTTAAAATTTAATCCAATATCAATCAAATTGTTTATTGGCAAATTTTAATATAATAGGACCATTATACTGAAGGAAAACACTGCATTTGAAGAAACACGTAAAAGTAAACAAAACCTTGGAGATTTTGATCTGGATTTGGTTTTCATTTGAATTGTATATAGCATCAACTCACATGATATAAAATTGTCGAAAGCTTTATTTCCAGCATAAACATATGGGGCTTTAGCTGAGTATTGGAAACCCTGATGCAGCTGTAACTCTCAATTACTATTCATAAAGAAGTACATGAGGAGTTGTTTTATTTCTCATAAATAAATTGCAAAAGAAATCATTGTCCTATATTTCAGAATGTTATCTAAAATGTCAATGAATTACGAAAATCATAATCCTTTTGTTACAGCTGAATGCTGTAGCATCCCAGTAATAAACAGTCACACAAAAATTGATTCAGTGAAAGATAACTTGCATTACAACATGGTGCATGTACAAAAGAGACTTTATTTATGAAGCACATGGTACAATGTACAAAGATCAGGGGACCTGTAATCTTCAACCCAATTATAGAGCAATATGAGATTTGAATGATTTACATTAAACTAATGAAAATGAAGGAACGGGGCCCTGCAGTGGAGATGAAGTAAGATTTTATGTGAAAATCCTGAACTTTCCCATGGGCACAATTCTGGAGAAATTACAGTGCCTACATACTTAAGCTGTAAGTACTCATGGCATGGAGGTTATTAATGCAGAAATTAAGATGCTTACTTCATTATGGTGAGGTCACAGGTTCCATGGGGAAAATGCTAGATGTTAAAATATGCTTTGCACTATTCATGGAGTATGTGTTGCGGGAGTTCTTGTTTCAGTGTTTGGCAACTTGCTCCAAATGTAGCAAAAGGCACTTTTCTACTGATTGTGCACCATCTGTAGCAAGAGTGAAGCATGTCCACTATCCACAGTCTTGTAACAGCAGCAAGATAATCTCCATGTATCCAGCAGCCCCTGAGAATGGAAATCTGAATTATTGAAACAATTGTCTCTCTCTATTAGTCCCTAAGGAAATCTGAAAGAGCATAGATTAAAACTCGTGTCAACTTTCATTTTCTAATATGAATTAAGACAATATAGATGGCTTTTAAAATAAAAACCGAAAGGGCTGTGGATGGTGTAAATCAGGGACAAAAACAGAAGTTGCTGGAAAAGCTCAGTAGGTCTGGCAGTGTCTGTGGAAAAAAAAATCAGAATTAACGTTTCAGGTCCGCGGAACTGATAAGGGAGTTTTTGCAGAACTGAGTTCTGAGGGAGGGTAACCAGACCCGAAACGCTAACTCTAATTTTTTTTCCTTCACAGATGCTGCTAGACCTGCTGAGCTTTTCCAGCAACTTCTGTTTTTTGTCATAGATGGTTTTCATCTGGACAGAAAATAACAAAATAAAATAGTGCGTTGTAAGTTACCATAGGAGCATGACACTGAGTGTACCAATTAATAACATGCGATGTGTAGATTCTCAGTGACTCCAACAGTTCAGCTCATGGCTGTTAAGTGGACACCAATCATAATTTTCTTTTGTTGTAATTCCGGGGATCTAGGCTGATTTTGCTGGAATTAATCAGAGCACTCTGACCACAAGCATTCAGGAGGTGGCTGATGCAATGATCTGGGGGCAGTTTCATCTATTTTTCTCAACATTGAGACAGCTGGCTCGGTTGCAAATATTTTAGTTGTTGATGGATTTCCTTGAGCCTTGTGTGTGGCAGAATGTACCTATATAGTTAAATCAGTCTAATGACACATGCAAAGTACATGGACTTCCATTCCCTCATTTGTTGCTGTCTTAAGGTGATGATGAATTGCTGTGCTTGGCACCTAATTTTCCTGATTTGGTTTCTGCATACTTCAGTTATTTGAAGAGAATATGATGTTTTTGAGGACAATGAGGCACTGGTAAGGACATTTATACTATTCCACTGCTATTGTCCACCATGTTAAAAGCGAGATGTTAGGAAAGGACCCATTGGCATTAGATTGAATGAGATGGCCATCATTTGAATTTAGAAAAAATTAATCTAAGCTGGAAAAAAGGAACTAGACACAAGTGTTTGAAGTTGACAACAGGGATTCCTGTTTTTGCTTTCATCTTTTGGATGTAAATTAGCGGAAAAGTTCATTTACCTGTACCAAACTGTTTCAAGGAAGTCGGACAGTCCTCTCCTTCCCTTGATATTATTTACAATGATCTGAGAGTCAGAATCACACAAGGGTGGGCATAACCTACAGTTGAAATTTATTTGGCTGCATGTCCAGATGTATCAAATAGGTTGTAAAGGTGAACATTGGAAAGTTGGTGGATCAGAGTACCAATGTGAGAAATAACCTTACGAATATTCCAACTAGCAAAGTGTTGTCTTTATACTATTTTAGCAGTTGATCTGTTACCATGGACTGAATCCAGTCGAGATGAGTCCCAGAAATGGGATTTCTGCTTGGAACTGGAAAGCCTGTTTGATTAGCTGGAGGATAGCCAATAAACCTGATGGGGGTACAAGGCCTGGCCAGTGATCCACATTCAACAAGTCATCAAAGTCACTATCTGCTGATGGGCTCAGAGGCCTTGGTGACATTTTTAAGTGGTCATGCCACCACCGCACCCCCCCCCCCACCCCCCGTATAAACAAGCCAACGGCATCAGCATTGCAGCGTCAGATTTGGACTCTGGACCATCACCGTGACCTCTAGACACAACTAGCACATGGCACAGAGCAGAAAACATGTGGTCCCTTGGTTCAGCAACTCTTTCCTGCACGGTGGGAGGTGCCCATTCATACCAACAACATCAGGGGACCCTCCTGCTTGGCCAAGGCAACCTGGATGGAGATTGCAGTGCAATTGGCAGTGGTGGCATCCAATAGGATGAGCAGAACGGTGATATTGGGTCTATGCGGCTCTTGTGAGAGCAGCAAACAATGTGTCCTAGTGAGGGATGAAATGAGAAACTGGATGAATGGGGAATAAGGCTCAGCACCAGTGACATTGTAAGACTGGGGCCTAAACGGGCTAAAGTTTTCTGAATCATATTTCAATTCAAGTACAGTTAACTTAAGAGTAGGATGTGGGTGGGTTACTAGAGACGTTGTATTATCTGCCAGAAGGATGCCTACTGATAAAAGAATGAGGTGCCGATCAAGCTGAAACTCCTTCTCCCCTTTTTCTTGATGAAGCAAATGACACATAAAGGAAAGAGTGTACAGGAATGTGCACAAGAGTGACTGATAGAAGGACAATTACACTTTAGCGGGACGCTGTTCAATTGGTTGGAGATGTGGGTTACTGGGCAATCATAGACAATGAAGCAAGAAAACAGTGAGAAGAGAAGATAGTAAGAGGGGGGATGGTGCCGTATTGGTAATGTTGCTGGACTGGTAACCCAGGGACTGAGAGTCATGTTCAAGGAGTTTAAATTAAATTAAATTACTTTTAAAAACCAGGAATTGAAAGCTAATCTCAGTAAAGTGACCATGCAACTCTCATAAATTCTTGTAAAAACCCATCTGTCTCACTCGTGCCCTTTAGGGAAGGAAATTTGCAGTGCCTACTTGGTTTGACTTACAATGTGACTTCAAAACTACAGCAACGTGATTGACTTTTATTTGCTCCAAAGGACAATTTGAAATGGGAAACAAATGCTATCCTTACCAGTAGTGCCTACATTCCATAAACACATTAAGTGATTTGTTTATCTACATAGCTAGATCCCATTGCTCCTCTCCTCAGTTTAACACTTGTTTTTAAGGACTATAGGGTTTCCTTATGATTACTACCAAAACGCACTGCATGACAATTACCCACACCAATCTGACTTGCTATTACATGACCATTCTACAAATTACAGATTGTTTTTTGAATTTGTCACATTTGGAGGCAGCACAGTGCTTCAATGGTTAGCACTGCTGTCTCAGCACAGGGAGCCCCCTAATTTGATTCCAGCCGTGGGTGACTGTGTCAAGTTTGCACGTTCTCTCCATGCCTCTTCTGCCAGGTTCTGCAGTTTCCTCCCACAGTCTACAGGATTGGCCGTGTTAAATTGCCCCGTCGTATCCAGGGACATGCAGGCTAGGTGGATTAACCCTGATAACTAGTTGCCCATAAAATTTTGATACAACTAATAAACTTGATAGAAAACTCAAAAGGCAGGTGAGAGCCAATCACATGAGTGTGTCATTGACGTCACCTAAAAGTCAGACTGGGTAAGAACTAGATTTGCTTCTCCAAAACATATTTGTGAGCCATTTGGTTTTTACAATAATCTGACAGGTTCATAATGATAATTAACTAAAGTTAATTTCATATTTCCAGGTTTCTCAAACAGTAAGGTTTGAACTCAAATTCTATGGACTGTTCATCCAGGTTTGTAAATTACAACTGCAGTAACGTAAACAGTACGTAATGCTGGTAATAACAAGCTGTATGCATAGGTTAATCACAGTTCATTCCATTCTCAGGAGATTTACACTTGGACAGGACATTCATACCACAACAAATGAGTTTGGTGAGTATATTTGATTGCAATAATCCAAGGTTAACAAATATTGCTCCTAATTTAAGTATGCTAAGGTGAACAAATAACTGCATTTGTATTAAAAATTGTGAAAAAGCGAAGCAGACACATTGAAGTGTTAGAAATTTGTCTGTGGCTGGCTATTGAAAATTAATTGACTCGATACTATTTAATTGCACTTTAACTTAAAGTCTTGCAATACTGATAAGCCTAAGAATACCCTGTTACTTAGCTATGAGACTAGTCCAGATGGTTGCAATTAAAGTCTTTTGACTTTGATAACAATTAAAGCTCTTAGAGGATAAAGATTTGGGCAATCTCATCTAACTGGCCAATTGGTATATGGCTGTAGCATAAATTGTAAATAACTCAGCACTAATTGACACTAACTGGTCAATTTGACTCAGATGGATGATAAAGCCTGAGACCACAGAGTGTAGAAACTAATCACAGCTAGGTTAAGATTGTTTTCTGAGTTGAGTATCGAGGTACATATTGAACCAGTTAAGTGGGAATTCCATTCTCTATTGAATCTACTTAATATCAGAACTAGGTATGTTCAAGGTTGTAACTGAATATAATGAGATGATAGCTGTTTTTTCACAATTTCTCATACAGAAAATCAACACTTTTTTAAAATCCTACTGTAAGTTTTGATGAATTACGTTTAAAAAAAAGCACAGGCCTGCTTTGTGTCAGCAGCAGCACAGGAAGATGAGAAAGAAAAAGGAATCTTCTGTTATGGAGTCTAAGAATGGTATAAGGTGTGTTAATGGTCATCACATTCTCTTAGGGCTGCGGTGATTTTTCCCATATATTCGTGAAAGTTTCAGCTCTTTATTTATGTCTGTGACAAAAACAGAAATTGCTGGAAAAGCTCAGCAGGTCTGGCATCAGTGGAGAGAAACCAGAGTTTACGTTTCTAGTCGAGTAACCCTTTGATTTATGGCTCCCACAATTTTTACTTCTGTCTGTGAGTTGGCTTTCATGAGTTGATTAACTAATCTTATGGTATGGGCAGTCAGCAAGTTCTAGTCTCAATCAGGACCTTCTGGAGTCAAAGGTCTGAGTGCCATATCTAAAGGCCACCAAGACAGTGCTTCACTTCATTGTTAGAACCCGTGTTGGTCACTCCTAACCATCTTGGAGATATCTCAGACCAAGCAGAAACAGGCCCCTTGTTTTAGCAACACCTCAATAGAGATTCTGTCCAAAGTTATTCTCATAAGAAGAAGCTCCTGTTCTCCAGGAGTGGCAGCAGGAAGCCCTCCCACTGCACCACCTCCTCACTCACAGCAGGCCCACACTCACAGGAATATCACCCTGTCTAAGTATGCCTGTGTGTAGGCCTATCACATCTTCATGCACATGATGAACATTGAAGGGCTAATAGCCATGTCATTCTGTCAATGTTTGAATGGCCAGTACAGCTCTGACTCACTTGCTGGGATTAGTTCAGGACCTGGCATGGCTCTGCGTGCTGATAAAATCCTCACGAACCCATTACAATCACACTCAGCCTTTCTCCCTCTCTCTCGTTGGACATGGGCATCCTCAACAAAAGGAAGCCAACTCATACTGGCAAGGGTGCACTGGATCTTCAAATCCTCAGCTCTTTTGAGGGATGGCTGCAGAACTGGTAGGGGATGCTTATACCAGGCCCATGTATGTTGAGAGACAGGAATGTCACAGGAAGTCATTCAGGAGTCTGCTCTATTCTGAGGTGCAGGTGCTGTCACATGCTTGTTTACAATGTGGATGTGTGTGTTCAGCAGCTAATTGTTTCTCTTCTCCAATACAGGAACTAATGGCCACCAGGGAGTGATGAAATGCAAGATTTCACAAACTCTCCCTAGAAGCAGAACCATCTCTAAGGATGAGATAGTAGGAACCGCAGACGCTGGAGAATCTGAGATAACAAGGTGTAGAGCTGGATGAACACAGCAGGCCAAGCAACGTCAGAGGAGCAGGAAGGCTGATGTTTCAGGCCTAGACCCTTCTTCAGAAATAGGCCAAATAGGTGGGAGTTGCCTTGGAGACCTAGGTTCAGCAGAACATTCAGTGGCTGCTGGAGACGTGGTTGACCTTGCTAACACTGCAGTCATTCACCAATAACAAGGCAATAACAGGCTCAGACAAATCAACCTCATTCCAGATGCCGCAGACAGGAAGACGTCAGGAGATACCCACAGGGAGGAGGGTCACCAGCCAGGAACCCTGGGTGCTCCATCTTAGGACACTTTAGTTGTGCCCCGCCCCTGCACTTCCCCTTGGCTAGTGACCCCATTACATGCACCTGTGCAGGAGAGTATTAGTTGGCCAGGGTGCTCTAGTTCCTGATGCCCCACAAGATGCCCATTAAGATCATTGCAGCCACTCAGGCAAAGCAGTCAGCAAGCTGCTTCCACATCAGCTGTAGATGTTAGGGCAGCACCTCATCATGTTGATAGACAAAGGAAGAAGAAGGTGTTTTGAGTACATAGTGGGGTGCACAGGTTCTCATTAACTGGATTTCCTCTGCACTTCAGTAAATATGTCTTTAGTCACACTATTGTAACATTCACTGTCATCCCATCCTACTAGCATCTGCTGACCTGGATAGTTGGCATGAAACGTGTGGAGCCTCTTCCCCTATCAGAAAGTGAAGCTGGTCTAACATCATCAAAATGCATGCTTCTAAAGTTGTTTACCCTTTTCAGTGAACACTATACCCAGCACTTAGGGATTGCAGTCAAGACTGATGAAAGTGATTTCAGGAACACTGACTTTTTCCAATGAGATTCAATTAAAGAGATTGGGACTGGGATTGTAACATTGCACACACTACAGAGGCAATCAATGCAAGTTATCGAGAAATGTGACTGGTCTGTGCAGGTTGGAGGAAGGAAAGATCATTTCCCTGATGGTGGTATCCATTGCCAAAATTAGAAAAAGCAGTACTGAGATATGAAGGACTGTGTTCTTGATGGTGGAATTTGGAAGGGTTAGAATTTGTCTTGTTTATAGTCGTAGGAACACACATTGGCAATACAACCAGTGTAAACAGTCAAGGAACTTACTATCCTAACAGTCCTGGAGAATGTTGAGGATTAATCAAATCAACCAGGATATAGGGAGTATTCTCAAGGTCCACGTGCCCTAATCTGCCTCCTGGTTCTTGAGGGCAGGTTCTGAATCACGCTTCCTACCAGGAACTCCATGACCACAGCATTGTGCAGGGACAGTTATATGCAATTAGCACAAAGGATAAGTTTAACATTTGTAAGTGTACAGAGTGCCAGCCCATCAAAAGTTTAAAAAGAACATTTTATTTAAAACTATAATGCAAAAAGAAATAATTATTTAATTTATTTCTCGAAGATAGAACACAATCTCCGAGCCAGCTGGTTTACATACAAAAAACACAGAAGCCAATATATATCAGTTTGTCAACCAGCCTTGAATCAGTTAGCAATAAAGTGTTCATGAGCCTACGTGCCATGTTGGATCATTGATCTGGCTTCTCCCTGTTTGTGAGTAACTTCCTGAAGCATATCATGATCATTGACTTCCTCTTCTTCATTGGAAGCAACTTCTCACTTCTGCATTTCTACTTCTCCCAAGGTGTCCCCTCTTTGTTGAGAAAGTTTGGGAAGGGTGCAGCGCACCATTGTTTCTTATGTATATTACAGTAACTGAGTGGTCCAGGTATCAGAATTTTGTTGTGATCAGTGTTATAGTGCCTGCTCCATAATTGCCATGGTTAAAAAAATGTGTTGTCTCATACCTGTTCAGAGAGAGTAGGAACTGCTGATGCTGGAGAATCTGAGATAACAGGGTATACAGCTGGATGAACACAGCAGGCCAAGCAGCATCAGAGAAGCAGGAACCCTGACGTTTCGGGTCTGGACCCTCCTTCAGAAATGGAGGGTCTTTGTTTCTGAAGAAGGGTCCAGATCCAAAACGTCAGCTTTCCTGCTCCTCTGATGCTGCTTGGCCTGCTGTGTTCATCTAGCTCTACACCTTGTTATATCTGTTGACTTATACCTTGTGTTTTGTTAGAAATTTCACTAATGTGCTTCTTGCATTGCTGTAATCACATCACCTCTGCAATAAGGCACTCACTACAGATAGCCATCTCACATACAATTGTATTAAGGATGTAAGCCATTTGCTTACAGCCCGGTCTCATTTCTCTATCATTCACATTGATTGTCTCTGTTGTATCTGCATTGTAACAATCCAATTCCCAGTTTCCTGAATCTAACGTCATCAGAGTCGGTGCTCATGAAATCAATCTCATCAGTTTTGCCTGCAATCCCCAAGTGCTTCACTACATCATGAGAACAATGTTAGACCCACTCATGGTTGATGAAGACGAAAGTTCCAATAATCCATATTGTACTTCATGAAAATGCAAGATGGTGTCTAAGTGAAGCAGAGATTAAGTTTGGAAGAGTTGAAATATAAGCATAGCTACTAAAAGAGAAACACAGAAATGTTCGGACTCGTTGAAGGTTACCATAAGACCACCTAAAAGCCATTGAAAATGGAAAGTAAGCAAATAAGCAAGCTATGACCTGCTCATAAATAAGAAACCCAGATTAATATTCTGGACACGTGGAAATCTGACCTTTGTGGCTGTGCTACCATTGGCCATTGTTGTAAAAACCCATCTGGTTCACTATTGTTCTTCAAGTCATGAAAATGTGGTCTGGCCTCTAGGTGAATACAGACTCACTGAAATGGCCTTAAGGGCTACTGAGTTATAGGGCAGTTGGAGATCTCCATTAATTGCTGGCGTAGACAGTGATGCCCATAGCCCATGAACAAATAAAAAGGAGATACAATTCACACGATGGCTACAATCTTTCATCTCTTCAATCCATCCAAAATATATAAAAAAAGAAACAGAAAAGCCTTTGCAGTCACAGTAATAAAGTTATAATTGCAACATATTTACTTAACAATCCAAAGCAGTTACGAATGCTGTACTTTTATTAATGTTAGAGAGAGACTGTTATAAACAGTCTAAACATCTCTGAACAACAGAAAAAGCAGATCACACAGATTTGAAAGCCTTGAAGGTATGTTTTGAACTCTGAGTGAACATAATTTATAAACGCTACATGCTCAATGTTAGTGTTCAAGGTGCAAAAAGTCCATTGGAAGATCTGTAACTACATTAACGCAAATCACAGAAGCCTGTGAATTCAGGCAACTCAAAGATGGTCTCATCAAACATAGAATTGTCTCAAACATAAGATATCCTACTGTGACAGAACAACTATGAAAGGAAATGAATCTGGCTTTAAAAAGAATTGTAAGCATGTATCAAAGCTTTGAGTTTGTAAGTCAAAAGCAAAAGCACATATGCAGGAGGACAGGCAGATTTGTACACAATGAGGAGAAGCAGCCCAGACCTGTCCATTATGTTGATGAGCAGCGTTTCAAGCACAACAATGTGAAGAAAAGCAACAAGTACTCATGGATAAAGATCAGTGCCAAAGGGCAGTTTACAAATACTGTAGAGTCATCACATAAAACAAAAAAAAAGCATGTCCAACTACAAAAAGATAAAATGCTTTGCACTCAAAGATCGTAGTGAAAATGAACTTTCAATATTCAACTTTCATCATTTGACATTATCATCTGAGTCTTCCATAGAGTGAAAATTATTTAATCAAGAGGCTGTGCTGATTTAATATTGTTACTGTGATCACCTGACGAGGCAAGGCACTTACTTGGAAGATACAGAATCAAGCTGTCTCAGAATTGCCATTTTAAACATGAAACAATGAAACTCAGTGAGATGTTAAGAAATTTCATGTTTTGTTTTATTCACACTTGCATGATAACTGCACATATTGAAGTTGAAAGGTTACCTGCCGATATCTCAGTTTGGAAAAGATAATGAACCTAAACTAGGAAGATACACATAAATCATACTTCAGTAGCTTGTTTTGAACAACAACGAAAGAGAAAGTAACATGGATTGAACCCAGGAAGATTTCAGAAAACTCCTCTCTCCCTCAATCTTTTAATCTCAATCTCAATCTCAGCAAATCAGCACTGGTGAAGAAAAATGCAAATCATAAAACCTAACTGGGAAATTAAGGATATCAGCAAGCTTTGCCACTCCTGAGGAATAAAGATAGAAGTTAAGCTGCTGGGACTCAGATTTCACTTTTGCAACTCCAAGACTCTTTAGAAAAACAATAAACTGGAACTGTCTTTATCTTCTCAGTGTGCTAGTTTTCCTCACTCCCCTATATTCTCCCTAAACTTACTACTAATGTTTTGTTCTTTTTGTTATCAACCAACAGCTGGTTGTCACATTTTACTGTTTTCTTTCCAGTAATAATACTTCATCCTCTTTCACTCATGAAACCTTGGAATTGGCTCTCCTTCATTTTTGATCTAGTTAACTAAGTTTAGTTAAAGTGTGATACCTATGCTCTGAAAAAACATAAGCAAGAAATAATAACATTTGTTGCAAATCAGTGACTGAGAGGATGTTTAAAAAGAAGGGAATTGTGACTCCTCTTCAACCGTTTGTAACATAATGTTTGGCTAGGAAGAAAACAAACAATCAAATAAAGCCTATAGTAGTGATTGTATTGGTCATTTCTGAAGAAGGGTCTAGGCCCGAAATGTCAGCCTTCCTGCTCCTCTGATGCTGCTTGGCCTGCTGTGTTCATCCAGCTCTACACCTTGTTATCTCAGATTCTCTAGCATCTGCAGTTCCTACTATCTCTGAAATAATTAGAACAGTGAATAATTTTAAAAATGCATGAGAACAATTGTGTAGAAGGTGCGTGAGTTGGGCATCTCAGTATAAACGATGCTGTTGCAAATTTATTTTTAGTTCTGATTTTCTAAGAAGAATATGTGGAAGGAAATTACACTAATATATACGCGGGCTTGCTGTAGTCATATGGCGTCTGCCACAAGCCTCTCATTACAGGAAGTTATCTCATCGGTAGTTCCCATAAGAACAGAGTTAAGCCCACATTAAACCCAATGAACACATAGGGTACATCTGTTCAGCATCAGTCTAAGGATTTCTCACACGCGTCATCATTCAGGTCTTCTTGGAGAGTCTTGTCTCCCAGCAACCAGCACTGTATCCAATCAGGGCATTGAAAACTTCAGCTTCTGAAGTCCTCTGGTTCACGATAGCTCTTAGAACATCATGCACAAACCTGGAGTGTTCGCCTGTTATGGTCACATATTATTTCGGCATCTTTCCTAGTGACAATCCTGACTGTCTATAGCTCTGGGGGAAGTTTGGGAATAATTGTTACCACTTTACATCAAAGTGAAAGTTGCTGAAGTAGCAACACAACTACCCACCAGCCAAGCTCCCTGATTCAACGGACACCCTCAAAAAAGGCTGTCGTTTTGGAACCTTGTCTGTTGTCCATGGAGATAGCTGAGTATCAGCAGGAGATTCGCTTGCTGATCAATGCTTGTTATCAGCATGGCCGTTGTATGTCATGCCTCTCCTGATTGAGGCTGCTGTCGTTGATCCTGTATCCTACATTGCTAGATCTTACTCAGCTTCAAGATGACCAGAAAAAGGGGGAGTTTAGTCAGTGCCATTGTGCTGTTGCCTATGCAGACATCTAATTACCTAAAAACATACAAATTAGGAGTAGATCTCTTGAGCCTGCTTTGCCAATCAGTAAGTTAGCGGCAAATCTGATTACTCCAAATTCCTGCCTGCTTCCAATAACATTTCATCCCCAAAGAGAGAATATAAGAAAGTGGCAGATAACATAAAAGGAAATCTAAAAAATTCTACAATAAATGTCTAAGATTAGATGTGAATTTGCTATTGGGCAGCATTTATAAAATAATATCGACTGAACTAAGAATTACACTGGAGACTATCGGAAGATTTTCATTCAGGCTCACAGTATAATGTATTTGTCGGATTTAGAAGCTACATATATGAACACACAAAATCCTGTTTTATGCAGGAAAAAGAAATTCATATATATGTTGTACCTCTTCGTTCAAAAAGAGGGCATGTAGATTACCAAACTTTGCAGCATTCCCATGAGAACATGTTGACCAACCAGAGTATGCTTGTCTGGTCTAAGAATTTAAATTAACTGTTCTTAGAATCAATTATCCTATAAACCTTCTTAATAATGGGTTAACTTGCTTAGCCACCTTCAGTGAAATATGCACTTGAACACCAAGGTCCCTCTGCACTAGTACTTCACTCAAAATCGTATCATTGTGTGTCTGTTGCTCCTCCATGTTTCTTCCACCAAAACATATTACCTCACATTTTTCTGCATTGATATTCATCTGCCAGGTGTCTGCCCACTCAGTCAATTCATCAATGATCTTCTGTAGTCACATCCTCAAAAATCACTAACCTCCCAGGTTAATATCGTCTGCAAAATTTAGAGATATTACCCTCAACACCCATCTCCAAATTGTTTATATAAGTCAGAAAAAGTAAATGTCCCAACACTGATCTCTGGGGAACACCAATTTCAATTTGGCTCTATTCTGAGAAAGATCCATCTATACCTATCTTCTGTTTCCAGTCTTTTAGGCAATGTCTAGACCATGTTGCAAGAAGCCATCAATCTCCAAGTTTCTAATTTGCTCACCAATCTGCCATGTGGTACCATATCAAACACTTTCTGAAAGTCCAAATATGTAAGATCCACAGCATTACCCTCATCTGCTACCTGTGTCACCGAATCAAAGAACTCAATTAAATTGGTCAGACATGACCTGCCCTTGACAAAGCCAGGTCAAGTGTCTAATATTAAGTTATATTTTCTCTAAATGTATATTTATGTTATCACACATTGTGGTCTCATCAGTTTTCTTACTACTCATGTCAAGCTGACAGGCCTGTAGTTTCCTGAATTATCTTTTGCCCCTTTCTTAAACATTGTTATTACATTTGTAATCCTTCAGCTCGCTCAGGACTAATTCAGTACTCCGAGAGGCCTGGAAAATTTCTGTCAATGGCTCTCTTACGTCTCTCAGCAATCTAGGATGCATTCTATCTGGGCTTGGTGATTTTTCTACCTAGAGTGCTGCCGCCTTTGTTTAGCACCTTTTCTTTATCCGTCACTGTACTGTTCAGTTGCTGAACACCCACATTTTCAATTGTGTAATTGTCACCATTCTCTCATTTGGTAAAGTCAGAAGCAAAGTTCATTAATTACCTTTGCCATTTCCATTGCTTCAGTGAGCCGTTTGCCCTGTTTGTTCCTTCCGGGATGCATTCTATTCATTGCTAATCATTAACTATTAATTTGTTTGAAGACCATTTTACTTTTGTTTCAGCTGCCATCCTTTCTTCATGTTTCCTCTTAGCCTTCCTTCTTCTAGTCTTAGTCTCTCTCCTGTGTTTGAGATAGTCTTCCTGATTTCAGTTGCTATTATTTTTCCAGAATGTATCATATGCCTTTTTTCCCTTTCTCATTTTCTCATCAATATCCATTGTCATCCATGGTACTCTAGCTTTGGATACCCTGTATTTATTTCCCACGAGCATGTACCTTGCTTTCACCCTATTTGCCTTTTGAAAGTCTCTTACTTTTCATCCACGGTTTTATCCACCAAAATGCATTTCCAATCAACTTGCTCCAGTTTAACTTTTAAATTCCTATCCTCTGCCCTTTTCAGTCAGGGATCTTAATCCTTAGCTGATTTTAATCCTTTTCCCGCTTAATATTGACCCTTGTTAAATTATGATCACTATTTCCCTAATTTTCCCCGACTCTGATATTCTGCACTCGGCCTGCCTCATTCCCTATAGCCTTATACAGCACAGCCTCCTCCCTGGAAGTTCAAAGCTCTCTTCATGTTTCAAACCTCTAATGACATAGATTCTAATTCACAAACTGCATTTTGTTCAAGGGCCAACAATACTATCTTTAGCCAAGATTGTTTCACCTCCTTCCTTTTTACCCACCCTATTTCTAATCTCTCTTTTCCCTTCACTGGTACTTCCAAAACTAGGCCAATAGTGAACACTCGGATCTCCTCCCCACCCCACTAACAAGTTTAAATCCATCCCCACTACACTATTTGCTGTCTCAGTTGGGAGATTTGTTCCATTTCGGCTCAAGTGAATCTCTTCTGAATAGCTTTGCTCTTTCCCAAAGTGATCCCAATTTTCCAAAATTCTAAACTCATCCCTCTTATACCATCCATCAAGCTGTACATTTACCTCCCTGATCTGTGTTTACCTAAATGGTAAAGCTCATGGCAAAAGTAGCATCTCTGAGATTGCCATCTGAACATCCAACGTTTCAACCTTTTCCCAGCTCCTGAAACTAATTCTGCAAGATCTCCAACCTGTCCCTTCCTCTGTTGTTGGTTCCATTATGAACCACATCCATTCATTATTTAACTTCTTTTTCCAGAAGTTTATCCAGTCTTTCCCATTTGTCCCAAATCCTTGCACTTAGGAGGCAAAAATCCCATGATCTCACCTGTAAACTAGACTTCTTCCAAACTACCGAGTCACCCACTATTACCACCTTTCTAATCTGCCTACCAGCCTCCGTCTCTTTTCCCAGAGTAGTCTCAGGCATCAATGTACTGTGGTTTTCTCTCATGTCATCCACCCCTGATTCAGTCCTATTGCTCACTAAATAGGCATCTAAAATGTCATACCTGTTACACATATCCAAGGAGTCCTAGGTTTCCTGGACCTGCTGTGTCTTTTACATTTGACAAATGGTAACTTGTTCTTCTAACATCTCTACACTCCTTCTTGTCCGCCTATCATGATGTGAAGTGACCATCCTCAGTTCTTTGACTGCGGGCCCTGTACGGTCCCCTTCTCAGTTGTGATGAACAAGCCGACTTCTCCCAGAAACCTCCTCAGTCACTTCTCACTACTGTTATCTTGCTGCATCTTCACACTAGAGATGACCCAACCAAAGTCCACTCTCTCCTTATGTTATATGAATCAATGATTCTTTTCCAAATTTGATTTCTTGTATCCTAGTCTTGATAGAGTGCAAGATGAAAATTCGCCTTTTAACAGTATTGTTCTGTATTACCAAGCAATTATTCAAAAACAAGTTATCAGTAAGAAATTAAGCCTGCAAAAAGAGTAACTTTTTTTAAAAAAGTTCTCTCTTCTCTTGAACACAGTTGAACTCATCTGACACCCACTACAAATCTCAGTATTGCTGTCAGTGTTCCTTTATCTTTAACAGGCAGCCCACTCTATGCTCCATGTTTGGTGATCCCATCTCTCTCCCAGGTTGAATTTAAATGCAGAATGCAAGGGTTAATTACAGGATTCTCAGCAGTGTGGAGGAACAGAGGGATCTAGGGGTCCACGTCCATAGATCCCTTAAAGTTGCTACCCAAGTTGATAGGGTTGCAAAGAAGGCATACGGTGTGTTGGCTTTCATTGGCAAGGGGAATTGAGTTTAAGAGCCATGAGGTTATGCTGCAGCTCTATAATACTCTGGTTAGACCACACTTGGAATATTGTGTTCAGTTCTGGTCACCTCATTATAGGGAAGAATTTGAAGCTTTAGAGAGGGTGCAGAGGAGATTTACCAGGATGCTGCCTGGACTGGAGGGTAGGTCTTATGAGGAAAGGTTGAGGGAGCTAGGGCTTTTTTCATTGGAGAAAAGAAGGATGAGAGGTGACTTGATAGAGGTTTACAAGATGATGAGAGGCATAGATAGAGTGGATAGTCAGAGACTTTTTCTCAGGGCGGAAATTACTATTACGAGGGGACATAATTTTAAGGTGATTGGAGGAAGGTATAGGGGAGATGTCAGAGGTAGGTTCTTCACACAGAGAGTGGAGGGCGTGTAGAATGCGCTGCTGGCATTGATAGTAGAGTCAGGTACTTTAGACACTCTTAAGCAACTCTTACATAGGCACATGGAGGATAGTAAAATGTAGGGTATGCAGGGAAGATTGATCTTAGTAGGATAATAGGCCAGCACAACATTGTGAGCCAAAGGGCCTGTACTGTGCTGTACTGCTCTATGTTCTATCCATGTTCTATGTTCATGACTAGCACCAAGCCCTTCACCACTCAAATATTTGATAGAGCCTAGTTTATGAAACATGGTCTTGATTCTTTATAAAGATGTGATGGAGGCCATTTATTTACTGTTGTACTTTACACCAATTGCAGTTGAAATAAGGTTTTAAATGTTTCAGTTTATTGAACTTTGGGCTGAGACTGTAACTGCGATTGGCTAACTGACCACTTGGCAGTAGAAACCAGTTTGCATCATTTCTAGTTAATTGACAACAGAGTGCAATGGATAACAGCCGGCCCTGCAAGAGAGAGTATTATCTGCTGACATCACAAAGTGCAGCTTGTACCCTGTACAAAGCCGGAGGAAGGATTGCTGGTGACATTTTAGCATGGCACATGACTACTCATTTACATGAGCTCACATCGCAAGAGAATTACTGAACGTCAAGCTCCGAGATTATTTCCGTCATTATTTTTGCTGAGGAATGTGCATCTAATGAATGTGATATTTTACAATGTAATTTGGATAGCAATTTTTGGCAAAATTATTCCATTTCAGTGTAATGAACATAAAGGAATAATTTTTCAAAGCAATAAAGTGCCAGTTGATAATAGTTTCAGCTATTGAATGTTAAATTTTGCTGACCTTGATTCCAATATTAGGGCGACTGGTAGCACTGAGGAAAGAGGCCTATCAGATGTCCAAAATGTGGTTAGGACGAGCTAGCATCAAATTGTTTTGTTTTGGACTCCCTGAATTAAGATAAATCCAGATAAATGCTGAGGCTGTTTTAAACTTTCCCAGCAGACAATTCCCTGGTCTGTCCTGTGTGGGACTAAACTTTGCGCAAATATCACCAGTCCCTATTCATTGATTGCTCCAGCTGTCAAAGTACAAAATGCCAAGTAAAGGGAATGCAAGAGAGATTTTTACATATTCAAAGGAAATGTTAGAAACAGGGGGGTAATATTTTGGTGGGGTGTGTTGTACCAGCTGTAAATTATGTTCTGCATGGTAAAGAAAAATCATTCTTTTATGCTATCAGGCTTGTTCAGTTGGCTCTGTTTGTTCATTTTTTTTAGCAAATAACAGCTGCAGAATATAGCTATGAGGCAAAAAAGCAGCCTAGTTAAGTCAATTTCAATAAACATGAGCCTCAAAGAATCTAATTTACATAGCAACACCCCTTAAACTGATTGATTCCCATTCCTATGCCTCTAAAGGAATAAGAATAAGGCCAATGACCGAAATCATCTGAACAATCATTGTTCATTGCCTTATCTACAAACAATCAGTCTCAAATAGCTGATCCATTTTGGAACGTTCAATGAATCCAAAGACTAGGGGGTCAAATAGGTAGATAATTGTAAAGGTCATAATATTGCAACATCATTTATTATACTTGAAATTTGATTGTGTTCTAGCATCTACCATGTTAATTTATTGTTTTGAAAATATAAGACAGACAAAACTGAATATTTCAGATGCTTGTATATTTGTACTGAAGCAATTGAATTATTCCAGGTTAGGTCCATGTTTCTGATCATAAATCCAATGTTACGTTTGATATTTAAACAGATTTTTAAAATAGTCCCCAGTCTCTAAGGGCATATTCTGAACAGAGTGCAAATACACAGCAACTTTATTTATAACGTTAATACAATTCTGTGGTTTTACAAACTTCTGAAACATATTGGACATAAAATCTGGATCTGTCATGTCCATATTTTCAGCACTACAAGTGCTAGCACATAAAGAAAATAACATCTACAGTATGCATGCACACCTCTACTGTGGGCTGCAATAGACAGCAATTTGGGTAAGCAGGTTCATAGAACAATTACAGCATGTAGTAAGGCCATTTGGCCTGTTGGTTCCATTGCCAGCTCTTTTCAAGAATACTTTGGTCAGCCTAAATTCCTTGTCTTTTGCCTTGGTAGTCCTGCAAGTTCTTTTGCTGCAGGATGGAGCAGTGTAATGATGGATGCTACAAGCCAGACTGGACTTAACTGACACCCAGTTCCAATCAATCTGAGGTGATCATTCAATAAATGTAAATATATTGATGCTTGAAAAGCTTGTTTATTCTCAGAAGCAAATGCAGCTTTTTTTGTGTTCCTGCTTTTCAATGAAAGCTATTGTTTTCAATTGTTTGAAGGCTTTTCATCATGTGATGCTCCCACCTAATGCCATAACATACCAGGTTATAAACCAATTGCTGGAAATTTGGGATTAGAATATATAGAAGCATGATAATTGATGTAGAGATGATGGGCTGAAGAGTCTCTTTCCTTGCTATTAAAACTCTATGATGCTATTGAAAAATGAGAAGATGTTATGTTATACTGGATAAGAGTAACGCACACTTAGACAGGGTTCTAATATGACATAGCATTGAGGACAGGTAACTTCATTCTTATAATTGCAATTAAAATGTCAGTCAGTGATAATGTAAAATAGCAATACTTTTAGGTGAAAATTGATGAATGTAAACATGGCATCAACACACAAACTTGGGGGTTACTTAAAAATAGTGAAACAGATTTTTAAAAAAATACTATTTAATAAATGTAGTAATTCCTTGAGATACTTTAATTAAAATTAAAGATATTTTTCAGTAACATTTTTAATATAATTTCAAATGTCCACATGTTATTGTCATTCCCTACATTTAATACACGTTTTACGACATCAGATTTAAGCGAGCTCACAGAAGCAATTGTTTAAGAAATGTTACAGATGAAACACTATGCTGTGATATTTCCTGATAACATGTATTTTTTCAGTGAAATGAAATTCAAATCTGTGAAAATGAAATATAAGTCTCCTTCATTTCACCTTTTGATGTTACTTCATCAGTATTTTAGGAAAATTAATTTGAAGAGATAAAATAAATAGAATGTGTATGCATAGTGGTCAAGCAAAAGTTTCTTAGCATTCTTTGAAAGGGACCATTATGATGTTGCTCTTAGTATTAGTTATCAAAGTCAATCTTTGAATGAAGCACGCAATAGTGAAGTGAAATCAAAAATTTCATATCATATTGAATCATAAGTACTGTCTAAATTAAAATTGCAGAATATAAATTCATACATAAAACTATGAATGAATGTGTAAGGTATATTGTGTAACAATATTAATTACCCTTTCCCACATTAACAGGTAAAATTTTATGAGCTTTGGGGTGCTGGGTTAGAGGCGAGGGGAGACCATATTGAGACAGTTAGAAACAGATCCTCTGCAAGGACATTTCACCAATGCAGAAATAGAAGGTATTCATCTGCCCACCAACTGGGGCCGGGGGTGGGGTGGGGGAGGGGGGTGGTGTCAATAAATATTTTGAATAATCAAAGGTTCAGTTGATACCCCCACCCTGTGTCAGGGGTCCAATTTCCTCCCTTTTCTTTCCCACATAGACGGAGGATGGCAGTGGTTAGAGGTGAGAGGTCATTAGGTTTGCAGGCTCTGTGACAGCCACGGCTGGAGCCTGTGGTCCTGCACCATCACTGGTGGGCAGCCACAGCAGGGTGACCCGTCTGATCACTGGGTCCTGGCTTGTCTGCGTCTGATGATACAGTGAACTGTCCTCCTTGCCAAAGAGGGTGCCCCAAAATGGGGGAAACCTCTCGCACCCATTGTCACACCAGCCCATGCCTCTATCTTGGTGGTACTGCCAGCCATTAATTTGGTCAGAGGCATGGAGCACGGGTCTGCTGTTGTTAATTCGACAGTGAACTTAGTCGCAGGTGGTTAAGAACCAGACATTCAGAAGATTGACATTGTGGACCTGGTACCCATTCACGTAGCTCCAAGACTTGCACTGGAGCTTGTCCGATGTTAGGAGTTGGTCAGCAAAATTTCATCCAGATATATTTTCTGTCCCTTTGAATGTTACTAGCAACTAAGACTGAATCATGGTTACTTTTATGCTATAGATCATGTCTGATGTAAAATATTGTAATGTGCAGTTCCAACTATACCTAAAGGCCAAAGAAGGAATATTACTTTTCTGTTAGATTAAGCTGCACTACATCATCAATCTCAGGGTTGCAGGAATTTCCAGGTGCTGTGGTGATGGCCTGGGACATGGGCGTTTGGGATCAACTGGAAAATAACAGGAAGTCTCATCATGATGCTCGCAGACTCAGTCTCACTGTCGGGGTAGTTAACTAGCAGCAGGACCTCATGTGGAGTAGTTGCCTGTCAAATAAAGTTGAGCAATTTAAATAACTAAGCACTTTGTCAGGGTCAGGTATTCAGGCTAACTGCTGAATTCTGACTGCTGTAGAAATGCCCACTGTGTAGCAAAGCTTTTCGCTTTATGAAGACAGTCTCCTGTGGCCATCTGGGAGGTCACTGGTGCAAAAGACAAAGTTGACTGCAAGCAGGGAAGGCTGCTGGTCTCTTTGATTGTTTTATTTATTTTTACTTTCTCTAGCGAGATAAGCCTCTAGTAATCCTGTCCATCTATCCCTCTGATTGGACCATCAGCAGCGACAGACTGCTTACCATCTTCCATAAAACATCTAGCCCAAAACCACTGATTTTAAGAGTGTCTTCCAGTAAAATTGCTGGCAATTGTGGGCTTGGGAACCACATTTCATCCCAATATTAAGATCACAAAGGCTGAGGTAAAACCCCACCCAAAATAACAATAGAGGTGAAATTCAACTTTTTAGGGGTATAAAACATGTTGGAACAGTCTAGTTCTTCAAGGCCATTCAGTCAGGCATGGCCCGGGATACACTCCCATACCATCATTGAGTAGTACTCATGTGTCATCATCTATCTTCATGCTGCTGATACGGGGAACCTTGCATGCTTTATTGCTCCCTAAAAACGTAAGACTATGCCCTCTGCCTTTTTTCAAAATGTGTTCCTACATATCGGCATTTAGAAGAATGTGAAGTGAACTTATAGAAGCATAGGAGACTCTGAAGGCCTAATCAAGGTAACTACAGAGAAAACATTTCTCCTAGTGGGAACTGAGAACTAGGGAACACAGATGTAAAAATAAAGCATTTCCCATTCCTTGGAACTTTTGTTTTCCACAGAGAGGTGTGGAGTTTGTGTTGTTGAATGTATTCAATGGACAAATTTTGTCAAAGGTCAAATATTATAGGAAATAGACAGGAAATTGTTATTAATAAATGGGTAACGCTGGAGATTGCATGGGTATTAAATCTTCAAGAGAGGGATAAAGAATTCTACAGATTTGAAGTCCTAGAAAGTTCTACAGTTAATGCAGCAGGCAGGATGAGTCACAATCATCTGATAAGGCAGCAGCTTTGAAGAGGATGCTGCCTGATGTCTTGATTTTTTTCAGAATTTTCTTTCAAATTTTTAGATTTTTTATACCTTTGTTTTTATTTCAAATTTTACTTTGTGTGTGTTTTTTAATTTTAGATTCTCAGCATCTATAGTAATTTGCTTTTGTGTTGTATTGAACATTCATTTTGTTCAGCTCAAATTAGGAGTATCAGGACACAACAAAGGATGCATATGAAATTAACGAGATCAGATTGGAAGATATTTTCACCCTTATTCTATATAGTTTATTTTAAAATGTTACAGATAGTTGCACACCTGTTGTCCGAATGAATGTCCAAGTAATATCAAACTATTCCATAATTCAAAATAGGAAATAAGGATGAATCTGTGAAGATCCTGAGCAGCTGCAATCATAAAAATGTCTGTCAAGAATGGTAATTGTCTAAACACAAAATTAGATCTTTGTAGGATTTTGCTTGATTTATTTCCAGGGCAACAAGGAAAAACAATGTAGAACTGGACTGGGTAGAGCTCATGATATATTGCATTGCATGTGGTGTAGGAATAGTTTTTCAATGATAAGCAGTCATTCCTTGATTTCTTAAGTTCTTGATGGGATGTGGTGAGGGAAGGGGTAGTTAGTGGGGTAAGATATGAATTATTCATCCCAGCAATTTTTGATACTAAATATGAATACTAATGAAGAACATAAAACATAAGGTTTATTTTCCATATATATTTATTTAAGGGTTATTCACGCGCATTTTTGACATTCTGATTTTCCGCATATAATTGGGTACCATACAATCCCCTTGCCACTTATGTGATGCACAGTTGTAGTACCATTTTAAACAATAAATAGTTTCAAACCACAGTACAAACAAAATAAAAAGTAGAGCGCATCACTACAAACTATGAGTAGGACTTGGGAGTTAAATTTGCCCAAACGAATGTGGAGCAGGAAGTTAAAGACTGGAGAAGGGCTTTTAAAGAGAAACATCTGCAGGGATGAAAATAGCTGAAAATAAAGCAGGGCTGGTGCATATTCATCGCAATTAATATGCGTACAGCTCCTGAAATAGAGTTCTGAATGAGAGGCAGCTGTGATTACTATGTAATTCAGCAAAGTATGAATAGAAATGGTTAGATTAAATAAAGATTAGTCTTCCATCACCAAGGAATCTGATGAGTACTTTGATCAAGTCGCAAATGTATGTTTTGGAGGAGTGCAAATGGAAGGCAGAAGAACATTGAAGTAGAATGGAACAATATGAAATTTCATGAAGCCAGTCTAGACAAAGATGGCTTTCTTGAAAATGTAAAACAAATACAGGAAGAACACAGTATTCCTTAACTGTTCAGGATTAAAGAGCAATTAAAGTAATGCTGCTGATCAAGGGTAGTTCAGATCTTGGATAGACTTGCTTAGAATCTTTTCCTTATTTGAACTAACGTTAATAGGTCTGTCACTTTATTCTTTCTTGCTGTTAATCTGGCTGAAGCCTGCTGACTGCTTTCTGCAGCTGACTTTGGGTAGTGTTCTCTGAATCTTGGTGGTCTCCTCCACATGTGCATGTGCACCCTCCACAGCCTTCCCTGGTGGAGCAATTGGGTCCTGGGAGAGTGGAGGTGAAGACACAAGGCACTTCTGCAATGCCCTGACATGACAATCCTGGGGTGGCTCGCTGTTGCTCCTCTTCCTAGTCAGAGTGCAATGGCACCTCCCATACCCCTGGGGGAGGACAAGGTGTCTTGGCTCCGCCTTGTCTCACTAGTGAATAAATGCATCCATAGTCTAAGTGATAGTGTGAAAACTCCGTGCATATGTGGAAGGTATTGATTTTGCTGCTGGAGCTGGGTCTCCACACCAGCTGCCTCCCAATCCATGTGTGCATGCTGAAGCCAAATGATCAGGCAGAACGCAGGCAGCCTGCTCTGCCCCTTCTTCAATCCACACTTGATCTCTGCGATACTTGTTCCAGCTTGGCTCTCCATCTCTATCAGTTCATCAATAGTAGAGTCCAGAGTGTCATCACCTACTGCAGGTTCAGCATGGTCTGTTCTGCAGCAATCCTCCATGTGTCACAAATCTCAGCCGTAACTTCTTCTGTAGCTGCAAGCCATGTTAATACTGTGCTTGTCATATGTGACCCCCAAGCCTACTGTAGATAGATCTGTACACCCACCAAAGCGAAAGTCTTCACACTGTTTGAAGGGAGGAGGGGCTATTATATCCCCTGACGGTGCGATTTCTTCCTCCTTAGAGGCAGTGTTTGAAATGGACCTGGGAACTGGAGGTCTTTTTTGTTTCCTGGAGTGGGAATGGGATCCATAGATGGCAAAGAAAAGCATAGTGATGTGTTAGTGTCATAAGCCACCAGCTTTACCAAGGTATTTTGAAAGACTTTCTTCATTAGGGCAGCAGGGAACAGTAAAGTGGAGGAACAAGAACAGAAGTTGCTGGAACAACACAGCAGGTCTGTGAAGAAAAAAAATCAGAGTTATCATTTCGGGTCCGGTGACCTTTATTGGTCCTCAGAACCAATAAAGTGGAGGCTTTGTTACTGTATAGGTACACATATTCCTTGCTTTCCTGACAGTGGCACTGCCTAATTGAAGGGGGTCAGGAGTCTTACACCTGGCACACTCCACACCCCCACACCAAGTGTCTGGACATTTGCACTTAGTGTGCAGGTTCTTCTCCAGCAGATATTAACAGACATGAGAATGAGCACATCAGTACTTCACTGCATTGATAGAAGCAGATTGGGATGTCAATCCCCAGAGCTGTGAATGTCTGTTTTTGCATTACTAGTCAGCTGAATGTCATATGGGGCATCTTAAGGGTTCTGAGTGAACAGTGTTTCTGTTTTGTCAAAGAGTTAGAGGAGGGGATAGACAATAAAGAATTGTCTAATGTGACTAGGATGCCTCTGAGGCATTTCTGACTGAAGCCAACTTTTGAGGCTGTGCCTAAATATATCAGATGTGTGTGTTTTTCTTTCACTTAGATGAAAGGTGAGTGCCCTGATGATACCTGAGCTGCTGGGTATTGTAGCTTCTTCAGTTTTAACTGGCAAATGTGTGAGAGCAAGTACCACTGTATTACATTGGCAGCTCCAGCTGATTGAGATGTATTCATTACATGTGAGGCATCTGGTGGGAAAGCCGCCCACCCAATCTTGTGTGTGAGAGTCCACTGCAGTGGTAACCTTACCATGCTTCCTGTGCCTCTGTGCATGAGTTAACACTGAATTCTTGCAGGGTGCAGCAGATCTTGCATTCTTTTATTGTTCTGGAACAAGGCTCTCTTTAGTTGCTCAGCAGCAGTGACCTCTGTACCAACCTTAGTCCAGGCTACCTTTGTCAATTGTAATCCAAATGCAATCTTTTCAAACCTTTAATTTATTTAGTTCTGCAGCATTATTTATTATACTTTTAAATAGCATTTGGATAAATACCTTCACACACTGTGGCTTTCCATACTAAAGTGACTTCTGATGTAATTAGATGTAAATAATGGTCTTAAGCAATAGCCATTTTAAGAAATAAGTTAAGCTGTAATTGTGTCCAATTATGGGAACTACACATTAGAAAAGACCTCAGAAGGGTGCAGAGGAAGGTTTGCTAGAATGGCATCAACAGTACTAATCTTCAATCACATGGAAAGGCTTGGTAACCTGAGCTGGGCCTCCTTAAAACAGAGATGTGTAAGGGGATTATTTACAGACACATCATAAATCATGAACAATTCGATCAACTAAGTAAGTAAAAATCTGTTTTGAGCAGCAGAAGAGAGGTTGAGTAGATTAGGATTATTTAGATTAGGAAGACGGAGGTTGAGGGGGGACCTGATTGAGGTCTACAAAATCATGAGAGGTATAGACAAGGTGGATAGCAGGAAGCCTTTTCCCAGAGTGGGGGACTCAGTTACTAGGGGTCGCGACTTCAAGGTGAGAGGGGAAAAGTTTAAGGGAGATATGCATGGAAAGTTCTTTACACAGAGGGTGGTGGGTGCCTGGAATGCATTGCCAGCAGAGGTGGTAGATGCAGGCACGATAGCGTCATTTAAAATGTATCTAGACAGGTACATGAATGGGCAGGGAGCAGAGGGATACAGATTCTTGGAAAATAGGCGACAGGTTTAGATAGAGGATCTGGATTGGCGCAGGCTTGGAGGGCAGAAGGGCCTGTTCCTGTGCTGTAATTTTCTTCATTCTTTGTTGTTTGTTCTAATAGATTAAAAATAATTGACAAATGGAGGCAAGTTGAGGATTTTGCTTAACACGGTGAATTGTTTTGATCTGAAAGGCACTGACAGAGAATCGGGTGCAAGTTATTACGGTATTGTCCAAAAGTGAACGGGGTAAATATTTAATGGGGTTAAACTTGAAGGAGGCATGATGAATGGATAGAGTAATGAGACTAATTGGGTAGCTCTTGAAAAAGCTGACACAATGACAATGGGCTGAATGGTCTCCATTGGTGCTGCAATATATATGATTCTATGATCAGTATGCTAAGTAGTGTACTAAAGCTTAACTGCCACTAAATTGAAGCATTTAATTTTCAACAAATGTATATAAAATTTGTAAGATTCAAAATAATGATTGAATTATCCTTCATGGGACAGGGTTTTGGAATCTGACCAAGAAACGTGCATTTACCACTGACCTGTGTGTTATACAAAATAGAAACAATCAGTCTAGCCTCTAAATTCAGAAATGAAGGTTTCATTTTGTCAGTATTGTTCAGCCTATTTCCTATGTAGAATTTAAAAAAAAATTGATAATCATTTCAAAAATGTCATTCTTAATCACTTTTCATCAGGAGAGATTACAACCTGAAAGAGAGAGAATCTTGTTCACTCTCAGGCATAATTCTCAGTTGACTTCTACGCTTAAGGATAAAACCTGCCTTGCACAAATCCATTGAGATACAGAGATAAGATCCCCTTGCATCTCACAGAAGCTGAATCTATTGAAAGTGATATTAAAGATTATGTTTCATTCTGCCAGAGCAGAATCTCTTAACTAGAAGAACATGAGCTCAGACATCCCACTGAGATTTGACATGACAACCATTCCCAATTCATCGAAGTTCAGCCCAGTCTAAAGATACCCATTTATACACATTTGACAATCTTTCTCACTTGGAAAGCTTTTTAAATGTACAACTCCCTGAGGGTTAAGTTCTTTTTGAGACAGAAGAAGCCATTGCTATCTGCTGTCCATTCTTGATACCTGCAGGCAGCATGGTGCAATAACATAGATTCATTGTGGTGTGATTATTTAGCAGGAAATCATCAGTTGAATACAATTACCATTTTATTGACGTTGAATGAAAGCAGGTTCAGCAGCTTTAGCATTTACAGCACCAACTGTGCAATTTTTTTTTCTCAGTTTCTGATTTTTGAGCTCATTGAGATCTTAACTGCAAAGCTATTCAGCACTTAACCCTTGTTTGGCAGGCAACTCATTGAGGAAGTTTAGGGAATCTCTTTTTATGTCTTCCCTTTGTTAATTTTATCACTTGCCTAGTTAAAAGATTTATAATTAGCTGAAAATTTCATCCTCCTCATTACTAACACTGCTATGTGGGTGTCTTAAAGTCAAGTTGTTGCAAGGGATAGCATAGGAACATTGTCTGTTAGACTATCAAGCGTCTGCGGGCATCTTCAGTTTTCCTGGAGTATTGTTTCCCTAAAAATGCCTGACCTTGAACACATTGCACCTGAGGAGGTACCAGCCTTGGTTTAATCATAGAGCTTTTGTCTCATAGTCAAAAGCTCATACATTCCAATCCTATGTCAGGATACATATCATTGGTATCATGACATCGTTGTTATCATCAGAAATATGTGTGCCATGATGTTTGGTCATGTTCAGGATTCTTATCAGTTCTAGAAATTACACAGACATGGCAGAAGAAGTGTTTGGTCATTAGATTTCAAGAAGGCAGTGGCATAGTGATAATGTCAGTGGGGTAGCAATCCAGGATACTAGGCCGATGCTCTGGGGTTCAAATCCAACAATGGCAGATGGTGAAAATTGAGTTCTGTAAAAATCTGCAATAAAAAGCTAGCCTGACAGTGGCCGTGTCGCCAATGTCAATTGTAGTAGAAATTCACCTCATCCACGAATGTATTTTAGAGAAGGGAATTTATCACCCTTACCTGATCTGGACCACATGCGACTCCAAACCCACACCACACCCTCTGGGCAATTAGGGATGGACAATAAATGCTGGTCTAGCCAATGATGTCCGCATCCTGTGTACTAATAAATAAGTAAAATACATTAGGTGAATTTTGGCATTTGTTTTATTTCTCTGCAATGCTATTGTGCAGTAATCATTTGGGTGGAATAATGACAAAAGGCAATGTGAAATGATGTGTACTGTTCTGAACAGGCAGTGGATGTGGAGGTATATGTGCACAAATTGTTGAAGGGGGCAGTGTGGTTGAAATAGCAATGAATAGTGGATACAGGACCCTGGGCTTCACAAATAGAGAAGTAGAGGACAAAATTATGGTTAACTTCCTTGAAACACCGGACTAGTATGTTCAATTCTGGCCACTGTAAATTAAGCAGGATGTAGAGTGTGCAAAATGGATTTAATAAAAATGTTTCCAGGCATAAAGTACCTACTTATAAGGGTATGATGGGACTGTTCATTTTGGAGATGAGAAAGTTGAGTGGAGACTTAATGAAGGCTTTCAAAAACATTAGGGTACTAGACAACGTAACAAAGAAAGAATCAGGAGCAGGAGAAGAACATTCTGCTCCTCAAGCTTCTTCCACTATTTGTTAAGGTCATGGTGAATCTGATTGTAGCATCATATCCATTTTCATGGCTATCCCCTATATCCTTTGGCTCCCTTGTTTGTTCAGAATCTATGTACCTCTGCCTTAAAGATATTAAATGAACCTACCTTCACCAATCTCTGGGAAAATTGTTCCACAGTTTCACACCCTCTGAGAGAAACTAAATAACTATCTTAAATGGAGACCCTCTATGTTAAAACTGTTCTAATTTTCCCTGTTCTTCCGTAGAAAGGAACATCCTTTCTGCAGCTACCATATCATGTCCTCTCAGGATCAATAGCAGGAGGGTTGAGAAACCAGGGAAAAATAAGATTTAACTTGATTGGCTAAAACTTTATAGGTGACACGTAGAAAATCATATTTATGTGACAATGGAAATGGAAGACAATCTCTGAGGCTGTGATGCAGATGGATTTCATCATCATTTTTGTAAGGAAAATGGATAATTTTCTGATAAAAGACAATTACAGGTGCTGGGAAAAGGCAGGGCAGTTGGATTATCTCTAACGGAGCATGGACATGGCAAAACAAACTTAATATCCTTCTTCTGAACTATAACCATTATACGATTCTATGGCTATGTGTTTTAGAGAGTATGAAGGGACTGAATAGGAGACAGATATACGAGATCAACCTTGGATTGGCCTACGTTTTTGAGCTGTGGATTGCTATTGTCTTCGATTGTGACAGGTATGTTGGAAGGGTTTACAGGCTGACAATGAGCCTTCATTGCTGTCTAGCCACCTCATACATTGACTGTCCATGGCCAGCATGTTCTGACATGAGACTCAACTTACCCAGCAGGAGGGGCACTGCATCACAAGATCTCTTTACACCCCTTTTGAGAACCAATAAACTAATAAATCAAAATTAACCAGAGAGAGCAAGCTTAGCACACTTACATTAAATTTTGGGGATAATGATATGCCTGGTTTTGGAAGGCAGTGTATTATATTATATTTATATTATATTTGCAGCAGTAATTATCTAGGGAGCTCTATCACCTTTATCTTTATAGCTATATTAACTCAACCTATTCAGACATGTTAAAACTCACCTCTGAAGCCTTCCAGCTCATAGGTAGGGACATTACCACTGTGCCACAGGAGCTCCCGCCAATCTTGATAAATGTAATGCAGTTGGCATATTGTGTTTTCTCACCTGGGCAGTGGGAGCTCTTGTTTTGTCTGAAGGAGCAAAACAGAGGTGAGTTGCAAACGCAGAAGAGTAGCTCATGGCCAGGAAAATGAATGTATTGTCCAAGTATGAATTGCCTCACATCACGTAAGCAGTGTAACAGTGTGTGTGAGAAAGCTAGGAAGCTTAATGAGGAACATAACAGCAGATAGATGCCACATGTGCTTTCAAAATATGGAGACTGCCTCACTGATTTCTATTGCTTTGCCTGATGGCTGCAACATTCACAGCAGCTATAAATTTTAACACAACAGAACCTGTCCAGACAACTACAGTGATATTTTTGAAGGTACCACATCTATCTGAATTCAAGAAATGACAGATGCACTGTTCCAGAGGACTGGCAGTTTCATTCATTTCTATAAAAGCAGGGACAGAAACAGTCAAGCACACAGCAAACACTTTGTGACATTGTAGACTTTTCCATGAAGCTAGCTGTGATTGACTACTCTGCTTCTCTCTCTACATCCTCCTGATCAGGCATTGTACAAGGTGGTATTGCCACTGAACATGCCCTCGTATAAGTCAGGAATACAGCTACAGATGCAGCAGGCTCTGCAAATGTGTCTGCCTACTGAAATATTTTCTCCTGGTTCTCTCTTTGACACTTTTCCCCAGACACTGTATTTCTTTAAAAGCTGCTCATCTCTAACATTTTTCAGACTTGATTAAAGTTCATTGACATAAATGTTACCTCCTTCGCTCTGCCCAGATATAGTGCCTGACCTACTCAGTGTTCACAGCTGCCACAGTATTTTACTATTACGCTGCTTGTCGCTCATTAAGTTAGGATTGGGAAAATGAGCATGGAAGTGGGTTGTCTTTGGGTGCATTTTCACATTGATTTTTCCAATATTTTCCAGCATATTTTCTGTTGGAATGCATTTTCAATTTTTTGGCTTTGTCAGAATTATTTAGAACATTCTCTATTTACGATTTGCTATACCCAATAAAACTTTATTTCAGTACCTGCAAGTCCACAAACTTTACAAAAGGATTCTTTCCCTCTCACATCTCCATCGCCTATTTTGTTATAAAGCCTCATTTTCTACTCCACCCGCATATCACCTATTATTCAACGTCACTGTCTAAGGAAATGCAACTCACTCACACTCACGTCATATGTAATAATCTAATGAACCTTGTATCACTTGATCCATCCGGGAGACTGATGCCTGCTGTCTAAACTATCGAGTTGTTTGGTCAGTGATGAATATCCACCTAACACCAAGACCTTGTAAGCCTCAGAATTACAAGAAGAACAAGATCAAAGACTGAGGCCTAAAGCAGCCTGACAGAATGACCGAAGAAAAGACTTCCAAGTACAGCTCACAGCCAATATGGGAAATCTTCACACATCTAACTCAATTCCAGAAGTGTGCCATCAAATAAAGTCAACTATGCCAGACTGGTTTGTCCAGGCCATTTGTTTCAACAATATTGTAACCAGGATTGATGTTGAAATATGAGGCCTCCTAAAACCAATCTTCACTGCCTGGTAGAATAACTCAAAGTTGCAAGTCAAGAAGGCAGAATTCAAATCTGGAGGATGATGACAAAAGGTAGGTTCAGAAGATGAACAACAACGCTGTAGGAAGAGGAAGCCTGAAAGATCCTACAGTATGTTGACCATCATGGTATGCAAAGCCTTTTGAAGTCACCAGGGTCATCTATAAATGAATGTCAAATAGACAAAATCCTGTTCATTTCCAGGATAAAGGTATTTGTCTTCATTGAATGACGATGCCACCCATCAATGCCGGAAGGAACATTTTTAACAAGTTCACAATCATAAATCCACAGCAGTAGCCAATACTCTCCAGGTTGCCCCCAAAATCCCGTTGTGGATTGATGAATGAATCCCAATCAATGGAAGACCTGTACCACGCAATGAAACAAATTAAAAACAACAAAGTTTGTGTTCCCCAACGGTAATCCAACTGAAGCTTCTGATCATATCAAAGCTTTACACACTATCCTACCGATTTGAGATGGAAGACTAGTCTCCCCCAGGCCTCACCAACTTCAGGAGTGTGACCACAGGAACTACCTTCAAGAAAGGAGATAAATCATTCTGTGCAAATGAATGATGTTTGACATGGTTTTTGTCAAACAAACCCTAGAAAAAAAGTCAATTAAAGTATTACTACTTTAGGAGCATTGTTACTTTAAGAGTCAGAGTGCCAAATGCTAATGAGCAAAGGACAAGATGCAAGGTATGTGACCAACTGCCATGTGCATTCCTGCCAGAAATATACCAGTCAGAGGATGTACAGATAGTTTGGTAACTACATATTGTAGGCTAAGCTGTTGATATATGTGCTTGATCTTCTTAATTAAACTAAACGCACACTACCCAATCTGTTACTTACCAACAACACAAGAAAAGAATCAACAATACCAAAAACTCTTGGTCGCCCTCTTCATTCTGTCAAAAGCATTTGACCAAGTAAAATTGCGAGCCTCTGTATATTGCATTCTAAAGATTTGAATATGCAAAAAAACTTCATTTTAATCCTGCATTGACTTCATATTGATATCAATTCAGTTGTTTGTGGGGATGTATGAAACAGTCAGCTTTAAAATCTTGCCCAATGTAAGCCAAGGTTATGTGATACCCACCACACTCTTTACATTCAACCTGATTAAACAGCACTGTCATTTGTGGCAGTTTAGTTTACCACCTGCAGGGAAATCTTCAGTCACCCCTATATCAAATCGAAACTGGCCACTGCAGGCATATATGATCTACAGTATGTAAATGACTGCAGTGTTGCTTCCAACTCTGCACCAGATTTCAAGATCCTCCATACTTGGGTTAGCCTGGTGAAACTTCTGTGGACCGCCTCCAATGACAATATATCTTTCCTTTGACAAGGGGATCAAAACTGTTTTACAGTTTTGCAGGTGTGGTCTAACTAGTGTCTTGTATAAGTTTAATAAAACTTCTCTTTATTAGACTCCATTCCCTTTGTGATAAAGGCCAACAGCAGTGGCAGGTTGGCACGGAGGCTCAGTGGTTAGTACTGCTGCTTCACAGCACTGGGGGATCAGGTTCAATTACAGCCTTGGGCATCTGTCAGTGTAGACTTTGCACATTCTCCCCATGTCTGCATGGGTTGCTTCCAGTTTCCTCTCACAGTCCAAACACATGCAGGTTAGTGTCTTGTGTAAGGGTCTGGGCAGGGTGCTTTTCAGCAGGTCAGTGTGGACTGAATGGCGTGCTACTATAGGGATTCTATGGCTCTGATTCTATTCCATTTGCCTCCTGTATTACCTGCTAAAATGATATGCAAGGTTCACATAATTTATTCTTCCAATTAATATATAATTTATTCTTCCAATTAATAATCTTGCTGGTCATCTTGATATTACTTGCAATTTTACTCTCAAAGTTTATCCTCTTCCTCTTTATTATTTTTTGCTAATCTTTTGTTCGTTTATGAAAATTCCTAATCTTCTCGCTTCCCATTAATCTTTGCCACTTTGTATGTTTTTTCTCACTGATGCTGTCTTTAAAATCCCTGGTTAGCCATTGTTACGTTATTGCCCTCTTAGAATCCTACTTTCTCACTGGGATATACTTGCTCTTTCCTTAACTCAAAATGCCCTATTAAACTGGCCCTTTTTGAAACATAAGTAGATCTGGCTGGGACAAGGAATCCATGGGAGAAACAATCTTTTATAAATTAAAATTGTTGCAACTTATGAAGTAGTGGTAGAATGAAGAAGAGGAGCTTGTTTATTGCTCCTTATAAACATTTGGGAGTATACCTTCTAGAATTGTCACCAACTGGGGACCCTTGCTCAGGGGCCAGTTGTAACAACGTTAAAGATAGGGAGGAACTGGCTACTATTGTTCAAAATGGTGACAACTTGTCCATCAAACTGCATCATGCTTTAGGTCATAAGGTCTTAATAATAAGGCATTGTGGCAACAAGAAAGGAAAGAAAGGGAATTAATTACTGTATTTTGGATTACATTACCTTGTGGGACATCCTGCCCCAAGTACCCAAAGATCTGAGAGTTCAAAATTGCTATGTTCAGGCACATGAAGGTTCGGGCAGAAACTTGCAATCCTCATCCTCAAACTTGGGGCCAGCCAAAGGTGATGAAGTAATGCATATTATTTCTGTACTAAACCAGGAAATAAGAGCCGAAATCTCTGTGCGTATTCACAGATTTAACTATATATCTTTAAAATTATCTTGACTTGTATATAAATCCTCTATGTTCAGTCAAGTGCATTATTAGTTTTGTTGTTTATTTAATACACATTTGAAATTTACATTGTTCCAGCAGATTTGCCTCACTGTAATCACATCTTGGAATTACAAGCGATTAGCGGTATTGACTGAGATTTCACAGTGGTAATCATGTGGAATGATTAGTTTAACAATAGTATCAAATCATGAGTTAGGTAGGGGATGAACAAATAACTCACAAGAAACCTGAAATCTCTTGGGTCGTGACTCAACAGTTACAATGAAACTTTTATTCAACATTGCAGCTCAGCATTTACTCCTTGCAGGGTGAGTGGGTTGTACTTTACCGGCATGGGGCAAGAATGAACAAGTGCCACTTCATGTGCCTCTCTGACACCACCCAACTCCACGTCCAGACAAAATATATCATTAGAATGGAAGACTTGTATTTGTACTGGGCCATGTCGTGGCATACGGCAGCTGAACTTTGTGCATTCTGGTCCATTGCCTGAATGCATTGTGCAGCCCTTGCTGCTGACTGACTCAACACGGAGCCTGGAACATGTTCCAGTGACCTGCAGCTCTTAAAGTCAGACTGCGTGTTTTAAAGGGGAGATATACAGCATGAAAGAAGCTGCAGTTGGTGTCAAAGTAAATGGAGAACTAGGGCAGTGGAAGGCTTTGAGATTCATAGCATGCGGCACAAGGCTTTGTAATTGTAACTTTGTAAGTTGGATGCAGACCCTTTGAAGACAGCCAGTGGGAAGTGGTCCCACAGCTCAAAGCTCAAAGCTTGTTCAGCTGTGACTGGTTAGCTGAAGTTACACAAACTTGTGTCAATTCATTGACAAGTCACTTCACTATCAGATACCTCCTGACACTTCCAACGCACACAGTATACCTCGGTTACCTTCCCAATAAGGGCAGCACCAAGACAACATCTCACACTATTTGTTGCCTTCGTGGTTTTGTAGTGCATTATCGAGAGCACTTTTGTAGTTTTTTTGTTTTGTAGAAGATTAGATGACTTGAACAGCTTGGTTGCAAGTGTTGTCATAAGTAATCAGTTGTATGAGCTGCCAACCCTGCCAGTGCCAGATAACATGCACCCATTTTAGAAGAAGTCAGGGAGAAGCAACTGGTGAACATCAGTAATCAGGAGAAATTAGATGTGGCAGAATATGAAAATCAACAGGAGTACAGAAGAACTTGAGCAAGCTGTTATTGTGGATTTCATTAATTCATACTATTCAGGGCCTGCATCCCAAACAACCAAAGCAGGATCTTCATGTTGCTTTATCAATCTGCACTGCTCCCTGCTTGTAATGCTGGAAAACATGTAGTCGTTTCTGTGTTAGATGTCATCTTAAGGACACACTCCAGTGTCAGACACTACTCAACAATTGCCACTGAAGTTGATCCTGGGTCATATTATGTGCTTCTTTATGCGGGTCATGCAAGGTCCCAGCTACACCTTCCGGAGTCCCTCTTCCACACCTATCGGTGTAATTGTTGGTCCACTGGGAAATTCATTGACATATCAAAGTGTTATCGTACTGTAGGAGCAAATTGACATGCAGCAACATGAGGCATACATAAAATAGAAAATAGAATAAAATAGAAGAAATAGAATAAAAAGCACTCACAAAAACAATCAGAATTGTGTTAGTTGATTCAAAGACAATAATCACAATTCAAGAACAAATTAATATAGCAAATTAGCTTAAAGTCATAGAAATTCTTCAAAATCAGGGTCCCAGTAGGTTTTACACAGGTGTTTAATGTAGAACAGCACTGAGGATTCAACATGGGGGAACTTTGGAATAATTTCAAAGGATCCAATGTGTGCAAAATTATTCACATAATATTTGATCTAAATCTGGAAAAAAAAACACATTTTGGTCCAAGAACCGAATGATTAGCATCATGCACAATGAAAGTGACCAGAAAAGTATGAGTTTAGTGCTTATGATGGTCTCAGAGCTGAGGGAAGTTTATTCTCTAAGCTATCACTGGAAACTCAGTCTCTGAGTTTTAAGTGTGTAAAAAACTGGCATTTTTCAATTATAAAAATAAGTCCAAAATGTGACTGGGCAAAAAGAGGAAATGTTTACCTGATTAAAGGCGCCTTTCTCAGCTCCATGCAGAAGAGGTATTGCCAAAACAAATAAAAGATACTAATACTAGACCATAGCAGCTTACAGATTGAGGTTGGTTATTACCTCAGGTCTGAGCCTACTCTTTCTGAGAGTAATCAGAAACAAATCTGTTTGCCTTGCTCCTTTCCTTTAGGCCTATAAAGCTGAATAGGATTCCAGCATGGCACATGGTCAGCTCTGCTGACAACTGACCTGTTATTTGAGGTTCCCTAAAACCTGCTTAATGCAATACTGTAAACATTTCTTTGCAACTTGGCAACTAAAACATTGTGGGAGAATGCTGGGTATTGCAACATTCTACAAGTGTTGAATATTCATGCATTAAGAAAGCTTATTAGAAAATCACAAAGTAAAGGGGCACTAATGATGACTTTTTCCCTACTTCACAGAATTGACTTAAAGATAAAACAAAATTTCTGATACAAATTAAGCACGCCCCAAAATGCTTGGATTTGTCAATTTTTTAAAAATGTTGTAATATTTTTGATTGTTCTATGGATAAAAGTTTTCAGAAAACTTTCTTTGTGTTTCTTTTTCCTGCTATCTCACATTGCTGTGAAATCATTGGGCAAATGTATAGTTGGCTGTAGAATAAGCGGGGGGTATCAAATTCGATGGCTCCAATTTCTAAGAACAGAAGCTACAATTTACCTTGGACCCACATCTGTTTAGATCAGAGTGGATTAGAAACAAAATGAGTCCTTCTACCTCATCTCCATGAATGTCATGTAATGTCCTGTACTTCAAGCATTGGTTTCCTCTTCATACCATTGTCAGTCAGCTTTGTACACAGCTCATGATGTTGGTCATGTTCTTAGCTGATGATGTAGTGACTAGCAGCATGTCGGTTTTTTTTTCCCTTAAACGTAGACTACCTCTTAAAGCGAAGGTAGAATAAATATTAGTGAAATGGAAATTGTTAAAAGAATGACTGACAGGACATAGAAAATGATTCAGAATAAGAGATTGGACACTGGCAGCATTAATGGTGCAGGTAGGCAGGAGGAGGGATGCAGGGTCCTCAGGAGCAAGATCAATCTGCAGAATGTGCTGGAAGCAGAACGTCAGGCATGTCAATGCCTGTATTACAGACCTGGGAATCTGACAGAAGCGCTGCAAGAGAATTCATTATCTGTTGTACTAGTCAACCTGGGTAAGTGCAATTTCACATAAACATCTCATACCCTCCAACCAACAATTCCTGACACTGCTGAATGAGCCGTCACTCATCCCAATGTATTCAGGACTCAGGCCTTACATCAAATGCTCCATCTCACCTCCATATATTTTCCAATTGTGATATCATCACCCCCATCTATCAGTGCCTTGGCATACTCAGCCAAGACAGGATGATGCCTCATACACAAATAAGCATGTTCTTTGACATTATTCTGTCTCTCTTGTAGGACAAAGTAGCACACATGATAACTGAATAAGACAGAGATTATACGAGGCCAGAAGACCCTCCGGACATCCCTTCTGAACTGCCAGCATGCCATCATCCTATTACCAGGAATGTTGATGATGCAACATTGGATCTCCTGCTTCCCATTGCACTTCTATTCCCTCAAATCAACCCTCCCCTTCCAATTTCTTCATTTCAGGTACTTGTCAACTCTCACCTGCATAGCCAGAGCAGTCTAAAGAGGAAGAGAGAGAGCATAAGGTAATGAAGAGGCCAGTCACCAGTTCAGATGCTGGCTCGACATCTACCTTGAAAGCTAATATCATATTAACATCAGGACATGGTGACTCACTGGGCTTCCAACAAGTCCGGGATTAAGAATGGTCTGGTTGCAGTTCACCAGAGGGTGATGTTAAGGCAGGAACTGTTGCAAACATCTTCAATGAGACCCCAGAAGGAGATAGCTGAATGAATATACACACCAAGATTATGAGTGCATTGGTTGATCTGCCAGACAGACAGTCTTTTATTATGAACAAAATCAGAAGTTGCTGGAAGAACTCAGCAGGTCAGGCAGCATTTGTGGAGACAAAGCAGAGTTAACATTTCAGTTCCAGTGACCCTTCTTCAGAAAGTCTTCAGACAACCTGTTATTACTGCCAAGTACCAAGGAGAAGCACAGCTTCATATTGGCAGAGAGCAATATGCAGATTTTTCTATCTCCACAGTTTCCTCTCAGCTCCCTGCTGCAGGCCCAGAGGTACTGCCGCTGGTGCCCTGATCTGAGGAGGCTGCAGGGGAAAAAAACCTCCAAAGTAATATCCTCATTTTTCAAGGACTGCAATTTCCCTTCCACAGTTGTCAAACATGCCCTCGACCGCACCTCTTGCGTGTCTCGCACCTCAGCCGTCATACCCGTTCCCCGCAATAACAACAAAGACAGAATTCCCCTTCTCCTCACGTATCACCCCATCAACCTCTGGATTCGAAGCATCATCCTTCGCCAGTTCCACCACTTGCAATCTGACCCCACTACCAAGGATATATTTCCCTCCCCACCCTTATCTGCCTTCCAGAGGGACTGCTCTCTCCATGGCTCCCTCATCCGCTCCACACTCCCCACGAGCCCCACCACTCCTGGCACTTTTCCCTAAAACCGCAGGAAGTACTACACCTGCACCTTCACCTCCCCCCTCACCTCCATCCCAGGCCCCAAGAAAACCTTCCACATTAAACATATGTTCACCTGCACATCTGTTAATGCGGTATATTTTATCTGCTGTTCCCGATGTGGCCCCCTCTACATTGAGGAAACCAAGCAGAGGCTTGGATATCGTTTTGTGGAACACCTCTGCTCGGTTTGTGACAAACGACTACTCCTCCCAGTCATGAACCACTTAAACTCCCCCTCCCCCCACCACTCCTTGGACGACATGTCCATCCTGTGCCTCCTCCACTGCCACAAAGATGCCACCCAAAGGCTGGAGGAACAGCACCTCATATTCCGCCTGGGAACCCTGCAGCCCAATGGTCTCAAGGTGGACTTCACAAGCTTCAAAATATTCCCACCCCTGACCTCATCCTAAGACCAGCCCATTTTGTCCCCGCCTCCTTGGCCTGTCCATCCTTTCTCCCATCTATCTGCTCCTCCCACCTCATTGACCAACCCCCACCCCCACTTCCTACCTACTAGCCTCATCCCCGCCTCCTTGACCTGTCCGTTTTCCCTCCCACCTACCCACCCCTCCCTCCTCACTGACCAACCCCCCATCCCAACTCCCTACCTACACTCACCTTTACTAGCTTCATCCCCGCCTCCTTGAACTGTCCGCCTTCTCTCCACCTATCTGCTCCTCTATCCACCTTCTATCATTGCCTCCTCCTCTCTCTACTTATTTTGGAGCCCCGTTCCCCTCCCCCATTTCTGAAGAAGGGTCTAGGCCTGAAACGTCAGTCTTCCTGCTCCGCTGATGCTGCCTGGCCTGCTGTGTTCATCCAGCTCTACACTTTGTTATCCAAAGTAATGAAGTATTTTTAGATTCTTTCAGTGGTAAATGTTGCAAAAATTTAATTTACCTTCAAGGCCTGGCCTTTTCAATAAAACTACTACAGTTCCCAACTTGTCATTCACTCTTCTCTTTTTATGTCTAAACAATGCAGAAATCACAACAGGGACAGACTGTGGTACAGGTCTCTGGCACAGAGTCTGTCCCAGTTGCTCAGAAGGGAGGGGGGGAGAGGAGAGCGTTAGTCATTGGGGACTCCATAGTTAGGGGGACAGATAGGAGATTCTGTGGGAACGAGAGAGACTCATGGTTGGTGTGTTGCGTCTCGGGTGCCAGGGTCCGTGATGTCTCGGATCGTGTTTTCAGGATCCTGAAGGGGGAGGGGGAGCAGCCCCAAGTCGTGGTCCACATAGGCACCAACGACATAGGTAGGAAAAGGGATGGGGATGTAAGGCAGAAATTCAAGGAACTAGGGTGAAAGCTTAGAGCTAGAACAAGTAGAGTTGTTATCTCTGGTTTGTTACCTGTGTCACATGCTAGTGAGGTGAGGAATAGGGAGAGAGACAGTTGAACACATGGCTACAGGGAGGGTGCAGGAGGGAGGGATTCAGATACCTGGATATTTGGGGCTCATTCTGGGCTAGGTGGGACCTCTACAAATGGGATGGTCTACACCTGAACCAGAGGGGTACCAATATCCGGGGTGGGGGAGGGGGGTGGAATTTGCTAATCCTCTTCGGGAGGTTTAAACTAATTCAGTAGTGGGGTGCAAACCTGAACTGTAGCTCCAGTAAACAGGAGGGGTTGAGAGTAGTGAGGTCATGAATAAGGTTTCAATGTCGCAGGAGTGTACCGGCAGGCAGGAAGGTGGTTTGAAATGTGTCTACTTCAATGCCAGGAGTATTCGGAATAAGGTGGGTGAACTTGCAGCATGGGTTGGTACCTGGGACTTCGATGTTGTGGCCATTTAGGAGACATGGATAGAACAGGGATAGGAATGGTTGTTGCAGGTTCCAGGGTTTAGATGTTTCAGTAAGATCAGGAAGGTGGTAAAAGAGGGGGAGGTGTGACATTGTTAGTCAAGGACAGTATTACGGTGGCAGAAAGGACGTTTGATGAGGACTCGTCTACTGAGGTAGTATGGGCTGACGTTAGAAACAGGAAAGGAGAGGTCACCCTGTTGGGAGTTTTCCACAGGCCTCCAAAAAGTTCCAGAGATGTAGAGGAAAGGATTGCAAAGATGATTCTGGATAGGAGCGAAGGTAACAGGGTAGTTGTTATGGGGGTCTTTAACTTTCCCAATATTGACTGGAAACGCTGTAGTTCGAGTACTTTAGATGGGTCAATTTTTGTCCAATGTGTGCAGGAGGGTTTTCTGACACAGTATGTCGATAGGCCAACAAGAGGTGAGGCAACATGGGATTTGGTACTGGGTAATGAACCAGGCCAGGTGTTAGAATTAGAGGTAGGTGAGCACTTCGGTGATAATGACCACAATTCGGTTATGTTTACTTCAGTGATGGAAAGGGATAGGTATACACCGCAGGGCAAGAGTTATAGCTGGGGGAAAGGCAATTATGAGGTGATTAGGCAAGATTTAGGATGCATAGGATGGGGAACGAAACTGCAAGGACTGGGCCCAATTGAAACGTGGAACTTGTTCAAGGAACAGCTACTGCGTGTCCTTGATAAATATGTACCTGTCAGGCAGGGAGGAAGTGGTCGAGCGAGGGAGCCGTGGTTTACTAAAGAAGTTGAATCTCTTGTCAAGAGGGAGAAGGAGGCTTATGTGAAGATGAGGCGTAAAGGCTCAGTTAGGCCGCTTGAGAGTTACAAGTTAGCCAGGAAGGACCTAAAGAGAGAGCTAAGAAGAGCCAGGAAGGGATGTGAGAAGTCTTTGGCAGGTAGGATCAAGGAAAACCCTAAAGCTTTCTGTAGGTATGTCAGGAATAAAAGAATGACTAGAGTAAGATTAGGGCCAGTCAAGGACAGTAGTGGGAAGTTGTGCGTGGAGTCCGAAGAGATAAGAGAGGCGCTAAATGTATATTTTTCGTCAGTTATCACACATGAAAAAGACAATGTTGTCGAGGAGAATGCTGAGATACAGGCTATTAGACTAGACGGGATTGAGGTTCATAAGGAGGAGGTGTTAGCAATTCTGGAAAGTGTGAAAATAGATAAGTCCCCTGGGCCAGATGGGATTTATCCTAGGATTCTCTGGGAAGCTAGAGAGGAGATTGCAGAGCCTTTGGCTTTGATCTTTATGTCGTCATTGTCTACAGGAATAGTGCCAGAAGACTGGAGGAAAGCAAATATTGTCCCCTTGTTCAAGAAGGAGAGTGGAGACAACCCTGGTAATTATAGACCAGTGAGCCTTACTTCAGTTGTGGGAAAAGTGTTGGAAAGGATTATAAGAGATAGGATTTATAATCACCGAGAAAGGAATAATTTGTTTAGAGATAGTCAACACGGTTTTGTGAAGGGTAGGTCGTGCCTCACAAACCTTATTGAGTTCTTTGAGAAGGTGACCAAACAGGTGGATGAGGGTGAAACAGTTGATGTGGTGTATATGGATTTCAGTAAAGCGTTTGATAAGGTTCCCCACGGTAGGCTATTGCAGAAAATTCAGAAGCATGGGATTGAGGGTGATTTAGCGGTTTGGATCAGAAATTGGCTAGCTGTAAGAAGACAGAGGGTGGTGGTTGATGGGAAATGTTCATCCTGGAGTTCAGTTACTAGTGGTGTATCGCAAGGATCTGTTTTGGGGCCACTGCTGTTTGTCATTTTTAAAAATGACCTGGATGAGGGCATAGAAGGATGGGTTAGTAAATTTTCAGATGACACTAAAGTCGGTGGAGTTGTGGATAGTGCGGAAGAATGTTGCAGGTTACAGAGGGACATAGATAAGCTGCAGAGGTGGCAAATGGAGTTTAATGCGGAAAAGTGTGAGGTGATTCACTTTGGAATGAGTAACAGGAATACAGAGTACAGGGCTAATGGTAAGATTCTTGGTAGTGTGGATGAGCAGAGAGATCTCGGTGTCCATATGCATAAATCCCTGAAAGTTGCCACCCAGGTTGATAGGGTTGCTAGGAAGGTGTACGGTGTGTTAGGTTTTATTGGTAGAGGGATTGAATTTCGGAGCCATGAGGTCATGTTGCAGCTGTACAAAACTCTGGTGCAGCCGCACTTCGAGTATTGCGTACAGTTCTGGTCGCCGCATTATCGGAAGGATGTGGAAGTATTGGAAAGGGTGCAGAAGAGATTTACCAGGATGTTGCCTGGTATGGAGGGAAGGTTTTATGAGGAAAGGTTGAGGGACTTGAGGCTGTTTTCGTTAGCGAGGAGAAGGTTAAGAGGGGACTTAATAGAGACATACAAGATGATCAGAGGATTAGATAGGGTGGACAGTGAGAGCCTTTTACCTCGGATGGTGATGGCTAGCACGAGGGGACATAGCTTTAAATTGAGGGGTGATAGATATAGGATAGATGTCAGAGGTAGGTTCTTTACTCAGAGAGTAGTAAAGGCATGGAATGCCCTGCCTGCAACAGTAGTAGACTTGCCAAATTTAAGGGCATTCAAATGGTCATTGGATAAACATATGGATGATAATGGAATAGTGTAGGCTAGATGGGCTTCAGATTGGTTTCACAGGTCAGCGCAACATCGAGGGCCGAAGGGCCTGTACTGCGCTGTAATGTTCTATGTTCTATGTTCTATCAGGTTAAAGTCCAACAAGTTTATTTGAAATCACAAGCTTTCAGGAGGGGCAACGCTTCAAAGCTTGTGATTTCAAACAAACCTGTTGGCCTACTTCTGGCCTCGTCCATCCCAGTCCAACACCGGCACCTCCACATCATATAAACAATGCAGATATTGCTAAGGCCCGTGCTGTCCAGTTTTGGTATCTTGACATCACATCAGCCAGTTGAGCTGTGCCACTTCAGGAAGGCATCATTCTGAAATATGTCTGCAGCATCAGTGTCAAATGCCATTCAGATGACAATGGCATTTGCCCATGGTACTGCCACCTCCTGGTCAGTCAGTGTAACTACATGAATGGATTTCGTACCATTAAGGCGCAGTCTCCTGCTTTGCCGTCTAAGTTCAATGTTGAACGTGGAGGCAAGTGCCAATTCCACTTGAGGGCAGGTTGCCTTTTCCATTGCAGAGACATGCAGCAAGCATGCCACTAACATAGCTCTTAAATCCAATAACTCTGATGCCATATTTATTTGACAACTGGACAGACATTTACTCACTGAACACCAGAAGAATCTTGTCAGTCTTTTATGACCTTTTATCTTGAAGGACTCATGTTGCAGGACCCTGCAGGTTGTCCACAGACAGAATGCACCTAAGGAAAAATCTCATGCAGTTGACTCATTCTTACATACGTCTGCATTTCGTCAGCCCAGGGAGAACTGCAGTAGCTCCTCCCATCTGCATCGACCCTCCTTCCAGTTTGACCATACACTTTTAGTGAGGAATTGTGTTTTGTGATAGTGGTAAAATAGTGCGCATAACTTTCAGAAAAAAAAGTCCAACCTCTATCCTCTGTTACCCATTAAACTTTCCCTATTTTTGATCCTTGATCATATTAGGTTTGATAGTCCTCTGTCACCTTTGAGCCTCCCTCCATCGTACTGGACCCTGTTATAATACTCAGCTCCATTCCTGTACTCCCACTTTAGCCTACATCTGTCAGCGTTCTCCTGCTCACCGTCACCCTTATTCTACTAATTTCAAAACCATCTACTCCTCCACCTTTAAATATCCACCACATTCCTACACCTCCAAACATCACCACATGAGACCATCCCATTCCAATTTACAGCCCTGGAACTCCCACTCTACAGTGTCCCACACATTCCTATTGCCATCATTATCCAGTGCCCTCAATTAATTCCCAAAACTTCACTGATGACACTCGTGACCCTATTCTTTAGGTACAATATCTAATTAACATTCCTGCTCATGAAATGCCTTCTACTTATAGCTGTATGCTCACATTCATGCTCAGACCGTGGACCCCACTACCCACCCTCCCCCAAACCCACCCTAGGTGGCCCTTCCACCTTGGCTAAGCTCCCTGTCCTCCAGTATGACATTCCAATCTCCCTATCTTGGTCAGCCTCCATGTCAGTAGGAATCTAGACCACTGAAACCTGATTGCAACCATTGCATGGCAGGGGTGAATTCTCAGCAAAGAGAACACAGCAGTGGCTTCTTACTCGAAAGTTGTTGAAATTGACTATCCTAATTTGAGTCAGTTGGCCTTTTAATGAACCTGCATGATTTAAATGCCTGCAAAAAGGCTTCGCAAAGCTTGACGCTGGGAATCTCAACCCAATTTAAAGTTCTAAAGCTTTAATTGCAACAGTTCATCCTGCCAATGGAATTCTGAATTTTCGCCCTCTGCCCAATTAGTTTGTATGCTCACATTGCTTTCTGCTCTCAGGAAAGTACATGATTCCACCCATATTGCTTCTTCCAGAACACCCTTCACTGAGCAGTCTCCTGCCTTCGGCTCCCTATGTGAAGCCAGTCTAACTTGCACAATGTATCATGCTTGATTTCAAGAACTGTTTGGATATAATTAGCTCCCCGAATCAGAATTTTTAAATGACTCAATCCCCTCCGACCACAATGACTGGCAAGTCTCTTCCTTCTTGGTAAATTCAATGCCCAGAGGGTTTTGTAAAGTCATTACTCAAATAACTTCCATTTCATGATGTTTTCAGTAGAATACTCTTAATGGACATTTTTGTTATGTTGCATTGTTTACACAGGGCATTCAACTAATTTGTAACAATTGACATAGGCATCTTTCAAAATATGCATGCTTTCATTCCAGTGTGGTAAAACGTAAAGATTTCAAAAATAGTGAAGATGGCTCATATTAATTCAACTGCATTATGATACTAAATAAGGAGACATTTATGTTGCAGATAAATCATGCCTGTAATGGTACATTTTCTTTCAGCGATGGCAGAAGCACATTCCTTTGCTTGAGCAGTTAATGGCACTGAATGTTCAATGGATAAAGGTAGACCAATGTAATCAAATACTCTATGGATTTTTAACATTTATTTTGTTCATAGGATGTGAACATTTCTGCAAGTGCAGCATTAAAACAAAACATTCTTAATCGTCCTGGAGAAAGTGGAGGTCACTTTTGAGCCAGTGCCCTATGTGGTGTTTGCATGTTTCAGGGTAATTGGATAACTGCCTATGTAAATACATTTGTGCTCACATTGCTAGTAATCATTGAGTGCAAGGAGTTGCTCCATTAAATTGGCCCACTTTTTTTTGTATACCAGCAATACTAACTTTTATTTTTTTTTTGTGCAAAGGACTATATGGATAAGTGAATACATCTATGCCTTTGACTAAAATTAGGCCAGGAAAATAATAGTGATTTTTACCTCAGAGAATTCCCTGCTTTTCCTCCATAAATGACATGTTGGCGGAGTTTGGAATTATGATGTTTGCAAGATTATATTGGAGTTCTTCTAGGCTGGAATAATTTATGGGATTTAACATGAGACGGGCTCACTGCAAAAAAAAACCTTTCAACAGATTTTGGATCTTGAACAAATCTTTTCTGAGAAGAATAGAATGCATGAGAAGACGTTCCCCTGGGACGCTATTCCAGAGACATACCATAATAGAGAAAAAATAAAAGTCATTGACCTCTTGCACTTTTATTGCTAATTTTATTAGACTTGAACCATTTTTTTTTAGAAACACACGGTGTTCTTGTCACAGCTGTATAAAACAAGGAGAGTTTACAAGAAAGGAAATGCAAGTAATAAAAAAAATCCAACAACTGAGTCCAGGGGCCTGTGACTTGCTGCAGCTTACATTGTGCTGCATACAGGAAGCAACCTCAGTAATTCACATAATCAGCCCTGTTTCAGTGTGCTTCACTTCGTATACAATTAAGCAAGTCAATTTAAATCAAAATGACTACTATGCTACAAGAGCTGTGGATTATAGTCACTCATTCTTCCTGTGGCCCAAAGCCAGGAGGCCAGATGCAATACATGAGCTGCCAGAATCTGGAATGGCAAACTTTTCTCTCCAGGCTGAAGCTAGGAGGAATAGGCTCCGTTTGACATTATTGGGGCTAATTAGCCTTTTCCTCCCATCCCACATTTCTAGGTTATGGGGTGAGAGGCGGAAAAAGCACATCTCTACACCGAATGCTCTGCTTCCCTGCTTCGAAAACCCTGTATTTGATGTCCTTAGGTAGGGTGATCTCAGATGAAACAGATGAAAGCATTTACATTGTATGTAAGTAAGAGTGATATATTGGCGCCCCAATGCCGTTTTTCAGGAATTCTGTCAGAAAGGAAGCCCATCCAAGGAATTTATCTGTTAGAATTTGCTGGACAGTTCCTTCAGCTCAGACACTGGATAAACAGGAGACAACACCCTTCAAAAAATATTTTTATCCTCTCTAAAATGTGCAGAGTCACACCTGTTGGTGCCCTCCATCAGTGCCACCACCAGGTAATGGGGGAATTTAGTGATGGTAATGCCAATGAATGTCAAATGTCGATATTAAATTCTCTGTTTTTGGAGAATGTCATTGTGCCATTATCAGCCAAGCTCAATTGTTGTGCAGATCTTGCTACATTTGGGCAAGGTTTGCTCCAATGTTTGGTGTGGAACACTGTCCTGTCATCAGCAAATGTTCCCACTTCTTGCCTCATGATAAGTGGAAGGTCAGTGATGAAGCAGTTCAAAATGACCACATCAAGGACACTACCCTGAGGAAGTCCTGCAGTGAATTCCTGTGGCTGAGATGATTGGTCTCCAGCAACCACAATCATTCTCCTTTATGTTAGATATGACTCCAAGCAGCAGCAAGCTTCCCTCTCCTGATTTCAATTGAGTCCATTTTTCATAGAGACCTTTCATTCCACACTCAGTCAAAGCAATGAATGATGATTTGGATGATAACTTATGGTAACTTTTACCCTACAATGAGCAACACAGTAAAATACAATGAAAAGCTTCATTGTCAAGGGCAGTCACTCTCATCTTGGTTCTGGAGCACAATTTCTTCTGTCAATGTTTTGACCAAGACTGTAACGAGGTCAGGAGCTGAGTGGCTCTGGTGGAACCTGATCTCTGTGTCAGTAAACAGGTGATTATTTTGCAAGTGTCACAGTGTAGCACTGTCGACAACTCAGAGTGATGATTTGCTGATGATTGGGAGTAGACAGATCAAGCAGTAATTGAGCAGGTTCGATTGTCCTGCTTTTTGTAGACAAGATGTAAGTAATCAATTTTTCACATTGTCATGTGGATGCCTGTATTGTAACTGTACTAGAACATTTGGGCAACAGGCATGACAAGTTCTGGAGGACTTGTCATTACTATTGCCAGAGTGTTGTCAGGGCCTTTCCAGTATTTCATAACTCCAGCCCTTTCTTGCAATCAAGTGTCGTGAATTGAACTGACTGAAGACTGGCATCTGTGATGCTGAAGTCCTCAGGAGAAGGGAAAGATGTAACTTTTATTTGGCACTTCTGTATGAAGCAGGATGCAAATCCTTTGGCTTTGTCTTTTGTATTGATGAGCTGAGTTCCTTCATCATTAAGGACAGGGATCGTTGTGGAGCCTCTTTCTTCTGTTTGCTATTCAATTGTCCACCACCATTCCAGACTGTATGTGCAGGACTGCATAGCATAGTTCTGATCTGTTGGTTGTAGGAGCGTTTGGCTCTGTCTTTTGTATGCTGCATCCAGTGTTGGGAATGTAATTTGCCCTGTGTGAAATGTTACCAGGTTGACATCCAATTTTTAAGCATGCTTGGTACTTCTTTTTTCCAGCTCTGGAGATTATTCTTTTGAAAGGTTAGTTGTATAATCTGTGAGGCTAGAGTTGCTGTAGGCTTAGTCTATAACAGAGAAACCCTGTCATTCCATGAAATTATTAATTGTTACTGATATAGAAGTCTTGTGCTAATGCTCTACCCTAAGATCCTAGAGATTGCATCCTCTTTCTTGATGTTCACAGCTGGCCAGCTGTTTTCTGCTGAATTCTTGGCTTTTTCAATGACAAGTCACCAAACAGCAGGTAATAAGGACCAGCACCAACATTAAATGAATCTAGTTACTCTTGCTCCTAGACAGACACATTGCTTGTTCTTCTGAATCCAACCAAGAAGTTAAAAATGAGATCTAAGATTCAACAAGCAAGTGTGTTCAGATGTATTGGAAGAATGAATAGCAATTTGATGTTCAGAGGACTACCTTATGTCATCACTCAGCTAATGTGCCCTGATGGAACCAAATTATAAGAGGAGTTCTTAAGAAAGGTCTCTGACCTGAAACTTTAACCCTGTTTTTTGTTCTTCACACATACTGCCAAAACTGCTGAGTATTTCTAGCATTTTGTGTTTTTCTTTCAGATCTTCAGTATCTGCAGAACTTTTGCTTTTACAAAGGGCGGAGGTATTCTGAGCTTGGTACCTTGGTGCAGGGATCAAGACAAGCAATGTAGTGCAGATAGCAGCTTATATAGAGGTTTTCGTTGGTCATATGTGCAACCACACATGATACCTACAACATTGTCTGTAACAATCAGATATAATGGCATTCATTTCCTGACAAGCAGACCCTCTGCTATGCTGGAAACTGAGACAGGCAGATTAGAAAGTTTGTCCCTTCTGGCTGCAAGATCATTGATCAGAGAGGAAAGTGATGCTAGCTTTTTACAATCTCCTTGTTGCTACTGGTTTTCACGTCATGCCAGTTATTGGTCATGGTGATACTGTGCAATAGCATTGAAATGACTGGAATGAAAAGAATAATAGCTGCTTTATCTCAGGAATCCAACACCTCGCTCAACCAAGATATGAACCCTTCTGAAACTTACAAGTGCGTCAGCAAGAGACATACAGTTGTGAAGAGGTGGCACATCCAGCAGGTGGCTACAATCAGATCTCCTCTCACTATTGCTCTGTCAGTCTTCTTTGCCAGTGTTTTACCCATAAACAAACCACGAAGCCATGGATTTGGGTCTGACACTCTGGATGAGTCACTTTTAAACAGAACAAAAAAACTGTTTAGATGCACTCAGAAGATTCCTGCACTACTTGACTGTCCAGCAATGAGGGAAGTTAATGATCTAGTGGTATTATCACTAGACTCTCAGTCCAGAGACCCAGGTAATATTCTGGGTCCAAATTTCACCAACTGGTGAAATTTGAACTTGATTAAAAATCAGGAATTAAGAACCTATGTTGATGACCTCAAAACCAATGTCAATAGTCGGAAAAACTGATCTGATTGACTGGTATTCTTTAAGGAAGAAAACTACCATCCTTCGAGGGGCAGGTAAGTCAATATTTTTGACTGAAACCGTTTTTCAGGACTGGTGACGGGGAGGGGAGTGCAGAACTAAATAGAGGGAGGGGGTGGGGCTCAGGGGAAGGGAGATGAAATGGAGATAGGTGGATGCAGGCAGGGGGTTATTGTGGTTGGTCAGTGGGAAGGGCCGAGTGGATAGGTGAGTCAGAAGGTGAATAGATTGTGGGAGGAGAGATTTTGAAGCTGGTTAGTCAATACTGGGGCCATTGTGCTGTAAACTCCCAAGGCAAAATATAAGGTGTTGTTCTTCCAGTTTACATTTGGCCTCACTCTGACAGTGGATGAGGCCAAGAATGGACATGTCACCAGGGAAGTGGAGGGGGGAGTTAAAGAGGATGACAACCAGAAGGTAAGGTTGGTTGGTAGGTGCAGAGAGCAGATGCTTTTTGAACTGATCCCTGAGTCTGCATTTGGTCTCCCCAATATAGAGGAGACCACATTAGGAGCAACAGATGCAGTAGATGAGGTTAGATGAAGTGCAGGTAAATCTCTGGAAGATCTGGAAGGATAGTTTGGGACCTTGGACAGAGGTGAAAGGGGAGGTGCAGGGGCAAGTATTGCATCTCTTGTGGTTGCAGGGAAAAGTACTGGGTGTGGTGGAGGCATTGGTGGGGAGTGTGGAGCTGATGAAGAAGTCACAGAGTGAACGGACCCTGCGGAAAGCGGACAGGGGTGGAGAGGGAAATCTCTTTTTAAGGGTGGGGTCTGATTGTAGGTGGTGCAAATGTTGGAGGATGGTGCATTGTATATGAAGGTGATGGGTTAGTATGTGAGGACTAAGGGGACTCAATTGTTATTGTTATTGGTGGGAGAGGGTTTGGGGGCAGAAGCGCAAGAAAGGGGGAGATGCATCCTTAATAACAGAGGAGGGGAAATTATGGTCTCTAAAGTGGGAAGATACCTGGGAAGTCATAGTGTAGAATGCCTCATCCTGAGAGTGGATGCAGCGGAGGTGGAAAAACTGTGAGAATGGGATGGAACTTTTGCAGGAGGGTGTATGAGAGGAGGTGTAGTCGAGGTAACTGTGGAAGTCAGTGATGTGAAATGGATGTCAGTGGTGAGTTACTTACCAGAGTTGAAGATGGTGCAGTCCAGGAAAGGGAGGAGGTGTCAGAAATGGTCCAGGTGAATCTGAGGGCACAGTGGAAGGTGTTGGCAAAGTTGATGAACTGCTCGAGCTCCTTGTAGGAGCATAAGGCAGCACCAATGCAATCATCAATAGAATGGAGAAAGAGGTGAGGGATGGTGCCGATGTAATTGTGGAAGAGGGACTGTTCCATGAATCCTACAAAGATGTAGGCATAGATAGGGCCCATGCAGGTGCCCATGGCCACTGCTTTGGTTTGTAGGAAGTGGGAGGAATCAAAGGAAAAATTGTTAAAGGTGAGGACCAGTTCTGCCAAATGAATGAGACTGTCAGTAGAGGGGGACTGGTTGGGCCGATGGGAAAGGAAGAAGGAAGAACACCTGATATTTTGTCTTGGGAGCTTACAGACCAATGGCCTGAATATTGACTTCACCAGCTTCAAAATCTCTCCTCCCCCAACTTGTCCATCTTCCAACTCACCCATCTGCTCCCACCCTTCCCAGTGACCAACCACAATAACCCCCTTCCTGCAGCCACCTACCTCCATCTTGCGTCCCCTCTCTCCTACCCCACCGCCTCCCTTTATTTATTTCCGGGCTCCCTTCACCCTCCATCATCCTCACAAAGTGTTTCGGACCAAAACATTGTCCATCCTGCTCCTCAGATGCTGCCTGACCTGCTGTGCTTTTGTAGATCCACATTTATTGACTCTAGCTTCTTTTCCTACTGTCTCCAAACATCCATCCTTACTTGATCTGGTCTACATGTGACTCCAGACTCATATCAATGTGTTTGACTTTTAACTGCTCTTTGGGCAGTTAAGGATGGACAATAAATGCTGGTCTAACTAGCAATGACCAGATCCCAAGAACAAACAAAAGAAAAATCACTTATTCCTCCCTCCCTGCAGCACTAAAGCAATGGAGTAACCACATATTAAAACCATGCTATCCATGAACATCATGGAGTCACTGCAGTGGCACCAAGTTTCAAAACCTGGAGCTCATCCTGCTGGAGCAGATGGTACTGCCTGCACAAATACAAATCTAGGACCTAGGGTCCATTCCACTGCAGTCAAACTGGTCCAAAGCCTAGGCCTCAGTTTAATTCAACCACCCTCAATTCCTCCCCAGGCTACTGCTTCAGTCACATCCTCAGGAGAGATGCCATTCTGTATTGGCCTGGAATCCCCTCTGGCCTGCAGTCACTCCATTAGACACCCATGCAGCTGTGCGAATGCTCTTTTCCTGCATAACTGGGAGATATACTGGAGTAACGGTGCAGCAAGAGTTCTCAGAAAATTCCCATATAATGTTTTCAAAACCAGTATTTAGTTGATTATACCATCTACATGTCTGTAGACAACTGAAAATATTTTCATTGATATAGTGAAATCCACTGATCAGTTACAGAAATCCTTTCCATGCATTAGATATCATTCTTAGTGCTGAAGGGAGCAAAAGGTAATGGGAGAATTTGGGAACAAGCTACTGAGTTGGATGATCTTCCATTACCATATTGAATGGCTGAACAGGTTTGAAGGGCTGAATAGTCTACTTCTACTTTTATCTTCTATTCTAACAATGTTTATACCAAAATAGCACCATACTCTGGAGCAGCTCATGTTTGAATACATTCACAAGCTCCATTTTATCTTAAAAGATACTTATAATTACCTCATTAATGCAATAAACCTTAAGCTTAAAACCTGGTCACATGTTTATCTGAAGCATACTATTTTAACATGTGTAATAACCAGTAAAGATTTAATAAACTGTAGCTGAAAGAAAAATATTTCACATTTTTCATATATTTCATATTTGATTAACAAAGACAGAATCAAAAATAATAAGCCAAAAGTTTAAAGTTTTTTTTTTCCAAATGCAACTTTAAAATAACTTAGAAGCCAAAGTGTGTTAATTTTCTAGCATTTCACATAGAGGAGCTTGTGTCACAATGCATATTGAATTAATTTACTATCTATGTTATGGGTCTTTCAACGTATTCTGCACTTTGTGAATTTTATTTGCAATAATGTGAAACAAGATTTTGCATTTCCCACATTTCTTTCATTAATTAGCTATTTGATGGAGCATGGCCAGTGCCACAGCTCACTGATCAGCTTCATATTAAGTCAGCAGCTTTGTCATTTTAAGCAAATGCCACTTACTTCTGCAATGCATGGTATAAGCAAAAGTATATTCATATTGGAAAGGTCCTTACAATTGTCGCTAGGGCACAAACAGAATGAATCTGATAGTATGATGCAATATTACAATGGGGAGCTTTAAATTATGCAATAAACGCATGGATTGTTACCATGGGAAAGAACTTTTCAATTCATTATAAACCACAACATTGTAGTTCCTTCAATTACTTTTTGAAATTTGGCATTTTGATTATGGGTAATCCCTCTTCCATTTTGTAGTAGACATTTGAAATTGGACTTAGTCCCAGAGAAAGAATTATTCAGACTTATTTTGCACTTTGCAATTACACAGTGATTATGAATTTATAATTCAAACGTATTATATGATAACTAGTTAGCCAATTGGAATACTGTTTTGAATTGCAAATTTAGTACCTCACAAAAATGCAATTATATTTTCGAAAACAAATATTGTACAAACTGAGATGGAAAGGTTGAGATTTTGGACAGAAATGAACTATCAGAATAAATAAAATGTTGTTGTTTTTCTGTTAAGTTATGCTTATTGGGTTATATATTTTAACTCTAGCTCTGAATGCTTCACTAATTTTTTTTCCAGTCATTTCAGTAATTTGCCAATATTTCATTTTATTCATTTGCAATTTTAATCAGTAAATACTGTTTCCAATGATGTTTTTCCTCTAAGAAGATACATTTGTACAGGTGAATAACCTCACAAACCTTTTTAAATGGGATTAACATTTCATCTCTATCAGTGTCATTCTAGAAACTGTTTTACGCTGTTGGCTTGAACACAACAGACACTGATGTTGTCCAAAGTCATGTCAGTTGGGACAAGTACAGCTTATTGACAGGTGACTATTTATTCCCATCCTATTGAAGTTGCTTTTGGAATCTTATTTGCCTAGAAAAATATGAGAAGCAGTCTAAGGATTCACCCATATTGTATTCCTCAGAAGCTGCTATTAAATCTTTGGATGTGAAAGAAGGGCTAGCATTCAATATTGATATGCACTTAGCATGAACAAAACATTTTGTTAGATATCAAAATTATTTCCTACAGTCAATGATGATTTTGCATAAAATATCCACAGGTGCAATACTAGTGCATTTCATAGAATGAATTATGCATTTTGAATTCATTTTTTGATTGTACCATAATTTTTTGTTGGTATTCTCTACTCTGTAGAAACAATTTTGCAAACTTCTTAATCCTTTGTTAGGTTTTAATCGGTGGTGGCATTAAGGCCTTGACATCAGAATGTCACAGGTTCAAGCTTGACACAAAAATAAGCCAGCTGTTTAACATCTGATTATCTTTGAGTATATGCTAAATGTGGATCTTCATTCAGGCGCCAAGTAATTATGCTTACATAATCAGCTTTACAAGAAATTATAAACACATGAATACAGACATAATCCATAATGAACAATCATGTACAAATTATGAGCAGAATAGCTGTCTTATTAACAGAGAATAACTCTACACATAGATGCAGAGACACATTATGACAAACAGATACAATTCTAGAGGTCAGGCCTAAACAAATTGAGCCACATTCAGATGTTCATATTTTAAAGCCCCTGGCCCATGCAATAACAAATCACTCAATGACCAATACATCCTATAAGAAATTAACCCAACTAGTGAGTGCAGTAACATCTTTCAGTCTTCCCCATTCAACATTTTCGAGCTGCTGTCGTTTCCAACACAACTGTTGAGAATCCATGGACTCCATGGATCCCTAAAGTATGTCTGTGCCAGAAAACTAGCGTATGACTTGAAGAATATCACTCCATAACTGGGTATGAGTTGGATGGCACAGAAAATATACAGGAAATCAAAGTATCATGTTCGTCACAGCTTTATCAGCATTCAGGAGGCTGGCACTGTGCATTGTCTCTCATTAACAAAGACAGAACTACATATTGTGACAAATCTCAGGTGCGACTATTAGAGCGTATTTTTGTCTATCTTGTCACTCTTCTGATCCACCTGGCAGAGAACCAGGCTAGCAGGCAGTTAAAATGGTACAGATTATTAACACATCAATTTGATGCCCACTTTGCACCATTCCAAATTGTAACTTGTTCTTTTCCTGAACAGGAGATTTAGGCACCCATTTCTGAAGTCAATTGCATATTCCTTTCAAGAACAGATCAGGGTCTGATTACGTCATCAATCATCAACAGCAATTTGCATTTTGGTGCGAGCAGTGAGCTGACCACTGCTGCGGCCACTCCGAGTGAAGACATTAATCCAATTAAACTATAAATAGGCATTTGAGCTAAGTTCATTTTTACTTTCTGTGTGATGCCAGCAGGACCAAATTATTTCTGTGTCCAAAAGGAATGGTTAGACTTCTGTTCCTCCCCTGACACACTTCTGAAATCCCCTGCGTGTGACCCTCTAGCTGGTGAGGTGTAGAAAATGTGTTGACAAGTTGGCCCTTGACATCTGGAGCTCGTCTTCTACCAGACAACTCATGCTTACTGCCTTTTGGCAGGCAGCTGTTCAGCTGTATAAAGATGTGGCAAATTTGCTGAATGTCCTGCTGCTCTGCTGCTGAATATCACATCCAGTTACAATTATTCCCTTCAACAATGATTCTCACTCTTCTGAATATACTTGAAATATTATGTTAAAGATGCAAATTACTTACTTGTAGCAATTTCCAAACAAGGATAGGGGAATATTTCCAGTGTGTTGTTTTGTTTATTTAAATCCTACATGTTTGTTTTAATGCATTTACTATTTAGCTACATTTAGCGCACAAGTACAATAATTCCCATTTGTTAGCTGACCTGCATGAAACACTGAAACAAATATCATAAAACCTACATAATAACAGAAAGGAAAATATGCAGTGTAATAGCCTCACATTATCACAAATCCAAACGTAAAATCATTTGGTACAACCTCAGATTTTACAGCGTAAAGTAGCTTTGGAAAATAATGCCACTCTTGTACTGCTGTTACTGCGTTTCCTGTGCCACTTAATCATTATTTATACAGGTGCCACCCCTTCAATTCAATGAAAAATGCTCTTCAATCTAAAATTCTCTGATATCTGATTTAAGTAAGTTATAACTCTTAGCAATGCAGTATTAAATTACCAATTTCAGCTCTTTTGAATCATTGGGTTGAATTTCATCTAAAGAAATTGGAGGGATAACACAATGTGGAGCTGGAAGAACACAGCAGGCCAGGCAGCATCAGAGGAGCAGGAAAGTTGACGTTTCGAGTCGGGACCCTTCTTCAGAAATGAGTAGGGGGAAGGGAGCTCTGAAAAAAATAAAGAGAGGAGGGGTGGGGCTGGGGAAGGTAGGTGGGATGGTGATAGGTGACTGCAGGTAGGCAGTGTTGGGATTGGTCAGTGGGCTGGGTGGGGCAGATAGGTGGGAGAAAAGATGGACAGGTTGTGTCAGGTCAAGGGGGCGGGGATGAGAGGGAGGGTTGAAAATGGGATGAGGCTCAGTGTGGGGAGATCTTAAAATTGGTGAATTTCATGTTTAGGCCATCGGGCGGAATATGAGGTGCTGCTCCTTCAGTTTCCGATGATGTCCTTGTGACACTGAAAGAGGCCCAGGATGGACATGTCACCCAGGGAGTGGGAGGGGGAGTTAAAATAGTTTGTGACTGGAAGTTATTGTCGTTTGTCACGTACAGAATGCAGGTGCTCTACAAAGTGATCTCCGAGCCTTGGCTTGGTCTCACCAATGTAAAGGACGACACATCGGGAGCAGCGGATACAGTAGACCACATTGACAGATGTGCAGGTGAACCTCTGTCTGATATGGAAGGTTTGTTTGGTGCCTTGAATGGAAGTGAGGATGGAGATTTTGGGCAGGTGTAGCACTTCCTGTGGTTGCAGGGAAAGGTCCTGGGTATGGTGGGGTTAGTGGGGAGTGTGGAGTGGATGAGGGAGTTGTCGAGAGAGCAGTCCCTACGAAAGGCAAATGGGGGTGGGGAGGAAAATATCTCTTTGGTTGTGGGGTGGGAGTCTGGTTTGTTTGTATTTGTGATGTTTTGGACTGGGTCAGCACCATATTCATAATTTTGTTGGTGTCCCACTAATATTCACAACCTTGTGATCAATTCCTATTGCAGAATGTGAAATCTAAATATTTCCTCTCACCTGCCATGGTAATGTTGGACTCTTAGAATGGACCAATACTGTGACACCCAAGTTTGTTTTAGCGTCAATAATGAAAAGCGTATTATATGAAATTCATATCGTGAATCATTCAAAATTATCCACTAAATTATGACCATGGAATATTCCACAAAGAATGCTGTTTCTTGGAGAATGATCATTGGCGTATATGATTATGTTTCTGGTGACAGCTCCCATTGAACATCAATGGAATGCAAATCCTTTCTCTTATTGAAGGCTATTGAGGATTAGTATGAAAAGGTAGGGTTTAAACTCTAGTGGCAGGGGTCTGGGAACCACAGTAGCAGATCAGCAAGTGGAGGGATTGAGGGGAAGGCAGATGTTAGGACCAATAAGACTGAAATGAAGGACAGGCAGAGACAGGGAAATGAATAAGGTGGTACTAATGAGCTGAAGTGTGTTTATTTTAATGCAATGAATATTATAGGTAAGGCTAATGAGCCTGGATCACTACATGGGGCTATGATGTTGTGACCATTACAAAGACGTGGTTGAGCGATAGACAGGATTGGCTGCTCAATGTTCCAGGGTTTTGTTGCTTTGGACAAGGTAGAGAGGAAAGCAAAAGAAGTGAAGCAGTTGCATTACTAATCAGGGAGAATGTTACATCTGCACTGACAGAGAACATACTGGAGGGTTCATCCACTGAGACAATAATGGGTAGACCTCAAAGCTAAGATGGGTGCAATCACTTTGGTAGGATTATATGATAGACCTCCTAACAACCACTGAGACATTGAGAAACAAATATGTAAGCAGATTATGGAAAGATGCAATAACAAACAGGCTTGTCAGAGTGGGTCACTTTAACTTCCCCAGTATAGACTGGGACTCACTTAGATCAAGAGGCTTAAGTAGGGCAAAATTTGTTAACTGCATCCAAGAGGGTTTTTTGAAACAGTATGTCAATAGTCCAACTGGAAGAGGTGCCATATTGGACCTTGTATTGGCTAATGACCCTGGCTAGGTGAATGACCTTTCAGCGGGACAGCATTTTAGAAACAGTGATCACATCTCTTTAAGTTTCAAGATAACTATGACGAAGGATAAGTCAGGACTTTGTGGCAAGGTACTAAATTGGGGGAGAGCAAATTCAGTCAGAATTAGGCACGAGCTAGGGAGCGTTAATTGGGAGAAGTTATTATTGGGCAAGTCTACATTTGACATTTGGGAGTTGTTTAAAGACCCACTGATCAGAATTTGGGAGTAGCATGCTCCAATAAAGGAAGGACAATGATGGCAAGTAAGGGACCCTTGGATAATGAATGAGGTTGTGAGTTTAGTCAAAAGGAACAAAGATGCATATGTAAGTTTTAGGAAGATAAAATCAAGCAGGGCCCGCGAGGAATATGAAGAAAGCAGGAAAGAACTCAAGCAGCAATTTAAGAGAGCCAAGAAGGGCCCATGAAATGACTTTGGCAAGTAGGTTTAAAGAGAATGCCAAGGCTTTCTGTATAACATTAAAAATAAGAGGTTAACCATGGAGAAGGTAGGACCACTCAAGGATAAAGGAGAGAACTTGTGCTTCAAGCCTGAGGATGTGCACGAGATCCTAAATGAATATTTTGCATTGGTATTCACTCAGGAGAAGGATATAGAAGACAGTGAGATTTGTGTGGAGCATGCTAATATGCTACGACATTTTGGGATCAAGAAAGAAGTGGTGTTTGGTCTCTTGAAGAGCATTAAGTTAGATAAGTTCCCAGGGCCTGATCCTATCTATCCCATGTTATTGAAAGAGGCAAGAGAGGAGATTGCTGGAGCCTTGACCAAGACTTTTGTATTCTCGCTAGTCTCTGGAGAGCCTGGTGAGTAGCTAATGTTGTTGCCCTGTGCAAGAAGGAAAATAGGGATAATTCAGGAAACTATAGACCAGTGAGTCTCACATCGGTGGTTGGGAAGCTATTGGAGAGAATTCTTAGGGATAGGATTTATGGGCATTTGTAAAAGCACAGTCTAATTAGGCACAGTTGGCATGGATTTTTGCAGGGCAAGTCATATCTTACAAATTTGATTGAATTTTTCCTGGAGTTAAAGAAGGTGATCAATGAAGATAGAGCAGTGGATGTTGTCTACATGGAATTTAGTAAAGCTTTCAAGAAAGTCCCTCATGATAAGCACATCTAGAAGATTAAGATGCATGGGGTCCATGATGACATAGCTATATGGATTCAGAAGTGGTTTGTCCATGTGAGCTAAAGGGTAGTGGTAGAAGTGGTGATTTTTCTGGCTGGAGGTCTGTGGCTAGTGGTGTTCCGCAGGGATCTGTGCTGGGACCCCTGCTATTTGTGTTGTATATAAGTGACTTGGATGAAAATGTGGAGGGGTGGGTTTGTAAGTTTACAGATGATACAAAGATCAGTGGACTTGTGGATAATGTAGAAGGCTATCGAATGATACAGTGGATTATAGATCAGTTACAGATATGGACAGAGAAATGGCAGATGGAGCTTAATCCGGGTACGTGTGAGGTGCTGCACTTTGGGAGATCAAATGTTAAGGAAAAGTATTCAGTTAATAGCAGTACCCCTAACAGCATTGATGGACAGAGGGATCTTGGGGTTCAAGTTCATAGCTCCTTGGCAGTAACCACTCAAGTAGATAGGGTGGTAAAGAAGGTGGGTGACATACTTACCTTTATTGGTTGGGGAAATGAGTACATGAGTCAGGATGTCATGTTGCAGCTTTGTAAGACTTTGGTTAGGCTACAGTTAAAGTATTGCATTCAATTCTGGTTTCCACATTACAGGAAGGATGTGGAGGCTTGGGAGAGGGTGCAGAAGAGGTTTACCAGGATGCTGCCTGGATTAGAGAGTATGAGCTATAAGGTGAGAAGAGGAAGGTCCAAAGGAGACATGAGGGGCAAGTATTTTACATAGAGAGTGGTAGGAGTCTGGAACATGCTGCCAAGGGTGATGGTGGATGCAGATATGATAGGGATGTTTAAGAGACTTTTAGATAAACATATGAATATGCAAGGAGTAGGAGGATATGGACCAAGGGCAGGTAGAAGAGGTTACTTTAATTGGGATCATGTTCTGCACAACATTGTGGGTCGAATGGCCCATTCCTCTGCTGCACAATTCTATGTTCTATGTTCTGCGTAGATCTTTGTGTTGGAATGAATCTTGCCACCTATTACAAGCTGTGCATCCTGTCTAGTTGATAATGAAAAATAAAGGAAGTGTTAAATGATGACAATTTGTTGATAAATGAGTGCACTACATACTGCCAGATGTGGTTGGCTGTCTGGGTGGTTTAGGAGGGTCCAGTAGCATGAAAACGTCATGTTGTGCTAATCTACATTTGCACAGAGGAATGATCCCTGATCCAGATGCTGTCTATGGATCATTATGCAATCGATGATGTAACTCTCTGGTACACTGCCTTGCGAAGCAATAGCAGCTCTTGCGAATCCTGCCTCTGCTTGGTCTGTGTGCTCATCCCAGGATAGTGACAGATGTAGCCAAATACTTCAAGCATCTTTTTTTTTTACTTTCATTGGCCCTTCAAAAACTCACTTTCCACACCTCAATTATACAGCATTTTCGGATCCCTTAAAGGAATTACCCATTATCATCCCTTAGCACTATTTCAGTAAGAATTGGGAAACTAGTACTGATGGGGAGGGTAGGAGTAATGTCAAAAAGAAGTGATGGGCCATTTGATGGAGCAAACTAAGGCAAGGATACACAAGAATTTAAACTGTCCACTTTTTCTGGTTCCAATTCGCCCAGCAATGAGGCGCTGTCAGGGTTTGAGCATTGCTGTTTAAAGTCTCAACCATTTTTCACACAGGAATAACAGGGTGTAGAGCTGGATGAACACAGCAGGCCAATAGAGCTGGATGAACACAGCAGGCCAAGCAGCATCAGAGGAGCAGGAAAGCTGACATTTCAGGCCTAGACCCTTCTTCAGAAATGAAGGGTCTAGTCCCGAAACGTCAGCCTTCCTGCTCTTCTGATGCTGCTTGGCCTGCTGTGTTCATCCAGCTCTATACCTTATTATCTCAGATTCTCCAGCATCTGCATTTCCTACTATCTCTCCACACAGGAATATTGGTTTGTCCTTTTAGGCAACTTGTTAATTTCTGGGTGCCCCGTTAGGGCAGAAGAATGAGACAGAGCAGTCAAAAGACGGTCCAAAATAGGCAAAAGAGAAAGGAGCACTGTCCAAGACACCACAGGTCTTCAGTGAAAAGCTCTTCTTATGCTAAACATCAAGCTAACTAAGGAATAAGGGAGCTTGTCATCAAACCATGCCACCTGCTGAGCTGGCAAATTGTATCTGAAATAAAGCCTGGCACCATATCAATGTCAAAGGGACCTTGACCATTCTGCCATGGACTCATTCCAAGACGCTTTGGGTGATGTGATGGGTATATGGTCGTTAATTGTTCACTGCTGTGGCACATCAATAATAGACATTCTCTAAACCAGATGGAGATATATATCACATGCCACATAAACCGAGTAATCTAGGAAGAAAATGCATTGGCTTCCTCTTTCTTAAGGGTGCTATTGACGGTTACTGACATTACCATTTGCAGCACCCCCAAACTCCTTCAAAGAACCTAATGTTGATACTTGACAATCTATCCTTGTGCTGCTACCTGGTTGCATGGGAGTTAAAAGGCTGCTGCATCAGCTTTGGAGTTACTTCACTTGGCCATGGTCTGTAAAGGCAAGCAATTTTTTTCAAAGATCTGGCTACAAACTGTGGTGTTATGGTGTGGGCTCAGGCAATCTTTTGAAATTCGTTGTGCAAGACTGAGAAGTACACTGGTGGTTTGGTAGATAGATTAATAAATGTGAAATTATCCTGAGAGAAATGTGTCTGTCACATTGAGCAAAGGTCGAACTCATTCAATCTCAGTATGCTGATAGCTCAATGTTAGACCAGTAGAACAGTGAAGACATTAGCTACCATGAAAAATCAAAACAAGAAACAAGAGTTTAACATATCGCCCAGAAGCTCCAATTTTGTGGATGCCACTGTGGTATTGATTGCTTATAAGGCTAAACGCTAGTTCCTTGTTTTAATTATTTGTCCACGGCCATCACTGTCAGGGCAAGCACCTGCTGCCTATCCATGATTACAAAGTGGTGGTGAGCCATCTTCTTGAACTGCTGTAGTCCAGCAGGTATAGTTACGCTCCCAGTGCACTTCGACCTAGAATAAGTGAGGGAACAATGTTGGAATAGTGTGGGACTTGAAGGGCAGTTTGCAGGTGGTGAAGTTTCCATGTACCTGCTACCCTGTGTCATCTAGGTGGTAGAGTTGGTGGTGTAGGTTTAGAATGTGCTGTCAAAGGAACCTTAGCAAGTTGCTTCAGTGTATCTTACAGATAATCCACACTGCTGGCACTTCAGCACCAGCAGAGTAAATTATTGAGGTGATAGATTGGGTTGCAATCAAATGGACAACATTGTCCTGGATGGTACCAAGCTTCTTGAGTGTTGGAGTGCACTCATCCAGGCAAGTGGAGAGTATTCCATCACTCTGCTAACTTAAGTATATTGAATGACAGCAGGCTTTGAAGTGAGTTACTTATAGCAGAATTCCTAGCCTTTGGCCTACTCTTGTAGCCACAGTATTTATATGGCTGTTCCAGTTCAGTTTCTGTTCACTGGTAACCCCGGGATGTTAACAAGAGGCACTTCAGTGATGGTAATGCCATTGCACAAACAGGGGAAATGGTTAGATTCTCTCCTTTTCGGAGATGATTATTAACTTGTGCTTGTGTGGTGTGAATGTTACTTGCCACTTATCAGTCTCTCTGTTTGTGTATCTGAGCAGTTGAAAATAGTACTGATCAGCGTGGAATAATCATCTAATATCGCTATTTTGGGCCATATGGTTGAGTGGTGATTATTGGTGAAGCAATCTAGGACAATGAGTTTCTTGTCAGCTCTCCAGCCAGAGGTAAGGTGCCTGATGCCAGAACAAGATCCCAGCCTATTGCTTCTTCAAGCATAATGAAGGAATTCCTGACCTCTTCCTTCTTTGTAACACACACTTGCAATAAGGGTGTGTGCCCTAATTTTACAATGTTCTCTGTTTTTACTGTAATGGAGGCTTGAAAGTCATTATTTAATAATGAAACAAAGGCAGATGAAAATGGACTCTAAAATTATAAAGAACTTGAGACCTTTGCATTGTGTGAGAGGGATTTGTGTAATCTCAATCTAACTGCTGTCTCTATTTTAGCACACACAGTCAGAAAATTGGCCGAGAGATTTCAAGACAACTGGTGTGAGAAATTTACACAGAATCACAGTGACTCAGTTAGCATGTTCCTTTGACATTGGGGCTGAAGTATGTTGTTTAGATAATTTAGAGAGAGTTATGTTGCAACAATGCTAAACGGATCATCTTTAGCATGTATACCTTGAATAAGGTTTAGAGGTTTCAAATAAATTATCAAGCGGTAATGATTTTTCAGAACAAATACATGTTATATGATTTTGTGATGTAATCCTAGGATCCAAAAATGCTTTGAGCACCTACAGCAATGATGTCTGTCATTGACAGCATCTCAAATGTTTATGTACTCCGCCACAAGAATATAATTTATTTATGTCTGTAAGAAATGGAAGCAGCTGATAAACAGCTTTCCTGACCTTGGAGAACTTTGTTGGCATATAAGAGGAGTTTGATACATGGTAGGGAGCTGACAGTGCTAGTGATTTGTTACAGCCCAGTTTAGTGGGGGTCACTCAAATGCAGGAAAATGGTGCTAGTTAAAGATTTTGGTTTTTAAGCCTGTAAATATAGCAGGAGCTGGCTGATAAGCTGACGAAAGCGCAGACTTAAAATGGATGGTATCAAATTGAAACAATAAAATTTTCACTAAACTTTATAGAATAGTCCAGCATTGATCTACACACTGCTGCAATCTCAAGAGTTTTACAACCAATTTTTAACAGGTATTCATTTATCCTCTTGGAGATTCTTCTATACAGCAAAGATGTCAGGTCCTTCATTTCAAGCAATATGCACTATGGTCTTTTACTGTAGAATAAAGGGAATCAACTTAAAAAATGCAGCAACCACTGAATTAATTAGAAAATATTGTCCACAAGCATTTTTGAATAACTGTTTTCATAGAACATTACAACATTGAAGTAGACTCTTTGGTCTATCAAATTTGTGTAAATGTTTTCCTCCCCATGAACCATATTCCTTAAGCTTGAAATATTTTTAAGTGTTTTTTGAAAACAGAACCTATTACGAGTAAAATTACTAGCTGCCACTATACAGCCACAGTGAAACACATAATGAAATACATGATTTTGACTGGAAGTATAAAGCTTCCAGATAGTTGTCACTTTTTTTTACTGAATCAAAAGGGAATGCAGCATGTCTGAGAAGAAAGTCTGATGGATCAACAACACGTTTCCGCACAATGTGCACACATGATTTGCATGGCTAATGTTGATACTTTGACAGTTCCCAAGTGGTGCAACACATCTCCACTTTCATATGGACTTTGAAAGTGCAAGACAAATACCATTGCATAAAATGTTATGTTTGACAATATTGTATAAATTTTCATTGATTTTGCTGCACGGATATTCAGAAATAGTGTCCTGGAAAGGGTGACTAAAACTCACTGCTCATTCCTGTTCCTTATCTGTCAAATGTAATCTCCAGAGGGACCTACTGCTAGGCAGGGAGTTCATCCACTTGACTTAGGTGACAAAGAAGGAAGGGTGATCAGTTTCCATGTTATGTGACTTGAAGTGGAACTTACTAATTTTGTTCCTCTAGGTGATGGAACTTCTGAATTTGGAATCTATGGGAAAGGTTTTGGTAAGTTGCTGCTGTGCATCTTGTGAATGCTACACACTGCTGCCCTGATGTATCTCGGTGTAAAGGGATGGATGTTTAAGGAGATGGATGTGGTGCTGATCAAGCAGTTGCTGTGTCCTAAATGTTGATAAGCCTCTTGAGTTGGTACTGCATGATTTAGACAAGTGGAGAGTCATCCATTGCGTTCTATACTTGTTCATTGTAGGTGCTGGGCAAGCTCTGGGGAGTCCAGAATTGAGTTACGTGCCACAGAATTTCCAATCTTTCACTTGTTATGAGGAGGTGATGGCCTAGTGGTAAATCACTTGGACTGTTAATCTAGAGACCCAGGTCACCCAATCCCAGGCCCCAAAAAGACATTCCACATCAGGCAGAGGTTCACCTGCACATCTGCCAATGTGGTATACTGCATCCGCTGTACCCGTTGTGGCTTCCTCTACATCGGGGAAACCAAGCGGAGGCTTGGGGACCGCTTTGCAGAACACCTGCGCTCAGTTCGCAACAAACAACTGCACCTCCCAGTCGCGAACCATTTCAACTCCCCCTCCCATTCCTCAGATGACATGTCCATCCTTGGCCTCCTACAATGCCACAGTGATGCCACCCGAAGGCTGCAGGAACAGCAAATCATATTCAGCCTGGGAACCCTGCAGCCCAATGGCATCAATGTGGATTTCACAAGCTTCAAAATCTCCCCTCCCCCAACCGCATCCCAAAACCAGCCCAGCTCATCTCCACCTCCCTAACCTGTTTTTCCTCTCACCTCAAGCCACACCCCCATCTCCTATCTACTAACATCATCCCGCCCCCTTGACCTGTCCGTCCTCCCTGGACTGACCTATCTCCTCCCTACCCCCCTACCTACACTCACCTTTACTGGCTCCATCCCCGCCTCTTCGACCTGTCTGCCTCCTCTCCACCTATCCTCTCCTCTATCCATCCTCTATCCGCCTCCCCCTCTCTCCCTATTTATTTCAGAACCCTCTTCCCCTCCCCCATTTCTGATGAAGGGTTTAGGCCCGAAACGTCAAGTTTTCCTGCTCCTATGATGCTGCTTGACCTGCTGTGTTCATCCAGCCCCATGCTTGTTGTCTCTCATGTTCTGAGGACGCAGGTTTGAATCCTGCCACTTCAGACGGTGGAATTTGAATTCAACTTTATAAAAATCTAGAATTAAGAGTCTAATGATGACTACAAATCCGTTGTTGATTGTCGGAAAAAAAAACTAATTCTCTAATATAACAAGGTGTGGAGCTGGATGAACACTGTGGGCAAAGCAGCATCAGAGGAGCAGGAAAGCTGACGTTTCGGGTCTAGGCCTGAAACGTCAGCTTTCCTGCTCCTCTGATGCTGATTGGGCTGCTGTGTTCATCCAGCTCTACACCTTGTTATCTCAGATTCTCCAGCACCAGCAGTTCCTACTATCTAATTCTCTAACGTCTTTTAGGGAAGGAAACTGCCATCTCTTCCTGTTCTGGTCTACATGCGACTCCAGACCCATAGCAATGGGGTTGACTCTTAACTACCCTCTGGGCAATTATGAATGGGCAATAATTGCTGGCCTTGCAAATGATGCCCTCATCCTTTGAATGAATACTTAGTAAAAAGCCACAATATTGATAGTTAGGCCAGGTATGTTTTGGTCAGTGATGCCCTAGGGACTTTGATAGTAGAGAATTTGGTGGTGAAAATGCCACTGCATGTCCTGAGGTTCTATCTGGCAGTTATGTCATGTGAATGTTACTTGCTATCGATTATCTAAGCCTATGTAGCATCCTATTAACTCTTTGTTTACAGACCCATAATCAGTTAAATGGAATTAATGGAGAAATTTTAATTTATAATGCATCAATGAACCATTTGGAACATTTTGCCGTCTTAAAAATAATATATAAATACAACTGATTGCTGTTGGCTATGTATACAAGAATCATTTATCAAAATTCAACTATTTTGCTGTGGAACTATATAATGATTTTGGATATTTTACTCCTTAGATGCAGCTAGAAAACTGAAAAAACATTGCGGAAGTCTCACACAGTTGGAAGATAGGGAATAGCAGTCAATTTGCAACAGAGATGAAAGATTATCTGCTATCCACTTTTTACACTGGACCTTAACAAGGTGCTATTTACTTTGTCATTGCAGTAAGTGCGAGTAAAGCAAGTTCTAACCTGGAACCATTTAAAGGTGATTAACTATACAGGGCATTGCATCTTTTGAGGTGTGAACACCTGTACACCTGTTTTCTACCCTACATACATGGCAATACATATTAACACACTATAATTTATTACAATAGAAATTAGCTGCACCTTTTAACTGCCTTAAATGCATTTTCAGTTTAAATATGGATACTTTAAATGTACTAACATTTACCAGCAACTGTGAAAATCCACTATTTTTGATTTTGAATACCATAGAGTTGACCATCACGTAAGTGATACGAAGTTGGGTGGACAGGCAGGTAGTACGGAGGAGGTGGGGAGGCTGCAGAATGATTTAGACAGTTTAGGAGAGTGGTCCAGGAAATGGCTGCTGAAATTCAACGTGAGCAAATGTGAGGTCTTGCACCTTGGAAAAAAGAATACAGGCATGGACTATTTTCTGAACGGTGAGAAAATTCATAAAGCTGAAGTACAAAGGGATCTGGGAGTGCTAGTCCAGGATTCTCTAAAGGTTAACTTGCAGGTTGAGTCTGTGATTAAGAAAGCGAATGGAATGTTGTCATTTATCTCAAGAGGGTTGGAATATAAAAGCAGTGATGTGCTTCTGAGACTTTATAAAGCTCTAGTTAGGCCCCATTTAGAATACTGTGTCCAATTTTGGGCCCCACACCTCAGGAAGGACATACTGGCACTGGAGCGTGTCCAGCGGAGATTCACGCAGATGATCCCTGGAATGGTAGGCCTAACATACGATAAACGGCTGAGGATCCTGGGATTGTATTCATTAAAGTTTAGAAGGTTGAGGGGAGATCTAATAGAAACTTACAAGATAATGCATGGCTTAGAAAGGGTGGACGCTGGGAAGTTGTTTCCGTTAGGTGGGGAGACTAGGACCCGTGGGCACAGCCTTAGAATTAGAGGGGGGTCAATTTAGAATGGAAATGAGGAGACATTTCTTCAGCCAGAGAGTGGAGGGCCTGTGGAATTCATTGCCATGGAGCGCAGTGGAGGCCGGGACGTTGAATGTCTTCAAGGCAGAGATTGATAAATTCTTGATCTCGCAAGGAATCAAGGGCTATGGGGAGAGTGCGGGTAAGTGGAGTTGAAATGCCCATCAGCCATGATTAAATGGCGGAGTGGACTTGATGGGCCGAATGGCCTTACTTCCACTCCTATGTCTTATGGTGTTGTGGTAAGTCATCAAAAATAAATACCAGCTGAAACATTCACTTATGTTTCACGAGAATTTAGTAAAACCTACAAAAGCATTTTCCTGATTGGCAGGACTCATTTTACACTTTTCTCCCTCACCTCCTCCAAAGATGCTGATCGTCTCTTGGATTTCAGTTTCAACCAACAAATGTCATCATATTATTCTTTCATCCAACTAGTTGTTATGTCGATTTTCAACTTTATCAAAGCTCTGGTTCAGGCAATGGGAAAAATACTACTCAGTGGAGGCAAGCTTCTCAAATATTTCGTGTCGAGTCAGAGGAAGGTTTTACATTTCAAATTAATACATTATGTAATGGAATAGTGTTTGAGTTCGAACCCAAATCTCACGAAACATGTGTGCTATATTACAACGTAACAGCAAGAACACAACACAACAAATAGTCATTGACCAAAAGATCAATTTAATCTGTGGAAGGTAACTTAGGCTAATATTTGTGTTCTGTGCATAGTGTGTACAATGTCACAGCGGACACAACTCAATCTCACAATCTACAGATGATCAGATTGATGGCCCTGACACTATGCCGTAATCTAGTAAACAAATGGCTAACACATGTATTTGAAATTACTTTTTAATGGTTTTTCTCCATTATTTTAGCCAGAGATTTAATTCATTATTTTAAATGCTTTTATCCACTGCACAGTTTCAGAATTATTATGACCTGACTGAAAGTGGTAATTTGAGACTGAGGGAGAACATACTATGGGCGTTAGTTTATCATTTTAGCAGGTTGGGATAGAGAGTGACAAAATTATGAAGTATTCTCCTTCCTGCTTAGAAGTGAAAAAATAACTTGACTCTGGGGATGAAACAGAAAGTAAGACTAATTGAAAAAGCAATTCATAAATCTTCTTGTATAGATGGGCTATATGTTGTTGTTTTTAACCTTCATCGCAAATTCATGAACGTTCCACAAATTGAATCAGATATCTCCTCAATCGAATGAATGGACAGTGTCACAAAAGAGCAGCACATTGCTTTGTGTTGCATTAATTTGGAAATGAACATTCTAAATCCTTTCTTTCTCTTTGTATTTCTTTCTAATGCATCAGAATGCAATGAATAACAAGCAATCATTTTTATTTGAACTGTTAGATGCTCAGTTACAAATAGGATCATAAAGGCTTTTTATTTGTCTTGGGTATTATAGCTGTCAAAGACTCTCACTTCAAAGTTGTTACATTCTTCAGTCTTAATTGGAGCCAAATCTTTACTCAGTGAGTAGCAAGGGCATGGAATGCCTTGCCTGCAGCAGTTGTAGACTCACCAACTTTAAAGGCATTTAAATGGTCTTTGGATAAACATATGGATGATAATGGAATAGTGTAGGTTAGATGGGCTTCAGATTGGTTTCGCAGGTCGACGCAACATCGAAGGCCGAAGGGCCTGTACTGCGCTGTAATGTTCCATGTTCTATTTCAAGTCTCCACATCAACTACGAAGAATAAGGGATTTCTGCACTTTAATCAAGCAGATTTAAGAAAAAGATTGAGATTGTGAAAAGATGAAGACCAAGGAAGTGATTTCCTCAGTGAAGCCGTAAAAAGTGATGAAACATGTTCAGTACAGCACTGACAACTCCTTCAACACTATGGCTCATGAACTGCTTTGGTAACATATCCTTCAGCACATCATGAGTGAAGCTTCTCATTACAACACGCTTTCAACTAACAGTTCCTGAGAGATCCAGTCTACCATTTGCCTGCTGCTGCCTGGCAGAACTGGCCAAGCAAGTCCTAATGGCAGTTGGCAAGTAGGTGGGTTCCGAGTAAAGCTCAGCAAAGTACTGAAAAAAATCAAAATCAAAGCATGCATATAACTGAGGCACTTCCCTGTGTTCCCACTTCTGTGTTTTGCACAGCTTCGATAAATAATATTATTTTTCCATGTTTCCTGATTCTTAATAGTGGTAAGGAGTTCATTGTAATTCATACCGGCAGCATTTTCACTTGTTTATCAATGTAATCCTAGATCAATTTGGCTTCTTTCTTTCCTTCAACTCAAAATCCAACTTTCCAGTTTCATTTCGAACTTCTCGAGTTTATGCCAGCGTTGATGTACCTCCACTTTGTGCATGCCTACCTGCAAACCCACATAAACTATAACTTATGCCTATTTACTTAAAGTCAGCATTCTCCTTCCTCCTTAGCCTGGATCAACATTCTCCGCTCAAAAAGATTGTTGCTAACCCTATTAACTGCCCTCCACCTTCATAGTTATCTAATTAAGTATGTGGGGCAAAGATCCAAACTGCAAATCCAGCAGGCAGTCTCAATTCACTTTAAATCACAATGGTCCTCATCTAGTTTCATGTTAATCTTCACCTCATTCATTACTTTAATAAGTCTTCTTGCATTTCTAGCAGCAAAGACTACAGACTCAGACAGTTTCTGAAAATGAAGTGAAACACTCGTTTGCCTTTTGCTAATTATGTTCTAGTCTGTTTCTTTAAATTTCATCACCCACTCCAACTTAACCCCGACAAATGTTGTAACTACATCCTCACTTGCATCCACCACTGAAGAATCTTGAATTGGGAATAGGAGGAAGGGGCTGTTTTAAATATCAGCTTGCTTTTTAGGGCGAGTCACGGTGGTTCTTTGGTTAAGGGAATAAGAATATTTTCTCTGCGATAGTAAGACAATTATTACAGCAGAGGAAAGGCCCACTAAGAAGAATTCAGCAGCTGTCAAGTGGGCTTTTAGCTTCCATTCCTTGTGGGCTTTTGTATGTTATATTCCAAAGGGATTGACACAGTACTGAACATGGGTTGCATCATTGCATCATGGGCCGTGAAAATATCTATCCAACAGCACTGGCAATAATTTCTGAAGCAGTGAAACTAAATTTATTCAAAAAGTTTAAGTAGTCTATTATCTTCCAATCTCATGTTCTTCTTTCACTGATAACGTGCAATCATCATCTCAGGACTTGGTAGTGCAAAGTTTTTATGTAGGCCTTTGCTTAGAATTATTAAAGGAAATCTAAGTACAAGATCCTCTGTCATTCATTTATATCACATTTACATTGCTGTGTACAGTTCAGACCCCATCAGGTGCAGATATCCTAAAAGCCAAAGATACAGCTTGGTACAGTGCTAATCAGGAATAAATTGAGGAAAAGGAAAGTGCCATTTTTTTTTCAGAAGGTGGGATAGATTTGCATGAAAAAGTATACAAATGTTTTCAGGTACTACTTGGAAGAACAACAGAGGAAAATGACTGTAATTTCTCATTATCGTTGAATAGAATTTACATGTGAAACAAATACATGTCTCCCAGATATGTCATTGGTCAATCCCAGGGTCAATACCATGGGGCTGAATGTTTTCCATAGAGGCAGGAAAGAGGAAGTGGACTATTCTTGGGTTAGAATATAACAGATTTTCTGTTCACAGAGTCAGTATAGACAGCAAAGAGATGGATCAGGGAGTTTACAATGGATTCAATACCCAAGCAAAAGTTGCCTACCCTTTCCTCCATCTGCACAGCACCATGGATCCTTCTTTAATAAAGAGCTTAGCCATTTTATTTGGCCAGGTTCATTCTCATGAGCAGCATTGCACTCTACAGCCCACCTCTTGAACCTTATGCACCTCTTGCACAATCCCATTGTTTTTCTCCAACAAGCTGTGAATGAGATTTTTAAAGATCTTAATTGGCCCCATTTAGGAGAAGATGCAGTAAAATAAAACAAAAAACTGAGGCTGCTGGAGATCTGAAACAAAAACATAAATTGTGGGAGAAATCAGACTCGAAACATTAACACTGCTTTCTTCGCACTGATGCTGCCAGACCTGCTGATTCTCTCCAGCAATTTCAGTTTTTGTTTCAGGAGAAGAGGCAGGATTGCTATGGAGTTTTTTACCTGCCATACTGACATTAGAATTAAAACACTATTCGGCCCCTTTAGCTTGCTCTGCCATTCAAAAAGAATCACAGTTGATCTGATCTGGAAAGTGATATGCTAGCTGGCATCTGCAGCTTCATTCCCTTTAGCAGGGGATCCAATGATTCAGTTCATTGAATCACTGGAGTGTTGGTGGAAGTGTTGCTTTTCTGTAGCTACATGTGCCTGCAGAGCTAAGGGCAAGCCTCATGTCAAAATACAAGGTCAAGATTGTGCAGCAATCTGAGCACACGACACCTAACATGCTGGAGTACATGTAATTCAAAGTATAGGCTACCTGGTGCCAATATATCCTAAAGAGCTGATGGTCATTATTAGGCTGTCCTACTACTAAGAGATACAAACCTTGGGGTTAGCCAATGAGCTCCCTGTTCAGGGTGCACCTTTGGAGATTATGCTGCCGAAGCTACCTCAAAAAGAATAATCATTCTTGGAACTGATGTGACATATTCCAATGAAAGCAGATTGAATGTAAAGGTTTTCTGTTTATCCTTGGAATGCGGATAATCCTGCAAGTCTGCCAATCCTTAGTTGCCCTGCGGAAACAGTAGTTATCCTTTCCCTGAACCATTCAGTCCATGTGTTGGAAGTGTTCCATTGTGGTATTTAGTAATCAGCACCTGTCAAAGTATTTCCCAGTGATATGTGCCAAGTTAATATTTGCACTGACTTTATTTACATACTGTTACACACCATCAAATAATGAACGTTCCCACAGTGAACAATGCTGTAAAATCACCAACCGTTCCTATTCAATAAATTGGCTAAAACCCAATCTTTCTTGTGTTCCTGAGTTAGGTTGCCACATGTGAGATATCAGGGAAATGCTTCTATATCTCACTGTACCGAAAATGATTGTCTTGTAATTTTTGATAATGATTTATTGCAAATGTTCCAATTGCCAGCGTAATAAAGAGGCTGATTTACAGCAACGGAGATTTGCTTCCAAATTAGTACAATAATGACACTAGTGAAAGGGAGCTATTAAGGAAGGAACAAACTTCGATTGTCTTTGAACACTTTGAATGTGTTTCACTAATATTTATGTAAATGGAGTGCCATATTTAATATGCAGCTGTTCGAATTCGAAACTCATAGAGTAATTTGACAGAATGGAGTGGGATTTTTGCTTCAATAATTTTTGCCTAAAATGATGATTTTAGATTTGTCATTGAAGCAAGCAATTTGCCATTTTTAAAAATCCAGACTAGCCCTAAATATTCCCCCTGTCTACTATGAGCAAGACAGCAAAACGTGCTGTTTGTTACTGAATGTCTACAATTTATGAATTAAGATAATTGCTAAATTATCATTTTCTGAAAACTTAACTTCTCTACATGAGAACATTTAAAAACTTATCATATTTTTAATAGAATTTTCCATTGCACATATGGATGGGATTTAATTGTAATTCTCATTTTCACATTTCTGAACATTTGCATATATTAACCATTTGAAAACATCAGCTTTAGTCATTATTAGAAAAATATGTGTGTACAGTAAATTTATAATGCAAATGAATATAGCAATCAATAACACTGTACAGCAAAATCTGTATAAACAGATATTTTTCTTGTTTAATAATTTAAAATGTGTCTGAGATGTTATGAGATTGACTGAAGTGAACTATAAAGATACAAACTGTTTCCATCCTGGAGGTGATGAGAAAGCTGGTGAAAAAGGGAAATAATTACATAAGTTTACCCTGGAGAGAAACTCAACCCCTTCTCACTAGCTCTGTAATTAAGCTTTGGGTGAAAAAATCCACTGGGACCTCTGCAACTCGCCAGCAGTTAATGCCCTTTGGTAGTTAATTAGTGGCCACTAATGGCCCTCAGCATGCCACCTTCCCAATCACCTCTCTCCCCAGTGGGCGAGGAAGGTGACTAGTTTCCAGACAGGGAAATCAGGGTGATCTGCCTGCTGAGTTTGGGAGGGTGAGAACATATAGAACAATCTAATGACTAGAGTAATTACCATTATATCTCCATTGGAAAAAAGGGTTATAAATAAAAAGTAAAACGGCATCATTAATGAAGTTAATGCAATATACATGAACTTATTCCTTTTCAATTCATTCTGGAATATTCAAATGGATTGATTTGACTGGAACTGGAGACATTCAGAAACATAGACAACGGGCAAAGAGATGTCCTCTGAAAACAAGCTCCCGCCTTGTCCTCGATCTCTCGAAACTTCTTTCCCTGTGAATCTCCATCCTGCCTCTTGTTGCTGGATGTCCTCTGGAGTAGGTTTTAAACAGCAATCCTTAGGACCAAGAGGTTGGCAGCTTCTGAATGGCCAGTAATTACTGGCAGCTTGACATAGCAGTATTAAGGCACCTGATAGGGTGAAAAACCTAGGGGCTGCCTATCAGCTCAAAATTTGGTGAGCCAGCTTAACAGTGGAGGCGACCTGTTAATATCCCACAATTAGGCCAGGATTCTCCCACTTCTTTTATCTATGTCTATCACTTCTACATCTATCACAGAGTCTGTCTCTCATAAATGACAGTTACAGTATATTAAGATATTGAGACTGTAAGTTGTAGAAAATATAACTGGTTTCCTGATACATTCTGAGGAAGGGTCACCAGACTCGAAACGTTAACTCTGATTTTTTTCTTCACCGATGCTGCCAGACCTGCTGAGCTTTTCAGGCAACTTCCGTTTTTGTTCCTGATTTACAGTATCCGCAGTTCTTTCGGTATTTATTTTGCCAGACACATTAATTTGATTTTGTTTTCTGTATCTGAAGAATTGAACTTGGAAATATCAAAATGAGCAAATGATTTTATCATTACTGTTGGCCTGTGAATAATGAAATATCAATAATAGGTCAAATCAATTCTTTTGAATTTTAAAGAATGAATGGAAAGAGAATAATTTCACACACACTGCATTAACTTCATTAGTGATGCCATTTTACTTTTCATCCTTAACTTTATGATGAAGATATAAAAATTATTAGTCCTAAAATAGATTGTTATTTATTTTAGTCTTTTCTCATTTTCTTCCGCTACATTATGTTGTTTCTCGTGTCTTAATCTGCTACTACAGATGAGTCTTAATATCGCCAAACTATGAGGATGTTGATTTCTGTCTAGAAATGCCAGCAAACTTTTGATAATAAACTTGGGAAATGAACAGAAGCCCTTTCTAGTAATTAGGATTAATGGCTAGAGTTATGCCTTCATAATGTCTTGGTTTGATCTTCAGAAGCAGCAGAAAGATCCCTATTATTGTCCCAGAGACAGTAGGAACTACAGATGCTGGAGAATCTGAGAATAACAAGGTGTAGAGCTGGATGAACACAGCAGGCTAAGCAGCATCAGAGGACCAGAAAAGCTGATGATTCGGACCTCATTTCTGAAGAAGGGTCTAGGCCCACAATGTCAGCTCTACACCTTGTTATCTCCTATTATTGTCCCTCTCACTTCTCTGTCATTCCACTCTCTTCCAACGTCTTCAGTCTTCCAGACTAGCTTGAAGTTCATTATTAGCAACACACTTCCTGAAATGTAAATGACATTCACCAGCAACCTGGCTAGGAACAGACTTTAGTTGCCTGCAGTGCTCCAGTCTGATGTAAATGAGGCCCAAGGTAGGGGTTTTATGCTGCAATAGTGATGTCCCTACCTGCGAGACAGGAGACCTGGGTTCAACTCCCATCTGCTCCATATGTTTGTCCTAACAAGCTTGAACAGGTTGATTAAAGAATATCTAAATGAGGCCGTAAGTTTTAATATGGATAGGTGTCAGACTTACCTGTGCTGGAGTAGGGAACATTCACTAGATCAGAAGCCAGCACAAACCAAATTCTCGGCTATCATACGAAAGGATTGAAGACATGACTGAAATATAAATCGATTGTTCATCAATAGCAACTCATTTGCATGATTCAGTTAACATTGACATTCTATATTATGCAAGTGGTGAATGCTTCATCAATAACCCTCCCTGGTCTCCATCTGATGCTGAATCAGACTGTTGGTAACCAAATCATTCTATTTGACCCAGTAATGACATTCTGATCCAATGTCTAGACTAAGGATAATCCACTTCCAACTCTATAATGTTGCCTGTCTATGTCCTGCATGTGTTGAAACTTTTATCTGAGTTGTTGCCAGATTCTCAATGATTCCAATTCCTTCTTGGCCAACATTCTACATTCAGCCCTCTACGTGCTATGACATATCCAAATTCTGTTGCCTACAACTTAATTTGAATGTTATATTTACCAATCATGCCTGTGTTTATTGACTGACATTAGCTCCCAACTTTTCGATTTTAAATGTCTTATTTTAAGTCTTTGTTATAGTCTCAGCCTCGTCACTTTCAATCTTTGTATTCACTTCCAGTCATACAAACCTCCTTGACCTCTTCACTCTTCCAATTCTGGTGACTTCTGCATTCTCAAATTTCAATCACTTCTTCATTGACAATAGATCCTTCAAGGTCTGAAATTCCTTCCATCAACCTCTCCACCTCAGTACCTGACTGTCCTCTTCTCCACCATTCCTCAAAACGTGCTCCTTTATTGAACCTTCTGCCATACATTCTAATGTTTCATTGTGGGTCAGTGTCAAATTTAGCCTGAGAACATTTTTTCAAAATTCCTCGCAATGTTTTACCACAGTGAATATGGTATATAATTGCAAGTTGTTCTCGTCTTACATTACGTGCACTATAAGAAAACAAATATTTGTATCACATTGTCTCAATTCTTCCATATTATCTAATCACTGAACTTTCATTTCTTGGAATTACAAAGCATTTTCCAATCAGTACTTTTGCCAATGAGCTGTGCCAAATTTCTATAAGTGTGAGGCTGGAAAAGCACAGCAGGTCAGACAGCATCCGAGGAGCAGATAAGTCAATGTTTCACTCCTGACAAAGGGTTTTGGCCCAATGTGTTGACTTACTTGCTTCTCGGCTGCTGTCTGACCTGCTGTGCCTTTCCAGCCTCACACCTATAGACTCTGGCTACCAGCGTCTGCAGTCCTTATAGTCTCCAGAACTGAGCCAAATGCCTTGCTTCGAACTCAGGTGACAATAAATCAGCAATTTTTAATTCGCCTACTGATGGTACAGATGGATAATTGTGACAATCAGGAGGCCTGAGGCTCACATAGAGTTGAGCCTCAGACTTCAGTTAGTACTGTGCTCAATGCACCAGATTTGCCATACTTCCAAAAGCAGTTTACATGCCCAGATGCCTCAACATGATTGGCTGTCAGGTAGATCACAAGGGTGTAGGGAGGGCCTTTCCAATTGCAAAACTGCTATGAGACCAAAAGGAGCATTCCTATTCTACAAGGCTCCGTATCAAACTCAAATAAAATTACTTCTCTTATTGGTGGTAGCTGGTTCTTAGGCAATATGCATGCCTGGGAATTTCAAAGGAGCAATGGTGATACCCCCACAGGGCACCCTAATTCCTTGTGGACACCTACATTAAGTTAGGCCACTCATGTGCTATGGGTCAACTATGCTATGCTTTAGGAAGCTGATTTTGATGCCTACAAATCATCCATGGTTGATATCATGTCTGAAGAGTTTCATGTTTCCTTGGGTACAGGACATATCCATGGAACTACCAATGTCAATTCTGAAGAAGGGTCATACTAGACTCAAAATGTTAACTTTGTTTCTCTGTCCACAGGTGCTACCAATTTTTCTGAGTTTCTTTAACGTTCTGTTTGTTTCAAATTTGCAGCATCTGCAGTATTTTCCTTTCAATTGATTTCTACCCCAGGATGTATTATCCAGGCTGACAGTCAGGCATTACCTACGGAGTCTTGAATAAGACAGCTAGAATCTAAATGGGTTAGCTGATATCACAAGGTAACCTCTAATCATCAGTACAAAAAGAATTGTTCCTGGGTGGAGCTAGCCAGTTCTTTACATGTTCATTAGAGTGTGTAAAAGATGGTGGCGGTAGAGTAGGCAGTGTCTGAGCTCCTGAGCCCAGGGTTTGACCATTCCATCCGCTTTTCCTTTCTTTTTCACTTCTCAATTTTTTCCTCTTTTTCGGTTTGTTTTTGCTTACCTTTTGGCGAGAGCTAAGTCACGGAGGCAACGGTGGTGACTGTATTGGAGTCTGGAACAAGGCAGCAACTGGGGCCGGCAGGACTTTGACAGTTTGCAACGAGGCTGCTGGTGAACCCAGATGGCCTAGCTGCAAAATCTAAAGTACAAAATAGAAAGAATTAAGTTAAAGGTCAACATTACAGTTCTTCTTAGTATAAAGTATAGAAATAAAGAAATAAGTTAAAAGTTCAACATTGTAGTCCTTCTTTAGCCATGGGCCTGCAGTCGCTCCATGCTGGGCTTACCCCATGAGGGCTCGATCTCCCCTGCTCTGGGCTCATACTCCCATACCTATCTATCTTTGTTTCTAAGATGGCACTGGGAATGGCGATTTTGTATACTTTTCACTGTACTCCTGTACTTCTCCACATGTGACAACAAAACCTAATTCTAATTCTTAAGTTAACAGCAGCTAACTAAAGTAGTGATGTGAATATATTCTCAAATTGAACCTGACATCAGAGACAATCATGAATTATTGTTGTAGTGTAACTAGGTAGATCTTAAGTAATACATTTATTTATTGTTCATCAGGTTTGAGCATAAGAAGTTGTGTGGCCATCTTTCCTCACATTGTATCAGTATCCTAGACTAATCTCAGCAAGAGGGATCAGTGGCAGTGAATCTACCAAATTCCAGATCATATCTGACATTACGAGATGGTGTGCTACATTCTCAAAGATACCATCATTTGGATGAGTGTTAAACTGGGCAGTTATTTGCCGATCTCACTAAAGATCCCAATTGAAAAAAAAAGAGTTCTCTCAATGTCTTAACAATGACTAGCAATGTCTCAGTGCATCAGAAAAATGCAGATTAACAGCCTGAACAAATTTCAGAATTTGTTTTTATTATGATTGGCTAAAAATTGCAATGGAACCTCTGTTACGTAACTGAAATCAATCAAAATGGCTGCTTATCTAAGTCCCTTCCTTTATCATTCTACTGAAACTGCTAAGACATTAATCCATACTTTGAAACAGTTCTCGATATTAAATTCTACAAGGATGTCTCGGCTGCAAATTAAACATGTTTCATACTTAAAGCAATGAAAGATTTGAACTTATTTGTTAGCTTTGAGCCCTGCATGTTACATGTTGTTGGTCCAGTGTGGTCTGAAGGCTTCCAGTAGCCTAATTCTATTTGTGAAATGTGTGCTAAAAAAAAATCACATTTGAATTATGAACACCTTCTATGAAAGGTTGTAGCTCGAAATTCTGGCATCCAAAGTGCAGGTTTATTTGAAATTACAGTAAGAAACCCACAAGATCAATTTGAATGCTGAATTTACATCCCAACTAGTTTCATTCAATCATTTCAATTAGGAATAAAGTTGGTGGATGAAAATTCAGCAATACACCTAATTCAATCAGTTTCCTGACAAAAATAGAAATTGTATCAGAGATAAAAGGTACTGCAGATGCTGGAGAATCCGAGATAACAAGCATGGGGCTGGATGAACACAGCAGGTCAAGCAGCATCAT
>JAHRHZ010000013.1:34639127-34656511 GCA_024137785.1 Ginglymostoma cirratum
ATGATGCTGCTTGACCTGCTGTGTTCATCCAGCCCCATGCTTGTTATATCAAAAATAGAAATTGTGTTCCCTTTAAAACTGATTTTTTCTGGCCTGTTCCATGTAGCATGAGTGCTGACATGACTGTTGTTATAGCAATTACTTCTTTTTGCCAACATATATAATTGCTAATGAACAAAGACAAGAGAAAGGTGACAATAAAGACCACAGAGGTCATTATGTTTCATAAGCTGACATCAAAGAACTATATGGTGTTATATATACTCTATTACCAAAGTGGGAGTCAACTTAGCTCATTTGGCTGGATGGTTAGCTTGCAAAGCAGTCTGATGCTAACAGCATGGATTCAATTCCCACATTGGCTGAGGTCACCATGCAGGACTCTCCTTCTCAACCTCTCCCCTCACTTGAGGTGTGGTGGCCCTCAGGTTAAATCAGCATCAGTTGTTTCTCCCTAATAAGCTCGTATGATCTGGTAAGAGAGAGCAAGAACTGCCGATGCTGGAGTCAGAGATAACAGTGTGGAGCTAAAGGAATACAGCAGGCCAGGCAGCATTAGAGGAGTGGGAAAGTTGGTGTTTCGGGTCAGGACCCTTCTTCAGTCTAGTAAGACTGTGGTGACTTGATTATCAAAGCATTTAGGAAAATAAAAGCTTTGTTCTTTGGTGGGTTGAGGGGGTGAGAAAAAGAAAATGAATATTCAGATGAAGGTGGACATTACGAATGGTTGTCCATGGAAGGATTTCAGTGGTTGTATGACACAGGGTAAGTGACTGTACCCTGGAAATAAGGTATATCAACAAGTGCTCAGAGTGAGTGTACCATCCTCATCAGTGAGCTGCCTTCATGTGATGGAAGACAGACAGGAAGAGATTGAGGGAAGCCACTAGTAAGAGTCCTCTGAAACCTAAATAAACACAATGTTGCCTTCACAACTTTAACAGGATCAACACACTCCCAAGCCAACATGCCTGTCCCTTCTCTGGTATCAGTGAAACAACCTCAAATGTCACGGCCTGTATGCTGTTTCTTTCAAATTAACTAATACATCATGTTGATGTGCTGCTTCTTAACAAAGTTAATAAACTATCTGAAAATTTCTCATGAGTGATTGATTGCCTATATGAGATAACTGTGGTCTGGAACCCTCCAAAATCTAACAATAGGGTGAATACATTAAAGTCGCCTGTATTGGACGTGGTATAAAATCAACATTCCACCTAACCACACAAAATTTCCACCCAATGAGGGAGATTCAATTCTCCCCCATGAAGTGAACGCGCTCTTAATGCAAAGGTAACTGTTCAATTGTCGTAATTTCTTCAGAAATTGTCCAAAAGTAAGTATGCATAATATATATATGGATGAACAAAATATGTAAATTCATTACCCTTTGGAAATATACAGTGGATTAACTAAATATTTGAAAAAGCAAGTTGCCGTGGAAACAGAATACCGGCTGATTCTGAGAACTTCTCTTTTAATCAAGAGATGATCTGAGACTGGGGAAACAGTGTGCTTGATTGGTTAAAGTCATCAGGATGATTTATAATGGCCTGTCTTACACCAGTTAGGGTTTTTCTTTGCCTCTATTGCCACATTCATTATTTTATTTTCTGATTCCACATTTGTGACAACGCTTGCAGTAACTGGAAGCTTTTTTAGAAAAACATTAACCTGCTGCTGCTCAACATTTATTTTCAATTTAATTGTTGTTTCATTTCCAGTCATTTGAGGATGGGCAAGTAAACGAAATAGCTCATCATCAACAAAATAACAATAAAAACAGCTTACCTTAATATAGTACCTTAAATATAGTAACATGCCCTAAGATGCTTCACTGGAGCATCACAAAGCAAAGTTTTACACAAGGAAATATGAAGGATTGTTGCTAAACCTTTGGTCAAAGAAATAAGAGCTAAGGAGTATCTTAAAGAATGAACAATAGAGACACTGAATGATTCAGGGCGGGGCTCAATCTTAATGATCTTGAATTTTGAATGCCAATGCTGAAGAGATTAAATTTAGATGCTCTAGCAGTAGAAATTAGAGGAATACAGATATTTTTGAGAGTTACGGGGTTGGAAGAGGTTGCAGAGCTAGAAGGTAGTAGATAAGGGTAAAGCCATGGCGTAATTTGTATTTGAAGGTGATAATTTTAAAATCGATGTTTTGGTTAAAGTGAATACAATGTTTATCAGCAAGTTCCGTAAAAGAGAAATCGGTTATGTTTGGAGAGGGTAGTCCTTGTCTCCAAGTAGCTATCCATGTATAGTATCCATCCCATGGAATGAGACAATACCTTGAAAGTTATCAAGAATATAGGCATCATAGTAGCACCCAGGATACCTGGTGCAGACTTCTAAGATGTAGTAAAAATGATGGCAGCTGACCTGGACCTTGATCAAGTGGAACTCTTTCCAGTTAATGAACTCAGCCATTTCTCATCCTGATTGCACAGTTGAGATGTACTTGAAGATGAAATGCTATCCAGGTCACACCTGGAGTAATTCCCAGGCTCCAACTAAAGGTTAATTCTCCCATCCTGCCGTATGCCATGTAACCTTTTGTACAGTTGTTGCTGTAAGCACCATCAGTTTGGAGGCTATTCCCATCCAAACTCTTAACTAGATGGTCCATTAACCCTCTTTACTGCCTTAAATGCTGGGATCCTGCATTGCCATCCCCAATTTCACAAATGGAGGGAGGGTGGTGGTAACTTGCAAACATCTGTCTCCTCTCCTGCACTACCAATTACCACCTGTCCTCCCTTATTATATCACATTTCATCTTTATATTTGGAGTTGACTCCCCTTCACAGTTATTATCACCTCTACATTCCAACATAATGCAACCAAACCCCACACTTGATTTTTCCAGCTTCCCCAACATAGCATGAAATGCTCCTGATAATCCCCCTTGTCATTTACTGCCCAATCCCCCCAGGACTGATTTGTGATCTCAGCCCTAACTGAAGATTGTCCTGTTCACGGACTGATGTCTCTATAACTCCCTCACTGACCTACCTGCAATGCTCAGATTAGTTGAACTTGACCTCTAGGGAAAACCCTTGACTGGAAGTATATGGATCCGCCATTGTTAATGTCATAAGTGTGTGATCGGACTGAGATCAGACAATGTTATTGACTGAGTGCGGTGTCGCTCCCTGACTGATCATAGTCATGATTCACCCAGCTAGGGCTGACTTCCTTTCCACTTGCAAACATAGCTGTTGGGTTAATGTATGTCATATATTTACCATATAAGTGCCTGCCACATATTGCAGTCATGACATTGATAGAGAAAAGTGCCATGCCCCTTTGACAGTACTGCGCTGGCAAACATGACAAGCTGCCTGGCTTTCTGGCTGTGCTAAGAAGCAAATATGGCAGACACGCTTTGAGCCTGTAAGCTTTGACTGAAGCAGTAAAGTGCTAAAAGCAATGCCGAGATGCTTTAAAATTCCATGTAAGATCAAAATGAATCAGCACTTAGAGAGCAAGTTAAGACCACTGAGATGCATCGTGGAAACATGCATGAAGGCGTTGACTCTCTGTGCAAACCTGGCAGGAGCATTGCTCTGTAAGGTGCAAGTGAGCTCCAAAATAATATATGGAAATGAGGTCCTCACCACTTAAGAGGGAACTTCTCATCTAGCCATGAAAATCTTCAGGGGAAAAGTGAATTCTCTTTCTCTTCGTGTCAAGAATCTGATATTTTGCATGCTTGCTGTATTCTCTCCAATTTTTGTCATGTTCACACTGCTGAAGAGCTGGGGAAATTTCACTATTATTTTCTGAGGTTATACAAAATACCTTTATAGAGCAGTGGTGGAACAATACATGCTCAGAAAGCCGACATGAAAATCAAAGGAATTACTAAACCAGATGAAAGGAGAGATTAATGGAATCTGCAAATTAGCTGAAATCAATTCATGGAAAATCTTTCAAAACATTGCTTCCTTATTTTCCAAATACATTAGTCTGAAACGTTAGAATTTGTATTGCAGCTATATATAATGCATGATAGAGATAGCAAGAACTGCAGATGTTGGAGTCAGAGTCAATACAGTGTGGAGCTGGAGGAACACAGCAGGTCAGGCTGGAGCTTACTTGCACCTGACAGAGCAATGCTCCTGCTAGGTCTGCACTGGCACACACATAAACTCATGCATGTGCCCATGATGCTTCTCAGTCCTGATGAAGGGTGCAAATCCAAAATGTCGACTTTCCTGCTTCCCTGATGCTGCCTGACCTGCTGTGTTTCTCCTGCTCCACACTGTATTAATTACAATGCATGGTATTTGGATAAAGAGGAAAATCAATGTTTGAGGAGCATAACTGTTCAAGCCTGGTGGACATTTAATAGCAGGCTCAATTAATGTGTTTCTGCAAACAATTTGACTGAAAGGTGCTTTTCAGTAACCAGGTTGGTATTATTCTTGCCTCCCTCTCTATTAATCAGTCTAGAAGTGTAAGAGTACCTGTAGGTTAATGCCTTGCTTTGGTTTTGGTATTGTGATTTTGATCAGACAATTGCAATGTGTCTTCACGATGAGCTTCCCACTCAATAAAACTGAAAACAAGTTATTTCAGTTCCCAGCTGATTACTGGGAACTTGCCTTAAATGCAAATTAAATGAAATCATCTGTTTAAGGCTTTTGAATTTTGAAGTAATGTACAGAATCAGGAAAGAAACAAACCGATGAGTTAGATCTTTTCTTCAACTACATGTCCGAGTATATTCTTTACTATATTATTGTGAAGCTCCCACATCTATCATCTAGCATTATACTGAGAATGATTTCTAAAGACAGGAATTAATTTTCCATGGTACTGATAATATCAAATGTGTCATGCCAAATCTCAGATGGCAATATTTTCTGTTTAGACCAGAGTTATTTAGAAGACTGTCGCAACATATTTAATAATGAAACATAAGAAATAGTGGTAGTGAATGACCGCATAGTCCCATGAGTTGAACGCATCATTCTATATCAAGTACCACTTTGCCTTCTAATCCCCTTATTGCTTGATTTGCCTATTGCCCAAATGTCTACTGTTCTTAGCCTTGAGTATGCTTGATGACTAAGATTTTGAAGATATGCAATGTACTCTGGATTCTAAACTCTCTAGCCAAGGAAAACACCCTCTCCACACCTTTACTTTTTTAGCCCTCTTAGAACCTTACATGTTTCAACAACGTTACTTTTTTATTTCTTTATACTCCAGACCAAAATCTTTCCTCACAGAACAGACCTCTCACCTCAAGGCTTAAGATACTGAACATGCATTGCATTGCCTCAACCCCTTACTTTGAAATGGACACCAAAACTGTACACAATATTTTAGGTGTAATTCAAGGTGTAATTCAAAGAATTCATTGCCACGGAGCGCAGTGGAGACGGGGACGTCGAATGTCTTCAAGGCGGAGATTGATAAATTCTTGATCTCGCAAGGAATCAAGGGCTATGGGGAGAGTGCGGGTAAGTGGAGTTGAAATGCCCATCAGCCATGATTAACTGGCGGAGTGGACTCGATGGGCTGAATGGCCTAACTTCCACTCCTATGTCTTATGGTCTTATGGTCTTATGGTTATGATCCCAGTAAAACCCCACACAATTGCACCAAGACTTTCTCATTTTTGTTCACCAACTTTCTTGCACTAAAGGTCATCACTCTACTTGCCAGCCTGAGCTGTTGATATGCCTTCATTTTGAAGTGTTTTGTTTTACAAGGGAGCCCACATTTCTCTGAACACCAACCTTTCATTTAGCTTCTTAGTGCACAACGCGTTTTTATTATTCAGTGTTATTATGCTTCTGAAATGGAGTCCATATTTCACAGACAGACATTTGGTGTAGGCTGCACTGGATACAGTTTTGATGAGGGTATTTCTGCTCAGGGAGAGCATCTTCTGAAAGTATTCAGAGTGGTAAAATCATGATATCAATGGTAGTTTGGGAGTAAACAGCCAATCTTAACTTTAACAGTAAGGATTTTGACTAGTGCAACGTACACAAGTAATCAATTACTTCTAGGTAGTTGCTGATTGATGTCTATCAAATGTTCATGCCTTTGTACATGCTTCCGATGTGCGAGCTGCTGAAGCCTACAGAGAGCAGTGTGGCAGGTACTGAGCAATTATTGTTGTTGTGTTGGATGATCTTGTTTCTGCAGAAGTTGTTTAGTCACAGAATGGGTGCAATTGGAGATATTGCTGTTACGCTGCACGATAACTGAGCGATTGAACAGACGCAACATAGAAAAAGACAGCCTGCAGGGTGAGGTGCAGTGGGAGGAGCACTGTCATCAAGAGGTCAGATCCATTCCGCATAAATTTCCCTTCTTGTGACTCAATGAGTGACTTCACTGAGATCATCCTGATTGAAATCTGCTGCATTCATAATTCCAGCCTCAGGGCAAGGTGAGGGTGGCATTGCCAGCTGCTGTGAAGGTGAACGTGGCATGAGTTTTCATGTGTTTGATTATTTTCAGGCTAGAGCATGGGATATTTGCAAGTTCTCCCAGTGTGCTGTCCACTATCGGTTAAGCTAATTTACCATGAATCTGGATTCAAAGAGCACTGAATATATTTCATTCTCCAGTGCCAGACAGAAACAGGTGGAGCAAACTGAGATTGTGCTTCACACAGCTTCATGTCATGACTGTATGCAAGTCATTTTGCTGGTGCCATACCTCAGAGATACATTTCAATGCAAAGAGATTCCCCTACCTCAATGTCCAGTTCTAAGTGACCACACACAAATTATCTTGCAGGTCAATGCATTGCATCTATGTCTGTGGTCATGATGCCTTTAATCTGCAGAGGTCTGCTATACCATTCACACTTACATCATTATGGCAAAAGAAAGGCTAGCTGCTGGATAACAAGATGACATAGCACAACTTGACAAATTGATAACAGGACACACAAAATCAGGCTATGATTGTTTATTTCATGTGGACACAGGGAGAGGAAGCCTTACCACTGTGAACTGTAAAGCTCATTCAGCTGGGTTACTAAAGCCTACAATCTTTATACAAATGATTACAACATAAATATTACAGTTCTCACACTCCTCTGGTAAGTGATCTCATATTATCTGCTGTTTTCCATAGTCTTTACAAGTCCTATCTGTATTTCACCTCAGGCCAGCCCTCTCTTGATGATAGTGCAGCTCCCATACTTCCAGCCTGCCTTTGTACTTCAGTAGTTCTGACCTGCCTTTACAATACGACTGAAAATTTAACCCAAAATGAACTAAAACTAATTCAATCCTTTCACAAGAGTTTTCCTTTGATGACATAATAATTCCAGGCAGCATGACTTGGCCAATGTAGTGTTTGGAACCAGGTGGATCTCATTGAGTATGATATCCTTGACTGGGGTTGTTAACCTGGCCAATCAGGAGCCTTGGCTGACTGATATAAACACAAGATTCAGAGAGTCTCCTGACTTCAGGGACTGACTCTATGCTGGCTAGTCACAGCCAGTGTACTGTGCACAGGTAAATTAAGGGTGACTTGGTGATGAGATACTAGCATCTGTGCAGCTATTTCAGCCATGCATACAGCAAAAGTAATGATCCAACAATAAAAGTAGTTGAGAGGACCACTGGGTGCTTGAACTGTGCTTTTGTTGCTATGCCTGTTCTGGAGGAGACTTCAGTACTCAGCACAGAGGATCTCAATATTTGTGGTTACCTGTGAGATGATGCCAAACTTCGCTGTCCCTAGAGTACAGCCTATACTATCGGCTATGTGATGATGAGTTGAGGCAGAGGAACAAGAAGAAAGGAAGATAGCTCCTTTCTGGCCAAGGTCTCTATGACCAACACATCTGATTGCAATGCCAAAAAGAAACACATAGATCCCCACTACCAACTGCTCCACACATTAATTTCCATTTGTGACCTATCATCAGGCTTCCATTTGGGCTGAAAGCCACCAATGGGAAATTCCATTACAAAAGGAACATTTCAAATTGCATTTATAAATCAAACCATGCCATAGTGTATAGAAATGGCATCTAATAATCTTAGTGTATTTTGTTAATCTCTGTCTTCCAGCTGCCTTTTCCTATCCTCGTGATCCTACACAGTGCTACCACTGTGATAACAATATGGTTGATGGTTGACTTTCAAGGCAGGAGACTATAGATGGCTTTGTAGAATGATCCTGAACAGTCCTTGGCTAAAAGGCTGAGCATTTGATAGCACAACTTAGGCAGCAGCAGGCCAGGCTGAAAGACTGGTACTCAACAGCAAGGCCACTGGCAGAGTTAAAAGGTACTGCAGATGCTGGAGAATCCGAGATAACAAGGCGTGGGGCTGGATGAACACAGCAGGGCTTTGAGAGCACAATGCTGTTATTCTGAGAGAGGACAGCAGTTTGTGTAGCATGGGGCCACTGTCATTCTCAGGGGAATTTTCTCAGTTATTTCAGTTACATGTTGGGGATAGATTGCTGGACTTGCAAGAGACATGACGAGATCCTTTGAATACTAATATCTATAGCTATGATGACAACAGTTTGAGCTGGCATAGCAGTAAACAAACTTTGTGTGAGATCAGTTCGCGTTTCTATTGCAGCAACCAGATTTTGGGTGGATTCTACTTATGTTGCAGTGGAAGCCGAAAGCTTGATTAGCAAACACTGCATTTTGTTCAGCTAATATTTGGATTGTGTTGATTATAGTTGATTTGTTACAGTAAAAGTATTAAAATTTGAAATCTTGCCCGTTGGTTTGCTTTCCATTGGCTTTGTAGTTAAATAACACGTTATGCCAAACTCATGAATCATTTTCTGGCACAACAATTTGTATGTAACACCTTAACAAACACATTTTGAAAGTCAAAATATAATACAGTCTTTGGCCTCCCATTCTTAATCCTGCTAGTTCCTTGCTCAGAACTCTGTAACATATTTGGTGATATTATATCCTTCTCATATAACTGTGTTAAATTTTGCCTGATCACATTATGCTTTTCTAACTGCCCTCTGTGATAAAGTAAGGTCACTTTAAATCAGAGTAAAGCCATGTTCCAGGAAAGGAATTTATTCCCCTAAATCACCAAACTGAGGCCACTTTTGAAACAGGTATTCATGAGCCAGTAGAATGGAAATAGGAGTTAGCTAAAGCAAAAGTCAATAGTTCAGTAACTAGTGTTGGGTCATGTTTAGTATTCTACGATGATCTCTGTTGATGAGCTGGGAGAGCTTTGGAACTGCTGTTGATAATACATCGGAGCAAAACTGTGCAATAGAATATAAGTATTTAAAGAAATCCATCTTTATTGAGTCAATTATTTAAAGTAAAATTGCATTTCTGGTTGAAGTATCATTTATGTCTTAATTAGTATTTGAATTACATCAATTTTGGTTGTTACAGGGAAAGTTTTAAAAACTGACTTTGACTCCATTAGTTTCTTTCTAATAGTGTTACTTGGGGATTTCTTTACTTTAGGAAGTTGTCAGTAAAAATCATTATCACTTTCTTAATAATTGATTCTGGTACTTATCTGATGGTTGATGCAAAGCTTATAGTTCCATCCTGTCTCACATCATGATATTGGGCAATTGCATTGTCTCTATATCTGGGCCAAGAGGCCTGGGTTCAAGTCTTAGCTGTTCCAGGGGTGTATCATAACTGCTCTGAACCTGTTATAAGCATTATGTCCACTATCTCTGCAACAACTACATCTGGAATTCTCAGATGTAGGTCATTAGGGAGTGGTGAGCTACTGGTTTGTTAACTCTCCAGTGAATATTCTTATATGAAATTAATTACACTTTAAGCTCCTCATTCTCATAAGAAACTTAGTACAAGATATTTATAAGACACAGATTACAGGAGGGTCTAATGATCTGGTCATATGGCTGAGCAGTGGCAAATGGAATTCAATCAGAATAAATGTAGTGCACTTGGCAGGACAAACAAGGCAAGGGAATACATGATGAATGGTGGGAACCTAGGAAGTACTGAGTTCAGAGGGACCTTGGTATGCATGTCTGTCAGACCCTTAGAGTGTCAGGACAAGTAGATAACGTAGCGAAGAAGGCATATGTGATACTTTCCTTTACTAGCAGAGGAAAAGAGTTTAAGAGCAGGGAAGTTATGTCAGAACTGTATAAAAGATGGGTTAGGCCACAGCTAGAGTATTGTGTGTTGTTCCAAAAATCCATATTTTATGAGGGATGTGATTGCACCGGAGAGGGTGCAGAGGAAATTTATCAAGATGTTGTCCAGGTCAGAGAATTTTATTTATGAAGTGAGATTGGATGGACTGGGGTTGTTTTCCTTAGAGCAGAAGAGACGGGAATGAGATTATTTTTAAAAATGCATTCACAGAATGAGGATGATGCTGGCTAGGCCAGCATTTGTTGCCCAGCCCTAGTTACCCAGAAGAAAGTTAAGAGCCAACCCCATTTTTATGGGCCTGGAGTCACATTTAGACCAAACAAGGTAAGGATGGCAGTTTCCTTCTCTCAAGGGCATTAGTGAACCATATGGTTATATATAACTCCATACAGATTTTTTCATGGTCATGGTCATCATTAGATTCTTAATTCTAGGCTTTTATTGAGCTCAGGTTCCACCATCTGCCACAGTGGGATTCAAACCTGTGTCCCCAAAATATTACCAGGGTCTCAGAATTAAATCTAGTGATAATACTACTAGGCCATTAACTTCCCTGTCATGTATAAAATTATGAGGGCAGCTTTAGAGTAGATATGAAGGACCATTTCCCTTTGGTTGGGGGATCAAGGACCAGGGGCACTGACCAGATAATGGGCAGGAAGTTTCGAGGAGACTCGAGGAAAATCTTTTTCATCCACAGGATGGTGGAAATCTGGAATTCATTACCTATAAAGTTGTTAGAGGCAGAAATCCTCACGACATTTAAGAAGGATTTAGATGTATACATGCGATGCAAAGGCATACAAAGCTGTGGGCCAAGTGCTGGAAAATGGGATTAGAATAGTTAGATTCTTTGTTTTGACTGATGCAGTCTCAATGGGCCAAAGAACCTTTGTGCTGTAGCGCTATGTGACTATGATAATGACACTTTGTTCCCAAGTATTTCCTATATAATTTATGTAACTGAATTGTGATTACATATAAAATTAACCTCTCTGCCGTTGACTTATTTCCCTTTCTAATTTCTCCTGTGTCAGCTTTAAGTGATCTATGTTCACTCTTACTGTTATACTATTCTAATTTTAATTTCTCATTCTTTCCTTTATTCATCCTTGACTCATCATTAAGTATGTCTCCATTATTCAGTCGAACATATTCTGATCAAGAATTTTGAAGTGTTTAATTAAATCTTCATTTTAATCTAATTTCCTGATCTATGTTGGAGAAACCCTCCCTCCTAGCTGTATAATTGGCTTTATTTAAGGTTTAGGGCCTAGCTTTGGACTTACATGTGGATTCTCAAACTCAATGCAAAGTTCAATCATATTATGACCAGCTCCCCCAGTGAATATTTTATTATGAGGTTATTAATTAATCTTGACCCATGACATAGACATTGTCCGGAATAGCTTGATCACTGATAGATTCTAGGTAACAGCCTTGAATGCATTCCAAGACACCATCCTCCAACTTGTCAAATTGTCAATTTGATTTGTCTCAGCGATATGAGATTACACTTCCCTATCATTGTTGCATTACATTTGTCTGATTGATTACTACTGTATCCAAAGTTATAACTACTGTTAGGATTTCTACTAATTGTTCACCCTGGCAATTCTTTGCCCCTCATTATTTCTTATTTTCACCAACACTTTATTTCCCGATTTTCCGTGCTAAGATCTTTCCTCAGCACTGTTCTTGTGCTAACATTCCCTCCCCACCACCCATCCAGCTTTTCCACTGTATCTATCTTTTTAAACAGTCAAGCACCAACCTTGGTCACCATTCCATCATGACTCTATAATGGCTATTAGATCAGATGTGTTTATCTCCCATTAGTGTAATTAATTTGTCTGTCTTGTTGTTGATGTTTTGGACATTCAGATACAGTACATTTTGTTTTAACTTTTGGTAATTATCCCTGGTTTGATTCTATGCGCTGATGCATTATTAATGTCAGAACTCCTTACGCAGAATTTGACTAGTTTCTGGGCTGGTAAAATAGTGCTGATCTACCGTGGCCAATTCCTGATGCAGAACCAAAAATGGGAAAGATTCCTACTTTGACACTATAAGCCTGTTCTCTTCACTTCACAGAGTAGCCAGCAATTTATGATGGAAGGGTGGCCCCTATGTAGGTGAAAGATGCTATCTTCACCTTGCAGCATCTTGGAGTGCTATTGATGCCAGAGGTTCCATCTCGTGATAGAGGGCGCTGGGGACAGGGAAGGCAGCCAGCACAGCCCCAGTGATCTTCATACAAACGAATAACTTAGGAGCAGTGTGAGGCCATTTGGCCCACCAAGCTTGTTTCACCCTTGATCTAGAAAGATACAGTTAAAAGCGTTTTGTCGCCAGAATTCGGCATCATTTTAATTTACACAAAAAAAGAAATTACGTAAATGGACTTCACCTTGTGTACAAAGTGTCTTCAAACACAGCTTCAGGCCTTCTGTAAAGTTTCTGCAAGTTGTCCTGGGCTTCAATGAGTCCCAGTGCTTTCGAGTTACCGCAGCTAGGAGTCTCTGCTAATAATCCATAAACCCGACTACCCAGGTTAACCCATTGTCTCTGCCTGCTCCTGCCCCACCGAACTTATCTCCACTTATCTCGATTCCATTTTCTCCCCCCAGTCCGGTAACTCCCCACCTACGTCCGTACACCACCCACGCCCTCCACCTCTTCCAAAACTTCCGATTCCCTGGCCCTCAACATCTCATTTTCACCATAGACATCCAGTTCTTATACACTTGCATTCCCCATGCAGATGGCGTAAAGGCCCTCTGCTTCTTCCTGTCCCGCAGGCCCGACCAGTCCCCCTCAACTGACACCCTCATCCGCTTAACCGAACTCGTCCTCACCCTTAACAACTTCTCTTTCAATTCCTCCCACTTCCTACAGACAAAAGGGGTGGCCATGGGTACCCGCATGGGCCCAAGCTATGCCTGCCTCTTTGTAGGTTACATGGAACAACCTTGTTATCTCAGACTCCAGCATCAGCAGTTCCTACTATCTCTCAGGAAGAAAGGGTTGTTCTGTCATTAACCACCAAGCCGAGTGCTGATTAGATTAGATCGCCTGCTTATAGAATGTAGATTTTTGAGGAGTTAAGAACTAAGGAGTTGCCAGACCTTGCAACTGGAAGTTGATTTACATATATTCAGAAGATTTTGTGAATGAGATTTTGTTTAGAAGGAAACTGCATGATTCACTCTGCAGGACAGGTTGAAGCGATCCACTTCAGCCAGGAGGAGACAGAAGCATTAAAAATGAAATTTCCCCATCTGAGAGTGCAGAGTGATTTATAAACATATTGTAAGATTCTGGTTGTGCTTAAAAGCTCATAGGGTATACCTTCTCTATAACCTAATGTATTTTGTGTCCCCTCGGAAAATGAGAAATAGGAACAGGATTAGGCCATTTGTTCCTCAAGTCTGCACTTGATGTGGGGAGCAACTCGCTATAACTTTTGCAGAAAGTTGCATCTGCAGTGTGGCAGAAAAAAACAAAATTGTGCAGTGAGTAGCAATGACTGGAATCCATTCTTGTGAGAACAGTGGAAGTCGTGATGAGAGATTTCAAAAGCAAATTGGATTGGCATTCAATGGAAGTAAAGAGATAAGACAAGATGGATTGAATGAGGGAATAAGACTGATCCAATTGCTCACCATTCAGTAAGACCATGGCTAAAGTGTTTCCATTGCCTTTGTGGAAGTCTCCACAACCAAATTGCAAGTAGAGCAGCTTCTTTATGAGGCTAATTTTAGGCAGAGGGATGATATGTCCTGCTCAAAGTGCTGTTTTATGTTGAACAATTAGCATCAAGATGCTAAGTGTGTTGGCTGAGGACAGAATACTGCTGTTGGCCTGTCTTTCTTGTCACTAGACTTGGAAGGCATTGCAGAGGCACTGGAGGAGATACTTTTCCAGAGCTTTGAAGAAGCTGTTGTAGTTTGTTCACGTCTCCAAAATATATAAGAGCATGAGAATTATGGCTACCCATAAACCATGACCTTAGACGTGAGTTATAGAACAGCTTTAAAGGAGAGATCCAACCACAAAGGGAAAAGAAACATTCTGACCTATAATTATTGAACACTATGTTGAGTCCAGAAGCTATAATAAAAGGATGGCGTGTCATTCCTTGAGCTGATGTTGACCTGGTTTGGGATGCTGTCAGACTGAGCAGTCAGAGAGGGCACAAAATAGAGAATTAAAATGACAGGCACCTTGAAGTTCAGCATCATCCTTCTGGACTAAAGGAGGTATCCCACAAATCAATTGCTCAATCTGGGTTCAGTCTACCTAAATGTTTGATTATATCATGATCAATTAAAACTGTTCTCTAATTGCAAGTGCAACTAAATTGCTGTTTCACTGTTGGAAGGAATGTTTGGGCCTTGGGCAGTGAGAAGGGAGGTAGGTAAAAAGGGCAGGTGTGTGTATCAGAGATAGTAGAAACTGCTGATGCTGAAGAATCTGATATAACAAGGTGTAGAGCTGGATGAACACAAGATGAATAAGCAGAGAGGAGGAGGCGGATAGAAGATGGATAAAGGAGAAGATGGATGGAGAGGAGACAGACAGGTCAAAGAGGCGGGGATGGAGCCAGTAAAGGTGAGTGTGGGTGGGGAGCTAGGGAGGGGAGATGTCAGTCCAGGGAGGACGGACAGGTCAAGATGTCGGGATGAGGCTGATAGGTAGGAGATGGGGGTGGGGCTCGAGGTGGGAGGAAAGGATAGGTGGGAGGAAGGACAGGTAGGGAGGGAATGAGTTGGGCTGGTCTGGGGACGTGGTTGGGGGAGGGGAGATTTTGAAGCTTGTGAAGTCCACATTGATACCATTGGGCTGCAAGGGTGGCACAGTGGCTCAGTGGTTAGTACTGCAGCCTCACGGTGCCAGGGTCCCGGGTTCGATTCCAGCCCCAGGTGACTGACTTTGTGGAGTTTGCACATTCTCCCTGTGTCTGTGTGGGTTTCCTCTGGGTGCTCCAGTTTCCTCCCACATTCCAAAGATGTGCAGGCTAGGTGGATTGGCCATGCTAAATTGCCCATAGTGTTCAGGGGTGTGTGGGTTATAGGGGGATGGGTCTGGGTGGGATGTTCCAAGGGTCAGTGTGAACTTGTTGGGCCGAAGGGTCTGTTTCCACACTGTAGGGATTCTAATTCTAAAGGGTTCCCAAGCAAAATATGAGATGCTGTTCCTGCAACCTTTGGGTGACATCGTTGTGGCACTGCAGAAAGCTGAGGATGGACATGTTGTCCAAGGAGTGGGAGGGGGAGTTGAAGTGGTTCGCGACTGGGAAGTGCAGACATTTGTAGTGAACCGAGCGGAGTTGTTCTGCAAAGCAGTCCCCAAGCCTCTGCTTGGTTTCCCTGATGTAGAGGAGGCCACAGCGGATACAGTATACCACATTAGCAGATGTGCATGTGAACATCTGTTTGATGTGGAAGGTCTTCTTGGGGCCTGGGATGGGTATCACCAGTGTTTGAAGGTGACTGAGGAGTGGACCAAGGTATTACAGAGAGATGTGTTGCTTCAGAATGCTGAAACACGAGTGGGAGAAAAATGTGTTTGGGGAGATATCACACTGTAGGCGGTGGAAAAGGGCAGAAAAGAGTGCTCTATTGAATATTGAGGTTGGTGGGGTAAAAGGTACAAGGAGAACCATATCATGGCCATGGAAGGGAAGGTGTGAGAGCAGAAGTGGGTGAAATGGAATAAACATGATAGACATCCTCATCAAACTTAAATAACTACAACCTTTTGTGGTGTGGGATAAGATTGCTTAATTTTGATTATATTTGAGGCATAAAGTCCAACTTCAAATTGAACAGTATATTGCAGTTTTAGATGAATTCTTGTCTTTAATGTTAGGTTGTTCACCTGAAGAAATGTTTGACTCAACAGTGAATTGCTATCACACAGCAAACTGGCAACAAACGGCTGTGGTGTGGAAAAGAAATGGATGAAAGGTAAATCTGGGTATTCACAAAATAGAATGGACGTTTGCTATGCAGCAGAAATGAAAAGTATCTCTTTGATTACTCGGTTTCCATGTTGAATATTGGGAGCATTTTTGGTCACATAATTGCAAAAAGCAAATTATTGTTAATGTGAAGTTTATTACAAAACTTAAGTCAGTTGGGCTCAAGTGAACATTGTTTTGTGTTCTTCCTTTTATAGTCCTCTTCTTTGCATATGCTTTTCAGATTATATTTTCAAAATCTTCAGGCTTGTAACATTTATCTATGAGTTCCCCTTGAAAGTATTGATGGAATTGCAATTCAATTGTTTCACTTTGTGAGCAACCATTTACGCAGAAAAGCACAAGTATTCAACCTAGACGGAGAGAACTGCTTTCCTTGTAATTTTCCTTTGTACTTTTTATATTAAAATTGGTTTTGTAATGTAGAAATATCAATGCACATTCCATTGCTGAGTCAGTCACAAAGAACAAAAATACTTTATGTATATGACTCCTGATAAATGTATAAATATGTTGTCAAGACAATTTATGCTAGCATCAGGAGTTTTTAAAGACAACTTATTAGGAACGATCAATTGAAAACACATGTAGCAGCCCCTTTAATCACTTAAGTTTACAACTGGATCTAAATTAAAATGGGAACCCAGCATCAATGACTGGCTAAATGCTCATACCAGTTAAAAAGAGCTGCCAAAATGCAGATTCAGAAAACATTCAACACCAGGTTATAGTCCAACAGGTTTATTTGAAAACACAAGCTTTCAGAGCCTCGGTCATTCTTCAGCTGCTAGTGAGAGAGGTAGTATCAGACACAGAAATTCTAAGCAATAGACCAAATGTTCGCACCATTGATGAGGATGTACTAAACAAACCTAAGATGCTGTTAAATCTTTAATCAGTTGGAAGGTTTTAATTGATTAATTAGTATTTGTAAATCCCCGAATTCCTTTCAAGTCCCTGTCCTGAGAGAACTAAAGTTTTTATTCGTGTAAAGAAGATGTGATATTTTGGGTCAGACAATGCATGTTAGGTGTGAGACCTTGTTTAAAATTTGTTCAAGTTTTAGTTTGGAGTCAGACTGGTTTCATGTCTAAAATAAGGATTTATAAAACGCCTTTTTGACTGACTGTCCATAAATTGTGTGCTTTTTGAACAAAATAGAATGCATCTGCAAATACAAATTCACCCCATAAATTCGTGTGTGTGTGTGTGTTAGAGTGAGCATGTGTGTGCGTGTGTGTTAGAGTGAGCA
>JAHRHZ010000013.1:34661837-34676496 GCA_024137785.1 Ginglymostoma cirratum
CCTTCATCAGAAAACTTTTCTGATGAAGGGTTTAGGCCCGAAACGTCAAGTTTTCCTGCTCCTATGATGCTGCTTGACCTGCTGTGTTCATCCAGCCCCATGCTTGTTATTTCTGACAATTGTTGATTGCCAACGGATCGTTTTTCTCAAAACCATCCCTAAATTTTAAATCTTGGTTCCCTTCAGTTTGAATGTATTCTTGCTGAAGGTCTAGTTATGTTATGTTTCATTTAACAACTAAGTTAAGTTTATGTATCAAGAGAATAAACAGCTGCCCTGCCATACAAACTCCTTAATTGTCACTAATAATAAACAATGTCAACAAATAACCTACCTATCTCTTTTTCAACTATCTTCACATGCCAGTTACTGTCTATTAACATACATTGACAGGGGCAGCTTGAAGAAAACAGAATATATACTGACAGCAATTTTAATTAGTTGTACCTAGAAATAGAAGGTGTATAATATAAATAATAAGCATCTACATGGAAATGAATAATAGAAATCTATATTCCTATGGATTATAATGCTGTCTGTGCTTTTGATTGGACTGCTTCCTTTTATTGCTTTTCTGATATCTAATTTTGCAACCTTGTGTTTGCACTATTTTTAACACTCTTATAATGGCTTTGTGAGAATAATGTAGATGGAAAGTTAGCAGAAATGCATGAAATACTGTGCTAAAAATAATCCCACAAAATGTCATCTCCACTGTGATTTAGAGCAGTCTCCAATCAGTTAAGAATGGTGTTATGAATTCATATCTGCTGCAGATCCTTCTTGTGTTCAGTGGCATGTCCCTGTGGGAGACAGACTGACAGCAGTTGAAGTACAGAAATCTCTCTGAGACAGGGGGTTGAGAAAGGAATCTGAGTATCTTAATTTCATGGTAGTTGAATCACACTGCATTTTATGTAGTTGTGTGATAGCATAACCCAAGGGATCTGACAACATCATCCCTTTGTGACCTATTTCAGATCCTTGCGTTGTTTGCATTTGTATTTCTTCAATCTCTCTGAAGGCAGACTGACTAACTTGATGTTTTCTTTTTAACATCTTCTGTTTCTCTTTACTATTTATAGGCCAAAGAACTCAATAACTTTCCAACACAAGGAACATATGAATCATAAATTGATTACAGAACCAATTGTTTACCATTTTCCAACTTGAGAAGACAATGTTAAGACCCGTTCATTAGCATCTAAAATAGTTACCTTTCCAGACCCCATGACCAGAACCTTCTGCCATTCCTGCCTCTTTGACCTGTCTGTCTCCTCTCCACCTATCCTCTCCTCTATCCATCTTCTATCCGCCTCCCCCTCTCTCCCTATTTATTTCAGGACCCTCTTCCTCTCCCCCATTTCTGATGAAGGGTCTAGGCCTGAAACGTCAAGTTTTCCTGCTCCTAAGATGCTGCTTGGCCTGCTGTGTTCATCCAGCTCCACAACTTGTTATCTCAGATTCTCCAGCATCTACAGTTCCTATTACCTCTGTTCTCACTAGAGACAAGTTTGGAGGTGAAAAAGATGTTTAATTGGATGAGATTGTCAGTGTACTTGAACCTTGTTGACTTCCTGACTCTGCCAAAACTAAGCTGTGGGCAGAAATATCCATGGTCAATCATTCCAATCTGCTGTCAACTGAGAATATTAAATGGTCACTTAATAACCACTTCAGTCCCCACTGCTGCTAGGATGAAGCCAGCAACAGTGGACGAGTCACATGGTCTGTGTGGTAAATGTAGCAGCTGCATCCATGCAGTGAACTTGTCATCTCCGTGGTTTGGATGGAAAATGGTGGGTGTGTTGTGTAGGGGTATCCCTGGTCAAAGGCATTCAGTGCCTGACTATGGCCTGGATATCAGAAAGAGGGAGATCCAGTCCCCAGCCCTTCACTTAATGAAGCAGCAGCACTCTGAAAGCTTATGATTTTAAGTAAACATGTTGGACTATAACCTGGTGTCACGTGACTTCTACCCTTGCTACTGACACACTTTTCTTCTCCATCCCATGACCCAAATACATAACAACATCCACCAATCTCCTCCTACGCCCCCTCTGGATTATTTACCAGTTGCCTGATCCAACTTGTGATTCTGGGTCTTTAAAGGTGCTCTTCCAGGAGCAGGTACAATCGCCCCAGTGTGCTGCTCAGCGCAATAGCTGCTCACCTCTAACTGGCCGACAGCTCTTAGTAGGTGAGACTCCACTCCTGAGGGTCTTGCTTTCAGGGGAAGCTGGTGGCCTGACCACTGCCTGACTGGCCTGTGATTTTGTGGAATTTGACTGGAAGAGACAATGCAAGTCTCTCACTGGCTCTCCTCCCATCAGACAAGACCACTAATGCCACAACAAGATTCCACTCTTAAGCTTCACTGAGTCCTTCACTTCCATAAATGAATTACAGGAAATTTATGGAACCTTTACCTATCAACCACGTTAGCATTGGCAGAAGCTTCATAAATTTCTGCTTCACTGCATCCAACTACAAGGTAGAAACATAAGGTAGTTATTAATATAAACATACAAACAAGAATTCAAGGAGACCATTCAGCTCCATGAGTCTGGTCTGCTATTCAATAAAATTATGGCTGATCAGTTGGTGTTGTTTTGAATTCCATATTCTGATCTATCCTCAACAACCTTTGATTCCCTTGACCATAAGAATTCGCAACTAGCTCTGACTTAAAAATATTCAATGACCCTTTGTTTTCTGAAGCAGACAAAGTTGTACACTGTCTGAGAAAAAAAAAGCTCTTCACTCTTGTCTTAAAAGGGTGACCTTTAATTTTTAGATAGCATTCCCAATTTCTGGACTCATTCACAAGAGGGAACATCCTTTCTACATCCAACTTGTCAAAACCATTCAGGGTCTTGAGGGGATTGACTGTTCAGTCAAGTCAGCCTTCACTCTTCTAAGCTCTGGTGGGAGTAAACTCAGTCTGACTAACCTATCTTCGTAAGACACAGTATGTGAGTTGAAGCATCACCAATTCCATGTCTAACTAAAGCATATTGTGCTATTCTTTCATGTTGAATAAAATATAGGATTGCATTCTGTTGGCCTTCTTAATTACTTACTGTCTTTTGTATACTATTATTTTGTAACTCATGTGTTAAAATACTTCAATCATTCTGCACCCCAGAATTCTGCAGTCTTTCTCCATTTCAGAAATACTTTGCTTTTTTTAAATCTTCCTGCCAAATAAATAACTTCACATTATCCTCCATCTACCTCTTATGAATGAGTCCTGGGCGCTGTTTAAAAATTAAAGGTCACCCTTTGTAGACAGCAATGAAGAGTTTTTTTCTTCTTCAGAGGGTGTGCAACTTTGTCCACTTCAGAAGGCAATGGGCCATTGAATATTTACAAAGCAGAGTTAGTTCGTTGCCCATGTACTCAACCTATTTATATGTCAGCGTGTTCTCTCTTCATCATACTTTGCTACCTATCTTTATGTCATCTGCAAATTTAGTTGCGATGCCTCATCTAAGTCAATGATATAAATAGTAAAAAGCTGAGACCCTACCACAGACCTATGCAGGATTCCTCTCATCACATTCTGCCAATTAGAGCACCGATCTATACATACATAGTTGTCTAGCCAGCTGGTAATCTTCTATCCATCCTAATATGTTACACCATCAACTCCTACTTTGCACAATAACTATTTATATGGCACCTTGCTAAATGCCTTTTGGAAATCCAAAAAAAGTAAATCTACAGGCTTCCCTATATCCATGCTACTCATTAAAGAACTACAATAAATTGGTTAAACATGATTTCCTTTTCACGAACCCGTGTTGATTATTCCTGAATACGTGACCTTTAGTCCAGTTCCAAACTAAGGTTACCTTAATGATTTAATTAAACACCTTCCCCATGACAAACATCATGCAAAGTGGCCAACAGTTTCCTGCCTCTCCCCCTTCTTGAATGCAGGAGTTATATTTTCGAATCTCTTGTCTGTTTCTTTCCGGAATCTGGTGAATTTTGGAAAATTAATACCAATGCATCTATTACATGATTAGTCAACTCTATTGAGATCCCAGGACGATGTTCTGGACTCATTCACTGGAGGGAACATCCTTTCTACATTCAGCTTGATAAAACCATTCAGGGTCTTCAGGGGATTGACTCTTCAATCAAGTCAGCCTTCACTCTTCTAAACTCGAGTGGGAGTAAAAACCATGGGAACTTATGAGCCTGTAGCTCCATCAGTTTGCTCAGTACCATCTTGCTAGTGAATATAATTTCACTCAGTTCCCTCTTTCTTCCTCCTCCTGATTAACGGCGATTACTGGAATGTCTATTAAATCCTCTACGATGAAGATAGACGCAAAATGTTTGTTCATTTCACCCATTATTTCCTTAACATCTGTTGATAACTCACTATTCTCACTGACTAGATGGCTGGCAGTCATGCTACTTTATCTTTGTTTTGCAAATGTCTATAGAAACTACTGCTATTCAATATTTACTTTTCTAGCTAGCTTCCTCTCATACTCTACTTTCATTTTCCTTTTCCTGCTTAATCTTACAGCCGTTCTTTAAGTTCTATGGGATCAACTATCCTGCCACTCATCTTTACACAATGGCTTGTCTTTTTCCTTAAGTTTAGTGCATTCTTTAAGTTCTTTCGACAACCAATTGTTTAGAACTTTTCCATATGGCAAGAGTATACAAAACAAATTGTATGAAGATGATGGATAAGTCAGGAGATGCTTCTTTACCAACTGGGTGGGAAGAACATGGATCCCTCTATAAAACAAAACAATTTGAGGTAAATTATATAAACACATATAAAGGAAAGTGGATACACACATGTAGGGGGAAGGAACGAAGAATATGTTGATGGGATTAGAACAGATGAAGTGAATGAAGAAAGAATAACACAAGAAGATCCTATTGAGCTGAATAAAATCTGTTTTTCTAGAAAAACCCAGCAGGTCTGGCAGCATCTGCAGACAGAAAGCAGAGTTTAGGTTTCTTTCCTCAGAACCCTGGACCTGAAACATTAACTCTGATTTCTCTTCACAGATGCTGCCAGACCTGCTGAGCTTTTCCAGCAATTTCTGTATTTGTTTTGATTTTCAGCATCCATGGTTCTTTCTGGTTTTAATCTGTTTTTTTAGTTTAATTGCATTGTAATGCTTTGTAAAGATCTATGATCCAGGTAAAAATGCCCCCGGTGCACATTATTTGTCAATCCATTTCACATAAACTGCTGATCCTGACAAATAAAATGGGATAACTTTGCAAAGTCTTTTTTTTGCATGTCATTAAATCTGCAAGACACATGTTTAACCTGCAACATATAACCTAAATCCTTAGTGCACTGGTAACTGAAAGAAAAACTTCACAATTGCAAATGGTCGCAATATGATGTAGCTGCTGAATGTGTTCACATTTCCTCTTTTTCATCAAGGGATTCAGTTTGTGTGTTTTGTCATTATTGTATTTGCATCTAATCATTGACAAGTGCAGGGAAATACCAAAAAACAGTTGACATTTGCAGGGTAAAATAAGTGTGTCAGTTAAAACAATATGAATGATGGTTGAAAATAACACACCTGTAGTATCATTATTGGATGTTTAATGTTTCTCATAACATTTCCTTCTTAGCAATAATTCATGTTTATGGTAATTCCTCCAGTTTTTTTTTCATCAGTAAATTAAACAAAGTCACCATATTTAATTAAAGATTGATCAAAATGCAATGAAGCTAGTTATCAAATGATAATGCCTCACAGCAGATTCAGTTCAAATTTCATTGTTTAAAAAAGAAATCTCTTGACTGGAGGGAGAAAAAAGGTGTGCATCATCTTGTGACAGCGATATCAAGCTTTGACTCAACTTGTGTTATTATGCCAATTATTTTCAAACAAATGGAGAAAGGTTTTATTTATGGTACAGACATTCCAATATCCAAGCTGATTGCCTGAAATTGTGACAGCAATTCTATGACAAAATCTGTTTATTTTCTGTTTTTTATTTTAACTCTAGCTCACAGTTTTGAATTCCATGCAGTTTCTCTTTTTGTGCTTCTCCTGTCCCAGTGTTTGTGTTGAAGTAACTCCCAGCTCTGGATCAGCACAGATCGATTTTCCTCCTTAATGAACAGCCTGGAGCTGGGTTTCAGCTCTCAGGCAGCATTTAGATACTTCATCGCTCTCTGCAGCTTCATTAACCAGACCGAGAAGCACTGCTGTACTTTGTACTGTACAAAGAAACAGAAATCATTTTATAGCCAGCTGGATAAAGCTATGGATAGAAAGTTGACAATCACATTGTGTGCAGTAGCTGCTGAACTTCAAGCCTGCCTAGCCTCCAAATATGTATGCTGTAGAAATGAGTGCCACTGTTGGACCCTACTCTGTAACAGCTTGACTGGAGCTGCATCATTTGACATCAGTGACAATGCTAAGTGCTCCCTCACTAATATGAAAACAAAATGTTTCAAATTCAGGAAAATGTGAATAATATTGTTAATCAAAGTCAAATAAATCTACTAGAAATAGAACACTGCTTTGTATTCTGGGGCTTAGGATCCACTAAAATTATTAAAATAATTAAGTGGTCATGCCATTCATTCTCTTTGTTAATGATTTCCATATTTTACAAGAAACAAAGTAGCTGTGTTTTGTAAATGACTATTACATACAAAAAATGTATTTTTATCACGTATATGTATATACCCAGGCATCTAAACTATCAGAATGGTGAAATGTCACAAATTCAAATTGTATTGTCCTTGCCACGGCCACTGGGTGTATAATGTTATATGACTCATTAAGTACTGTGGGCTCATTACTTTACATTATTTACTTGATAGTCCCACTGTTCTGATCCAGCAGAACATTGCATGCGCTAACTGCCTGCTTAATTGCTTATCTCCCTCCCCCACATGAACAAATGGCTTCTGAACAAATCCCAAAGAATTCTTTCATGCTGTAGTGACAACTGGGAAGGTATATTGTGGTGTTTAACAAAAATGATATTAAAAAAAACTACTTAATAACTGTTCCAAACCAGAATGAAACAGATATGCAAAAATGGGAATAACTTGATCAGAATAAGAAAACTTTATGAACAAAATCCATCCGTGAAGAGACCTCCAACAATATAGTTCATTGAATTTTAAGGGTTCAATGTAAATACCAGATGAGGAAGTGTCCCTTGAAAAGTTAACATTTCTAATCTGGTGTATCCAGGATCAACTGTGAAATCTGTTCGTGCTCAATTCAAACAAAAATATACTTCACCTTCACCAAGTTAATTACCCCAAAGAATGAGGTGATATTTAATCTTCTTCAGTATTGAAACCTGTTTGTCAGATCATTATCACATTGCTGTTGGGAGCAGCCTATGTTGCTCATTCCCATTTTCTTTTGAGAAGGTTACAGTAAGCCATCTACTTGAATCACTGTTATTTGTGGGGTTCAGGAACACACACAGTGCTGTTAGCAAGAGAATCAGGATTTAAATCCAGCAGCAGTGAAGGAATTGTGATTCTTTCAGTCACATTGTTGTTTGGCTTGGAGGGGAACTGGTATGGGTGGTAGTGTTCCTATACAGATGATGCTTTTGTCCTTCTAAATGGTAGATACTATGGAAGAGCTTTGGTGAAATTCCTAATTTTAAAAAAAAATTACATTTTAAACTATTTTATTGGCAGTAAAGTCCTTTGAGATATCCAGCAGTCATGACAGGTGTGACATAATTGTACGTTTTCTATTTTCCTTTGGTGAACAATGTTGGTTTAAATGCATAAGGCTTGGATTTTAGGGGTGAGTGGGTGGGTTAAGACCCTGTACCTGGGTTTTATGCCAAAGCAGAGTTCCCTGTGTCTACCATCTACCCTTTCCCTCTTCCCCAGCCACAATTTTACCAACAGCAGAGGGGACATTGGGATGTCTGCACATTGAAGGTTGACTGTTTCTGTTAAGTGGCCAATTAACAGAATTGGGAGTTTACCCATTGAGGGAGGAAGCTGATGTCAAACGTAATGCCTGCTAGCTTTCACTGTGCAGGCTGGTACAAGGCAAGAAGTTGTTCCTCCCTTTCAGTCCTCCTGTGTCCATTAGAGGTCTCCCATCAGTGTATTCCCATTCCCATGTATTCAATCCCCACCCCACGCCATGCTATCTATCCAAGTCCTCAACAAACCCCTACCCCCTTGAAACCCCTCTGCTGGCCTGGTCCTTATAACGACTCCATCCTTCTATATTCAAATCCAAATAATCACTGTTGGTGACTAGATACAGTGCAAACAATGGTCATGGCTCCTTTTGGCAGAACTGCCAACATTTTGCCAGAGAACTGCCACCATTTGACTGGCAGGTAGCTCTGAGAGGCAGGACCACCTTACTAAGTAGGTGCTGAACATATATTTCAAATGTATTAATATTGTGAAGGACATAAGTGAACTGATCAAGATATGGGTGATTCTCCCCCACTGTTTTCACCAGGGTCAGTGATCATCTTTGCAGCATAATTGTTTCCATGCATTCATCCTGAAAAAAAGTCTTAATTTTGTGCTACACAATATAACAGGTATTGGTAACAGTGAGATGTAAAATGGTTTACAGATTCCCGAATATTCATTTTCCACATCACACTGCCAATATTTTCTGTTTCTTGTTGATCATTGCCCAGTCTTCTATACTTAATATTTTTATAGTGTTATGGGCTCTGGGCATTAGAATGACTAAATAGACAACATTGCTATTCTTAAGTTTATATTGTGTGTTGCTATATTACTTTAGGTTGAACTTAATAATGAGCTGGAACATCATCACTTCTTCATTACACTGTCCCAACTTCACATTCATATTCAGCAACAAGCAAATTACATTTACATAAATCAAATGTATTGCAGGAATGCACACGGATATGAGAGGAGACTGAAGCTTGTAATCCAGTCTAAGGTTTCACAAAGCATGCATAAACTGCTTGAAGTTCAATCTTCTGGTTGAGCATATTGTCTGAACCCTTTGATTGGATTATTACCTCACAATTCCCTCCAATAAATCTATCATTCTACTAGAAAAGCAGAAAATGATAGAAGTGCACAGGAGGTCTGACAGCATCTGAAAAGAAGAGGATTAACATTTTGCTTGTACAACTGGAAAGCAGAGATGGAAGTTGATTATTTATCTTCCAAATTCCTAAAATGTTAATCCATTTTGTCTTTTTGTAAGTACTAGTAGGTCAACTGCTTATTTCCAATATTTTCCATGTCTTTATATTTTTCATTTTGATTTTTTAACCTTTAGTGTGCACTTGGTTTATTCAGAAAATGTGTTAAAATGCCTTTCATTCCACATTAATAAAAATAAATAAGCAGTCTGCTGAAGTTGAATTTAGAGTTTAAATTTAATAATTACAATTTGTATGAATTCTTTTCATCTCTATGATTTTACAAAGTTACTCATAGGCAGCAAAATATATATTTTAAGTGCTGCTGCTGTTGTAACTTAGACAACACAGGAACCTATTTACTTATGACATGATCCACAAACGGCAATGAAGTAAATGGTTAGACAATTTGTTTTATGTGTTGATTGAGAGATAAACTTCAGTCAAACCCCTGAGAATAATCTCCTGTTCAAATTTGAAGAGAGCCACGGGTCTTTTTTTGTCCACCTTGATAGGAGACAGGACTTGTACTTAACATCTCATTTTGAAAGTCAGCACCACTAACAATGCAAAATTCCCTTAATGCTGCAATGAAGTGTAAACTTGGATTATGGGCTTAAATCTGTGGAGTGAGACTTGAGTCTAAGGCATTCAAACTCAAAGATAAGATTTGTAGCACAGAGTGAAGGTTGGCACCATTTCTAATTAAAATACTAGTTTGCATTTTAATTACCAGAACAGACAATCAAATTTATGCTATAGTCTGGCTAGGGATCCATTTTCTTTTGGAGACAAAGCACTTACTAAGAGAATAAAACTACATTATTCCACAGTTTTGAACAAACAAAATTAACATTTGCTATACAAATATATGTACAACTTATATTCTAACATCCAGGTTTAGCATGAGGCACATGAGTACCAGACAAAATGTTAAATGGCTCACCAAGCACATCCAATAGTAAATGTAATCAAGACAGATTCCATGGATTTCTCAATAATACCCACAGATGCAATTGACACTAACAGTTATCAAGTTACAATGAAATCTTGTTTCCTTTATGAAGTGTCAAGTTGTTCACTGTGGAGGAGCAGAGGGATCTCGGGGTTCATGTCCACAGTTCCCTGAAAGCTGCCACCCAGGTGGATAGGGTTGTCAAGAAGGCATATGGTGTATTAGCTTTCATTAATAGAGGGATTGAGTTCAAGAGCCGTGAAGTTATGCTCCAGCTATACAAAAGCCTGGTTCGGCCACATCTGGAGTATTCTGTCCAGTTCTTGTTGCCTCATTACAGGAAAGATGTGGAAGCATTGGAAAAGGTACAGAGGAGATTTACCAGGATGTTGCCTGGAATGGAGTGAAGGTCTTACGAGGAAAGGTTGAGACAGCTAGGGCTTTTCTCTTTAGAACGACGAAGGATGAGCGGTGACTTGATAGAGGTGTAAAAAATAATCAGAGGTATAGATAGAGTGGACTGCCAGACAGTTTTTCCTAGGGTGGAGGTAGCTATTACGAGGGGACATAGTTTTAAAGTGAGTGGAGGTAGATACAGGGGAGAAGTCAGAGGTAGGTTATTTACCCAGAGAGTGGTAGGGGCGTGGAATGCATTGCTGGAGAGGGTAGTGGAGTCGGCCTCATTAGGGGCATTTAAACGGCTATTAGATAGGCATATGGGTGATAGTATAAGGTAGGGGTGGAGGTTAGATAGACCTTAGGATTAGGCTAAAAGTTCGGTAGAACTTCGTGGGCCGAAGGCCCCACGTTCTATGTTCAATGTTCTATAAGATCTAGAACTGGTGGCAAATGTCACAATTGCTCTTTAACAGGCCCCTTGACTCTGATAGAGGTCCCCACCAAGTCTAACCATTGTTAGGTTCTCCTTTCCTCTCCTTCACAACATATCTATACTGTTGCACTCATTCCTTTGTCCCCTCCCCATACTCCTTTAGTCAGTGTCTGCCAGCCTGGTCCCCAGGGACCCATAGATTTATCGCTAGTCTTGGCTCCAGAGTTATTTGCCTTCCTGCAGGTCTCACTGAAATATTAGCAGTAAAGTTTGATTGGCTGGCTGCTTTCTGAGGCAGAGTTTCTTGTTGCTGAGGGTAAAATGTCCTGCAGCAACTTAGCTAATGGTCAAACAGTCAATATATTTCCTGGGCAACTATCTGGCAGGAGTGTGAACCCCTCCCCCGACTTTTAGTGTCCTGTTAAACACTGCCCCACATACTGGGTATGTTTTTAAAAGTTGTCTTAGATTGCTGTCATATTGAGAAGTATGAGGCAACTTATTAAAAATTTCTAAATCCTTTTGACTATTTACCAAGAATTATTTGTAGTCAGGTCTGGGGAGGATTCAATATACCATAGATTGGTGTTACGTATTTATTTTCTCTGCACAGCAGATAACTTTAAAAAAAGATTTTTGAGTTTTTAGTCATAACAAGATTTTACTGCCCTTTACTGTAAGAAACTAAAATCAACACTGACCAAACATTGTTCTAAAGCAACTAATACATTAAACCGCAGAAAAGATATTACACTTTAATTTCTTAAGTAAAACTCCAACGATGCATTCATATGTTACACCAGGCTCCATGTCAGTGTAGTCTTTGCAGTAATGAATCCCAAGCTACTCCCAGATTACAACATGTTCACTCCACCCCACAAAAACCGAAAGAACTGCAGATGGTGGAAATAAGAAACAGAAACAGAAATTGCTGGAAAAGTCCAACAGATCTGGAGTCATCTGTCGACAGAAATCAGGGTTAATGTTTTAGGTTCAGTGGACCCTTCCACAGAACTGGTGCTGCCAGGCCTGCTGAGCTTTTCCAGCAATTTTTGTTTTTGTTTCACTTCATCACATTATTCTAAAATGCAGTGTCCATCAAAAGTAATTTCCTTCAGTCTTCTGAGAATCCTCAAACTAAGTTCCAAAAACAAAGCCCACTCCAATGTTTCCTTCTTCTTACCATGCTACATTGAAACTCGTAATGTCCTTTAGTACTCACAGGAGTCATCTCTTTGACCAGAGCTTTCTCAACATCCTGCCTGGTGGCTAACAAGAAAGAATTTTCATTTTTTTGTTTGATGTTCACAGCAGTTGCTGTTTCCCCGCCTTTCTCCAAGACTCTTTCACACTGTCCACTGTTGCTGACTCAATAAATCTGCAAGCAGTAAAAAGTAGCTCTTTCTCCCTTTGTGTTCAACTGTTAAAAGTGGCACTCACATTTGAATGCATTGTCATCTGGTCCTCTTTTTACATGACAGCTATGCTACAGAGTTATGGAGTCATTGGGATTTACAGCATGGAAAAAACGACCATTCAGAACATTGAGTCTGGCCAATCAAAAAAAAAGACACTCAACTAGTCTAATCCCATTTTCCAGTGCATGGCACATAGCTTTGTATGCTTTGACATCGTAAGTGCATATTGAAATACTTTTTGAATGTTAGGACAATTTTTGTCTCTAGTAGCTTTCGAGCAGTGAGTTCCAGATTACCACCAAACTCTGGGTGAAACAAAATTTTCTCACATCTCTGCATGAACCTCCTGTCCATTAGCTTTAATCTATGCCCACTGGTCTTTGATCCCACCACCAAGGGGAAAGGTTCCTTCCTATCTACCCAGTCAATCTGGCCTTGTTGCCGCCCAGATCCAGTCAGATGTCACATGCCCCATCCACTATTTTATTTCATCTTGAATTAAAGGCAGTGGTTTATAGTGTAGCCATCTTATAAAACCATTCATAACAACCTGCTGAGTACAACTTTTGTACGATTTAGTGATAGGTTAAGTGCATTTATTGAAACAGTTTGTAAACTTCAAAATGTTAGCATTCAGGCCTAACTGAGCTTCATATATGCTGAGTCATTTACTGTTCTGGAAACCCAATTGAATATAAAATAAGTCATAAAAATGAAAAGAAACATTGCAATCTTGTATATTTTAGAAATGAAATTTCAATATCTGTTTTGACATAAGGCAATGGTTTATACATTAAATTTTAAAATTTAGCCAAAGAGCAAGAGACTCAAAGGTGGTTCTGTGAACTGCTGTCCTCTCGCACTTAAGTTGCAGCTATTGTACATGCAGAGTCATTTTTGAAAAGGAGAATCCAGCCTCCACTGCTGAAACAGTAGATAGAAGGTAGAATTATAAACAAAGAACATGATTGTTAATGATCGATTAACCCATTGAGAGAAGTCATAAACAGTAGCGGAGGATTGTTCTCTAAAATATCTCTTCAAGGTATTAGAAAAGTGTATATTCATTTACAAAGGATTCTTGTACTCCATGTTAAACAAACAATCACAAGAAAGGAGAGACCAAAGATAACAGACCATATCCATATTGAACTATCTAGAAAATAGTGTAATCTCACTTTAATAAAATTGAGAGGTAAAGTCATCACAGTCCTGTCAGACAAAGGGCTGCTCACTTATTAAAGAGAGACAGATGGCAGTGAGATAACCAGAGGGTCACCATGTCTCAGGTGGGGGGAAAGATTGAGAAAGAGTGTTCTTCACCATAACCTCAGCCAGGGCAATAATTGAACGCACACTGTTGACATTTCAATCTAGCTGTCTAGCCAACCCAGTTAACCATGTACCATCCTCCAAAGCCATTACTAATGCTAAAAACAACAAATGCTGGAGATCACAGTGGATGAGATAGCATCTGCTAACCACTGTTGGGGAGATAGCTACTTGTGGACATGTTCCCACTACTCCAAGGTAGTCAGTTAAATTTCAGAAGTCCATGTTGCTAAATGTATTGATCAGTTGCTACCCACCTGCTCTTTCCCTCAAATCAAGCCCCCTGAATCTTTCCATTTCCATTACACCAGATTAAACATTACCTGCTCACCTTGGTGTGGTTTCTCAGGTAAGCTTCAAGACCAGACCCTTCCCACCTGAAGCAGCACAGGTGGGCCCAGGCCTGAATGGACTTGCTGGGTGAGTTTATGGTGGGGCAGCCCTGTGGGAAGTTACCCCACCACCCTTGCACTCAGTCCTAAGCCCAACCCATCTAATAAAGGGTGGTCTGCTGGACCAGTTAGCAGAATGCAAGCTATATACAAATAAACAATTGAGGGAAAATGGAGCTTGTTAAGAGAAAATAAAACAGATTGGTTAACAACTGCAGAGAATAGGGATTCCTCCTCCTGCGAGGTGGAAATAAACTAACTCATCCACTAAGAAAGCTGGTTTCAGGGTAGGTATGTCCTGGTTAGTCAGCTAGCTGACAGCATTTCTTCTGGGTGAGGGTGGGGAGGAGTTGGGTCATCCACCTTCCTGGAAGTTTCTGTCTCAGGAATCCAGAGGAATAGGAGCATAATTGATCAGCATGGAGATTACAGCATGGGAATTGGGGTATTTAGAGATCCAGAGATAGTAGGAACTGCAGATGCTGGAGAATTTGAGATAACATAGTGTAGAGCTGGATGAACACAGCAGGCCAAGCAGCATCAGAGGAGCAGAAAAGCTGACGTTTTGGGCCTAGACCCTTCTTCA
>JAHRHZ010000013.1:34686496-34715275 GCA_024137785.1 Ginglymostoma cirratum
CTCCACACCTTGTTATCTCGGATTCTCCAGCATCTGCAGTTCCTATTATCCCAGCTGATTTAATAACAGCTTCTTCCTCACTGTTATCAGACTTTGGAACAGACTTCTCATATATCAGAGTTGTTCTTTCTCTGTAGCTTTACCACTATATTCTGCATTCTGTTCTATTACCTCATGTACTTACGTAAAGTATGATTTGCCTGGATAGCACGTAAAACAATACTTTTCAGTGTATCTTGGTACATGTGACAATAATAAGTCAAATCAAATCTTTCCTCCTTTGATCTTACCTACTGTTGTTGTTAGTTTTTTGCTTATACACTCTGTGCCTACATATCTTACTCCGGATATAACTATCAAAATAGCTGCCCTCCAATGTTATATTGTTGTTCAGCTTTGCAAGCTGATGTATACCCCCTCTTTAACCTTCTTCACATAGTTACACCTCTGGTCATTCGATTGTCACTAATGATATGTCACTAATCCCAGCATGCTTTAAATGAACCCAGTCTGACTGGAACAGCTCCCTTCTACTCCAGCACTGTAGCACTCATGACTGAAACTCATTCCACCTGCACCAATCTTTGAGTCGTGCATTGGACTGCTTGACTTTATTTACCCTGTTCAAGTTTGCTCATGTCTCAGGTCGTAATTCTGAAATTATTTTGGAGGTTCTGCTTTTCAGTTTAGTTCCTAACAGTTAAAAATCTTGTAGCAGAATCTCCTTTCTAGTTCTGTTATTAGTATCAAAGTGAATGATGACAGTTGGATACCAACTCTCCCATTCCAAGTCCCTCTCTAGCCCTGAGAAAATGTCCTTAACCCTGGCACCAGACGGGCAACACGGCCTTCAGAATTCAAACTCGTAGCTGCACTGAACAGGATCTATCCCGTAATTATAGCGTCCCCTATCACCACTCTGTGCCTATTTCCTCCCTCAGCTTGAATGACCCACTGCACAATGATAATGTGGTTAGTTTGCACTTCCTCCTATGGCCCATACTCTTATCCACACAGCTTATGAGGGTCATGTGATTGTTAGACATTTTTAAGGGCGGAGGCACCCTGTGAGCTGCTCTTTGAGTTTCCATTCCTGCCCTGTCTGTGATCGCAGACCAAGTTTGAACGATATAACCTAATGGGTGTGAGGGTCTCCTGGAATAGTGTTCAGGTAATTTTCCCCTTGCCTGATATGGCGTATTGTATGTAACTTGGACTCTAGACCCCAACTCATGTCTGAAGTTGTTTGAGCTGCAAAGTCTTGCTACAGATGAGTTCACTGTGGATCACCTTGGTATCCAACACCAACTACATGATGCTGCTAATCCCCTGAACTGCCATCTCTCTTGTATTATATTGATTATTTTAATCATTCTAGTATCTCTATGCCTTATACTGGGAGAATCCCATTCTGAACATTTCATTTTGTATTTTTCTGCACTAATATTTATCTTATAACTAACAAGTGACTTTTAAGTAAAAGAGGAAAAAAAGTGTAAAAACTTGAATATAAATTAAAGGCAATTCTTTTACCTTAAAGACTCGAGATACTAACCAGAGGAGTCGATATCCTAGTGACATTCTCAATAGACGATAAATCAAGAGCCCCAAGTAATGTTCTGCAGAACTGAGTTCACATCCTGCCATGGTAAAATTTAAATTCAATAAGAATCTAATGATGACAACAAAACCATTGACAATTGCCCCAAAAAAACAAACCTCCTTTAGGAAATGTAACTGCCATCCTTACATGTGAGTCTACATCTACAGAAAGTAATTCACTCTTACCTGCCCTTTGGGTAATTAGTGATGTGCAACACATGTTGGCCTGCATTGCCCACATCCTATGAATGAGTAAAAATAAATCAGCTGCTTTATTGAGGCAAAAGCAAACAAACATCTCTCCTCCTCTGCTGAACTCCCTCGAAGTATTCAACTCCAGCACTCAAGTGTTACATCACACAAAGGGCCTATCTGGGTCAGTTAATGAGGATCATTTTTCTTAATCGTCCGCTCTTTCAATGCATCCCTTGAAAATAAATCTGTTCAAAGCTCACTACAGTGTTTTAAATTGCAGATTTAACTTGAATATCAATTACAAATTACAATCTGACCTGAACTAGATTAAGTTTACACAGTTAAAAATTTACAACACTGCATTTGATCTGGTAATATGAGAAGCTGAATATTAATGAAGTGAGTTGTGGCAATATTAAGGTGTTCAACAGTCTATAGTTCCCCTTTATTAACAACTCACTGTTCCATAGTCAGAAATCTAACTCACTACTTGGCAGCTGCAGAAAAGGTGCAGCATGTTCCTCCTACCATCCCACGAGGCTTCACCAGATAATTTGAATGATTCTGCCACAATTTTCACCAGAGTTTATGTGGTTCAGGTCCTTGTAAGATTCCAACCACTGTTTTTGTTTGGATAGATGGGTGGATTTGATATTAGCTTGAGACAATAAGATAATCAGGGTGAGGTAAAATCACAGGCTATCGGAAATGAAACAACAATTTGTATCTTGCCAATATTCAATGTAAGAATTCTCCAAAGGATATACAAGTAGAACATAGAACATAGAACAGTATAGCGCAGCACAGTACAGGCCCTTCCGCCCACGATGTTGTGCCGAACTTTTACCCTAATCCTAAGGTCTGTCTAACCTCTACCCCTACCTTATACTATCATCCATATGCCTATCTAATAGCAGCTTAAATGCCCCTAATGAGGCCGACTCCACTACCCTCTCCAGCAATGCATTCCACACCCCTACCACTCTCTGTGTAAAGAACCTACCTCTGACATGTCCCCTATATCTGCCTTCACTCATTTTAAGGCTATGACCCCTCATAATAGCTACCTCCACCCTAGGAAAAACTCTCTGGCTGTCCACTCTATCTATACCTCTGATCATTTTGTACACCTCTATCAAGTCACCTCTCATCCTTCATCGTTCTAAAGAGAAAAGCCCTAGCTCTCTCATACTTTCTTCGTAAGTCCTTCCCTCCATTCCAGGCAACATCCTGGTAAAACTCTTCTGCACTGTTCCCAATGCTTCCACATCTTTCCTGTAATGAGGCGACCAGAACTGGACACAATACTCCAGAAATGGCCGAAACAGGCTTTTGTATAGCTGGAGCATAACTTCACAGCTCTTGAATGCAATCCCTCTATTAATGAAAGCTAATACACCATACACCTTCTTAACAACTCTATCCACCCGGGTGGCAGCTTTCAGGGAACTGTGGACATGAAACCCAAGATCCGTCTGCTCCTCCACCCTGTCAAGAATCTTTCCGTTAACCCTGTATTCTGCTTTCAAGTTTGTCCTTCCCAAATGAATCATCTCACACTTTTCAGGGTTAAACTCCATCTGCCACTTCTCAGCCCAGCTCTGCATCCTATCAATGTCTCTTTGTAACCTAGAACAGCCCTCCGCACTGTCCACAATGCGACCCATCTTCATATCGTCCCTGAACTTACTAACCCACCCTTCCACTCCTTCACCCAAATCATTTACAAAAATCACAAATAGAAGAGGACCCAGAACAGATCCTTGTGGTACACCACTCATAACTGAGCACAATTTTGAATATTTTCCATCCACTACCACCCTTTGTCTTCTAAGGGTCAGCCAATTCTGAATCCAATCTGCCACATTTCCCCCTATCCCATGCCTCCTTAACTTCTGCATGAGCCTACCATAGGGAACCTTATCAAACGCCTTCCTTAAATCCGTGTATACCATATCCACTGCTTTTCTTGCAACTTCTGTTTTTGAACTTGAGGTGGATATTGCAATGTAGTGTGTAGTGGGTTAGATAAGTGAGCAGATAAAGATCTGACAAATGCAATATAATGCCAGAAAATGTGAAATTGTCCCCTTTTGGTAAGAAGAATAAAAAAAAATCTAAATAGTAAAAGATTACAGAGCTATGCCATACAGCCATAGAGTAGCTGATGGAGTAGGGGCTAAAACAGGTGCAAGTGGAAACACAAAAACGTGGCAAAGCCAGGTCATTCTCCACTGTTCCACAAGCTCGATAAAAGAATTAGATTTTTTCTTCATGAATTTACATAACGAATGGAACGTAAAGTAATCCAAGGACATTGAGAATTCCGTGAAATGAACCTGTCATGTTTTACTGTGTTTCTCCTAAATGGATCCTGTGAGAATAATTACGTTAAATATGTTTAAGGCAATGTTCCCATGTAAGTAAATTAATTGAAACAAAATAATCTGAGATAGTAGGGAGTATATCTGCTCAGGAACTAGCTTTGATGTAAAAGTATGTACTGGCAAGTATAGCTACGTGAACTCTTTAATGGAGCCAGTTGGCTTAGTTTGTTGATCAGTTGATGTGGATCTGTCTGGTGCCAACAGTGAAGGGTTTTATAATCATTCCAGGTGCAGAGAACTACTTGTGGTGGATAAAAACCAAAAGAACTGCAGATGCTGTAAATCAGGAACAAAAGCAGAAGTTGCCAGAAAAGTTCAGCAGGTCTGGCAACATCTGTGAAGAAAAAGGTCAGTGTTAACGTTTCTGGTCTGGTGGCCCTTCCTCAGACCCTGCCCAGTTCTGAGGAAGGATCACAGGACCCGAAACGTTAACTATGATTCTTTTCTTCACAGGTGCTGCCAAACCTGCTGAGCTTTTCTTGCAACTTCTGTTTTTGAACTTGAGGTGGCTATTGCAATGTAGTGTGTAGTGGGTTAGATAAGTGAGCAGATAAAGATCTGACAAATGAAATATAACACGAGAAAATGTGAAATTGTCCCCTTTTGACAGGAAGAATAAAAAAATCTAAATAGTAAGAGATTACAGAGCTATGTGATAGAGCCATAGAGTTATATAACATGGAAACAGACCCTTAGGTCTAACTTGTCCACTCTGACCCGATATCCTAAACTGGTCTAGCCCTATTTGCCAGCATTTGGCCCATATACATCTAAATTCTTCCTATTCATATACCCATCCCAGATGCTTTTCAAATGTTGTAATTGTACCAGTCTCCACCACATCCTCTGGCAGCTTGTTCCAGACATGCACTGCTGTCTGTTTGAAATTGTTGCTCCCCAGGTCCCTTTTAAATCTTTCCCCTCTCACCTTAAACCTATGTCCTCTAGTTTCGGGCTCCCCTGCCCTAGAAAAAGACCTTGGCTGTTCACTTTATCCATGCCCCTCATGATTTTGTAAAATCTATGAGGTCATCCCTCAGCCTCCAATACTTCAGGAAAAAAGCCCCATCCTATTCAACCTTTCCCTATAGGTTAAACCCTTCAATTTTGGCAATATCTTCATAAATCATTTCTGAACTTCTTCAAGTTTACCAACATCTTTCCTATAGAAGGGAGACCATAAATGAACACAGTATTCCAAAAGTGTCCTCACCAATGTCATGTGCAACACAGCATGGCATCCCAACTCCTATACTCAATGCATTGACCAATAAGGGCAAGCGTGACAAATGCCTTCTTCACTACTTACCTGCAACTCCACTTTCAAGGAACTATGGACCTTCTTCCCTAGGTCTCTTTGTTCAGCAACACTCCACAGGGTCCTACCATTAGCTGCATAAATCATGTCCTGGTTTGCCTTACCAAAATGCAACACCTCACATTTATCTAAATTAAACTCCATCTGCCACTCCTCAGCCCATCGGGCCATCTGATCAAGGTCTCAATGTACTCTGAGATAACCTTCACTGTCCACTACAACACCAATTTTGGTGTCATCTGCAAACTTACTAACCATCACTCCTATATTCACATCCAAATCATTTATATAAATGGTAAAAAGCAGAGGACCCAGCATCGATCCTTGTGGCACACCACTGGTCACAGGCATTCAGTTTGCAAAGCAACCCTCTGCTTCCTACTTTCAAACCAATATTGTATCTAATTGGCTAGCTCCCCCTGGATTCCATGTGATCTAACCTTGCTAACCAGTCTACCATGTGGAACCTTGTTGAACGCCTTGCTGAAGTCCATATAGTCAATGTCTACTGCTCTGCCTTCATCAATGGTCTTTTCACCTCTTCACAGAATTCTCTCAGAGCAAGGACCAAACTCTCCTTAATTCTATTTCAAAGTTAAGTAATCACTTGCCAGAATGGAAATTTGTGTAAGGGTGGCACGGTGGCTCAGTGGTTAGCACTGCTGCCTCACAGTGCCAGGGTCCTGGGTTCAATTCCAGCCCCAGGTGACTGTCTGTGTGGAGTTTGCATGTTCTCCCCCTGTTTGTGTGGGTTTCCTCCCACAGTCCAAAGATGTGCAGGCTAGGTGGATTGGCCATGCTAAATTGCCCATAGTGTTCAGGGTGTGTGGGTTATAGGGGGATGGGTCTGGGTGGGATGCTCCAAGGGTTGGTGTGGACTTGTTGGGCTGAAGGGCCTGCTTCTGCACTGTAGGGATTCTAATGATTCCTGTAATAGAGTCCAGCAAATTTTCTACTCAATCAATTTTCCACACAAAACCATGCTGACTATCCTTAATAAGTCTGTGACTTTCCAAATGCATGTAAATTCTGTCCCTCATAATCCCCTCCACCATTGACCTCAGGCTAACTGGTCTATAGTTCCCTGGGTTTTCTTTGCCATCTTTCTTCAATAATGGCACCACATTAGCCACCCTTCAGTCTTTCAGAACCTCACCAGGGTCAGCAATGATACAAATATGTCAGCAAGGGGCCCCATAAACTTTTCACTCACTTCCCACAAAATTCTGTGATACAGCTAACTGGGTCCCAGGGATTTGTCCATCTATATGTGTTTTAAGGCAACCAGCATCTTCTGTTCTGTAAATACACACTTTTCAAGGCATCACTATTTATTTCTCCAATTTCTCTAGCTTGCATTTCCTTCTCTACAGTAAATACTGATGTGAGATTCTTGTTTTGTATCTCACGCCTTTCCTGCTGTTCCACATGTAGAAGCCCTTGTTGGTCTTCAAGGGCCCTATTCTCTCTCTAGTTACTCTTTTGCCTTTAATGTGTTTGTAGAATCTCTTTGGATTCTCCTTAACCCTATTTGCTAAAACTCATGTTTCCTTTTTGCCCTCCTGATTTTCCTCCTAAGTATACTCATACTGTCCTTATACTCCTCTAAGGATTCACTCGATCAGCTGTCTATACCTGACAAATGCCTCCTTCTTTTAATTGATTGGAGCCTCATGTTTGAAGTCATCCAGCATTCCACCTACCGACCTTGCACTTTGCATTAACACGAACATACTGTCTCCGGACTCTTGTTATCTCATTTTTGAAGGGCTACCACTTTCCAACTATCGAAATGCAGAGGAACCTGGGTTCTCTAGTGCATGATTCATAAAAGGTTAATATGTAGGTGCAACAAATAATTAAGAAGATCAATGGAATTGTTTTTTGCAAGGGAAATTGAATACGAAAATAGAGACCTTACAGTTCAGTTTCACAGGACACTAGTGAAACCATATCTGGAGTATAGAGAATATTGGTTTCCTTCTGCAAAGGAGGATATAAGTGCATTGGTAACAGTTCAGAGAATATTTATGAGGCTATTACTTGGAAAGTGTGGGTTGCCTTATGAAGAAAGTCGAAATCGGCTAGACTTTTATCCACTGTTGGTTAGAGGAATATTTGGTGATTTTATTCAAACAGGTGAGATTAAAATAGGTCTTGTCAGGGTGCATATGGAAAGGATGTTTCCTCTTGTGGAGAATCTGAAACTAAGGGCTCACTGTTCAAAATAAAGCATCACTCATTTAAGATAAATATGAGGAGAATATTTTCTCACATAGCATTGTAAGTCTTCGGAACTGTCTTCCTGAGAAAGAGGTAGAAGCATTTCTTGAATATTTTTAAGACAGGGGTCAATAGATTTGTGATAATCAAGGGGGCGAAAGATTATTGCAGTAAGGTGGGAAAGTGGAGGAGTCAGATCAGCCATGATCTTTTTTGACAGAGTATGTTTGTATGCTTGTATCTGGACCAGTGTCTGTGCAAAAGGAAAGTTAGTGTACCAGAGGATGACTAATTTACATTAATTGATATAGGTACTGATACTGTCAAGCCATTCTGTTCAATCTAAAACAAACAGCATCTTTTCATTTACAAACGTGCTTAAAGATAATGTGGTTAGAGACAGTCTGCACAAGATTAATTTTTAGTTCCTTTTTTAGGTTTAATCAAAAAGTCTTTTTGAAGATCCAGGTTGTTCTGTCTGTAGGAGGTGAAATATTGTAACCATCCAGCAAGTTATATTTAGCCACATGCCTTATTTGCATTTGAAGAACATCCTAGCTGTAAATGCACAGTGAAGTGGCTCACAATATCGCAGCAGCACTGGCCTCTACTTTCCTTACCTACCATTAAAACCTATCATGCTTTGCTCATATCTGAGTCTAAAACAACAACCACTTGCATTGACACATCTTTTTAAACACAGACAAATATCTCACAGTATTCTCAGGAGAGCAATCAAACAAAAAAGAATGAAGGACAGGAGATCAAATGCTCATTGCCAAAGAGGCAAATTCGAAGCAGAAGAACAGAAACCTGACATTACCCTGCTATGCACTGAGAGAATGCTCATAGGATGGTATATGACTAGATAAGGTTTGTCCAACTTTTGTAAATGGAATATACCTGTGCATTTTTGTTTCGATGCCATTGTTGTTAGCTGTGCCAGTACCGATCGACAAGAGTTGTGGCTTGCTCTTTTGTGCAGTAGCTGACATACTATGAAGGTCAAAAGCTTTTACTGCATACAATGCACTGAGCTATTTCTTGAGATCATGTAACATGAAGCAATTTGGTTGAAGGTTATCATCTGTGATGGTGGAGATCTCAGGAAAAGACTAAAATGGACTTATCAGTTGGCACTTCTGACTGAAGATGATTGTGAATGCTTCAACCTTAACTTTTGCAATGATTGTGTATTCGCTGTACACAAGAGCTCATGGTTTGGGAATAACGAAGTAACATGGATAGAGAATTGACTACCTAACAGGAAACAGAGTCAGGAGATTGACTCATTCCAGGTTGAAAAACACTGATGAGGTCACAGGAGTAAGTGCTGAGACCCCAGTCACATACAATCTGTGTGAATGACATGGATAAAGGGTTGGAGCATATGGTGGCTAAATTTTTGTTGATGATACATGGAAAGTAAATAGTGAACAGGATACGAAGACTCTGCAAAGAAATAGAGGTAGGTGAAGTGAATGGGCAAAAAAAATTGGCAGGTAGAGTACAATGTGGAAAAATATAAACTCATCCACTTTGAGAGGATGAAGAGAAATACAGAATATTAATTCAATGGAGAAACAAGGTGCCTGCAAGATCAAAAGGTTCGGGAATCCTGATACATAAACCACAAAAAGATAGAAACAGGTCTGGTAAATGATTGGACAGACAAAGAGCATGTTGATCTTCATTGCCTGCAAAATGAACAACATGAAGCGTAAATGTAATGAAGTATTGCCATAGCTGAACAGGACCTTAGTGGGAATGCATCTGGATTATTGTGTACAGTTGTGGCCTCCTTATGTAATAAGCAGCACAATTACATTGAAAGTAGTTCAACAGACTATTCAATTGGCTGATTTCTATGAAGAAGGAATTACCTTATGAGGAAAGATTTTTCAGGTTGTGCCTATACTCATTAAAATTTGAAAGATTCAGAGTACATTGTATTAAAATATGTGGGATTCTCAGGGGCCTTGATGGGATAGATTTTGTGAAGATGACTCTCTTATGTGATAATCCAGAACTGGGACATGATTCAACAGCAAGAGTTCTCCCACTTAAGTCACAAGTGAGGAAGAATGTGTTTCTCACAGAGGATCATTAGGCTGTGACAGTATCTTCCCCAGAGGGCTGTTGAGGCTGAGTTAATGAATATGTTGTTGAGGAGTTGTTGAACAGGAAGACAACAAAGTCATCAAACAAATGCAATAAAGAACAATGCTTACCTCTCCAGACAGCTATATGATCATCAGACCAGGATGAACTATCAAGCCTTAAAAATGTTGCATGTAGTCTTGAAATGTAAGATTCATAGGACTCCAGTTTGCCTGGTTCTCTTAGATGGTTTAGCAGTCACCTCTCCCTCTCTATCTGTACATTCCTAGCTTGCGGTGTGAACCCCCTCCCTAACTGTACTAGCCACATACTTCTCTGCCTTGCGAATGAATAACAATGGCTTTAGCCACTGACTTGAGTTTCAAAACCCAGAAGTTAATCTTGCAACATATGCAATGCTTCTTGTAGAAGTGTTTATTTCAGATGATGCATCCATGACTCTTTTTAAAGGAATCCCTACAGTGTAGAAGCAGGCTATTCAGCCCATCAGGTCCACACTGACCCTCCAAAAAGCATTCCACCCAGACCCCAACCCCCTTCCCTATAACCCTGCATTTTCTATGGTTAAGCCATCTAGCCTGCACACTATGGGCAATTTAGCATGACCAATTCACCTAAACTGCACATCTTTGAACTGTGGGAGGAAACCAGAATTCCGGAGGAAACCTAAGCAGACACAGGGTGAATGTGCAAACTCCACACAGAGAGATGCCTAAGGGTGGAATCAAACCCGAGTCCCTGCCACTGTGAGGCAGCAGTGCTAACCACTAAGCCACCAAGCCACCCACTTCCCAAGAACTGCAGAATGCGCATAGCACATCGCCTAGCTGACCTACCATTTTGAAATTTTAAAAGCTATTTGTTACAGTGAGAATAAATAGAACAATTTACTATTTATGACCAATCCATGTCATCCCCCATTCTTGCAGAAACCAAATAAGGTCCATTTGAGGGTCTATTTGGAGGCCTATCTTCCAGATATGAATTGCCTCCACCCCATTCAGGCCAAACCACAGGAGGTATGCAGAGTGTCTTCCTCATTACAATCAAAGTAATAATTGCACCTCGTCTAAATCTGCCCTCCCAGGTTTGTAGGAGGCAGAAGACCACAGCTACAAGTTTTTCTCTTTCCAGAGATGGCCTATCAGCTATGGCAGGTATTCATTTTAAAAAGTCCACATAGCTTTAAAGAGATGTTCTTTCTGTCTCTTTTGGGTTTCATTTCTTCCAGAGACACTCTCAGGTATCAACTGCTTAAAATGTCTGCCTAAACATCTCACATCTACAACTTGCCCAACATTCTTGATTGGGCAGTTATTGTGGAGGTGGCCTCGTAGTTGTCTTCCTCCAGAAGACCAGACAGTTGGGAAGAATAGGAACAACACCAGGATAAGGAAACGGAAATTGTCCTGAAGCTCAAGAACTTTTTTAAGACCAGAGGATTCCTCCCCATTTTTCCAGCTGATGTCAATAAAGGACAGCATGTCAATAAGGAAAAAAAGTGACAAAGAGGAATCCTTAGCAATCTTCAGAAGTGACTGTAACCTAGAAAGAAATTTTATGACCAGAGAACCACCATTGCAATCTCGGAGAGCTGGGCATGTCAGGAGATGGATTAGAAGATGATAGTGTGGCCAACAATGTCAAAAAGGATTGGTGAAGACCAGGACAGGATAATATGCCATTGTCAGAGTCAAATAGAATGTTTCTCATGATGTTGATTCATTACGTCTTCAGTTAAGCCTCTTTCAGATTTATGGCTGTCCACATTTGAGTTCTAAGTTATTTTTCTTTTTTTTCCTCTCCAATACTGAACAATCACCATCTTTGATAAACATTTAGTAGCCTGTTTTGCTAATAGCAAAACAACACAGATTAAGCTTCTAGTAATTCAGTACAAATTGAATTATGGGTTAAGAAGCCAGACTTTGTGGCATGCGACCTTCAGCATCAGTTGGCATTCCATGTTGTGTTGGTAATTTCTGTCAGGTCAGTTAGTTTTTTGCTGAACTGAGTCTGATTTAACTGGACATTATTTTCCTTTCAACTATGTTTCCCAAGCCCAATGCATCAGCTGCCTCCAAGAGGAAATCTTCTGCAATACTGCCCTCCATCCCCTCACTTCTTGAATAAACTGTCCAGAATACGGAAGCTGTTGATTTTTGCATATGTAAACGATCTTGTTTTGTAAAGGTCTCACCTGCTGAGCCTTCACAACTGCAGGGCTTTCAAAGATAAAAGGTACTGCAGATGCTGGAGAATCCGAGACAACAAGCATGGGGCTGGATGAACACAGCAGGCCAAGCAGCATCATAGGAGCAGGAAAACTTGACGTTTCGGGCCTAAACCCTTCATCAGAAATGGGGGAGGGGAAGAGGGTTCTGAAATAAATAGGGAGAGAGGGGGAGGTGGATAGAGGATGGATAGAGGAGAGGATAGGTGGAGAGGAGGCAGACAAGTCGAAGAGGCGGGGATGGAGCCTAACCTGTTTTTCCTCTCATCTCAAGCCACACCCCCATCTCCTATCTACTAACATCATCCCACCCCCTTGACCTGTCCGTCCTCCCTGGACTGACCTATCTCCTCCCTACCCCACTACCTACACTCACCTTTACTGGCTCCATCCCCGCCTCTTCGACTTGTCTGCCTCCTCTCCACCTATCTTCTCCTCTATCCATCCTCTATCCGCCTCCCCCTCTCTCCCTATTTATTTCAGAACCCTCTTCCCCTCCCCCATTTCTGATGAAGGGTTTAGGCCCGAAACGTCAAGTTTTCCTGCTCCTATGATGCTGCTTGACCTGCTGTGTTCATCCAGCCCCATGCTTGTTGCAGGGCTTTCACTACCTCTTGAAGCAGTTAGTAGCTGGTCTGTCTCATAATGACGGCTGATAATGTGGGAGTAAACAAGTTTGCAGCTAGAATCAGCAGTGATAGGGGTTATCAAAGGGAATATATCCTCCCAAATAACTCAGGAAGCTATCATTTCTAGGGTATACCTATCACAGATTTCCAAATTATGTAAGAAATGGATATTGAGCTGTAATTAACACAAAAAGGCCACAGGTATATTTGGATCTAAGTAACACAGAACAAGGAGAAGGACTTCACTGCTGGTATAGTCTAAATCTCCAAACTCACTAGCATAATGATTCCGCAAATCAATAAAGTAACAGTGGTACAATCAAAACATGCAGTGATGCATTTAATGAGAAGCTGGGCAAATACTGAGGAACATAAGAAGTAGGAGCAAAAATAGACCTTTCGGCCTCCCAAACCTGTCCCACCATTCAACAAGATCACGTCCACATCTCAATTCCTCGTTCAATTTCTCATAGCCCTCAACACTCTGATACGTCAAAAATCTAACTCTTTATTAAATATGTTCAGCGATCTAGTATCCACAACTCTCTGAGGTAGACAATTCCAGACATTCACTGCCCTCTAGGAGAAGAAATTCCTTCATATCTCAATTTTAAATGGCTGTCCTATTATTCTGTAACTACATCCCCTAGTTTGAAAGCCCACCACTAGTGAAAACATCTTGTCAACATCTACACTGTCAAGCCTTCTCAGAATTTCATATGTTTCAGGAAAATAACCCCAATCTCTCCTGATGTCTAAGAATGAAGGCCTAAATTGTATGACTGTTCTTGATTAAGTCAACTCCTTCCCAGGAATCAGCTTAGTGGATTTTGTTTGAATTTCCTCCAATGCCAGTATATCCTTTCTTAAAAATGGGCTCCAAAACTACACAGTACTCCAAATAGAGCCTCACTAATACCTTATACAGTTGTAGTAAAATTCCCTGGTTTTAAAATCCAACCTTCCAAAAGACCAAAACCCTGGTTGCCTTCATACTTACTGGCTACACCTACATGCTAACCTTTTGTGTCTTGTGCATAAGGCCACCCAGATCTCTGTATTGCACTCTTTTGGAGTCTCTTTCCATTACAGTCTCTCTTCCAATTCTTCCTACAAAAGCACATGACCTCACATTTTCATGAGATAGGGTTTAAATTATGAGGGGTGAAAGGAGGATTTTACCAAGCATTAGCATTTGCACCGACTCAAAGGGCCAAATAGCTTGATTCTGTGTATCCATTCGATCTGTATTGTATCAGAGTCTTCAAGCCTACCTGACTATTGAAAGATATTCAACCATACACCAAAATACTGCAGGCAAGGTTAACGTATTTTTTTTAGGCTTTATTCACGATTCCACAATATTTCTTCATTCTTCTATTACTTCTGCCATTCGATTATGTCTTTTTCTCATTTAAACATTTACAGATAATCATACTTATTTTCCTGAGTGCATACCCGTGTTTTATTATCCAGTCTCTTTTATATTTTCTACCTTTCATTTCTCAAAACCATTTATCTTTAATTTATTTTGGTTCCTGAAACCTGAACTTGTTTGCTGTCTCAACAGATGCTACCTGATCTGTTGAGTATTTCCATTATTTATTTTAATAAATGGGACCAGATAATGGCACCAGAAAATATTGAGGAAGGAATCACTGCACGGTCCCCTTGCCAAGTAAGAGCTGACCTCTACCAATATCCTTCAGATATAATTATCAAAAAGTGTTCTTTTTCCAGGAATGTATGTTCTGTGAGGAAGATGGAAGCTATCGGTTCTGGGATAATAGGTACTGCAGATGCTGGAGAATCTGAGATAACAAGGTGTGGAGCTGGATGAACACAGCAGGCCAAGCAGCATCATAGGAGCAGGAAAGCTTAACGAAGGGTCTAGGCCCGAAACGTCAAGCTTTCCTGCTCCTATAATGCTATTGGTCCTGGCCTTCTTTTCCATTAAATTGTTAAATTTACTTTGCCAGCTATTGGTGGCAGACTGATGATTCTTACTAGCTGTCTAATTGAGTTCCTCACTACATCTATTAGTTCTATTTATGACCTATTTTACATTGTAGGGATCTTTTTCATTATTTAGGCAAAGTTCTTTCAATTGCACAATATTTTTTGAATGCCATGCACACTATAACTGAATCAGTATCAGTGTTTGGTTTATTGCTGAATGCATTTTTAGCATCAGTTTGAATAATAAATTATCTTACACCAGTGGAACTTATACATCAGTTTCTCTCGTTGATTTTGTCAGGGCTTCGCTCTGGAACCCATTGTTGAATGTTATTGCATAATGAGGAAATCAACCGAAGCTATTTATCATTCGCATGGAATTTATCTTGTTAAATGTGTTAATTGCAAGAGTGACGTGAATGACTGAATTCAACTGAATTAAAGCAATTCCCTTCACATCAAAAATGATATGTATTTATAAACATACTAAACATAGTGTACTTTAGATCATGCTTCAGGTTTGCATTTTTTTTTGTCTCAGCTTTTATCCCACGCGCTACATGTCACATGATTTTGAAGGCAAAACTTGCACAACATTATCAGCCAATGGCACAATTATGTATCAAGCATATTTGCTTCATTATTCACACTTTTAATTAATAACAAATATAAAACGACAATCAAAATATTCTTAACAGTAAAAACATTCACAGCAGCAAATAAAATGTTGTTCTAAAGATAACTGACATACATGGTTTCATATCTTCACTAATCAACTTGATATATTTAAGGGATCTTTTTCCTCTTTGGCCCTGAATGTTAACCTTTCAATTTTTATACCAGTCATTTTACATCCATACTGAACATAAAGGTTCCAAGATAGTGAATAAGACTTCTATTCTTCCTTAAAAGGAAAGCATATTGAGTACATTCCAAAAACGTCATGATAGTAAGTCACCAGTTTCAGTGTCTTTGAAATGTCATAGCAAGCCTTGCAGCTTTCTAGATGCTTTTGAATTTCGTACTAAGGATTGGAGTTATTATTCAGTATCGGAACAAATTATGTTCATGTTGTATTAAAATGTTCATAAATCATACTCTGTTAATTACTGTCCTGAAATTAATAAGTAATTGCCCTTTCATTCTTATTGAAATGTGCACTATATATTCTGCCTGTATTTTCACAATAAATTGAATTTAATGCATGATTAAGCTGGTGTAAAGGACTCCCTGAAAGTGCTTGCAAAAGCTTTAGGGTTCACAATATGACACAACCCCAATAATGAGAGGACAAGAAATAGATAACTGGGCCCACTTACTTCAATTACATTTCCAAAGATTGGATTTACTTGAATTGAATGTAATTGAAAATCATTTCATATTTCCAGATGCTGACAAACCTATTGTCTTATGTCAGGATTTTGGTTATTTTTCCTTCTAGTCAGAATGCTTGAGAATTTTAAAAAAAATACAGTATACCAGGGAATGTCAGGTGAAGGAGGGAGAATGAGTGAGATTATAAATCTTAGGTGTCAAAGAACAAAGGGCAAAAGTAGTGATGGTGGCTATGGAGAAGTAACACTGATCAAGAATAGGTGTTAATAAGAGAATATAGGTCAGTTCTGTTGAAAGTAAAACCAAGAAAACCAGATATATGTGTGTGTGTGTGTGTGTGTGTGTGTATGTGTGTGGAGACAGAGATCCAAACGTGGTGAATTAAGTGTTGAGTACAGAATGCTTCAAAGTGCCTGAAATAACTCCACAGAGGCTGGTATCCCATTACCAAGTCACCCTTTATTTACCTGTGCACAGTACATGGACTCTGACCAGCTAGTTCAGAGCCAGTCCCTAGAATGAGGAGAATCCCTGAAACTCCTGTTTATGTCTGTCAGCCAGGACTCCCTGATTGACACAGGTTAACAACACAAACAGGAAACTCATACTCAATGAAATCCACCTGGCCAATCTTGTTCCAATCACTGTAGCAAGTAAATGGAAAATGAGGTACTGTTCCTCATTTTGTGCTGGACTTCGCTGCAACACTGCATTTTTGCAGATCCAGGGCAGAAACGTGGGTATGAGAGTAAAATTTTATATCAAAATGACATGCAATCAGAAGGTCTGGATAATGCTTACAGGCTGAACGGCAATGTTTTGCAAAACATTCAACGAGTCCACATTTGGTTCCCTTAATCTAGAGGAGACTGCATTATGAGAGTGGATATAGTGGAATAGATTGAAAGAAGTGAAAATAATTCATAGCTTAAAGGAATGTTTACAGCCCTGGGCATTGAGAAGGGAGACAGTAACAGGCCAAAAATTATACCTCCTATGATTACATGGGAAAGTGCATGGGATGCAGATGAAAGTGTCGAAGTGATGGAGGAATGAACCAGGGTGTCAGAATGAACAATCCCTTCAGAAAGCAGACAGGGAAGGTGACAATGTGTTTTGTAGTGGCATAATACTGGTGGTAGCAGAAATGTTAGAGGGTGATCCCTTAATTCTTCCACTATAATTATTGTGGTTGTTTTGTTAGGGTATCTAAGATGGCTTTACATCTTGCTCTGTATACTTATTCCCTGTAATCAACTGTGAATTCCTGATACATGCATCCAAACCTTTGTTTCAAAATTGCTGCCCAAGTTTTATCCAAGTCAGGCCTTAAACAAAACTCATTCATCTCATTGACTTTTATCAATTTTACCATTTATAAATCCCTCACTATAAGTATCCTTAGCATTAACTTTGACACAAAACTCTCACATTTGGCTCCTACTATTGCACGTTAAGGCTGGTTATTGACCTGTGAGTGACTCACCATATGATGCCCTTGCACTCTCTACCATCTACAAGGTACAAGTAGAAGAGTGATGGAATATTCATCACATGCCTAGATGAGTGTAACTAATACATTCAATACCATCCAAGACGATACACTGCACTTCATTAGTGTACACTATGTACAGGATAGACTGCTACATAGCAAGGCTTTGTATGATGTAAAATGTGGGATTTATCTGTATAATGATATGTTCACTTGGATCTGGTTTTAAGCTGGTAATTGGTGTTCTTTCTCTATATCTGAAGTTAATAGTTGACTCGTAAGTATTTAAAACCTAGGCCTTAGACAAACCTCATTCAATTCATTGACTTATGTCAATTTACCATTTATGAATCCCACACTATCAGTATCCTGGGCATCAACATTGTAAAACTCAGTTCTGAAGAACTGTTGTATTGGACTTGCAATGTTATCTTTGTTTCTCTCTTGAAAAATGCTATCAGATTTGCTGAGTTCCTCCAGCACTTTCTCTTTTTATTTCCATCATCTGCAACTTTTTAATTATGCACAATTATGGAACTTTACACATAATCAAACAACTTCCTTTGAGTGAAAAACATACAAACTAAATCCAACCTGTGTTGACAAAATTCAACAGATGTTTGAGGTCATCAAATAACTTCCCCCCCCCCCACAGATGAGATGAGTCGAATTCGGGTATGAACTTCTGGAATTGCTCATTTCTTTGTAGATTTTAAAACCAGTTGTTCTACAGAAATGTAAAACTTGCGTAGGTAGCAACATAAAACAATAAATTGAAATCAATATAATGGCCTTCTCCTTGTCCCCTGGGGCATATATTACGCACTGCTGACATTTCAACAGGTAGGTAACTCAGGACAGGGAAGTTTTTTCATTGAAAATGCTGATTCTAATCTTTCTCTTACTATTAATCTATTGTTCATTATAGGTGGTTTTCCAGAATTATGAATGCGGCCATCAACTAAATTAATACTTAGTGTGTAATCTCCGAATCGGGAGGAAGCCATAGCATGTGCTAAAAAGAAGGGTGCAGAAAGACAGCCTTCCTAAAGTTCAGTTAAACTTTATTTAATTACACAAAACCATTTGTCAACCTATTGTCATTTCTTAAAATTAGAACTGGAAACCAAGTTGCACTTTCTTATGGACGCTTTTTCCAACAGATTATCAGCCTATTCTTTGGATATGCTTTCAGCCACATAAACACTGCTAGCGGGAAAGTTTCAACACCAAGTTTGGCCAATCTCCTTCTAAACTTGTCAAACCTTGGTCAATGGTTCTTTCTATCTCATGGTTCTAAGATGAGCACTTAGGAATTTTAGTTTAGAATTCAAGCTTAGCTGCATTCTCTGTGGTTAGTTATGTAAGGTTTATAAAGGTACCCAAAGAATTCTATGCATTTAATGACTTAACGTTGTCTTAACTAGCCTCCTCTAAATCTAGTTAGAATGCCAGCAAGGAGCAATTGTGACTTTTCCACTTATTCAAAAAAGAGATAATGAAATAATTACATTTGAAATTCAGCAGCTGCCTACACTTAACACAACAGGTCAATGAATGCAAGTTTTTAAAATGTGGGCTATTAATGGGCCAGCATATATTGCCCATCCCTAATTGACCTTGAGAAAGTGGTGATGGGCTGCTCTATTGAGCTGCTACCATTCATCTGGTGTAGATAGACCCACATTACTCTTAGGCAGAAAATTCCAGGATTTTGACACAGTGACAATGAAGGAACAGCAATATATTTCCAAATCAGGGTGGTGAGTAGTTTGGAGAACTTGCAGATGCTGATGTTCCATGTATCCGTTGCCTTTGCCCTTTTAGATGATAGTGGTTGTTGGTTTGCAAGGTGTTGTCTAAATAATTGGTGAATTTCTGCAGAAACATTCTAAAGAATATTCAACTGTAACGTCTGTACCAACTGCCCGAAAGAGCATCATGATTCTGTGCCAACTTCCCACGTTTTCTATATTAACATTTCTTTAATGCCCTTTTGAATCTGTGCCGTCTTGTACTTGAGTTATTTTTCAACATATTTAGTTTCACCCTGTGTATTCTGAACAGAATCAATATGCTTGAGAAAACTTCTTTCAGATCTCCTCTTAGCCTTCTCCTCTCCAAGGAGAAGAGTCCTAATTTCTCCACTCTATCCTCATAACTGAAATTCCTCATTCCTGGAACCATTCTTGTTAACCTCTTCTGTACTCACTCCAATGTGTTCATAGCTTTCCTGATGTGTGGCAATCAGAACTGTACACAATACTTCAGTTGAGGTCTAACTAATGTCTTGTATAAGCTCAGTAAAATCTTTTTGCTCTTTAATACAATGTCACTAGTAATATAGCCTGAAATACAGTATGCTTTATTAAGCCTTCTCTCCACCTAGAACATAGAACATAGAACATTACAGCACAGAACAGGACCTTCGGCCCTCGATGTCCAGCATTCATCCTTAACAACTAATGCATGTATACACCCAGGGGTCTCTGTTCCTGCACACTGCTTTAGGGCTCTGCCCTTTTTATTGTACAGTCTCTCCATGTTGCTTCTATCAAAATAAATCACCCCTCACTGAACTTTATCTGCCACCTCAACTCCCACTTCTACAACTGGTAAATGTCCATTTAAAATTCAATGTTGTTCTTCTCACAGTTTACAGTGCTTCTAAGGTTTGTTTGTCTATGGCCTTTGAAACTCTCCATTACAGACCGAGATCTAAATCATTAATATAAATCAGGAAAAGCAAGTTTCTCATCCTGACCGCTGGGGAACTCAACTCCAAATGCTCCAGTCTGAAAAACTTCCATCAACCATGATGTCCTGATTTCTATCGTTCAATTTTGTACATACATTGCTATTGTCTCTTTTATTCCATTAACTATTACTCACAATTTTGTGGTGCAACTTTGTATTGAAGGTCTTCTGGAAGGCCATGTAAACAACATCACAGGCATTACTCTCACCAAACATCTCTGTTACCTATTCAAGCACTTCTGCCAATTAGTTAAACATGTTTTTCCTTAAGAAATCCAACCATAATTTCCCTAAGTAACACATATTTGCCAATATGACTATGAATCCTATCATGAATTATCATTTCTAGAAGTTTCTCCACAACCAAAGTTACTTTAATCGGCCTATAATTCTTGCAGGTATCCTCACAAACATTTTTGGATAAGATCAGAATGGTTGCAATTCTTCATTCCCTTGGCACAATCCCTTTATCTGGGGAAGGGTGAAAGAATGTTGCCAGGGCATTGGCAATTTCAACTCTCACTGCTTTCGACATCCTCAGACGCACCTTATCTGGTCCTGCTGCCTTTTCAAGTTTAAGTACGAGCAGTCTAGCATTACCTCCGGCTTATCAGTTTTGAACTCTCCTCTGTTTGCATGGTCAAGGTGACATCTGCTTCCTTGGTAAAGACAGATGAAAATATTTTGTTAATAGCTCAATCATGCCACCTTGCCTCCATGTGTCGACTTTCATTTTGGTCCATTTACTTGGCCATATGCTTCTTACTACCCATTAATTATTTACATGATTGTAGAAGACTTTGGAATTTCCCTTTGTATTGGCTGCCAGTCTTTTCGCATGTTCACTGTTTGATTTTCTTATTTGCTTGTTCACTTTCCTTATGAGCAATTTTTTTAGACAGATTAGTCACTTCAAATTCAGTCCTTAGTTTGTCAGAATCAGTTTGAAGCTACTGAATTGTAAGTTTGGACTGACATTTATTGATGAACTTTAGACAATTCATGCATATGTCTCCAACTGCAATTGCTACACATTTCCAAGACACAGCATTATAGCTTTTTGCAATGTTAATTTAAGGCAGTCAATTAGATTATTGAAATGACTGCGGCTACAACTTGGGATTGAAACATTGAGCACGTGTTACAGGATTAACAGCTAAAAGAGGAAAGGGGAGATCAAGTTGAAAGAATGAAGCCATTTTGTCTTCTGAAACAAGACCTTATGGGGATTACAGAGGAGTGCATACATGAAAAACCACTGAAACAGATATAAATAGACATTGGGAGCAAAATTATAACCAGTCATGTGGCATTTGTTATTGTGGAGCTGGAAATGCTTGGCACTTCTACCGTCCTGTCTCTTTCTATTTCTCATGAATTACAATGATATGTTTCATGCTGGAAGTGTGCACAGGAGGTTGGTTTGATTCTGCAACAGGGAAAACATTTCAGTGCTAAAACCCACAGTCAGCTGATAATGCTTCAGCTACGATTGGGCTATTGGAGACGCACTGCATCACGGCCAACACGTCCTTGCTCACTTCCTATGCTATTAACATGAGACATTTTGAGAGCTGGAACTGGAATGTGTGTTTTCTCAAACTTAAGCTTCACTTCAAAATAGTTTGCACTGCATTGATTTCACTGTATGTGTTGTTATTAGTTAGTGAGACTAGCTCAGTCAGGGAGCTGAGCATGCTGGCATACCTTGTGGTTGGCGCACATTGATGGTTACAGAGGAATTGAATTGAATTAGCTTCATTGTCACATGTACTCAAATGAGTACAGTGAACAGTTTATAAATCACCACTTACAGCACCATCTTAGGTACAAAGGTACCTGGGTACAATTCTTAGTGACAGAATGGAGAAATGAAGAATAAGAGTTACATTACAGAGATACACAGTATGACTATCGGTCAGAAAAAAAACCCAAGGAGCAAAGTTAAAAAGACAAGTAACACAGTCCCTATCCAAAATTTCTCCGCAGCAGACCAATGCAGGGAGCCTCCACATGGTTTGATTGCTGGCTACTGCCACGGTCCATACCAAGCCACTTCCCTAGCTCTGCTCCAGCCGCTGGTCAGACTGTGACCAAATTTCAGCATTCAGCGTGAGACACAGTCCTTACATTGTCCTGTTTCTTTTCTCCCGCTACTGGTTAGCTGACCTGTAGCACTGAGTCTTTACTTGCAACATAAGGGCAACTAGGAGATAGGTCTTCCACTATCTGCTTCATAGCATTCTAACGTTTGAACCCAGGATGGTACCCATGAGAACATTCAATACCACTAGCATACTTCAGTTGAATTGAATCTGGCTTTTTAACTCCTGTCCTTGTGTAGTTTGCAGAGGGAAATAACATAAATTGTGCCTGCAGTACAATCTGTAAATAATCTGTAAAAGTTGTCTTGCTGCTGAGCAGTGTGCAGTAACAAATTTCCTTGTAAATTGCATGCTTACATGGGCAATTTTCAATTGGAAAATATCTTCCACTCTGGTTTAAATGCACCATTAACAGAAGTCCGCTTAGGAACAACAAGAATGAGAGGGAGCTTTGGTCATCAACCCCCTGTTATCTTTAGTGGTCACTCACAAGAGATCATAGTCCAGTCTGTTTGAAGTTTCGTGGCCACTTTTAGGTGTTACATCCCATTGCTGAATTTTTGCCAGCCTGTCATTGAATTTACACCTGCTGCCATTTTGCCCCAGCAGTCATTTTCTAAAAGAATAAAAGAATTTAAAAAATCATATTTTGGAATTAAATACTAAGGACATGTGTAGTATTTTGGGTTTTGGATTAACATGACGGATAGATGATTAAGATCCTACAGAAATCTCCTCTATTTTTTGAAAACATTCTGAGTTGTAAAAATCTAGGACCACCATGACTTTCAGCACCACAGACATCAGAGGCCACCAGAGTCTTTAACATTATCTACTCTGTAAACATCTCCCTGATATATATGGCCATTCCTTTGAGAGAGAATTTCCAACAGCATTGGCTTTGTTGTCCGAAGTGTTGCATGTATGCCATTCCTTCAGGATGTCTTCTTCACTCTGAATTGCTCTGCCCATTCTCCTCTCTCAGGCATCACCCCGCTGCTCGTGGCTTATAAGCTTGTTGCAAGACTTTGGTTCACTTATTAACAGTCTGACACCTAATTTATGCTTAGCCTCTGCCATGATTATAGAGAGCCCAATAAAATTCTCTACTTAATGTTCTTCCACAGAATGTGCCTTAACCGCTTGTTTCGTAATTTTACATAGCTTAACTCCTCCAGACAATTTTAGAGCATTGGGATTGGGATGCACCTTCCTATTCAAGATTGAGAATTCTTACCACTAGTTTACTCACCCTGCTCCATCTTGGAGAGTTGCTTGCAGCATATTTTTAACATAAAGTGTTTTTATTCCTGGACCACTCGCGCTATTGTTGGCTATAGACAATGCTTTCTCAATGATGGTTCACTGCATTATAACATAGTGACATTTGCTTTGGTGTCCAACATAAAAATTGTGAGATGGTCTGTAAACATTAGCTCTCCATAAAACTATGTCTGTATCACCTATATGCCTTGGAAGTTTTAAGTTTTTCTCCTTTTGTGTACTGTTCAACCTTACGTATCTTTTTTGTGTGGGTAACTATTTGACTTCCTGTCGTTCTTTTTGTGACTATGTTCTACTTTGGAGCATTTTCTGAAATTGATATATTATGTGACAGATTAACATCACTTTTCATAGCTGTACAATGTCAGTGCCTGTAAGATTTCTTCACTCCACAATGCTAGCATGGATTTCAAAGCATGGTGCCTGTCTTACGTGATGTATTGACTTGTCGCCTGTGTAGTTTATGGTTTTGTACCTTAAGACTTGATTGAATTCCACTGCTCTGTAGTACCAAGGTTGATATTCTTCTCTCAGAATTGATTTGTGTTGCTTCTGGACTTTAGCTTCACTTTCTATCTGAATTACAAATCTCAGAAGGAGGCCATTTGCTCCATTTTGTCTGTACCAGTTCTATTACTTAGAGCCAATCTTTGCATTTTCCCTGATTACAACTGTTCTATTCAAACAATCATCCATCACCCTCTTGAGTACCTCAATCAAACCTGCCTCCAACACATTTCCAGGCAATGCATTCCAACCCTACTTACTTGCTGTGAAAAAGTCATTTTTTTCACATCCTCCATTGCATTTTTTGTATGTCATTGTAAACCTATGCTCTCCAATGTTTTATGAATAGGAACAGCTTCTATCTATTCTGTACAGCCCACACATAAATTTGAAAATATCTACTAATGTTCCAATTCCTATAAAGTTGAATTTGAATAGCTTCTTCCAGAACAAGGTAATCTTTAGACTACGATAAATCTGACAAAGACTCATCAGAAATCCCAGTGACAATTCTGTTTTGCATGAATTCTAGCTTTATATCACCATAGCCACACTTTTCCATTAACCTGTGTGAACTCTTACTGAACTCTTGTATGAAATCTTGCTCTTTAAAGAATGTTATTTGTTCCAATAAAGTAAATGTCAAAAGTTTCCAGGTTTGAAAAAGTTTGCTTCTTTTACCCCTTAATAAACTGCAATGCCAGTAGCTGTAATGTCAATTGTATATATAAATCAGCTTCTGATTTAGTCATTAATTTGAAACTAATTACATATCTTAATTGTTTTCTCCAAGATGTCCAATTCTGAGCTGTTTGACCCACTGCTTAAGTTAAATCTTCATGGCAAAATTATTTGTGATGATGTTTCTGTCTAATGAGATTATTTATTTTCTTTGTTTAAGAGGCTATTATTTTACAATAACAGCAGTTCTGCGCGTGATCCTATGCTGGAAGGCATTTCCATGTTTTATAGCTAACATGGAGGATTCCCAGCTTTAAAATGGATGGATCCCTCATTTTCCAAGTCTCCACTTGATGAATTCCACTGTTTATGGCCCGAATAAATGATTCCAACTTCATTAACAGATTTACTGAATAAATCCCAATATCCTTTGATTTGATTTATTTATTATCATGTGTATTTTGTTACAAAATACAGTGAAAAGTGTTGTATGGTGTCGCCACTCTCTGGCACCGTCCAAATACACAGAAAAATAAACCAAACATAGAATATAAAGGCAGGAAAATGAAGAAATAAAGGAAGTGTTCAACTCCACGGTCCTTCTTGTTAAGTGTTGTCTCATGGGTCATGGGCCTAGAGGCCAGGCACAAGAACACTTCACTGTGCCACCACTGCTGAGTAAAAGTTACCACTTTTTGGCACCTCTCGCCTCCCCCAGTGCCCTCACCATTATGAGTCCTTGCTGACCTCGTCAATTTGGATACAACTGATGCCACTGGGTATGTCCCCAGACTCAACACCATCACTGCTATGTGTCCGCTTCGGGCCCACCTCACCAATGCAGCCCCTACTGATGCGGCTGGGTCTCACACTGGGCCTAAAATCACCTCCACAGCAGCACACATGAGTCAGAGTTAGCATCACCTCGATGATGTAGAAGTAGCCGGGAACATAAACTCGCCTCTAATGCTGCCGCTATGAGTCCATGCTGTTGTGCCTACTTGAGTCTATGCTGCTGGGCCTACTCGAGTCTGCACTGCCGGGCCTACTGGAGTCTATTCTGCTGGGCCTACTCGAGTCTGCGCTGCTGGGCCCACTCTTGTGTGCACTGTTGGGCCTACTTGAGTCTATGCTGTTGGGTCCACTCGAGTCTGCACCGCTGGGCCCACTCGGGTCTGTGCTGCTGGGCCCACTTGAGTCTGCGCTGCTGGGCCTACTAGAGTCTATGCTGCTGGGCCCATTTGAATCTATGCTGCTGGGCCTACTCGGGTCTGCGCTGCTGGGTCCACTCGTGGCTGCGCTGCTGGGCCCACTTGAGTCCGTGCCGCTGGGCCCACTCAGGTCTGCACCGCTGGGCCTACTCGAGGCTGCACTGCTGGGCCTACGAGTGATGCGTTGATGGGCCTATTCGAGTCTATGCTGCTGGGCCTACGAGAGTCTATGCTGCTGGGCCTACTCACCAATGCCGATGCCATCGCCATGACCGAGATCTTCGCCAAGGGGCAAATAAAAGAAAATAGAAGGGAAAGAAAACAAGAGAGGAGAGAAGCAAAAGAAAAGAAACTACAAGAAAAGTGGACAGAGTGGATGAACCCCGGGTTCAGAAGCCTTACTCCACCACCATCTGCAGCTTTATTGAACAATGCTCACTTTATTCAAGGTTCTAAGTGCTTCCAATATTTAAAAGTTTAAGAGAAATCCGGTATCTTTAATATTTTTGTTGTGGATAATTCCCACTAACTGTGCCTCTAATCATGATCTCCATTTCTTTCACTGTTCTTATTTCTTGGATGATTCCTGTTCCTCATGGTTTGAACAAATGCTAACGCCTTTTCTGTGGTTTTCATGAAAGATCTCTCTCCTTTGCTTTGGCCTTACTAAAATCTCCTAACTTTCTTCTTCCATTCGACCAGCGACTTCTACTCTCTCCCTTTTATCACTTAAATTCTGGTTCAACAACAACTCTACGCCTATGAACAAAAACAAAGTTGCTGGAAAAGCTCAGCAGATCTGGCAGCATCTGTGAAGGAGAAAACAGAGTTAACGTTTCGGGTCCGGTGACCCTCCCTCAGAACGCCTATGACCTTGGTTTAAATTGCTTTCTTTGTAGTAGTTGTGTCTTGTGGCTGATTTAGCAGCAATGCTTAAACTGAGCGATAGGAACTCCTGTCACTTCTTGCATTCCCAGTTGGCACGACTGTGCCATCCTTTAAAGATTTCCCTTCTTAACCAGGGATTTTAACTTTAATCACAGAGCCCCCAGTGTCCATTCATTCTCCAGTTGAACCCTAAATCAGGACTGCAGACTGCTGCCACATGATATTCTTGATTTTAAGTAATTAATTCTCAAGCAAGTTCTTAATTTGTCTGTGTGATTCCCTTATCAAATCTGAAATGCTTTTACCATTGATGATGTAGATCCTTCCTTGTTGATTCTTGTCATGACATTTCTTTGTAAGGCTCTTGCATGTTCAGTTCCTCCCTGGAGGTCTATAGGAGTAGGTGACTTAGAGCTGTGACAGAAGATATGAAAAATCTTCAGATGTTCACTGCTGCCACTATGTTACATGAGGCAGCTAAATGGAATCCAAGCTGTTGAGGACTGTTTTGCAGGTATAGCTTCTGATGTGAGGCATCTGATATTACAAAGCTGACTGGGATCGGAAGCAAGTACTGTTTCTGTCCTAGTGAAGAGTATAGGACAGTTCAGAGCAAAGTCAGTTACATTGATGTAAAAGTTCAGATTGTGAGATGCTAAACCAGCAGGGTTTGATTCGAAATTGATAGATTATTAAAAGACTGAGAAGTCTAAGCTTTCAATTTCATGTGTACATGTAAGATTTGACAGCCCAGAGGACAAAACTGGGAGAAGCAGTTCAGTCAAATCTAAATATAGAAAGGTGATTTTTCTGACTTTGAAACAACGAACAGTGATGGTATTGGGGATCAGATGACACTTTGTTTCGCTGTGTGTTTTAAGATATTTCATACTGACTTCCAGATTTAACTTGGGTTTTATTTTATTGCTTTCCTTTAGCGTAATAAACTTCTGCTTTATTAGTAAAGAAAATCTGGAACCTTGTACGCTAATGTTTCAGTGAATTACCACCATATTGTATTTTTTAAAAATTCTTTCTACATTCTGCCTTGTCAAGTATGATCATGAGCTAGAATCGGAATAATCTAAACCAAGCCTGTATCACATCATGTTGCAGATTTGCTGTTTCCTATTGATGGGCAGGGATATATAGGGCCTGGTTAATTCAGTGAGATGGAGGAAAACCACTTCCTGATCTAATTGGAAGATGCTTCTGTATTGAGAAAAGAAGTTCAATGTATGATAGGAATTGATGATTCGAGTTGCTGGTGTTGGACTGGGGTGGATCAGTCAGAAATCACATGACACCAGGTTATAGTCCAACTGGCTTATTTGAAACCACAAGCTTTTGGAGCCTTACTACTTCTTCAGGCGTTAGTGAGAGAGATAGCATCAGACACAGAATTTATAAGTAAAGGATCAAAGGGTCACTCTGCTGAGTATGTACTAAACCAAGCCTGAGGTGCTGTTAAATCTTTAATCACTTAGAAGGTTTTAATTGATTAATATGTATATGTAAATCCAAGAATACTGTTGAAGTAACTGTCCTAAGACAACTAAAGGTTTTATCAGTGTAAAGAAGAGGTGACATTTTAGGTCAGACAGTGCATGTTTGGTGCAAGACCTTGTTTAGAATCTGTTTGCGTTTTAGTTTGGAGTCAGACTGGTTTTATTTCTAAAGTAGGAATTTATAAAACACCACATTGACTGACTGCCTATAAATTGTGTGCTTTTTGAACATGTGTCTGCAAATATAAATACATTCGTGCATGTGTGTGTGTGTGTGTGCGGGACAGAGAGAGTGTGTATCTGAGAGAGGATCTATGAGCGTGTGTGTGTGTGTGTGTGTGTGT
>JAHRHZ010000013.1:34715285-34800059 GCA_024137785.1 Ginglymostoma cirratum
GTGTGTGTGTGTGTGTGCAGGAGAGAGCCTGTGTGTCTGAGAGAGGATCTATGTGAGAGTGTATGTATGTGGGTACATTTGTGTGTGAGAGAGTGTGTGTATGAGAGAGGATCTGTGTGTGTGCGCCCATGTGTGTGTGTGTGTGTGAGAGAGAGGGAGGGAGAGTGAGTGTTTGTGTGTGTGAGAGCGGGTGTGCATATGAAAGAGGATCTGTGTGTGTGCGTGTGTGTGTGTGTGTGTGTGTGAGATTGTGCGGATGAGAGAGGATATGTGTGAGTGTGTATCTGAGAGAGGATCTATGAGTATGTCTGTGTGTGTCTGTTTGTGTGTGTGGGAGAGAGAGAGTGTGTGTCTGAGAGAGGATCTATGAGCGTGTGTGTGTGTGTGTGTGTGTGTGTGTGTGTAGGAGAGAGAGTTTGTGTGTGTCTGTGGGAGGCAGAGAGAGAGAGAGTATGTATGGTGTCACCACTCTCCAGCACCATCCAAATACACAGAAAAATAAACCAAACATAGAATATAAAGGCAGGAAAATGAAGAAATAAAGAAAGTGTTCAACTCCACGGTCCTTCTTGTTAAGTGTTGTCTCATGGGTCATGGGCCTAGAGGCCAGGCACAAGAACACTTCACCGTGCCACCACTGCTGGTGTGAAAGTTACCACTTTTCGGCACCTCTCGCCTCCCCCGGTGCCCTCACCTTTGAGTCCTTGCTGACCTCGTCAATTTGGATACAACTGATATAACCGGATACCTCAACAGCCCAGACTCAACTCCGCCACTGCTATGTGTCCACTTCGGGCCCACCTCACCAATACAGCCCCTGCTGTTGCCGCAGGGTCTCATACTGGGCACAAAACTCACCTCCACAGCAGCACACATGAGTCAGAGTTAGCACCGCCTCGATGATTCAGAAGTATCCGGGAACCTAAACTCGCCTCTAGTGCTGCCGCTATGAGTCTGTGCTGCTGGGCCACTCGAGTTTGCGCTGTTGTGCCTACTCGAGTCTATGCTGCTGGGCCACTTGAGTTTGTGTTGTTGTGCCTACTTGAGTCTGCATTGCTGGGCCTACTCAAGCCTATGCTGCTGGGCCTACTCGAGTCTGCACTGCTGGGCCTACTCGAGTGTATGCTGCTGGGCCACACGGGTCTATGAAGCTGGGCCCACTCTATTCTATGCTGCTGGGCCATTCGAGTCTATGCTGCTGGGCTTACTTGGATCTATGCAGCTGGGCCTACTTGAGTCTATGAATCTGGGCCTACTGCAGTCTATGCTGCTGGGCCACTCGAGTTTATGCTGTTGGGCTTTCTCAAGTCAATGTTACTGGGCCACGCGAGTTTGCGCTGTTGGGCCTACTCGAGTCTATGCTGCTGGGCCCATTTGAATCTATGTTGCTGGGCCTAATCGAGTCTGCACTGCTGGGCCTATTTGAGTTTGAGGCATGTGTATGTGTGTGCGTGTCTTTGTGTGTGCAGGAGACAGAGAGTATGTGTGTGTCTGTGAGAGAGAGAGTGTGTACGTTTGTGTTTATGTGTGCAGGAGAGAGGATGTGTGTGTATGTGGGAGAGAGAGTGTGTGTGTGTGTGTGCAGGAGAGCGCGGGTGTGTGTCTGAATGAGGATCTGTATGAGTGTGCATGTGTGTGCGGGAGAGAGAGACTGTGTCTGAGAGAAGCTATGTGAGAATGTGTGTGTTTTTGTGTAAGTGAGTGTGTGAGAGTGTATAGTGTGATGGGGTCACATCTAATGTGAGATGAACCCATGATCCCGGTTGAGTCGTCCTCATGGGTATCAAACTTGGCTATCAGCCTCTGCTCGGCGACTCTGCGATGTGTGTATCCCAAAGTCCATCTTGGAGGATGTTTACCTGAAGATCCAAGGCCGAATGTCCTTCACTGCTGAAGTGTTCCCCACTGGGAGGGTACATCCCTGTCTGGCAATTGTTGTGCAGTGTCCATTCATCCATTGCCATAGCATCTGCATGGTCTCACCAGTGTACTATGCCTCAGGGCATCCTTGCCTACAGCATGTGAGATAGACAACATTGGCCAAGTCACATGAGTATCTGCCATGTATGTGGTGGCTGATGTTCCCACATGTGATGGTAGTGTCCATGTCGATGATCCACATGTCTTACAGATGTTGCAATGAAAGGTTTGTGTGGAGTTGTGGTGATGTTGTCCTGAAGGCTGGGTAGTTTGCTGCGAACAGTGGTCTGTTAAGGGTTTGGCGGTTGTGTGAAGGTGAGAAGTGGATGCATGGGGAAGATCTTAGCTTGGAGCTCATCATCATCGATAATGTGTTGAAGGCTGTGAAGAACATGGCATAGTTTCACCGCTCCCAGGAAGTACTGGACAATGAAGGCACTCTATCGGATATATCCTTTGTCTGTCTTCTGAGGAGGTCATTATGGTTTTTCGCAGTGGCACGTCAGAACTGGCGATCGATGAGTTAAGCATCATATCCTATTCCTATGAGGGCATCCTTCAACACCTTCAGGTGGCTGTCTTGTTCTTCCTCATCCAAACAGATCCTGTGTATGCGCAGGGCTTGTCCAAAGCGGATGGCAGTTTTCATGTGTTTCAGGTCGAAGCTAGAGAAGTGCAGCATCATGAGGTTATCTGTGGGCTTCTGGTAGAGTGAGGTACAGAGGTGTCTGTCCTTGATGGAGATGTGTGTATCCTGGAATGAAACTGATCCTAAAGAGTAGTCTGTGGTAAGTCAGATGATGGGGTGAAAATTGTTGATATCGCTATGTAGTAGTTTCAGTGACTCCTCACCATGAGTATGTCATCAATGTATCTGGTGTATAGTGTTGGTTAGAGAGTGTGGGCTGAATCTTACCATTTTTTGGCTAAGTGTCAGTTTCATCAATTGTCACAGAGATTTCCTCCTCAAGGCCTAGTATGTTTGGTAGGCCAACACCAGAAACATGCCTCATGAACTGCTTGCACTGGATATATATGACTAGAATGTAATGAGATGGCATGCCTGATTGTGACCACCCCAAGTGGTTGATTAACCATGCCCAAGACCTCAGACTGTCTGTAATAGCTACCCTTGACAGATCGGACTGGGACCCCCTGACTTGGTTGCAACCCCCATCGACTTCACTGAGGACGACCCTTCACAGGCTTTCAGAAATGGTGATGGTGTGTTTGCTACACAGGCAGGTGGCACATGCTGTAGGTATGATATTGACGTAGCACTGTGCCATACAGTACAAAGCTCACCCACTGGACTGATCACTAAAGATAAGCATGATAGGCAGCTTACCTGTGTGTCTGTGCTGAAGTCAATGCAGCATTACTGTGAGCACTGAGACGTTAGCTGAGATTCCAATGTGTTAAAAGGCAATCCAAGGCAGGGATGCTGGGAACAACCAGGTAAGCTCTACTTGAATGAGCGTTAAAAGAGCAAGTGAGCATTTCTGAGATGTCAACTGGTCCAGTCTGAGAGCTGTCATCATGCACAAAGCGTTCTTGCAGCAGCATTGTCATAATAGACGTCATCACACTCTAGTGTGTAACACTGACCTATGGCAGCATCGTGCGAGTGCATTGGAGCTGAGGATAAGGAGAATTCAATTGCTGTTATAACATTAAATATTGTATTTGAAGTCATCATGTGAGCAAATACAGCTATGCTGACAACTTAGAAACTGGGGAATGATGCAAATTTCTCCTGAAACTTGGAAAATGTGCATAGGGATGTAATCCTGTAAGCATTGTTGCTGAGATATGTGAAAAGGACTACTGCTTGCCATTAAAAGTGAACAGATTTGACTGATTATCATTAACCATATCAGGAATGTCTTTGCTGTGAAGAGGCAACCTCAATCCTGATAACATACTGCCACCAACCACTTCCTTCATTTAGACATCACTTGAGGCAGAGCCTTAGTATTTGAACAAGGTGAAGTGCAATGAAAGATTAAGGGGATAACTGTGTAATTGTCTCAAAATAAATATTTATTTATGATTTCTTAGAGAGGATAATAATTTTGAACAAGGCCACAGAAACGCATGAAGTGATTGTATCTCCTGCAGTTTTCCACTGTGTGTATGCAATCTTCATGCTCATGTAGCTTTGCAACGTTCTTCAATGGCAAGATGAGTCAATTATTGAAAGCATTTCTCAATCAACACCAATCTTTCTATTTCTCCGTATTAACCCACTTCCTGATCATTCTCACCCCTGTAGTTTTCAGGACAATGGCTCTCCTCTTTATTGCGCTATATGCCCCATTTTGTTCGATTACAAAATCAAGCAGAATCCAGTAAAATGTGGTTTTATAGTCTTTGCCTAGATGGAACAATCCAAGCTCATCAATAAATTTGTGCAAAGGGGCTGAACCGTACCAATGTTCCATTACTATAAGCTTTCTAATAATAAAGGTTAATGGAAAAGCAAAATGCATTATTTGCTGAAAGTCTCAATTAAACACAGAAATGCTGGAACCTCTCAGCACCACCTCCAGAAATAACAACCATTCAAGGTGATAACATTTCATAAGATCTTCTCCATAGAAACAGACCTGCTGACTGGTTCCAGCATTTTCTGTCTTTAACTATTGAAAAGATTATAGGCTTGGTCTCCCAATAGACATCTAATTATTTTCACAGGGCCTCCAAGTAATATCTGCACTATGAGCATTTGTTTAAAAACTTCACGGAAGACTCTATGAATAACAAACAATAACTTGCAGTGTCACATTTATTCGTTGTAGTGAAGATGCATGGTGTGAATTTCCTTTTCTGATGGAATAGGAATGAACATTGAACCTGAAGATTCTAGCTACTCTAAAAATCATGCTCGACACCTCATTCATGGAGCAAAATGAGAATAATTGAATGGAATCTCGTTCTTCTAACTTGTTAACTGATCCTTGGAATATGGCAGAAACTGTAGGAAAATAATGTCTTTGAATTAACAGGCTGAACAAAAATCTAGAAAGAGATGGGAGTCCTCATCACTTAGTTGGTAGCCTAGTAGAGTGGATAACCCATGTATTATAGAACCTCCTTAGCATAATTTCCATTGATATTCATAATAAGTAGAATTGAGCAGATGTCTTTTGAATTGTCATCAGCATCTCTCATGTAATCTATCACTGAGTAAATGCAAGTTAAGCTCAATGATTGAAGCAAGTTCTTGAACTGAAAGGTCAGAATGTCATATCTATTACATAACCAAGACCATTCGAATGTGTTACAAAAATGGAAGTTGCTGGAAAAGCTCAGCAGGTCTGGCAGCATCTGTGAAGAAAATATCAGAGTTTACGTTTCTGGTCCCCTGACCCTTCCTCAGTTCTCTTTATTAAAACAAAAATGGTGCTTGCAATTCCAATACGTATTTGTTAACATAAGCCTGAGGGCTTTCATGAAACTATTGTTATTGTTTGACTACTTTTACAACCTATCACAGAGTGGGAGGAAGAGGGTTTGGTGTGCTCATAACTTAATTATCAACTCCAGGATGATACTGTAGGATTAACTGTCTTTGATGTGGGGTTGTGAATGCAAATAGCTTTATTTATTAAAATGGGATTAAGTACTTGAAAGGATTTAAATGTAGTGAAAAGATCTATTAATTGGTGTTTTAGTGAAGACTGTAATAGGTACTTGATTTTATTTCAGCTGTCCATAGCTCTTGAAGTCTTCCCACATTGATAATGAGGTAGTTGGCCTGGAGAGTATGAGGGGCCATGAGGATGAGTAGGGATGTGAGTCTGGGGGAGGTGGTGGTGTAATGGTAATGTCTCTGGACTGTGATACAAGACTCTAGATTAATGTTCTGGGGATTTGACTTTGAATGCCAGCTTGGGAGGTCATGAAATTTGAATTGAATTTTAAAAATCTGAAATTAAAAGCTGGTCTGATGGCAACAATATGATCACTGTTAATTATAAGACCATAAGACCATGAGACATAGGAGTGGAAGTAAGGCCATTCGGCCCATCGAGTCCACTCCGCCATTTAATCATGGCTGATGGGCATTTCAACTCCACTTACCCGCACTCTCCCCATAGCCCTTGATTCCTTGCGAGATCGTAAAATTATCATAAAAACACTTTTTGATTGACTAATGTTCTTCAGGGAAGGAAATCTGTTGTCCTTACCTGGTTGGACCTATATGTGATTCCAGACCCAGAACAATGTGATTGACACTCTAGCTAATCAGTGATGAGCAATAAATGCTGAGCTAGCCAGCAATATCCATATTCCATGAACATTTAAAATTTTACATAATGACAAGTATGGGGAACACAAAGTGAGTGAACATGTTTGAGAGGTGAGTTTTTTTTTGCTTTACTATTTTTATTGCAACTAGCTAAAGTCCTGAAGAACCTGGTCAGACCTTTCCAACAGCCTATTTCAATGTTCAGCAACCCCTGTCACTACCTAGCTCCATGACATACATAATTCCCAACCCTCTGCAAATAGACAGCTACTTGGCCAGGAAAATCCCCAGCTCTCGTTCACCCATCTCAGGAGCACATATTTGGGCTGAAGACAGGGTTCCACTGAGTAAATTGATAAGACCATGAGACGTAGGAGCAAAATGTAGGTAATTCAGTCCATCTAGTCTGCTCTGCTATTCAATGAGATCGTGACTGATTTGATAATCCTCAACTCCGCTTTCCACCTTGACAAGCTCTGGTAAAGAATTCTATAGGTTCACTATGCTCTGAGAGAAAAGCATAGTCCTCCTCATCTCTGTTTTAAGTGTGTGACTCCTTATTCCGAGATTATGCTTTCTGGTCCTAAATTTCTCATAAAGGGAAACAACGTTTCCACATCTACCCTGTCAAGCTCCCTTAGAATTTTATATGTTTCTATATATCTCATTCTTCTAAATTCTAATGAATATGTCCAATCTAGCCAACCTCTCCTCATTAGGCAGCTCTTCCTTCCCTATTATTAACCTAGTGAATCTTCCCTGCCCCGCCTCTAATGCTACTATGTCTTTCCTTAATAAATGGCCTGAAACTATTCACGTTATGTCAACTGTAGTCTGCATAGTTTTAGCAAGCTCTCCTTATTTTTATATTTATTCCCTTTTAACTAAAGGCCAACATTACATTTGTCTTCCCCATTACCTGCTGAACATGGATACTAGTTTTTATGTGATTCATGGGCGAGGTATCTCAAATCCTCTGTTCCATAGCTCTCTGCAGTTTATCTTCATTCCTCTCTTCTTCCTGCCAAAGTGTATAAACTCCCATTTCCCCACATTATACTCCATCTGCCAAGTTTTTGCCAACTTGCTTAACCTGTCTATATCCCTACAGATTTGAAGTGTTATACTCAACAGTTGCCTTCACACCTATCATTTAGCCATCTGCAATCTTGGGTACAGTACATTCATTTTCCTTATCCAAGTCATTAATATGTTTGTAAATAATTGGGGCCCCAGCCCATGTGACAAACTATTAGTTACAGGTTGTCATTTTGAAAATGTCCCCTTGTCCAAACTCTCTGTCTGCTATTCGTAAGCTAATTTTCTATTCTATCAATATTCCTACTTCCAACACCATGGGCTCTTATCTTATCATGTAGCTCAACATGTGATGCCTTGTCAAACACCTTTAGCAAATCCAAATAAAAATAAGTCTAAAATTCTTCCGCTGTTTCCCCCATTTCTATTCTTCTTGATACCTCCCTCAAAGAATTCTCATATAACTCTCAGGCATGATTTCCCGTTCATGAAGCTTTGCTAACTCTGCTTGATCATATTCTGTATGCTTTGCCATTAGATCCTTTATAATGGATGTTGCTATGGCTCAACGGTTAACACTGCTGCCTCATAGAACCAGGGACCTGTGTTCAATTCCAACCTTGCGTGACTATCTTTGTGGAGTTGTCTGCATGGACTTCCTCTCACAGTTCAAAGATTGATTTGGTTAATTGATTAACTGGATTGGCTAAATTTCTCTGTTGTTTCCAGGGATATACAGGTTATGTGGATTAGACATGATAAATGCAGAGATACAGGGATAAGGTGGGGGGTTGGGATGCTCTTCAGTAGGTCAGTGCAGACTTGATGGGCTGAGTGGCCTCTTCCTACACTGCAGGGTTCTATAATAATAGACTCCAGCATTTTACCATTAACAGATGTCAAGCTAACTGGCCTATAGTTCCCTATTTGTGTTTTCCTTTTCTTTCAAATCAAAGTGTTACACTGGCAGTTTTCCAATCCTTTGAGAGTTTTCCAAAGCTGAGCATTCCTGGAATGTTTTATCAATGCATCCACTATCTCTGTAGCTACTTCCTCTATTATCCTAAGATGTACCCTAATAGGTTCAGAGGACTTACTAATCTTTCACTCTATTAATTTTTCTGGTAAATTTTCTCTTGTGATGGTTATTGCCCCTTGCTCCCTTTGCCCCTTGAATAATTTGTCATTTTGGAATACCATTGGTGTATTTTACAATGAAACCTGGTAATTATTCAACTCCTCTGCCATTTCGTGGTTCCTCGTTATTATTTCCCCGGCTTCATTCTCTAAGGGTCTCATGTTCACGTTTGCTTCTTCTTCCTTTTTGCATGTTTAAAGAAACTCTTGCTATCTGTCTTGATATTACTTGCAAATTTATCCTCAAAGGTTATTTTTTCCTTCCTTTTTTGTCATCTTTTGTTGGTTTTTCAGACATTTTTGACATTTTTAAAAATTAATTTGTTGCTCTCCTTAACTTCCTTAAATAGCGACTGTCTTCTTATTCGATTCCAACAGTCCTTCTTTCTCACTGGAATATGTTTTTCCTGTAAGCTCTAAACAACTTAAATATCTACCATTGTTCCTCAGAGATAGCAAGAACTGAGACGCTGGAGTGGGAGACAACAAACTGTGGAGCTGGAGGAACACAGCAGGCCAGGCAGCATCAGAGGAGCAGGAAAGCTGACATTTCAGGTCGGGACAAACATCTGCTTTCCTGCTCCTCTGATGCTGCCTGGCCTGCGGTGTTCCTCAGCTCTGTACTTTGTTACCATGGTTCCTCAACTGTCTTTGCTGTTAAACTCTTCACCCAGCTGTTCCCAGCCAGCTTTGCTCTCATTCCTTTGGAATAATGTTTATTTAAGCTAAGCACAGTTTTTTCCAACCCAAGTTCCTCCCAATGAACCTGTCAACATTCTCCCAAGTTTTGGTCACTCTTTCGGAAGAATCTTTTACTCTGAGATCATTTGTTAAACCTAGCTCATTACACACCTCCAGATCTGCAATAGCTAGATCACTGCTCAAATCCATAACGTATTGTTTTAGGAAACTGTCCAGAATAGACAACATGAATTCTCTTTCATGGCTTCCTCTGCAAAATTGACTATCCCAATCTACACGAAGATTAAAGTCACCCATGATTAATGCATTTCCTTTGTTACATTCCCTCTTTATCTCCTGATTCATTCCCTTTCCCACCATATAGCTAGAGGCCCTACAGGTTACTCCTACCAGTGTCTTCTTTCCCTTTTTATTTATTACCACCTGAGTGAGCCTGACGAATTAGGAATTTTTCCTACTTGAGATGCTTTTGTTCTGTTAGCTTTTAGTCATTCTTCTCCTCTTCTTCTTCATATGCTACAGATTGATACCAAAGATATTCCTCGATCACACAGATACGTGTCTCATTTTCTAGTGACAATCTGCAGAGTAGGGCACATGTCTACCACTCAGGTGACTGTTTAACTTGGTTCAATGGCAATACACTTTAAACTTAATTGTTGCTTAATGAGCCCTTAATAGGTCAAAAGCTCATTAATGCTGCAATGTGCATTAACACGCATTAAACTGGATCACTCCCTGGAGGAATTTTAAGAGCGTGGGCAAAAATTCTGTTCGTGCATTGTTAATGTTAACACAGCAAATTAGTACATGCCAAACTGAAATTTTGTGAATCTCCAGTCCTGCTTACATCATTCTGGATTTTTTGAACATTAAAAGTAACCATCGCCTGACCAGAAATGCCACTGAATTTGGTGTGGTGACCCCACAGCCAATTCTGCGACCTATATATCCATCAACTGAAGTTTTATACAGGGAGTTCTATAACGTGATAGTTACGTTCTTGTGTGACCTTGCGCAATAGAAAATCACATTATAGAAAATTACATTATAGGGGAATGTCTATAGAAAATCACTACACCTGTACAACAGAAAGTTTGCGTTATCCAAATGGCTTGCACTATTTAGCAATCACATTGCAGCCAATTCGCGTTAATGAAACGCGCGTTATAGCAGAAATACCAATACTGCAACAGTCTCTTACTGAGTTTAATCTTTAGTGGAGTGTGCTAATTAAGACATGCGAAGAAATTTCATTTTGGTGTATTTTTTCAAAAGTGAAATAGTTTTCATTACTTGGTGCGCAAGGCTTGTTTAATTTCACCTGTCATAGCAAATATTAATTTTAGACGGAGCTAGATAGCATAGGTCAGTTATAGAACATTCAACACTTCACCACCTCAATATTCATGCAGGAGACGTGGGCATTTAATTTCCACAGGGTTTGATCTAACTACTGGCATAACTGCAACAGAACATCAGTGGGATCCATAGACAAACTGTTTTTCCCTGATAAGCCAACATTTCACTGGGCTTTTTACCAATATCCCATCGAAATTAAGCTGAGAAGGGAGAGTAAATCTCACAGAATTTTAGTACCATGTTACCTGAAACAAAAACAGTAGCAACTTGGATTTGTATAGTGCCCTGAGTGTGGTAAAATGTCCCAAGTCAGTTCACAGCTGCATTATCAAAACAGTTCCCTTGGGCGGAGAAATGGCAGATTGATTTTAATCCAGATACATGTGAGATGCTGCACTTTGGGAGATCAAATGTTAAGGAAAGGTATACACTTAATAGCAGGACCCTGAACAGCATTATAGGGGGAAAGTTCAAAGGAGATGTGAGGGTCAAATTTTTTACACAGAGTAGTAGGAGTCTGGAACGTGCTGCCAGGGGTGGTGGTGGAGGCAGATATGATAGGGGCATTTAAGGGACTTTTAGATGAATATGCAAGTATGGGAGGGATATGGACCAAGGGCAGGCAGAAGGGATTAGTTTAATTTGGCATCATGTTCGACATAACACTGTGGGCTGAAGGGCTCGTTCCTGGATTGTACTGTTCTATGTTCTATGAGTCGCTTAAGGAGATTTTATGCCAGACCTGATTGCAGATTGAATTTTATGAGTATCATAACAGAGAAAAGTGTGATACAGATGTTTGTGGTGGGATTTTCAGGCTTTGGGTCTCAGCAACTGAACATATTGTGTCCAATAGTGATGCGATTAAAACTGGGAAAGTGCAAGAGGCCAGAAGTGGAGAATCATCAGTGAAACAAGAGGGAGATAGGTGTACAGAACTTAGTGCAAGTTAGAATGCAGGCAACCAAGATTTGGATGAGATAACAAGGTGTAGAGCTGGATGAACACAGCAGGCCAAGCAGCATCAGAGGAACAGGAAAGCTGATGTTTCGGGCCTAGACCCTTCTTCAGAAATGGGGGAGGGGAAGGAGATTCTGAAATAAATAGGGAGAGAAGGGGAGGCGGATAGAAGATGGATAAAGGAGAAGATAGGCAGAGAGGATACAGACAGATCAAAGGGGGGGTGGGGTCAGTGAAAGTTGAGTGTAGATGGGTGTTAGGGAAGGGATAGGTCAGTCCAGGGAGGACGGACAGGTCAAGGGGGTGGGATGAGGCTAGCAGGTAGGAGATGGGGGTGGGGCTTGAGGTGGGAGGAGGGGATAGGTGGGAGGAAGGACAGGTTAGTGAGGTGGGGACAAGCTGGGTTGGTTTTGGGATGCGGCCGGGGAAGGGGAGATTTTGAAGCTTGTGTCGTCCACAAGCTTGTGATACAATTGGGCTGCCAGGTTCCCAAGCGAAATATGAGGTGCTGTTCCTGCAACCTTTGGGTGGCATCGTTGTGGCACTGCAGGAGGCCCAGGATGGACATGTCGTCTAAGGAGCTTATCCCATTCAATTTGGAATGGGCAATAAATGCTGGCCCAGCATCCCATGAGTGAATGAAAGAAAGCTCATCCAAATCTTGTTTCAGAGATAGTAGGAACTGTAGATGCTGGAGAATCTGAGATAATAAGGTGTAAAGCTGGATGAACACAGCAGGCCAAGCAGCATCAGAGGAACAGGAAAGCTGACATTTCAGGCCTAGACCCTTCTTCAGAAATGGGGGAGGTGAAGGGGATTCTGAAATAAATAGGGAGACAGGGAGAGGCGGATAGAAGATGGATAAAGGAGAAGATAGGTGGAGAGGAGACAGACAGGTCAAAGAGGCGGGTGTTCTTCCACCTCAATGACATTTTCCCATATTATTTCCATCTTCCTTGATAGTTTTAATGTCCAGAAATCTTATTGATGCCTGCTTTGTGCTTACTTAATGACTGAGTTTCCATTGATGCCTTGGGTAGAGAATTCCAAACATTCACCACCCACCGCAAGAAAAAATTTATTCTGATCTCGGTCCTAAATAGCTTGTTCCTTATTCTGAGACTGTGACTTTCAGTTCTAGACCTCCAAGCCAGGTAAACCATCCTTTCTGAATCTACTCTGTCAGGCCTGTAAGAATTTTGCATGCTTCAATTAGATCATCTTTCATTCTACTACATTCTCAAATTCAGGCTCAATTTCTCTTTATTAGCATAATCCCATCATCCCAGGCATCAGTCTGCTGTACCTTGTTAGCAACTTTCCTAAGGCAAATATATCCTTTCTTACATAAGGAGATAAAAATTGTACACAATACTTCACTGGGTCTTATCAATGCTCCATACACTTCCAGCTAAGCTTCCTTTTGCAGGTTATTGTTCCTGATCTTGAACATGGATGGGGATCAGGAGTATATGGTAATGATTCCCATCATTTCTTTGTTTGAGCTCCCTGTAATCACATCCAGCCCTATTACCTTCCCCAGGTTCTACAGTCTTCTCAAATTGGTCTCTTGCAGCAACCCCTTTTTCTATATCACTGAAAGCCATAGCTTCCATTGCCCCATACTTTGAGATTCCTCCCATAACTGATCTGCCTGCCTAACCCCTGTAATCCTTTCTACAAAGCATTTTATTATGCCTCCTGTTAATCTCTTCTTCATCTCAGCATCCATCTTTTCCTTATGATTTTGTGAAGCTTAATGGAAACTTTAGACATTCTTTATAGTTGAAAACTTCAAGTGACTCCAGCTCCATGACACTTCCAGGAGCATTCCAGAAAAAAAAAATCAGCTCAGCAGGAATTTACTACATTTTCAAATCATTATAAATCTGTGCTCCCCTGTTCTTAATCCCTTTTATGAGTGGGAACAATTTCTCCCAACTACTTTATCGAGACCTCATGATTTTGAAAATTTCCACAGAAATTCCTCTTAACCTGTTCCTCTCCAAGCAGAATATTCTCAACCTCTTCAGTTTTTACTGAGAATTGAAGTGTCTCCTCCCTGGAACCATTTTTTTAAACCTGTACCCTCTCCAATGTTCACATCCTTCTGATAGAATGGGGGCCAGAACAATACACAATGCTCCAGCTGAGCTCCAACAGGTGCCTTTTATAAGTGATTGTGATTTATTAATTGTGATTAATTTATTGTCACATGCATCTTGTTACAAAATACAATTAAAAATGTTACATAGAGTCACCACTCTCCGGTGCCAACTTTAAGGCACAGAAAAAATAAATCAAAACATTGAATATAAAGGCAGAAAAAATGAAGAAATAAAGTGTCAAACTTTACAGTCTTTTCTTGTGTAGCAGCCTCCTGGCTGCTAAAACACAGATTGCCAAACAGTCTGAACGGCAAGGGATGCTGGGTACATTGGCCAAATGAAACTCTGAAATCACAAAACCCACACACCAGACACAGCGCAAACACAGCAGACAGATGCTAATGACATTAGGATAACATAAAGTGATAGTCTACACAGATACCCCAAACAACTTATCCACTAAACAAAGGGCAGCCCAGAGAGAAAGGCATTGGGCCCTGCTACACAGAGAAACTTGACAGTAGCATGCCATCTAATTGATTGTCTCTTGTTTCAAACTATTAAGTGTATCTCCCAGATTGTTTAAAACTACCGAAAAATCCAGAAAACCATCTAAAAGGTATAAAAACAGAGTTCACCCTCCCTCTTGGAACTGCTCTTGGAATTGCCTGACGCCTCCTGAGGTGACCAGCACAGCAAGAGGCAGAGACCAGTTGACCATTCAGAGACAGAGAGAGGGAGAAAGCAGCTTCGCAGACCCAGAGACAGATTCCCAGAGAGAGCAACTGTGTAAGTTTACAAGAGACTCGCGAAGTATTGTAACCGTAAGCAGCCAAATAGGATTAGGTATAGTATGTTTAGTATTAAAAATTATTGTAATTTTGTTCCTAATAAAGTGGGAATGTTTTGCTTTGGTACCGGCTTGTGTTCGTGTTGACTTGACTGCTTTGATATCGCGGGACACCTGGGCAAATTCATTCATAACATTCTGCTCGGAGTTGTCTGCAACTTGTTTAAGGGGGAACCAGACAACACGGGTTTAGGCCCGAAACGTCACGTTTTCCTGCTCCTATGATGCTGCTTGACCTGCTGTGTTCATCCAGCCCCACGCTTTGTCATCTCGGATTCTCCAGCATCTGCAGTACCTTTTATCTCTAACACTTGTTAAATCATGGGCCATGGGCCTGATGCTGAGGCACGAGACCCCTTCACTGTGCTGCCACCACTGGAGCGAATATTGTCCCTCTTTGGTGCCATCTCACCTCCACCTATATAACTAGCACCACCTTGGTCACACACTTGATTACAAAACCGGAATAAAAAAGACAGCAGAAATAAAGGAGACCAAGTCAAAAAGAATGAGATTCGTCCAGATATTAAAGTCTTATTTAAGTCTTAGCTCCATGCAGGCGTCTGGGCCAAGACACAGCCTGGAGTCTTGGGAAGAGCTGAGTTTTTGCTGCCGCCGATGTTACTGCATCTGATCTCCTCCTGCTACCATTTCCGATTCTATAAAAACCCGTGCTGCATCTGGCTCGTGGAGCATGCTCAGGACGGCCTTGCTTGCAGCTTCCGATTGCCAGATTCCTTATCGGATCTTAAAACGAGCTTGGGCAGGGCCCGCTCATAGCCTCCGATCACCGGATCCCTTGCCAGATCGTGAAACATGCTCAGGCAGGGCCAATCACCTATGCCTCACTGAAGCAAAAGACTTTACAAGAAAGGGGCAGAAAAAGAACAAGCAGAAGCAAAAAGAAAGAAAGTAAAGCAGATTGAAGCGAACAAGCTCAGAAGCTCAAACACAGCTCTGCTACTCTGATGCCATCCTACTTTACTACCCAATTTATTACTCAAGTTAACCATGGTCTGCTGCTCTTTTACTCTTCGCACCTATTAATAAAGCCCAGAATATTGTGTCCTTCTTTATCTGCTCTCTTCAACAACACTGCCACTTTCAGTGATCTATACACATATACATCCATGTCCCTCTGCTCCTGCAGACCCTTTGGAGTTGTGCCCTTTATTTTACTGTCTCTTCATGCTCTTTCTATCAAATTATACCACCTCACACTTCTTTACATTGACCTTCATCTGTCACCTATTCGTCTACACCACCAACTTGTCAATATCTTTTGAAGTTCTGCATTGTCCTTCTCACAATTTACATTGTGTCCTAGTTCTGTATAGTCTGCAATCAGGAAAAGGAAAAGGGAAGGTCCTGGAGAAATCCACTTCAAAATCTCATCCACTGAGAAAAGTACCCAATGACAGCTACGTGTTTCCAATTTCTCAGCCAATCGAGAGCTTCAGGGTGCACAGATCATTGAAGATAGAGGGCTGTTGGAGTGAGTAGTAAATACAATCTTCTCAGCTTTATTGGTAGGGGCATAGAGTACAAGAGCAAGCAGTGATGCTGATCTTTTGCAAGACATTTGTTAGAACTCAGCTGGAGTATTGTGTACAGTTCTGGGGTGTTACACTACAGGAAAGGTGCTCATACATTGGAGAGATTGCAAAAGTGATTTACAAGAATGGTTCCAGGTATGAGAAACTTCAGCAATGAGGATTGAATGAAAAGGTTGGGAGTGTTCTCCCTGGAAGGAGGATGAGAGCAAATCTGATTGAGGTCTTCAAAATTACGCGTAGACAAGACTGAGGAGATGGGATGAACCTGTTTCTGTTTGCAAAAGGGCATAGGTGTAAAGTGATGCGCAAACAAAACAATGGTGATATGAAATAAAGCCTTTTTACACCGCAAGTAGTTAGAGCATGGAAAGTATTGCCTGGAAATGTGATGGAAGTAAATTCCACTGAGGTATTCTAGAGTGCACTGGATTTATTTTTCTCTGAATAGTTTGTTGTATAGGAATATGGAGAAAAGGCAGGAAGTTAGTACGAGATAATGGAGTCAGTATAGGTACACTAGGCCAAATGGCCTCTTTCTGCACTGTAATAATGCTATGATTCTGCGATACACATACATGACACGTATGTAGGGTATCCTCTTCTATATGACAGCATCTTTACAGTTTATGTTCTAAGAAACAGGCCCACGTAAATGCAGAAATCCAATAAATGTTGGAAACCCACCTAACTGAGCCCAGTCCAAGCAACTGCAGTTCCTCAATGGTATTAATAGCCAAGCCTGATGGTTCCTTCAGATTCTGCATTGATGATAGCAAGTAAACAGCAGTGACAAAGGTAGATCCTAACTAAACCCTCACTTGGAAGACAGTACTGACAGGGTTGACAGTAAAAGACTTCTAATCAAACACTAACAAGCTCCTTTAACACGCAGAGCTAAAGGGATATCAGCCTTCTTCATATCAGAAGGTCGTTTCCAATGCCAGATAATGCCAGTCGGGTTTAAAAATGCTCAGAAGCCTTGCTTCTTGACTGAATCCAACAACATCAGCCCATTTCTTTATATCATGTGGAGTGAATCAAATCAGTTGAAGACTGAATCTACTATGTTGGGACAACAAGGCGTGGGGCTGGATGAACACACAAGGCCAAGCAGCATCATAGGAGTAGGAAAACTTGACGTTTCGGGCCTAGACCCTTCATCTGAAGGGTCTAGGCCCGAAACGTCAAGTTTTCCTACTCCTATGATGCTGCTTGGCCTGCTGTGTTCATCCAGCCCCACGCCTTGTTATCTCGGATTCTCCAGCATCTGCAGTACCTTTTATCTCTGCTACTATGTTGGGACTCCTGGCTGAAAATGAATCATGGAATCTTTACAGTGTGGAAGCAGGCTATTTCACCCATCGAGCCCACACCAACCCTCTGAAGAGCATCTCTCCCAGACCCACATCCCTACCCTATCCTTGTAAGCCTGCTTTTCCCATGACTAACCCATCTAGCTTGCAAATCCCGGGACACTATGGGCAATTTAGAGTGGCCAATCCACCTAGCCTGCACATCTTTGGAATGTCAGAAGAAACTGGAGCACCCAGAGGAAAACCAAACAGACACGGGGAGAATGTACAAACTCTGGGGGTGGAATCAAACCCAGGTCCCTAGCTCTGTGAGGCAACAATGCTAACCACTGTACCATCATGCCACCTAGTAAATATTTCAGTAAATGTTTCAAACTCATCTTTTACATTTATTTGATGAACTCCTCTATCACATAAAGCTGGTGATATTTGTGATATCTTTTGTGATAAAGCTGGTGATATTCACCTCCTGTTGTTTAATGGTCTGCCAATGTTCACGAGTGGATAAGGCACAACAGCAGAGCTTAGATCTGATCCTTTATATAAAGGATTGCATTACTTTGTCTACTGAATGCTGCTTTTGTTGTTTGGCATGCAAATAGCTCCATTTGTAGTTTCAGTTGGTTGGCAGCTCATTTTCAGATATGCAGGTTCTGCGCCTGGCATGAACTTTTGCATTGTTCATTGAATAAGGAACAATTTCCCAGCTTCCAATGGTAGGGGGAGGGATATGCTAGGCTGTGAGGTTACAGATTGTGACTGAATACAATTCTGCTATTGCTGATGCCCAATATGATTCCTTCTCTAACAGATAAGCCTTCAATAACTTACCACACTGCTTAAGAAACTTACAGTGTCGGGGTAGTATACTGTTATTGGTAGTGGATTGATTAAGTAATGGAAGACAGAGAAGACGGTAAGGGGCATTTTCAGGATGGCAACCTGTACTAGTTGAGTGCCAGAGGGATCAGTACTGAGGTAACAATTGTTTACTTTATACACATATTAATGTCTTGGTTGAGGGAAGTGAATGTATTATAACCATGTTTTGTGGATGGTACAAAAATGTGGGAAAAATGAAGTATGTAGAGGGATCTGGACGGTAAAATGAGGGGGAAAAATCTTGGCAAATGAAATATAAAAATAGGAAAATGGATATTATGCACTTTGGCAGGAAGAATAGAGGAGCAGAATATTATTCAAATGGAGAAAAACTGCAGAAAGCTAGCAAGGGATTTGGGAGCCATTGTCCATCAATTACAAAAAGCTAGCATATATGTTCAGTAGGTAATGGGGAAGGCAAATAGAAGGCTGGTGGACAAAATCCCAGTTTAAAAATGAGTGTGAGAAGTTAATAATAGATGGAAAAGTAAGAAAGAACAGTCAGGGTTCCAACACTTGCACTGAGTGCACTCATGGTGTTTTGGCACTGTTCCACTTTAGCCATGTTCCAAAATACGTTCATCCAAGAGACGTGAAACAGAGATTATATCACAGGGTGAGATACCATAGCACTATTGACCCTCAGACAGCATTTTGGGGAAGCATTTTAACACTCAGGAGATAGAAGTGAATTCCCTCAGCTGATCATTTCAATAGCCCAGATTCTCTGGCCTCAATCTTCAAATTAAAATGATGTTGGGAGTTTAAATTTCATGTGTAATGAATCACTTAGAGGAATCTAGACCCTGCATTTCCATCACTGGGGAGAAAGTGATAGTAATGACATGCAGTGTATACGCAGTATGTGGATGCTCAGCAGTTTTGTGTGGCAAAGAAATATCAAAATAAGTGATCGCAATTTGGGGAATGACAGTCAGCAGTGAACTTCATATCCTTTGACATTGATGTAGTATGTGTCAGAGATTAAGCTTGTGTATAAAAGGTGTTTTCTTATGCATAAGGAGTCAGCAGGACCAGTACAGAGAGTTATCAGCGAGATTGACAATTCTTGTAGGTTTAGCTTTGTGCTTTATTTCCTGTTCTCATCTTATTAGCTGCATATTTGTGCGGAGGCATAAGTGGAGTAGTAATGTTGCCGGACCACTAATCTAGTATTGCCAGGCTAACATTCTAGGTATATTAATGTGAATCAAACCATGACAGATGGTGACATTTGAATTCAATAAAGTATGGAATAATACAACAATATAATCATTGTCAATTATTTTAAAAGCCCATCTGGTTCATTGATGTTCTTTAGGTAAGTAAATCTGCGAACCTTACCTGGTTTAGCCTGCATGACACTCCAGTTCCAAACAATGTGGTTGACTCAAAACAAAAGCATACCCTCTGTAACCAATCCCTATGGCAATGTGGCACACCTGAAATATCCCATATAGAGATTAAGAATGATCAATTTCATGACCCAAAATCCCTCCTAAGTTTAAAATGCTCATTAGTATCAAAATTGAGATCCCCATTTCTAGAATATAAGGCTGGTGGTCATTTCAAATGGAATGAAATTTAAAATAAAGCAGGCTTGCTAAAAATATATAAATTATGAGGTTAGGCCACGACTGGAATATTGTAACGTTTTGGTTACCATATCTAAGAAAAGATACGTTGACATTGGAGACAGTCCAGAAAGGCTCATGAGGTTTAAAAGCATTAACTAACTGCACGAACTGTGCCGTGAGGGATCGGGGTGTCCTGTTAGAGGAGTCACAATAAAATATATAATGCACTATAAAAAGGATACCAACAGCTTACAGAGAGACATTGATAGGTTAGGTAAGTGGGCAAGAAGCTGGCAAATAAAATTTTATTTGGGACAATGCAAAATTATTCAGTTTGGAAGCAAAAACAAAATAGCAGGGTATAATTTAAATGGAGAAAAACTGCAGAAATCTGTGACACAAATGCACTTAGAGTATTTGTGCATCACACACGGAAGGCTAGCACAGAGGTTATGAAGATAATCAGGAAGGCTAATGGAATGTTGGTCCTTATTTCAAGGGAGTTGGAGTATAAGAGTAGGGAAGTCTTACTGCAACTGAATAAAGGGCTTGTGAGACCACATCTGGAGTGCTATGATGGTGTATAGTCCCTTTGTTTAAGGAAAGATATCATTTCATTGGAGGCAGTTCAAAGAAGTTCACGCGGAGATCGCTTGGATGGAGGGTTTGTATTAGAGCAAAGGATAAACAGTTGGATCACTACTCACTAGGGTTAAAAGAATGAGAGGTGACTTCATTGAAACATTTGGATTCTGAAGGGATTTGACAGAGTCTAGGGCCAGAGGGCATAGTCTCAGAATAATTTGAGACTGAGATGAGGAAGAATTTCTCCTCTCAGAGGATTGTGAGTCTTTGAAATTCCTTGCCACAGAGAGTTGTCTTGGCTGAGTCCTTTTGGATATTTAAGGCTGAGGTAGACCGATTCATGATCCAAAGGAGATTTAGGAGTTCTCGTGAAAGGTCAGGAAAGTGAATGTGAAGAATATTGATCAGCCATGATCCTTTTGAATGGTGGAGCAGACTCGAGGGGCTGAACAGCCCACCCCTGTTCCCATTTTTTACGGCCTTTGTTTGAAATGTATAAGATCCTGAACAATCTTGGCAGGGTGAACTTGAAAAGGATGTTTTCTCTTGTGGATGCATCCAGAAATAGGGGACAGTGTTTACAAATTAGGAATCAGCCTTTTAGGACAGAGTTGACAGTTTTTTTTAAGGGTTATGTGAGACTGTGTAAATATTTTTAAGATAGAGGAGATTTTTGTCAGGCAGGAGAATCATAGATTATCTGGGATAGATGGGTGTATGGAAATTGAAAAGTAAACAGATCAGCCATGATATTTCCGAATGACAGAGCAGGCACAAAGGGTCAAAATGCCACTTTCTACTCCTGATTCATATGTTTGTATGTCACTTCCTTTGTCGTTGTCCTTGTCCTGACAAGGGACAATCTCCTCTTCCTACACCTTCATCTTCAGCAGGTCAAAGATCCAACTTTGTCCGAACATCTGAGTTAAGGAATATGCACCAAACAGCCATAAATCGTGATACCACAGTTAGAGTGTATTGTACCCACGCCCCCTATCTCATACTGAAATAGAGTATAAGCATAGAGATAATATGTTCAGTTATGAAATGTGCAGCTCACAAGGGTTCATTTAATATTTCCCCACTCTTGATCTCCGATTGTAGTTATCAATTTTCATCAACCTGTTTGGATATGATGTGATATACTTCTGGAGAAGGTGGGACACTGATCTGGACCTTCTGGCCCACAGGCAGGGACACTACCACTGCACTACACACTTGTAACCCTGGTCTTCAGCAATCATTCCTGTCATATTAATCCAGCTCAACAACACAAGTAGATTTCCTTGTCAGAACAGAAAATAATCTTTGCAATTTCTAGTGCAATGTGTTCAATGCAGAATTATGTGACTAGCATCACTCCTAAGTAAGCACCCAATGCTTTTGATGAAATTTAAGATGTGCTTAGTTCATGTCTTTTTTGGTCCATGGGTGTCTCTGCTTTGAAGAAATTGTAGAATTCGAGGTCATGGTAAACAGGACATCCATTTCCTGTTTAATGCAATGGTGTATTGCTGATTGATTCATATCACTTTTAGATTGCCCAGAGACATCTGGCTGCCTAAGAAATCAGAGCTGCTGTTAGTGGAACAGCAACCTGCAAACCAGCAGGAGTTACCATGTTTTAGTCTTATATCCCAATTTGTGTTCAATAGGTTTATTCATGTAGGATAAAGCTGTATAAATGAATAATGATAGCAAAACGTTCCATGTAGCTATGTTTTGGGACGGGTGTCTAACTTCATTTACCTCGGTAGATTTCATTGTCCTTATTTGGATGGATTTGTTTGGAAATATTTCAAAATTGTCATAACCATCAATATTCTTAATGTCTGCTTTTCCCCTTTGACATTTCACATGTTCCATTGTTTCTTGCTATCAAACAATTCTCCAATGCACCAATGCTTTATTCAGAAGAATTTCTTTTAATGCATATCATAATCAAAAGCAAAGAGACTGCAGACAATGTCAAGATGAAGCAACAATGGTATTACAGGTATGGGATAGAGAAAAGGTCTCCCATAATTAAATTTTAAATATACCATCATTCATTTTCTGTTGGCACCCAATTTAAAATACATTACACTTTGTTTTACAATATTATGGTAATTTTCAAATTGACTTCTACTGCTTTTTCAGAGTATGCAGAGACAGAGCATACTGATGAACACGAGTTCCAGCTGACAAATGATGCCTGAAACATCTGTGCCTGCTAATTCATTTTTGATTAGGACATGTAGGTCTAATGAATCCATGGAATATATTAACTGGGCAAATGGTCATCAGCTTTTTAACATGTGACTCTATGCTTCACTGGTAACCAATGTTTTGAATAATTCTAATCTTTTGTGCAATTTTGCAACGTTCAAAGCAGAAGTGCAGCAAGCAGGATTTGAATATTTTCTGAAACATCTCTTAATAATACCTGTACAACAGCTTCTCCAATGTAACAACAGAGTCCACACTTCAAAAGTAATTTATTTGTTGCCAGAAGCTTATGTACTTCCTGAGAATTTGATAACATGATATATAAATATATAAATGGAATTTTCTTTTAGCTTCTGAAAATGCTATGTTTTTATCTTAAGTAGGTCTGTACTTCTTAATGTGTAGGATTTCGTGATCATTAAAAGAAATATACATGAATCCTTCATATTTGAAGAATGTTGACCAACCTGAATACAATGGGCACAAATTTCCTTGGCCATTCTAATAGCCTTCCACCAGAAGGAAGAGGTCCAAAAAGACCAGCATTGGTAGGAGTTTTTAAGCAACAGGTTCAGGAACATAAGGACATAAGAACTAGGAGCAGGAGTAGGCTATCTGGCCCCTCGAGCCAGCCCCGCCTTTTAATAAGATCATGGCTGATCTTTTTGAGACTCAGCTCCACTTACCCGCCCACTCACCATAACCCTTAATTGCTTTACTGTTCAAAAAGTAATCTAGCCTTGCCTTAAAAACATCCAGTGAGGTAGCTTCAACCGCTTCACTGGGCAGGGAGTTCCACAGATTCACAACCCTTTGGGTGAAGAAGTTCCTCCTGACCTCAGTCCTACATCTGCTTCCCTTTATTTTGAGGCGATGCCCTCTAGTCCTAGTTTCACCTGCTAGCGGAAACAACCTCCCTGCCTCCACTTTATCTATTCCCTTCATAATCTTATATGTTTCATAAGATCTCCCCTCATTCTTCTGAATTCCAATGAGTATAATCCCAGTCTACTCAGTCTCTCCTCATAATCCAACCCTCTCAACTCTGGAATCAACCGAGTGAATCTCCTCTGCGCCCCCTCCAGTGCTAGTATATCCCTTCTCAAGTAAGGAGACCAAAACTGCACACAGTACTCCAGGTGTGGCCTCACCAGGACTCGACACAGCTGCAGCATAGCCTCCCTGTTTTTAAACTCCATTCCTCTAGCAATGACAGACAAAATTCCATTTGCCTTTTTACTTACCTGCTGCACCTGCAATCCCACCTTCAGCGATTCATGCACAAGGACACCCAAGTCCCTCTGCGCAGCAGCGTGCTGCAATTTTTTACCATTTAAAACATAGTCCATTTTGCTGTTATTCCTACCAAAATGGATGACCTCACACTTATCAACATTGTACTCCATCTGCCAGACCTTTGCCCACTCACTTAGACTATCTGTATCCCTCTGCAGACTTTCAGTGTCTTCTGCACACTTTGGTCTACCCCTCACCTTAGTGTCATCTGCAAATTTTGACACACCACACTTAGTCCCCAACTCCAAATCATCTATGTAAATTGTAAATAATTGTGGTCCCAATACAGATACCTGAAGCACACCACTAGCCACTGACCGCCAACCAGGAAAACACCCATTTACCCCTACTCTTTGCTTTCTACTGGTCATCCAATCCTCTATCCACGCCAATACTTTACCTGTAATACTGTGCAACTTTATCTTATGTAGCAGCCTTTGTTGCGGCACCTTGTCAAATGCCTTATGGAAATCCAGATATACCACATCCACAGGTTCCCCATTGTCCACCATGCAAGCAATGTCCTCACAGAATTCCACCAAATTAGTTAAACATGACCTACCCTTCATAAACCCATGCTGGGTGTTTCCAATGGGCCAATTTATATCCAGATGTCTTGCTATTTCTACCTTAATGATAGATTCAAGCATTTTCCCCACTACCGAAGTTAAGCCAACTGGCTTACAGTTACCTGCTTTTTGTCTACTTCCTTTTTTAAACAGTGGCGTCACATTGGCTGTTTTCCAATCTGTGGGAACCACCCCAGAGTCCTGTGAATTTTGGTAAATAATTACTAGTGCATTTGCTATTTCCCCCATCACCTCTTTCAGTACCCTGGGATGCATTTCATTAGGGCCAGGAGACTTGTCTACCTTTAGCCCCATTAGCTTGCCCAACACTGCCTCCTTAGTGATAATGATAGTTTCTAGGTTCTCACCTGCTATAACCTTCTTGCCATTAGTTTTCAGCATGTTATTTGTGTCTTCCACTGTGAAGACCGACACAAAATAACTGTTTAATGTCTTGGCTATTTCCTCATTCCCAGTTATTAAATTGGCCTTCTCATCCTCTAAAGGACCAATGCTTACCTTCGCCACTCTTTTACGATTTACATATTTATAGAAACCTTTGTTGCCTGTTTTTATATTCTGAGCTAGTTTACTCTCATAATCTATCTTACGTTTCTTAATAACACTTTTTGTGGCTTTCTGTTGGCCTTTAAAGATTTCCCAGTCTACTAGTTTCCCAATACTCTGCTTTTTTGTGTGTGTTTTTTTTCAATCTGGTACTTTCCTTTATTTCCTTAGACATCCATGGCTGGTTCTCTCTTTGGTTTTGACACACGCCTGGAGCAGGTCAGACCTATACCCCAGTCCTCCAGCTAAGAGGTAAGGACATTACCACTGTGCCATAAGACCCTCTGTAGAATATTAATGCATGATGAGTCATCAATGGCAGGCCCCCAGCTGATAATGATCCTTCTACCCGTTCGCCGATAGAAACCTAGTTGCTCGTTACTAGATGGTCAAGTTTTATTGCCTTCTCAGTGCTCTGCCAGGGCCATAACTGATTCTGGCAGGTCTGATTGAGGACTTCAGTAAACCATCCAATTTGTAGTAGCTTAATCAGACCTCACTCACAGTCAGGATCACACTCTACAGATTTTTTAAGGCACTATTTATCTCTGTTGTTATAATCTGTGTTTAGAAGTCTGACATGCTTTGTGGTTTCAGCTCCCTGATTATAGTTGGGCCACTAATTGCAAAATTCTAAAGCCATGCTGGCTGTTCTTTCAACATGAAGATTCAATACAAAAATGCTCTATTGTCCATCACCAGGGTCCAGCATAAACTTCTGTCAGCAACTTAATTAATCTATATATGGTGAAAACAAGCAATGATCCAAGAACATTGAAGAGACATTTCTCCCACATTGTCTTCAAAATGTGGCCTTGGAGATCTACTCAAGGTAATATAGCGATGGGTATAAATGTGGACCTCCAGTCTCTCCAATCCCAAAAAGCAAGTTGTTAGGAAAAAAACAGCAACAGGCAGCAGAAACAGCACTGATACACTTGCTCTGTATATCCTAAACAGTGGGGATGGGTATTTCTTAATGGTGGGGATGCTGACAGGAATCTACTCACTGGCCTGCCACTGCCACATCTCACCTTAACTTTCTGATGTTGGTCAACTAAGTTTTCTCTATAAATTCCCAACCCTGTGGGCGTGTTTCAGTGAGACTCCTCCTCTGTAGATAATGGTAATTCTGATAGGCCTGCCAGAAATATCTCAAGTAAGCACATAAAACCAATCATTGGGCTATCTTACACTTCACAATGACTGGAAACAGCAATACTATTTCGCAGTATAAGCAACCATATTTTAAAAGCATTTTTCATATATTGCAAATTGATGGTAGTTCAGATATCTGGTGCACTACAGTGCAATGTAATAGATTGTGGTAGAATTACTTGCACAAACGTACCATAAGATTGCTGTCTGGCTCCCATTACATCTTTGTAGACATTTTCACAAAGGCAGAAGCAGCGATATAATGAGAGAACAATACAAAGGAACACTGAGCCCTGCACAATTAAGTTCTCTTAGTCCTGCACAGGATGGATCTTCTGTTTGATTCAGCCAGTTCCTGAGAATGGAGGAAAATGTCTTTAGACATTGTGAGTGACAAAGGGTCAACAGAATATCTCCCTTGTCCCATATTTCAATCTTTGCTGGCCAGACAATTCACATGTACCATAGCCAGACCATGTACTTCCCTAAAGTGTATTCACTCTCAGTGTAACAAAATGATAAACTAGGACACTGATTTTAGAATTTACACTATTTCACTATTTTATGCGTGATGCACATCTAATGGAGAATCAATGTTCCTTGTAATTTAAATGAATTGTGTTTGTCATACACTTAGAAGATTAGTTGTTTGTAAATTCTGTCAATCTCTCAAAAACAATCAAGTTCTTGAAATGTTACATCAAGCATTCATAAATTTGTTAAACTAAAGGTATTTGTAATAATGGTAACTCACCATCAGTTTTAATGGGCAAATGAGAATAGGCAACAAATGCTGGCTTTGTCAGTAATGTTCACATCTCTTGAAAGAATTAAACAAGAACTTGAACATGCACTTAAAAATTGCACTTACCAACACCCAATAGTTGTGGAATTATTTCTAAGCTCAACTTATAGGTTGATTAATTATTTTTGAATCCTATCTTTGTCAATTGCCACTTCCTATGCATTTCTCTCAGTCTGAGTACATGGAAATTTACATGTATCTACATGATGTGATTATACAAAATTTAAAATACAACTCTATATAAAGAAAATGTAATTGAAATTATCCTTGTATTGATCATTTCAATCGATAAGCTGGTTTTATTACTAATGGGTTTTTACTCTGTCAGGATAAAAAGGAACAGCAGAACTCCCTTACTTCATTATCTTCTCAGTAATTTTGCTCTTGTTATGTATAATTGCTATTCCACAAGTAAAATGTTTAATTTTAATTCTGTCTTTGATTCTGTAAGATGCCATACCAGTTAATTCCCTGAATTTCCAAAGACCCCAATTAAAAAGACGTCTTCTATTTGTAGGACTAACTGCTGTCCTTGCATCCATTATCGGTGATTAGAGCTTCTTGTGATGTAGAAACTACTGTGCAATGACATGCGTTTAATTAAATTCTCTTGTTAAGTAGCTCATTACCTAATATTGAAACCTACCAGTGCCATAGGCCTTAACATAACCCCACATTTCACCCCATCTCCTGAAGATGGCAGAAGAGAGTCAGTGTGTGGGACTAAAAGTGGAAACACAAAGAACCCAATCCAACCCGCTGTGTGTATTTATCTTCCGTTTTCATAAAGGATTATTTTCCAAGTATTCTAACACGGGGGACAGAAAACTTTGTTAGGAAATTTTAAATTAGGTAGCCTCAGTACAATTAGAATGCTGATTTGTAAGTTAATAGCCGCCATGCTTCAGTTATACTAGGCACTTGTGAGATCACATCTGGAGTACTGCGTACAGCAGTAGTCGCCATACTTACGGAAGGCTATTAACATATTGGAAGCAGTTCATAGAAGGTTTACTAGACTAATATCTGGAATGAGCAAATTGCCTAATGAAGAAAGATTGGAGGTGACTTAATTAAAACATATAAGTTCCTGAGGGGACTTGACTGACTAGATGTTGAAAAGATGCTTCCTGTTGTGGGAGAATTATGATCCAGTGATCATAGTTGAAAAACAAGGGGTTACCCATTTAAGACAGATGAGGACTTTTTTTTTCCTCTCTCAGGGGTGTGTATCTTAGGCCTTCCCTTTCTCAAAAGACAATAGATGCAGAATCATTAAATTTTTTTTGGTGGAAGTAGGTAGACTCTTGATTACCAATTGGATGAAAGATTATCAGGATATGCAGGAAAGTAGAGGTGAGATTAAAATCAGATCAACCATGATCTTATTGAACGACAGAGCAGGCTTGAAGGTCTGAGTGCCCTAGTCTAGTCCCTTGCTCACATGATCACATGCCAGATTTCAAGGAGTCTAAACATCCACCAGGAAAAAGAAAGAGCAAGACCTGTTGGCTCGAGGTGACCAATGTCCTTGAAAGAATTCCTTGATCCCAAGGAGGAAAATGGGTATTAACTTTTTTCACTGAACACTTAAGCCTCCCCAGTTCTTATTGTGGCCTCTCTTTCTCTGTTCCTGCTACTATCAAGTCCTGATCTCCATTGATAAGTTGCTATGGACCATTCCCAACTGTTCCGTGTTCAACAAACAGCAGTTTGGTCAGAATGGAGTCTTTTTTGAACAGTCTCTAAGTTGGTTGCCTGCAGCATGTGTGCCTTATGAGAATGTCTGTTGATAGCTTCAAAATGCTCTCAGTGCACATGCATAAAACACACATGTGAAGTATCTGTACCAAGCTGTCTATATCTCATTCTGTGTTAAAATACATTGCAAGCCATAAATTCCGCCAGTCTATTAGCAAAGACCCTACATGTTAAAGTCTAAGCCTCCAATTAAGCACTAAGAAAGCAAGCGAGGGCCATAACTTGCACTCTATATAGATGCATGAGACGCAAATGTGTCCCTTTGCACCATGCAGGAACATACAAGTTGTGGGTGTATCTGAGCTCCAATGTACAATGTTGAATGATTGAAATGGTATAAGCGTTGGCCTGAAAGCAGATAGGACAATGTGGTGAGATAGGAGGAACTGCAGACGCTGGAGAACCTGAGATAACAAGGTGTAGAGCTGCATGAACACAGCAGGCCAAGCAACATCAGGGGAGCAGGAAAGCTAAGGTTTCGGGCCTAGACTTTTCTGAAGAAGGGTCTAGGCCCGAAACGTCAGCTTTCCTGCTCCTCTGATGCTGCTTGACCTGCTGTGTCCATCCAGATCTACACCTTGTTATCTTAGGGCAATGTGGTGAGACTGGTGAGTTGCTGATGGCAGCTTGAATGGATGAAGAATCCAGGAGGGTAGTGGCCGGGGAGTATGTGGTGAAGACAGTTGGATGATGGCCAGGACAAGCTACCTCAAGCTGCAACTGGCAAGTACCTGCTCTGATTTACATGCTGGGGATTTGCACCATCTAGAATCTCAGGTAAAGAGTGACGAATTGGAAGTGACATTTAAATGAACAATATGGGTGTTAATGATATGCAAATACTTGGAAATAAAGCAGATGTCACTCAGTAGTGAGATTCTGAAGTCACTATATGAGACGTTTGGAAAATCTCAAAGCATTTTCTTGATTGAAATTCTAACCTTTTCATTCTCAATATATTTTCTCAACTTTGTTGCCAATACTTATGCCGCAACAAGGGGGAGAAAATTCTGCCCCATATTCTTTTTGAAATATTTTTAATGACAAAGAGAAAATTTGCCATGCTCTATTATACTTTACTCATGATACGAGAAGCAAGAGCCAAGGAATGCCAAATGGGCACTGCAGTATGGGCTGTGGGCCACTGAGTACTGGATTATTTTCTTTTTATTTCCTTCTCTATTGCTGATCTGCGCTATTATTAAAGCATTGAGACTTGAAACGTGATGCAGCTTGATGGACAGGCTGGCATCCTCTGAGGGTTTGAAAGCAAGCTTCTTCTTGTCAATAAGGTCAATGTGGTTCCACTTCAAGGATAGCTTCAGAATGCCTTTAAAGTGATATCTTGGCAGTCCATTTGACCATTCGGGAGTTGACTTGGCAGAGAAAATGACTTTCAGCTGTACAGTTATAGTAGCCAGTCCTTCAAAGTTGATTTTTTAGGTTTGCCAGGACGCTTATGAATAATAATTCAAGAAGGACACAAACGTTTGTTCAACAGTCTGCATATTGAATCTGGAGAATGCGGCTTTCACATTGCTCTGGCACTCCTCTCTGTGTCTGTTACACAAGTCAGGACTTGCTGCAATGCAGGAACCAGGTGATGATAACTGCTCCTTATGTAAAAACTTTTATAACTGATCAAAATCTTCTTGCAAAATATTCACGACCATAGTTTGTCGGAATTGAATCTCTTGTCAATGGTGGTGTTTTTTGAAAGGGATGAGAGTAAGGTATGGGAGATATTCAACATATCCAGTGCAGAGCAAAGGCATAAAAAGTAAATCCAACAAGACGAAAATAGAATTAGATTATGCATTGGTTAAGCAAAGTATAGTGCTTTGATGGACAAGTCGCATGATTTATGGAGATTGAAGGAAATGGAAAGGTAGATAAGAGCAAAAGCACCTGTCCTGCATAGCACTTGCACTGAGTTATTTCTTGTAATGGAGCTCCCCACTAGGAGAAGTGCTTTTCTAGATGCATGAAATGAGACCCTTGTAATGATTACTATTGTTAATTCTTAGGCACAAAAAATGAATGCCAAGTTCTTCACGTAAAGTTTCAGCATTAATTTTTTTTAGCAATATCTAGTGTTTTTTCATTTATTTCCCTCTTTGTGTTTATTCCCAATTACTCCCTGTCACATTTTGCTTCAACAGAATGAATGTATGTCAACTCAGCTCAAACACTCAGGCCATAATCATAACCTCTATTAAGAAGATTTTCTACTTCAAACCGTGGGATATAACGAAGCCTAAAGTAAATTGAAATGTCCGGCTGATTTCTCTCCTCCCCAGCAGTTCAGCACTTAACCTTCATTCCTCCCAGGACCTTCAGATCGACATAATGACAGTGGATGCTCTAGGCTTGGAATATGGGATGCTGGGTCTCTAACAGAATCATTGCCCCTTCTTATGATTTTGACTTTGTATGAGATGTCTGAAGCTCTAGCTCCAAAAGACCATCACAGAAGCATGGATGCAAAGTCTGGACATACATCTATTTGGTCTGCATTTTATCTTGCTGCCTTTGAAAAAGGATTTGGAAAAGCAAAAAGTATATTTTCATCATATAGGATTGGATTAGAACAAAGTGATTTATGAGACTTGAGCTCCAAGGTAAAGATAAGAGGTTTTAGGAAGAAGGTGGTGACATGATGGTAATGTCACTGGCCTAGTAATCCAGCTACACCAGCCTAATGTTCCGGAGAAAAGAATTTGAATCCCACGATAGCAGATGATAAAATTTGAATTCAACAGTTACTAGTCTAATGGTGACCATGATCATTGTTGACAGTTATAAAAGGCCTTCTGGCTCACTATTGCCCATTAGGGAGGGAAACCTTTCATCCTTTCCTGGGCAGGCCTACATATGACCCCAGACCAAAGCAATGTGATTGACTCTTAAATGCCTTCCGAAAAGCCCAGCAAGCCATTCAACCGTATTAGTTGCAGTTGGATGGCAACTCCATGTTGACCTAGTTACAGGAAACAACAGTGGAAATTCTGGCCTGTCAATGCTAGTCCTAACGGTCTGTGATAGGTGGTGAAGGAAACAACAAGAGGAAAACTTACTTTGTCTTCACATGTCCACTTATTGCAGATGTACCAGTTGATGAGGACATGAATAAAAATAACCACAGTGCAGCTATTGTGACTTCATGTTGAGGATACCATCCATCAGGTTGTATGGCACCACCATCGCACCAAATGGGACAGATTAAATTTATCAACTTAAAACTCATCATCTATGGGGAGCTACGAGTCAGCAGCAGACTTATATTCAACCACAATTTGTAATCTCATAACTCAGTACCCTACTGTCACCAGCATTCTGAAAGATGAATCCTGGTTCAAAGAAAAGTACAGAAGAGCATGCCAATCACAGTACCAGGCATAACTAACAGGAAGAGGTCAACTTGGAGAAGTTACAAAACTTGCATGTCAAACTGTGAAAGCAGCATGCAAACAATAGATCAGATCTAATTTCTGTAGGCCTGCCACATTTACTTACGAATGGTGTTCTACTGCTGAAGATACAAGCTAATCACTACAGAACTGTGAACTCAAGTTAATAAGCTAACATTTCAAGGGGTCCAAGGACTGTAACTGCATAACTTGTATTCTCCTTGTCTGTACCATGATCTTCCATCTGAACTATTGCTCATATTTGTGCATATGTTTCATGTTGTGTTTTTATTATTTTTTCACAGGGTTAGTAATACAACTCTGCTTTCTTTCACTCAAGAAAACCTTGATAACAGGAATTAAAAGTGGAGAGCTGTTTCGTTATCCTCATATGGTCACAACAGCACCCATATTTTTCTTGGCAAACCTTTATCGCCTTAATATTTAGCTGTTTAACACTAACATCATAATTGAATATTATACAATAGTTTCATGAATATCCAATAAAATTCTGATTACTTCAATACACATTTTATAAAAACTTATGTAGGTACTCGTTTCATAAATACAATGTTCATAAACATTGTTTGAATTGTGATCATTTGTGCTGTCTTTCCCATTAAGATTTACCATTGTAAATTACAATACACCTCTTCCTTGTTATCCACAGGAGATAGGGGCACAGACTCACCATGGATACCACAAAACACAATACCACTGCTATGTAACTCTCTTTTGTACTGTAAAGGATTGTGCAAACAAATCAGATGAGTCAACGAGGAATAAAAATTATGAGGCTGGGGTTAATTTTTCAGATAGCGAATCAACAGATAATGAGGATGAAGTGTACCAGCTTTTCCTATTCAGGCAGTCCACAGTGATGATGTAGTTACTAGATTTGTCTTTTCCTTAACTCTATCACCATGTACGCTTTCTAAAAAAAATCTAATACGCAACTAACAGTGTACAATACCTTGAATATTTACTTATATTAAATGTTGTCATGCACTCAAGACAAATGATTTATATTATTAATCCAAATTGTCTAGGAACAGTGGAAGAAGGGAGCAGATAGAACTATATCCGGAAAGAATATTAGCGGCCACCTCAGAAAGCATCCTTTCTGTAAGCTATTTATATAATATATTCCTCCACAAAAGGCAGGCAGGAGAGTGGTGGAAAGATTGCATATTTTCCATCCTCATATTATTAGTTCAAAAACATCTTATGTTAGCTGCATTTACATTTTAGGCTAAGATTAATTTTAATTCCCAGAGACATAGCCGATACCTGACAAGCAGTGGTCCTACCAGTTATACACTAGTAATTTGTTCTGTGATTTATTTGTTTGATCCTGTGATGAAAAGTTTTAAGTATCTTACAATTTTCTGCAAGGCTTTTCTTGAATTTTTGTATTCAAAGGTATATGGACTCCCTTGGTTATATGCATTTCATTGGGGGATGAATCTCTGATGTGCTTTGTTTAATAAGTGGCAGGAATGATATTCATTAACAATGCTGATCAGTCTTCCAGGAAAAGGCAATCATTTCTGTTCTCAATTCATAGATAAATATTATATCAAACAGTCCTTGTCTTTGAAATTTAATTTTAATTTCCTGCTTTGTTTAACTGTGAAAAGGAAATTTTGACATTCCTTTGTTTTAGTTTTGATTTCACATCATGAGGTGAGTACAACTGATATGGATCTAGACTGTTAAGTGAATTTCTGCTTCAATAAACTGCTGATGAGTTAAGGCCCATAGAACACACCATAGACCATTTAACTACAGAACAGAAATGTACAGGTTCAAACAAAGTGCATTAGATCTAAAATCTATGAGATTGTTGGTATATTTTATGATTTTGAAACATGGACATGATTCAGTTGCTCAGATTTGATCAAAGTTAAGTCACACTGCCCTATATGTGCGTTTGATACTAAAAGCATAAGAATGAAATTCCCTGATGACCTAATCAGAATTGTTATGCCATCAATGTGCAATTAATTATCCTTGGGATGAAAATAGAGAGCCAAGTTCATTTTACCATTGTAATGGAAACATCAGGTGTACATCAGAAAGTGTGGGGTCTTTAATCACAAATAAGTCAACTGACTTGAGGTGCTGGCTCTCTTCTCCAAAGGACATTAGTGAACCAGCTTTGTTTAATGCTAATCTGTCTGTTTTCTTGGTCAGTTTCCTTTCACTAACCGACAAATGGCCAAATTTATTGAAGTTATTCCCACAGGTATCGACGACAAGATTTGAGCAAAGAACATCTGGTTTGATATCAAGAACATTAGCTGCAGGGCTACCATATTTCAGAAGGGCCTGGGTAAGGTACCCAAGGCAAAGCTCATGATTTTTGACCCACAGGTGTGGCAACGGGCCACAAAGCCAGAAATAGATCTGGCTTGGTGGCCAGTCATGATGCGGAGGTGTCAGTTTTGGACTGGGATAGACAAAGTCAGAAGTCAGAAAACACCAGGTTATGGTCCAACAGGTTTATTTGAAATCACAAGCTTTCAGATTGTGGCCCCTTCACCAACTGAAGTGAGAGAGAAGCACACAGAACACAGATTTATGGGCAGAGAGATCAAGGGCAGAGAGATCAAAAGATAGTGTAAATGGTGTGAGTGGAGTGTCGAATAATATATCCCTGCAGGAGATCAGAAGTGTTAGATGGTGTGAGTAAAGTGTCAACAGCTGAATAACAAGCAAAGGGATGACCTATAACCTGGTTAGATGAGGCAGAAATAATTACAAAATATTAAAAATAAGCTGGTGCTGGGGACAAATCAAATGATTGGAATAATATGGAAGATATAAGAGTCGCATGCCAAGAATCTAACCAAAGTTATAAGTAGGAAGAGGAGGGGTGCTTGGAGATCCTGGGAGCAAAGACTGTACACTGGGACAATTAATGAACAGTAGAAGACTTTCGAAGTGATTTTTCACAATGCTCAGCAAAAGTATATCCCAGTGAAACGGAAGGACTGTAGGAAAAGGGGTAATCAGTCATGGCTAACAGAGAAAATAAAGGAGGGCATCAAATTGAAGACTAATGTATACAAAGTAGCAAAGATTAGTGGGAAACTAGAGAATTGGAAAATTTTTAATCATTAACAGAAAGCCATGAAGAAAGCTATAAAGAAAGATAAAATAGATTATGAGAGTAAACTAGCTCATAATATAAAAACTGCAGAAGTTTTGACAAAAATATAAAGTGAGAAAGAGTGACTAAGGTAAACATTGGTCCTTTAGAGGATGAGAAGGTGATTTAATAATGAGAACGAGGAAATGGCTGAGGCATTATACAGGTATTTTGTGTCAGTTTCACAGTGGAAGACACAAATAACATATTAATAATTGATGATAAAGAAGATATGGCAGGTGAATACTTAGAAACGATCATTATCACTAAAGACATAATGTTGGACAAGCTAATGGGGCTAAAGGTAGTCCCTGATGGATTGCATCACAACGTACTAAAAGAGATGCCAGGAGAAATAACAAATTTGCTTGTGCTAATTTACCAAAATTTGCTGGACTCTGGGGAGGTTCTGGCAGTTGGCAAAACAGCAAATGTGACACCAATGTTTAAAAAAGGAGATAAACCAAAGGTGGGCAACTATAGGCCCATTAGCTTAGCTTCTGTAGTGGGGAAAATGCTTAAACCATCATCAAGGAAAAATAGAGAGACATCTGAATAGCAATTTTCCTATTGGGCAGATGCAGCATGGGTTCATAAACAGCAGATCATGTTCAACTAATTTACTGGAATTCTTTGAGGGCATTACAAGCGGGGTAGACAATGGGAATGCAGTGGATGTGGTGCATCTGGATTTCTAGAAGGCATTCAACAAAGTGCCACATAAAAGGCTGCAGCGTAAGATAAAAATGCATGGCGTTATGGGTAATGTAATAGCCTGGATAGACGATTGGTTTACCAACGGAAAACAAAGAACAGAAATTTTTTTTTTTTCCATTTGGTTATGAATGGCTAATGGTGTGCTTCAAGGACCAGTGTTGGGACCACAATGGTTTACAATTTGCACCAATGATTTAGAGTTGAGAATGAAGTGTAGTGTGTCAAAGTTCACAGATGATACTGATTGAAGTAGTAGAGCAAAATGTGCAGAAGACACTGAATGTCTGCAGAAGGATATATATACAGGTAAAGTGAATGAGCAAGGATCTGGCAGATGGAGTACAAAGTTGGTAAATGTGAGGTCATCTATTTTGGTAGGAATAACAGCAAAATGAATTGTTATTTAAATGGTGAAAAATTGCAACATGCTTCTGTACAGAGGCACCTGAGTGTACTTGTACCTGAAACACAAAAAGTTGGTTTGCAGGTGCAGCAGGTAATTAAGAAGGTCAATGGAATATTGCCCTTCGTTGCCACAGGGATGGAGTTTTAAAACAGTGAGGTTATGCTGCAGCTGTATAGGGTACTGGTGGGGCCACACCTGGCATACTGTTTACAGTTTTGGTCTCCTTACTTTAAGAAATGTTGTTCTGACACCAGAGGGAAAGTAGAGGAGGTCCACTAGTTTGATTTTGGAGTTGAGAGGGTTGGCTTAAAAGGACAGAATGAGTACACTGGGACTATACTCATTGAAATGTAGAAGAATGAGGGCGGATCTTATAGAAACATATAAAATTATGAAGGAGTAAACAAGATAGAAGTCGCAAGGTTGTTTCCACCGGTGGGTGAAATTAGAATTAGGGGCCATAATCTCAAAATAAGGGGGAGCAGATTTAGGACTGAGCTGAGGATGAACTTCTTCACCCAAAGGGCTGTGAATCTGTAGAATTCGCTGCCCAGTGAAGCAGTTGAGTTTACCTCATTAAATGTTTCTCAGGCAGAGATAGATAGATTTTTCAAACAGTAAAGGAATTAAGGGTTATAGTGAGTGAGTGGATAAGTGGAGCTGAGTCCACAAAAAGATCTGCCATGATCTTATTGAATGGTGGAGCAGTTTCAATGGGCCAGATGGTCTACTCCTTCTCCTGGTTCTTGTGTTCTGATGTTCTTATGGGGTGGCTTGGTTAAGCAGCGTTGTTCCCTTTTGTTTGGGTGGGGTAGGGAGCTGGTGAACACTTGAGCACCTCCCCAGGTCTAAAACAAAATCATTTCCAACTTTCTTTTTCAGTAGCCCTTCATTCTATTGATAGCCTGAACTATTGTATCAACATTCTATTGAACTGATCGAAGAGTGCACTACACATGCTCTAACCAGTTCTAACTTAAATATGTTATATGATTCCTATTTGCTTACTTGAGTTTATGAGCTTTGCTACTTTTAGTTGTCTTAGTAGCTATGAGTTAAAGCCCCGAGCTTTCTAAACCCATCCACTCTTTTTTTTAATTCATTCACAGAACAATGTTTATTGCCCGTTCCTAATTGTGGAAAGGGCATTCAACCACATTGCTGTGGGTCTAGAATCACATGTTGGACAGACCTGGTAAGGATGGAAGTCACCTTCTCTAAGGGACTTTAACGAACCAGATGATTTTTTCCAACACTCAGTCATGATTTCATGGTCATCATTCGACTCTTAATTCCAGGTTTCAATTGATTTCAAAACCACCATTTGTCATGGCATGATTCAAACTCAGGTCTCAAGAGCTATGAAGGGTTTAGGCCCAAAACGTCAAGTTTTCCTGCTCCTATGATGCTGCTTGACCTGCTGTGTTCATCCAGCCCCATGCTTGTTATCTCAAGAGCATTTCTTCAGTTTCTGGATTAATCATCGAACAATATTACCACTAGGCCATTGCTTTCCCATACCTCCTGTGTCAAATTTGGTTTGATTTCTTGCTTCTGTAAAGAGCTTTGGGACATTTCATATAAATACAGAGTTACTGTTGATTTGTTAAAGGAAATCCTGTCCATAAACAGACTTGCATTGGCTACACATGTAAGAAATTCATATTTGTTAACCACATTATCAGGCCTTCAAGACAGTAAGGCTGTAGAATCCAATATCATGGCCTGTTTACCAAAATGAAGAGTATTGCCTTTTTCTCCTTCTGAAAAACTAAGTTTAGGATACAAATAAAAATTTCTTAAGTCTTTGGGCATCATTAGGCCTCCTTTCCCGCACTCTGAGAGACACAGATAGGTATTTGAGCCATTTTAAAGTCCTGCCTTAAACTATCCGAATGATTTAATGACAGTTCCACCAAAGCAGTGATGTTATTCCCAACCCTGCATATAGTGTAGCAAAAGGGTCTGTAACCTCCTTCATTCTGCCAGAGTGTTTTCTCCGTACTTCTCACCTTTTTGAGATTTGCATATGGGCAAATGGGATTGTACATTGCATGGAGAAAGAGCGATCAACTAAGGGCTGCCAAGAGTATCTGGCAGGACTGCATTCAGAAATTCATGAATTCACTTCTGCCATTTACCAATATTACCAACTTGGCAAATTTTCATGTACGAAGCACATCTCGTATCCTCTCCACTTCCTCCACCATTACTTTACAGACAGCAGCAGAAGTCCTTGGAGCCCACTTTCTGCCATGCTGGACCATAACAAAGTCAATATGAAACTAACATTTACCATGATTTCCAGCACCTCCTATAGCTGCAATGCTAACCCCTTGACGTACACTTGAGTTTGTACTTCCTGTTCGTGTGTGCAAGCGCATTAGCATGCAGCATGATGTTCGCGTGCTGATTGGATCAGAAACAATGGATACAAGGTAAACCCCATTTAAATCCTTGCAGCAGACTTTGAGTCCAGCCCAATTTCATAGTTTAATGACTTCATATCGAAGGCTGTAAAGAGCTCAAGAGTGGATGAAGATATAGAGTGTATCAGAGAATATGCAATTTCTATTTATGATTGGTGCTCTTTCTGTTTAGCAGTAGAGTCAAAAATGTGATGGGATGTTTATTGTGCTGGTTATGCTGAGGAAGTTAAAGTATAATATATAATAAAGCCTTTAATATATCGTTGGGGTTCCCACATCCTGAAAATGGCAAGGGGTGCCCTTTTTAAAAGAACATTGACTATCACTTTAATTATTATTTCATATGGGCACAATACTTTACAAAGAAAGGGCAATTCTATTTGTATAACCACAGTCAATTTTGCTGATGGATCTTTGGTTACCCAGCTTCGATATTCTTGCCTTTCCTGAAAACAGCTACTTCAGGTACAATTGTCTCTGCTTCATACTTCTGTTCAAATTATTACTGTTCTTATTGTGAATTCTAATTGTGTATGTTTCTGTGGCTCCACAGAGTGCAAATTTATGCATTTATTGATGAGCAATTGGATCTTGTTTTCAAAAAAAGTCACAAGACAGATTCGGTCTTTTGTGAAATTTAGTTTGTCAGTCTCAATCTTAAACCCACAGCCAAAGCTACACGTTTGGCAATAATATCAATGAAATCAAGCATCTCAGAGAAACTATAGGATATTTGATATGAATTAGTAAAAATAACATACTGACAAATATGAATAACCTCTTCAAGTCTGGAGTTGAGGAAGATCAGTGTAACGTTTTATATTAGCACACACTGAAGGGATAATTTAACAAATCATGCCTCCCCCATCAGCTCCACACATCAGAGTACAAGTACACGCTCCTTGCAATGTAAAGGAAAATATCAACCTTAATCTGTGCTTTGTTGTTGAAAGTCTCACCCATGTTTTTGTCACCATCAAATGTGATTATTCTATTTCCTAGCACTAATATCACTGACCTGATGAGTAAATATTCACAAAATCAAGTTAAGGCAAAGCACCTCAAAGTGCTTTGTGCTGTAATTGTAATTATCATAAATTATTTTATCTAACAATGCAATCCTGCAGCGCGTATTTCCATTTAGTTCCTGCTTGGAACAGGTACACTGTGTTGTTCTAAGGGGGCAATGTGCTTCCTTGCCAGTGGCATTCAGAACCTGCATCTTGTTCCCAGCCCTATAATTTAGTCCAAACTGAAATCGTACATTATTTTGACATATGAGAATGTTTCAGAAATATATAAGGGCAGATTAATAACATTTAGAATAGATCTTCGTCCATTTCTATAAATCTAATCAATTCTTCACCACAAAACATATCTAAATCCTTTAAATGGGAAAATCATTTTTTCAGGCAATCTATTCAATTTACTTTGGCATTATCTACTACTGCCTTTAGGGAAAGCAAGCTATGTTAATGAAATTTGAATGAATGCATCTGAGTTTACTATAAATAAGAAACAAATATTTATTTCTCTGTGAAAAATTAAATCTACAGTTGTCTGCTTTATTACTTCTCATGACAAGTTGCTGCATTCTATATTTGGCTTTATTAAAAATAACGATGATGCTTTTTAATAAATCAATATAAGATTAAGTATGAATCCCCCTAACATTTAAATAGATTGATGCAAGATCATGCTCATTATGTTCCTTGAGACATGTTGTACGTTTCAGTATCTCCTGTAATTTGTAAAATCGTGACTTAAAATCTAGAATTTCTTTTCATACTTGAAGAACAGATGGTGCAAATGAAACTGAGTGGACTTTGACTGAATGGTAGATGTCATTAAATACTCCTAGAAGCTCACTAGGTCTGAATCATCCAATGTTGCTTTTGAACATTGAAGACCAGCAGCAGCAGCAATTTCAAAACATGGGCATTTCTAGTGGCAGAAATTGTACAAATCAAGGACATGAAATAAATATCCACCAGAGTCATGAGGTTTACTAATGTACCTGTAGAGATACTGCTGTACCAAGTGTGGTGTAAAATGTTAAGTCTGAATTGGCCAACAAAGGTGAAATGTGCAAAGGTGCATGCAAAAGGGATAAACTTTAAGGGGCCTGCAGGAGTTGGATAATAGATCAGTGACATGCTGAAAAATCAAGAAGGGAATGCACTTATCCAGAAACCCACATCGTAATATTGATTTTGTATTTTGCCCGTGGCAGGAAATATCAAAGCAGCATTGCTGGGATTGCTAGTAAGTAATTTCTCTTCAAATTGTAAGGTATACCTCACCTGATTAAAAGCTACATTCCCTCTAATTTTTCCTGGGGGTACATAGACTTCTGAGGTTCACAGATGGCAGTGACTTCTGGAAGCAAAATTCAATCCCTCCACATGTTGAGTGCCCTGTATGAACTCTCTAACCACTTAGAGGGAACATTGGTTGCAAGCACTCACTTTAGTTCCAGAAAAATCTCACAGTCTTTGCAACTCAGCCTCAATTCTCTCCCTCCAAGATGATGGTGGTGGTGGAGTAGCAGCATTGCATTCAAGCTCCTGGTCTGGGGCTTGACGCCTCTATCTACTTTCTTTGTTTCTTTTTTTCTCCTTTTTCTTTTGCGTTTTTTTCTCTTCTGTTTTTAAAGTCTTTTAAGGCAGCAGCAACAGGAGACAGCGTGGCTCTTCAGCACAGAGGGAGCAAACCAACTATTAAAGGTAGCAGCACCAGCATGCTAGGCGTGTCCACTCCAGGCTTACTGTATTCTTTTCTTCCCCTTCTCGTCTTTTTTTACAATTTTCTGGAGTTCTGGAGAGAGAGAAGCAGCAACAGAGATAGCATCGCAGGGAGCAAGGCAGCAGCCATGGGTCCCAAGTGGTTTCAGCTAGAGGCCTGCTGCATGGAAGTGGCTGTGGTCAGAGTAAGCCCAAAGTTTTGGTCAGGATGTCCGAGATTTCCTGGAGAGCAGACCAAAGCGGAGGAGACCAAGACCTTGCAGGGAGTACGCTTAAGAAAAACTGTTGAACTTTTCCCTTTATTCCTTTTTTTTCCAAAACTGATCTCTGGTTCTTCCTGTCATGCTCTTGCTCTCTGTTCACCGCTCCATTTATTTCTACTCTAGAATTCTTTTCATTGTTGCTGTACTCTTGGTCTTCCCACTGTCCTTGTTGTGGGCCATACAATTTACAGCCTGTGATTTTGTCAACTGGATGCTATTCCCAACATCATAACGGGATCTGTGCTCACCCTTGAACACTGCCACTGCTTTGCCAGTTCTAGGCCTCCACGTTCATTACTCTGCGCACCTCCCTTTTGCTATAGAGTTAAACGAAGTGAGCTTGAGATACAACAGCCCAAAGCTTGATGCTTTCAATGATGATTAACTGAGTGCCATGTGATTCCTGTGCACCACTGATGTTATCGTGAAGGTATGTCCTCACTGAAAACTATTCCATCTAAATGAGTATTCATGACATGTGACTGTATGACAAGTATGAACCCATCACAGGCCAGCACAATTCATGACCTGCCTCAAAAACAGCAGAGTTTATCTCTGTATGTCAAATTGTCACTGCAAATTAACTCACCCTGGACATCATGTTTCCCATTCTTATGAGCTCCATTGAAGTCCCAGCTTCTTAGAAATGTTTGCTTCATGAATATTATTTTTGTTTTGCTCTAAACAATCAGACTGGTGACTTATCAATGTGTAGGTGCAATTAACCACTTTTTAATATCTTATTTTAATGTTAATTGTTATTCCACATCTTTACTTTGTATGTCACTGATCCTCAATCTGGTTCCACAAATATGGACACAAGGCATTTGCTTAAAATTTCTAGAATCCGTTATCTTCTTGTATAAGGAACTCATTCATTGTTGTTGTACATTTAGTATCTTGAAGTGTGCAATCACTTTACGTAATCCGAAGGAAACGTAGTGTTTGTATGACTTTTGATGATCTTGTTCAATTTAATAAAACCCAAGTTTGCCTTTTAGTTAGCAATTTGTGGGACAGGGAGGAAACTACTTTTGTTAAGATATCAGAACAGGTAGATAAAGTGATTAAGAAGGCATATTGCATCCTTGCCTTTATGAGCCAAGGCATCGAGTTTAATGGCAGGTGATGCTTAACTGTATAAAGTGTTGGTTAAGCCACAGTCAAAGTTTTGCATGTAGTTCTGGAATCCACATTTTAGGACAGATGTGTAGCACTGAGAGAGTTGCAAAGGAGATTTACCAGGATATTACCTGGGCTACAGAGTTTTAGTTATGAATAGATTAGATAAACTTTGGTTATTTTACTAGGCACAGAGGAGACTAAGTGGGGTTTATGATTGAGATGTTTAAATTATGAAGGGCATGGATAGGGCAAATGGGAAGAAACCTTGATAGTGGGATCAATCATTTGGGAAACAGATTTAAGGTAAGGAGCAGAAGGTTTAGAAGGGATATGAGGAATAGTTTTCTCTCTCAGAGTTTGGTGGAAATTTGGAACAAACTGCCTACAAGGGGTAATGGAGGCAGAAACCTTCATGGCATTTAAGTGATATTTAGATGTACACTTGTAATGCCAAGGCATACGAGATTATGGGCCAAGTATTAGAAAATGGGAATAGACTATTTGGGTGGTTGTTTTTGACTTGATGAGCCAAAGGTGTTTTTTTTCTGTGGTGTAGACCTTGAGTCTATGACTTTTGGCTAAACATTCAACCAAACAGAATGACCAAGATGCATAATCTATTTTTTTTCTCAGTTCTCTATCAAACTTTTAATTAAACCATGCTTGTGATAGAATGGTTTAGCTACATAAATAAATGAGTCATTCACAAGCAAGTATGAGTTATTTTGATAAAATTCTGGAGACCTTTCTTGAGCTATTTGTATTCCTGAAGGAAAATTAAACCGCAAATTAGAGAAGACATCTTTCATTAATGCACATCACCCTTAGTCAATCTCAAATGTTTTTTTTAAATAAATGGAGATAAATGATGCTATGTAAAATTGGGTTTCTCAGGGTGAGACTGAGAATATATTGGAAGTAAAAAATTTGCCTCATCCTCTCCACCTGTCTGCTGCCACTAATAAGATGTTTACACCTTTGTCTTCCAATGCTTCACTGTTTTATTCACCAGGATGGGACTGCAATTGCCTGGTTCCATTTTTATTTGTTTAGTCATAGCCTGAGAATAACATGCAATGTCCAATTCCTGCACCATTATCTCTGATATTCCCAAAGGCCACCTCTTTTTTTCATTGATGTACTGACTCTCAGTAACATAGTCCAAAATCACAGCATCTCAATCCATGATTTTTTTTTCTCATTTTCTAAATTCATTTATGTGACAAAGGCATCACTGGCTAGGCCAGCATTTATTGTTGGTCCCAAGAGGCCCTGGGGGAGATGCTGGTGAACTGCCTTCTTGATATTCTGGAGTCCTTGACAAATAAGGATGCCAATTGTTCTGTTAGGAAGGGACTTTCAAGATTTAGATCCAACTACAATGAAGAAAAGGTGACATATTTCCAAGTCAAGATGATGTGTAATTTAGAAGGGAGCTTGCAAGTAGTGGTGTCCCATGTGTTTGCTGCCATCGTGCTTCCAGATCATAGAGGTCATGTGATTAGAAGGTGCTATCAAAGGAATTTTGGTAAGTTGTTATGATGCATCTCATAAATAGTGCACACTGCTGCCACTGTGCATTATTGCAGGGAGGATTGAATGTTGAAAAGGGTGGATAAAGTGCCAATAAATTGAACTGCTTTGTCCTGGATGCTGTTGAGCTTCTTGAGTATTGCTGGAGCTGCAACCATCCCAGGCAAGCTGAGAATATTCCGTCACTCTACTGAATTATGCCTTAGAGATGGTAGGCAGGCACTGGGAATACAGGAGGTGAGTTACTTGATTCAGAATTCCTAACAGCTGACCTACTCTTGCAGTCACAGTATATGGCTAGTTGGGTTCAGTTTCTGGTCAATCGTAATCCCCAGGATGTTGGTAGTGGGGCATTTGATGATGATGATGCCATTAAATATTAAGGAAAGTTGGTTAGATTATAATTTGATGAAGATGGTCATTGTCTGGCACATGGTGCAAATGTTACTTGCCACTTATCAGTGTAACACTGGCTGGTGTTTGATTCTTGTAGCATATGGGCACTGACAATCCCCAGACCTGCCTTACTATCACCCCTCATGACCTCTTATATTGTCTTTAAATTATGAGACTGCATCAAGCATAGATTTCCTCCAAATCAATATTGGAAAGATCAAAGTATTATCCCATACACAAATTCAATTCCCTAGTCATATATTCCAGCCCTCTCACTAGCAACAATCTGACCAGTCACAACCTTTGAGCTATATATCTGCACTATCAGTAAGACCTCCTTTTCTCACTTCGGTAAATGGCTTGGTTTTGGCCCCACACTCTACTCATTTGCTACTAAAATCATTATCAATGTCTTTGTTACTATTCTAATGTGCTCCTTACCTGTCTCCCACATTCTACCCTTCATAAATTTCACGTCTTCCAAAACTCAATTGTTGTATTCCAACTCATCCTTTTCAGCCATTACTCCTGGATTCCCTGACCTACTTTGGTACCTGGTTATGCAATGGCTCAATTTCAAAATTTGTATCTCATCCTGTTTCAAATTCCTGAATGGCTATTACTCCCTAACTGTTACGTCTGCTAACACCAGAAACCTTTATGGTATCTGCATTCCATCAATTCTGGCACCTTGGTTATTCCCCAATTTTAATCATTATCCTATTGGTGGTTATGTCTTCAGTTACCAAGGCCCTAAGCAACTCAAAACTCAAAACCTCTCTGCCTTTATTTCTCTTTTTACTCCTTTAAAGCACACTTTAAATGTTGCTCATAGTTCAAGCTTTGGTCATCTGCTCTAATATCTTCTTAGGTAGCTGAATGTGAACTTTGGACTGAAAAGGTTCTTGTGAAGTGCCTCAGGAAATTTCACAACATCAAATGTGTCGTATAAATACAAGTTATTGTTGTTCCGAGAATTATTTCAAAAGTGCTCTCCTGTCTGCATACAGGTTTAAGATTATTTGTATCTTTGCAAAAGCTCTGGCAAGAAGTGAGAAAGAAATGATTTCAGTCACACACGTTGCACATGCAGTCATGAGAACAGAAGCATCTCTTTTCAATGAGTTCCAGTAAAGAATTTTACCATTTTAGCATTTGTAGAAATTGTATTGATATAAGTTTGTGACAGGTTGATTTATCATTTCAATGAACCAGTTTTGCTGACCTGACAACTATTAATAAAACAACTGAGAAAACAGATAAGTATCAATTGTAACACATAGCTGATTAATTTATTTCCTTGACAGAGACTAATGTTACGGGTGTATAATCAGAGACAGTATGTAATTCTCAGTAGTTTGATCTGGAGGTATAAAAAAATTAAGAAAATGCATAAATGAATCAGTACTTTTTAAAAAACATACTACAGAATGAAATAATACATTTTTTTTCTAATTATAACTATTGAATATCAATTCTTCTGATTGCACTCTGTCTCCCATTTTGCTTACTCAAGTCCAGAGACCTAAAGTGCACAGTTTGAGGTGAAAGCTTTGGAATCTCTCCAAATATACACAAGAGATTAAATTGCTAAAATCATGCATATTCCCAATACAGAACAAGGATTCTACTGTTTACCCAGTAAGGACTATCGTAACCCACTAAAACATATTTTTGCAGATTTTTCAGAACCATTTAAAGTAGTGTAGGCTTACTAAAATTTCAGAGAAATAGTGAGATGACATTTAAAATGCGAATCTGGGTTTCAACGTTGATATACTGCCGTAAGTTGTGAAAATATTAATTACAACGACAGGGGTAAGAGGTGGCCTGCGGAGTTTTGGTCACTAACCATTTATTGAAGTTAAAAATGCACCATTTCTACCAGCAGGGTTGTATGACCATTGTGCATATTGTGTATTGTACACTGTATACTGGAACAATTTCTCAAAGCTACTTTGGCAAAACCTCCAACTTTGAAAAGGACAAGGAGAACAAGTGCATATTGTTATCACCATTTCCAGGTTCCACTCCAAGACAAACAGCACTTTGTCTTATAGAGAATTAGAGAATAAACAAGCCATTTGTTGCAAAATCTCCGCACAATCCTTCTTAGGCATTAATTATTTCATCTCTCCCATTAATTCATCCTGTTACAGCATAGTTAGAATGTTCAGCTCTATCAAATACACTTACAGTAGGCCAAATTCTGCTGTAAACACATTTAGGCTTTTCCATTTTGGTGCAAGACCTCTTTGAACATTGAGACAAGCCTTGATTAACAACTGCTCTGGTTTTGAAAGTTGATTTTTTTTTTGCAAGTGTGGAATCCTGTTTCTTCAGACTAGCACTATTGTTGGAGAGTTTAAAATTAAAATAAATTCAAACAATTTAGTTAACATTTTCGTTCTCTCTAATAGATGCCTCTATCATCCCGTCATTCTCTTACTCTCTTCATTTTGCTTTCTGAATTTAATTCAGTATGCTAACTGGCATTTCTTGATTAAGACTTTGCACTTCTGATGAATAATTCCTCAGTTTACCACTAGGCAGCATGGTGGCTCAGTGGTTAGTACTGCTGCCTCACAGTGCTAGGAACAGGGGTTCAATTCTACCTTCAAACAACTATCTGTGTGCAGTTTATACATTCTCCCCATGTCTGTGTGGGTTTTCTCCAGGTGCTCCATAGTCCAAAGATGTTCAGGTTAGGAGGATTGGCTGTGCTAGATTACCCATAGTGTTCAGTGATGTGTAGGCTAGGTGGATGAGCCATGGGAAATACAGGAATAAGATAGGGGAATGGGTCTGGGTGGCATGCCTTTTCCAAGGCTCACTGAGAACTTGGTGAGCCAAATGTCCTGCACCCATACTGTAGGGATTCTGTGAATTTGATTATTTAAAGGACTACATAATTGTTTCCCCTGTGCAACCAGGTCTCAGAAGCAGTGTAACTCTCTAATTCACGGTGCATTCCCATCCACAATCTGGAAAGATGTTCTCTAGGCAAGTGCAAGTGTAACCAATGGCTGGCATCATTTGTTCAGCACTGTGAACGCAATCTGGCCCATTGCATTTCTGTGTAACACATAGAGACATCCATTATAAATTGTTGCAAGTTTAATATTTAACTTAGTTTAAAGCACACTTGTCATCTTGATCAGTTTTAAAGGGCAATGTAAAGCTAAATTGAGTTAGTGTGAGTGAGATTGAGTTGAAATGTCACATTTGCGGTCAATATTCATCTTTCAACCAACAGAAGAATGGTTCTTCTGTAACTTCAAGTATATCTACCAGGGGTGGTTTAAAAAGCTGGGCACTTACCTGTTGGTGTGAGAAAAGTATTCTTATTCCCAAGTCAAATTGGTTCCAGAAAAAACGCTACAAGATCTCGCAATTAATAAAAAACAGCAGTGGCATTTCTTGTTAAAATACGGTTATTATTGTTTGATTCAACAATGAGTAAAATTAAAGTGAATAATGATAGATGAAGAAATGTTTCCAATAGATATCCAGTCCATGAATGTTACTAATTTACAGTAAGATAAATGTTAAAGAATAAAGAACGCATTCATTTGATGTGACCTATTTTAGTGTAAACAACAGTACCTTTAAATTAGTTTAAACCTGACACTATGTAGCAGGTGAGTGATGTAGTCACACAGAAGTTGAATGCCTGAGGGCACCTGTCATCCCCCCAGAGGCAGTTTGGCAGCCTCTGCAGCTCCAATTTAGCTCGATTGACATACCAGCCACAATTTTCAGCTGTGTGCTGGGTGAAGGAACGAAGAAAGTGAAAAAGCAGTACGATCAACAGTGGTCTATTGTGGTGCTCCTATTAACACTAGTTCTACATTAAGTTACATTCGAAAAGATTAGTTCGCCTCAAATTCATTGCTAACGGTAGTGGTGGAAAAAAGATTAATTATATTAAAATAAAATCAGATGGGCTTTTGAAAGAAATAAGGTTATCAGAGAGAAAGTAGGTGAATGAGACTGACTGGATTACCCCTCCAAGAGCCAACGTGGACCTAAGTGGGCCAAGTAGCCCCTTCTATGTTGTGTAATGACTCCAAGCTCCGTAAATCCCAAGGATGGCAATTCCTTCAGGAACGACAGTTTCCATAGAATGAATTAATAATTTGAGTAAACCAACTAATAATCTGTTTGACTCATTACTCACTAATGCTCTAATCTGATGTTAGAACACTAGTGGGAAGAGTGCATTTGAAATTAAGCCCTGCTATTCTACAAGTCACACCAAAATTGCAAATGGCTTTTTCAATCACCAAAAAATGGTCAGTTTTTTTGTATTGCTGTTAACAAGAGATTTTCACCAAGATTTCCAATAAACTAAAAAAAAGCATGTTTATAACACAATGATTCTTCAAATAAGTGGCAAACTGTCTATCATCTAAGATATTCTACAAATTAATCTATATCCCCTCAATATCAAACACTTTTACACACATTCCAAACAAAGACATACACGGCACTGCTCTGCAGAGTTGTTATGAGGTGAAAAATAGGGAAAACTCTGTCAATCATGAGTCCAAGCAAAAATTACAGAATGATCTGACTTTTTCTTAGCTCTTTCAGTTTCTTGTCAACTAGCTCAAATTGTTGTCAGTTACAGAATAATGGGAGATTTTCAAACCAGATTTCAGTTTCAAATCAGAGACCGCTAGGAATCCTGACATTTTAAGTTTTATCAACAATTTTATCACAAGCTGTTTCGCTGACAGATATAGAGAGATATATAGACTGAGGCAGTATGTATTCCAGCAAAGATCTCCTGCAACTGCCCATGGCTTCCTTGTATGTATCGAAACAGCATTGATTCTGCAGTCCATAGGCTGTTTCTAGTTAATGGCAACATAGATCCATTAAGGGATTTTCAGGTCTCTTTGCTCAAAAATTAAACCTCAACTCCAAAACTGTTTTGGACACTGCTTGCCAAAGTCGCTTTTTTTTTATTGTAAACAGCCAATAAACTATATTTTCATTTAATCTTCTGAGTTTGCATTTCCAAGCTATCATTTGACAAATCCTTTGCAACCCAGTAATATTCATATGTTTGTCTACCAGTTATCATAATCCATATATATATGACTTCCCATGGGCCTTAAAAAATCCAAGACTTGAATGCTGTCTGAGCTAACATAGTGTCCAATGTGTTTCAAATGCCCTTGGAGCACATAACATATTCCACCCAATCGTGAACCTATTTCCCCAGTTTCACACCTATACTATAGCAGAAATAAGTCCAATTTCTACATGTTGCTTTAAAGCATTTACAACATCAAAAATGCACTCAAATAATGAGTCCAGCAGACTTAATGTGAAATGGATTAAGAATAAAGATTTTCTTCCTCTCCAACTTGTTCAATGCAAACATCTTCAGATTTTCAAAATATGATGTGTACAGTTCTTAAAATGGCGACACGTGTTTATTAGATCGATAACTCTTTAATTTTCTCAATCAAACATCCTAGTAGGATATGCAGAAATTGGTTGAGCAACTTTATTCTTTTATTACTATATAGCTATTTCATAATCCCACTTTAAGTAACGTGCCATCAAAACAGGAATTCACTTCATTCATCTTGCTCAATCTTTTAATTTCTGTCTGTGCTAATGAGTCTGTTCTGATGGTTTTGTTTTGTGTATTGCACCAATGAATTTTGATATTGTTGGGTTAGCTTTTGTTTCTAATTTGTCCTTTCCGGGCATTTTTACCCTTTGATAATGTTCACAGAATCCATGTCACGAAGCTGATGTCAGAGTTTATTGACTAATCAGCAAAACAATTTAGTTCCTGATTGGCTTCATTTGTACTCTGATTGAAATGGTCTGATAGGGAGAAATGGACAGATTAATTAATTTCTGGTGGGAACCTAAACTGGGCATAAGAGACACTGTCAGACTGATTGATGGTTCAGTGGAAGGAATACTAACAGTACATAAAATGGGAGCTGTTTATAAGCACATCATCAGACATCTTAGGTCCTTTAACCTGTTGAGTGCTGAATTTTGTGTGCTGAAGGAGCAAAGGTATGTTTTATTTCAGGTATACCTTGTATGATACTTCCAAGCATTTGTAAATTATAAAAATTGATAGAAGAGGAAGGAACAAAATACCACAACCTGATATCTCTTTAGTCACATTTCTGTCTGAATTGGCAAGATAGCCCCAGAGAACTAAGAAAAATTCATTTGATGAGGCTAGTATTACTACAGTGCTTAATCTCCGTTTCCCTTTCTCCATTGGGAGAATAAATAATCACTTCTTCCCCAACTGTCACAAGCAATTATCACTTGGAGTGGAAAAGGCAATGGCCACGGGCCTTTTTCCTACCCGTATACTTTATTTAGTTTCCATGAGGAACTGTTAAGTAGAACATGGCAGAAGGCTTGGATTTCTGATGGAAGTACTGCTGAAGTCCCCCAATGAAAACCGTGGGCCATGAATAGCCTCCATTTCTTGCTTTGAATTCCAGGAATAATCTGCTGAAGATCAAAGTCTTCACTGTGTAATGAAGATCTGTTATCTTAATTATCAGAAAACAGCCATATATGTAATATATATGTATATAATTTTTGAAAGAATACTTTCCAAAACAATGGACACTTACTATGCAGGAAAAAACGTTACAGTTGCAAAAATTACAAACTCATTGAATGGAATTTTAATGTCTACAATGCTTTCAGAGTGGTGCCATGATCTATGTTCTGGACATAAATTATATTGGTTTTGAACCTACGTAGAGACAATCTGCCTCTGCCCTTTTCTCTGAAAGCACTCTAGTCAAGGTTTATGAGTAGAAAACCCACTGGCAGACCTCACTATCACACGTGGAGAGTTTTTAATGGAGAAGACTGAATTGGCACCATCTCTAGTAAAAGAGAAATCACCCAACTATAATTGATCCAGAGGAAACTGCTGTACCAACTGCATTTATGGAGAGCAACTTCAACTGCAGACCAGCAATTGGAGAATCTGGAAACAATTCTTTTTGGTTTGAATTTAGCTGTTAGTTGGCTGAAGTTCATTTAAGATAATACCCTTCAGAGTTTTACATTTTTTTCTTCATAAATGGGGATTGTATGCGTGTTACTTTTTGAAGAATTGTAGTTAGATATGTTTGCAACATTTAAATCATTTGTTAATATCTGGAGTATCTTTATTTTAAGTCTTTTTGTATAAAGCCAGTGCTTTATTTGTTAACTTAAGGAATCTAGCTAACTTGTTTCCAGTATGTGCTACATATAATGTAACTTAAATAATTGGTAACATCACCTTCACTTTAATTGTTACCATTAATGAAAGAGAGGTACCAGTGATCTGTTCACCTTTCTGAACATGATCATAATAAGTGGAATAATTCTTTCAATTTTCAAAATTCTCCTGAATAAAAGCACAGTGCTACAGAAGATGGAGATCCGAAATAAAAGCAGAAATTGATTGAGAAACTCAGCAGATGCAGCAGCTGTAAAGATCTGCTTTTATGATACCTCAACATCAAGACTTCTTGATTTTTTTTTGTTGGGTAAAGATCTTCAACAAAGATGCAGTAAAAATGAGGAAATGGAGGTGTGCTTTTGATCTGAGGAGAGGTGATAGCCTAAGTCCTATTAATTTTGGACTGTAAATCCAGAGGCCCTTGCAAAGTTCTGGTGTCCTGGGTTTGAATCCTGACAAGGCAGATGGTGGAATTTGAATTCAATAAAAAATCTGAAATTATGAGTCAAATGATGATCATGAACCTATTGCCAATTGTTGGGGAAAAGCCCATCTGATTCATTAATGTCCTTTAGAGAAGGAAGCTGCCATCCTTACCTGCTCTGGCCTACATGTGACTTTGGATCCACAGCAATGTGGTTGACCTCTGGGCAATTAGAGATGGGCAATAAATGCTGACCTAGCCAGTGATGCCCTTATCCTGTCAATTAAAAAAAAAGTCATGCTACAGATGAAGTAGAGAATAGACTCTAGGGATTGAATAGCCTGATATCTTTCCGATAATCACCAGGATCATAACAAATCATTCTTAAAAAGTTTGTTTGACAATTTTTAAAGAAAGTTGAGTTTGCCATTGCACACAATCCAGTTCTGTCAATATTTCACCAGATATATTGTTAAGATTACTCATTTGCCAGCTGCTATACTATATGGAAAACATTTTGTTCTGATTTCACAACATGGCTCCCACATTTCAAAAAAAATCTCAGGACAAACTTTTTGAAAAAGAAGTCTTGGTGGGAAAACAGGTAGGAAAGTAAGGGAAAGAGAGGAGGAAAGGAATAAGAGTGAGAGGCATTAGGGTTCTGTCAACCCTGACCATTGGAAAACTGAACTGAGTGGAAGGAAGTTAGAGGGTCAGTGTTAGCAAGGCAAAGGAAATGATAGGGGGTTTAATTGATCTTTAAGAAGTGTATAATTATAGATAGTGAAAGAAGTGAAGGAGAAGTAGGAAGGATAGAAACATATGAATGAAGAGCAGGAGTTGGTCATGTGACCCTTTGAGCCATTTGCCAGTCGATAAGATCACGGCTAATCTGATTACTTCCCATTCCTACTCATGCCTAATAGCCTCTACCCCTTTCCTATCAAGAATGTATCAACCTCGGCCTTAAAAATATCCAAGGATCTAGCTTCCACTACTATTCAGGAACAGAGTGCTAAAGGCTCAGGGCTTTCTGAGAGCTAAGATCCCTCTTCATTTCTGTCAAATGGCAAACATTTTTTAAAAAATGAGTGATTCCTAGTTCAAGATTTTCCCACAAATGAAACTTTCTTTCCATATCCACTCTTTCAAAACCCCTCAGGATCTTACATGTTCTAATTAGACCTTCTCTTACATCTCTTACAGACTACATACAAAAGAAGTGAATTTAACAAGGCTAGAAGAATTCTATTTTAATGCAAGGATCCCAAGCCTACTTACCAACTCCTGGAGTTCTTATTTTCCTTAGCCAATTGTAAAACATACGGATATGCACTGTATTTGACTTATTCTGGACTGTTTCTAACTCGATAATCTTTCTACAGAGGTTCTGAAAATAACTATCAAGGACACACTCATAATTTCCATTGCACATTTCTACAATTTCCAGTACGGTTCCTGTTGCTGATGCTCCTCTATGTTCTATTAAACTATTAACCTGTCACATTCTACAATATTCCAAAGACAACGTAACTTCTTGTTTCACTTAAGAATTAATCCATGTATATTTAACTGCAATTTAAGATGATAGCTTCTCAAATTTCAAGCTAATTTTATCTCATATTCTACGGAATCTTACTCCTGACACTAACTGTGAGATTTTGGGACCGTCCAGGCCATAGTTACCTCATAAAAGCTTTTGAACATTCATTAAAATAAAACACGATTTTTTTTAAAGCTTGGTATGAAGGAGCAGTTTGGATATAATACATTAATTAATTAGGCAAAACAGGTATATAACACATAACAACAGGTTGAAGTTTTGGAGGTAGCATTTTTATTTTCTGCTAATGTGTTCCTTCCTCCTCCTCTGTGTCCATCTTCCACCTGAAGGAGTCATTAAGCCCTAATAACTACTGTCACTGACTCTGAGCACTTATACCTCATTCTTGGGGTAGAAATCTACACTGTGTCAATTACTTTTTTAAATCCTTTAGCCCCTATATTCTGTGTTCTGTTCTATCTCCCCAGTGCATTTATGCATGGTATGATTTGCCTGGATAGCACGCAAAACAATACCTTTCACTGTTTCTCAGTGCAGGTGACAGTAACAAAATCAGATCAAATTAATGGACACGGGACGACTAAACAACATCCCCACAGCCCCAGCCCCTCTTCACCTGAAGGTTTTCAGTTCTTTGGAAACAAAACTTATTTTCCTCAACAGGGCATATGCATATTGTCACATTCCTTCGTCTTATTTATTGCAAATTGTTTATGTTTGAGGAAAGCGGGTAACTGCTGTGACATAACTGCAGTTATGTATCACCTTGTGTTTCAGAAGAAATGCTAGCAAAGTTCTATTTTTAAAGGGAATCTAATTTCCAGACTGCGACTATGGTACGTGCTGCAGACTGTCCTGGCTCTGCTCCCCTGTTTCTCTCCAAGGGAAGAGTATTGGAAAGGAGCAGGAGTAGGAGACATGATGGGTGCAAAGTAAATAATACATTTGATTGGCGGACATGATTGGTAGCATGTCACCAATTCCATCGACAATTAAATGTGAAGGCTCCACACTGAACTTACACATTGAATACTTTCATAGTGTAATCCATCAGCAGTATTGCTGATACATTCTGACTGGCTGTGGCACAGTGTATTATTTGCAATAAATCTTATTGCCAACAAAGTGCACTGAGCAAACCGATATTCCCACAAGTGCAAATAAATCTCTGCTAAATGAGTTAACTCTTATTAAGTGCATGCCAGTCAGTATATAAAAAGGAAATGAAACCTCAGAGGCAGGGCTGTGTGGATTAGATAAGAAATTAAAATGTAGCCCAGAGTATGTTATATTTTGTTATACAGTCACTTCAACATCTTCCCTAAACTTTTCCACAACATTTCCTTCTACTGTCATATCTCTCTTCCTTCAGTAACTTCAGGATGTTCTGTCTTAAAATCTGTTCAAGCCAATGGGTGAAGCTGAAACTGTACATGCCTCTCCTCCACAATATTTGCTCGGACCATCCTGTTACAATAAAAATGAGGAACACAGCATGGACATGTCAAATCTCCCACTAAATGATGGTATCAGATTATGCATGCTTAGACTTAGACTGCATATCATAACATTAAAGCTAATTGATCTAACCATGTTAATCTGGTTTGCAGACGCTTTTGTATTTGAAGAAAATGACAAGCTGGATAATAAGAATGTCCAATATTCAATATATTGGGCATAAATATTTTTGTAGTGATTCACTGTGCAAATTGATGATACAGGAAAATATTACGATGAAATAAAATGTGATTCATAATATTTAGAAAGGCATGGCTGAATGAAAAGCAGCCTTTTTTTTCTTTTGGCTTGATCCGATACAGATTTGAATTGCTCTTGTCACTTTTCATTATATTGACAGGAAATTTCCATTTTGGCGTTAAAATATCAAAGACATCAATTCCACTAAGGCCTATGGTAGGTTTCTAATGTAAGCAACTACTTTATCGCTCTCATGTGAGCAATTTTCTATATATATATATATATATATATGTATATATATATAAATGGTGGGTTAAATGGTGAATCACATGTAGCCAACCAGTCAATGTTTACACCCTGTTGGCAGCCTCTGGGTTTGAAGGTGGTGGCACCATATTTAAAGCAGCCTGAACATCCATGCATTCATTACAGACCAGAAGTTTGACAGCAGTTGTTGGTCCCAGAGGTTGGGTCCAAGGGTTTGACAGACCGACAGTGGACTCGTGTAGCACTTATAAGGGGCAGCAGCAGTATTAAAAGGAGCAGTAACAGAAAAGAGGTTCCAGAAGCAGAAAGACCAGTTATGGACCTGTATGGGACTCAAGAGTAATGGCAGTTAGATTAAAAGAAGCAGGGAGGGCAGCGAGGTCCCAGAAGCAGACAGGCAGGACACTCTGAAGATGGAAGGTGAACAGTCTGAGATTGTACTCCATGTTGCCAATGATTAATAATATAGGAGAAAAGGGAAGAGGTCCTACAAACATACTTTACAGAGTTAGGTATGAAACTGAAAAAAACTACTTCAAAGGTAACAATCACTAATTTCTCCCAGAGCCATGAATGAGTACCTATAGGAATGGAAGGACAGAGCCGAATCAATGGCTAGAGAAATAGTGCAAGATGGAGTGTTTTATATTACTGAGGCATTGGAAATGTTTCTGGGGGAGGTGGGACCTGTATACATTGGAATATTTACATCTTAACAGAAACAGGGCCACATCCTCATGGAGAAATTCGCTAATGTTGTTTGAGAGGAGATCAGCTAGATTGGTAGGGGGATGGGATCATAACAAGTAATTCAGAGGGGAGAGAGGCTGGGATGGAATTAGACATTAAAACATGAGAGTCTGGAAAACAGAGGAAATATGGACTGCTTATGAAAGAAGTGAGTTTACCAAGATTAAAAGCTGTATATTTTAATGCAAGGATTCCAAGGAATAACACAGATGATCTGAGGGCACAGAACGGCACATAGAAGTATGACTGAGACTTGGCTAAAAGATGGGCAAGAATGGCACATCAACCTTCCTGGTTATATAGGGTATTCAGACAAGACACAGAGAGAGACAGAGAGAAGGAAGAGGACTGGGGAGTGGTCGAGGCAATATTGATCACAGAATCGACTATCAACCATATATCTTGGAAAGATCATCAAATGACAGAGTTTGAGTAGAAGTAAAAGAAACACAAAACACACTCTTGGGTGTATGCTAGAGGCCCCCAAATATTTGGGGAGAGATAGAGGATTAAATACATAATTAAATTTCAGAGTAGTGTAAAAGAATGAGCTACTCTTGGGAAATAAGGCAGGGCAGGTGTCTGGGGTGACAGTGACCATAATTCTATTGGTTTTAAAATATTGATGGAAAAGGATAGACCAGATATAAAAGTTAAAGTTCCAAATTGGAGGAAGGCCAATTTTGATGATATTAGGCAAGAACTTTCAAAACTTGATTTGGGGCTAAATGTTCGCAGGTAAAGAGATGATTGGAAAATGGGAAGCTTTCAAAAATGAGATAACAAGAGTCCAGGGACAATATGTTCCTGTTAGGGTGAAGGGAAAGGCTGGTAGGCATAGGGAATGCTGGGTGACTAGAGATACTGAGGTTTTGGTCAAGAAAAAGAAGGAAGCATATGTCAGGTAAAGACAGCAGAGATCGAGTGAATGCCTAGAAGAGTTTAAAGGCAGTAGGAGTTCACTTAAGGGCGAAATCAGGAGGGCAAAATGGGAACATGAAATAGCTTTGGACTACAGCTCTTTAGAGACAGAACTGGCTCGAAGGTAGAGGACAGGAGGTCTTGGTGAAGGGTTCCTTTTCAGACTGGAGGCCTGTGACCAGCTGTGCACCACAAGGATAGGTGTTGGGTCCATTGCTTTTTGTCATTTATGTAAATGATTTGGATGTGAACAAAGGAGGTATGGTTAGTAATTTTGGAGATAACGCTAAAATTGGAGGTGTAGTGGACAGTGAAGAAGGTTAACCCAGATTACAACAGGATCTTGCTCAGATGGGTCAATGGGCCAAGGTGTGACAGAGTTTAATTTAGATAAATGTGAGGTGCTGCATTTTGCAAAAGCAAATCAGGGCAGGACTTATACGCTTAATGGTAAGGTCCTAGAGAGTGGTTGCTGAACAAAGAGATCTTGGAATGCAGGATTATAGTTTCTTGAAAGTGGAGTGCGCAGGTAGATAGGATAGTGAAGAAGGCATTTGATATGCTTGCCTTTATTGGTCAGTGCATTGAGTACAGGAGTTGGGAGATCATGTTGCAGTTGTGCAGGACATTGGTTTGGCCACTTTTGGAATATTGCATGCAAATCTGGTCTCCCTCCTATAGGAAGGATGTCGTGAAACTTGAAAGGGTTCAGAAAAGATTAACAAGGATATTGCCAGGGTTGGAGGGTTTGAGCTATAGGGAGTGGCTGAATAGGCTGGGGCTATTTTCCCTGGAGCATCGAAGGCTGAGGGGTGACCTTATAGAGATTTATAAAATCATGAGGAACATGGATAGAGTGAGTAGGCAAGGTCTTTTCCCCAGGAGTCCAAAACTAGAGGGGAAAGGCTTAAGGTGAGAGGGGAAAGATATAAAAGGGACCTAAGGGACGACTTTTTCACACAGAGCTTAGTGGGTGGAACGAGCTGCCAGAGGAAGTGGTGATGTCTGGTCCCTTTATAACATTTAAACGGCATCTGGACCGACATATGAATAGGAAGGGTTTAGAGGGATATGGGCAAAATGCTGGTAAATGGGACTAGATTTATACTGGATATCTGGTTCGTGTGGACGGGTTGGACTGAAGGGTCCATTTCTGTGCTGTATATCTCTGTCTCAAAGAATAAAAGTAGGGGATTTTAACTATCCAAATATTAACTGGGATAATTTCAGTGTATAAGGCAAGGAGGGAGCAAGATGCTTAAATTGCATCCAGGTGAAACTTCTTAGACTATAAGTAGAAAGACCAACAAAGAATAGCATACCTATGTGCCCAATCATCAGAAATGAGTGATGGCAGGTGTCAGGCTTATCAGTAAGGGGTGAATTTTAGAGACAGTAACTGCAACACAGGTGGATTTAGGATGTCCATAAGATCATCATATGTAAGAGCAGAAGTAGGTCACTTAGCCTGTCAGGTCTGCTCTACCATTCCATGAAGTAATGTTGACTTGATAATCTTCGACTCCACATTCCTTCATTTACCCAAAAACCCTTGAATCCCTTCTGATTGAATATCTGTCTACCTCAGCCTTGAATATACTTAACAATCCAACCTCGAAAGCCTTCTGCTGTAAAGAATTCCACAGGTTCGCTCCCCTGTGAGAGAAAAAAATTCACTTCATCTCTGTCTTACATCTCTGGAAAAGTTCCAGAGGATTGGAAACTGTCATCGTAACCCCTTCCTTTTAAAATTGAAGGAGACAAAGGTAATAACAGGTAACTATGGGCCAGTTAGCTTAACATGGGAAAATATTCTGTCATAAAGAATATGATAACAGAGCATTTAGAAATACATACTATGATCAAGCAGAGTCAGCATGGCTACATGAAGGGGATATCATGCCTGACAAATTTAGCAGAGTTCTTTGAGGAGATAACGAGCGGAATAACTAAAGTGGGAGCAGGCTATGTAACATATTAGGATTTTCAGAAGGTGTTTGGAAAGGTACCACACATTAGACTACTTAATAATACGCATAGTACTGGAGTTAACATATTAGCATGGATACAGGATTGGCAAACTAATACAAGGTGGAGAGTTGAGATAAAGGAGGCATTTTTAGTTTTGAAACCTGTAACTAGAGGAATGCCGCAGGGATCAGTGTGGGGCCACAATTATTTACAATGAATATTAATGACTTAGATGACGAAAGTGAATTCGCTTTAGCCAAGTTTACATGTGATAGAAAAATAGGTGGGAAGGCAATCGGTGAAGACGACAAAAAGAGTCGACAGAGGCAAAAGTGTAATGTTTGTAATCCTCTAAACCTCCGGCAGCTCTGCCATGTACAGGAATTACCAAAAGGCTATGGTCAGTGCCTCCGCAATTTTAAATCTACTAAATCTTCAGGATCTTTGGATGATTTTCATCCAAACCCACTACCTTATACCAACATTTTATTCATTACTTCCTCTTCATCAATTTTGAACAATTCTAGTGACAGAATTTCCTCCTTTGTTACCATGATCAACATAATTTCATCTTCCTTGGTAAGAACATGTGCCAAATATTTATTCCACACCTGAGTCATGTTCATTGTCTCCATGGTTATCTGGCTCCATAAATTCCAAATGTATTCCTTATCCACCTTCCTATCATTGGTATCAACATGGACCATGACATCCGGCTGTTCATCTTCACTTGGTAGAATGTCCCGCAGCTACTCTGTAACATCCTTAACCCTACCACCAGGGGGACAACATACTATCCTGAGGTCACATCGACAGCCAACAAAACATCTTTTTGCTGCTCTAGCTAACAAATCCCCCATAACTATCATGTTTCCTTTCTTCTTTCTCCTGTTCTGTAAATGTGAGGCATTTGTGGTGCCTCAAGCTTGGCTGGAGTGAATTCCTCTGAGGAACCGACAGTCTTGCCCACCTCCAAAGCAGAAGAGCGATTAACGAGTAGGATTCCAGAGGCCTCATTATTTTGAGAGAATTTCAACATGGTGAGATTCAGCTTCCTCATTGAGCACAGTCCAAGTACCAACACTCCCCATAACACATCATATTCCCCCTGTTTGTTTCATTTTCATTGGTTCACCATCCGTGCTGTCCCTAAGACCTTCCTTCCTCTCCTCCTTACTGCACCAGCAGCCATTGTTACCATTGAGGTCCCCATAACCCACCCCCTCCCCAACTTAATTGTGGTACCATAGTAATGCCAGTGATGCCGAGACTGACTCTTCACTGTCCTGGGCAGATTGCAGAGCAAAACACTCAAGACACACCTGAGCCTGGCCTTTGGACTGACAGCAGTACAGTCCCCCATTCCATCCTCCGCCATTGACGGAGATCATTACTGGACTGAAAGAAGCACACCCCCACCATCATCCCAGACTGCCTGAGGCATGCCCAAATTCCCAGACTGTGTAGAACATACAGCCCCAGGCTGTGCCTTTGTAAAGTGTCCCAAAGCCTGCCCTTGAGCCGTTCACAGTTTACTGTCTTCCAGTTGGCTTTGCAGATAGGCCAAAGACAGATGGCCTTCCTGCAATCGAACTCATTGACTGCACTTGGAAAAGTGACAGTGTAAGTGACTGTGAGCTTCATTTTAAACTCTACCACTTTAAGGGCAAAGCAACAAGTACTTCCCCCAAATGCCGACGAAGAAGTGTAGGCCACCTAGTTCACAGATTTTCCTATCAAACTTCTGAGTGTCAAGTTTCTTAAATGGTTAGAAGTCAACTCAAAAAGCAAACTAAAGACCAGCAAGTTGTAGCACTAATGAGATGCACACTTATGTGGGAGACCTCCCGCTGCCTACTGGTGACATTTTTGACTGCCATCTGAAGGGAGTGAATGTCATTGCTGAGGTCTTTCTCAATGGCGAGGCCCTGATTTTTTGCCTTTTGCCTGATTAAGTTTAGCCCCTGCCATTCTTGCCAAGCCAGAGATTAGATATTTGGTGTAACAGCAGCTAAGTATAAGACAATTTTAAAATATTTCCATTCAGTAAGATATTTTTGATAGAGTAGAATGATGCATTAGTCAGTTTTTTAAACAAATAAATCAACATTTAGCTAGTTTATTTCTAATAGCCAGAGACCAATGTAAAGCCGACAGTTCAATTCAGGCCATCCGGCCATCTCATTGTTCTCCACTCCCAGTTTTAATCCAATTTTTTCAGCACGAAAACACACAAAGTTACAACTAAATTTGTAATACCTTAAATGTTTGTCAATAAATACAGGCTTTTTACAATAATTCATCATTTAACTACCATTTTAATATTGGTATCAGGGTAGTTTATGGGTTGGATTGCACATAATAGCTATAATTCTTCCCCACATTTTAGTGAAAGAGAGATGCAAAAGCCTAAGATGACACATTTGAAAAAAACACAAAATTATCCAGACTGCAGAGACAAGCAGCTCCAGAGCATGTAAATGAATATGTATAATCTAGTCCACAGAGGTTTAAATTACTACCAAGGAATATAAACAAAATAAAGTTACAAAAGGGCAGTAACTGCATCCATAAAAACTAAATAATTCATATCATATGGAGCTGGGTGGAAGATTGTCATCAAGTGATTCTGAAATAGCAGCTTCCAGAGATGGAGTTCGAGCTTTCTCAGGTACAGCCAAAGGCCTCACACTTTTATCTCTCTGGGCCATGGCACAAACAGTTGTTTGTTGCATTTTCATGTGTCCCATAGCCCCTTCCCCAACACAGTTGACAAAAACAGGGAATAGAAGGATGCAAGTACAATGAAAGCAAAGGCATTTCACGTCATCATAGAATCACAGAACCCCACAGTGTGGAAGCAGGCCATTTGGCCCAACAAGTCCACACTGACACCCCAAAGAGCACCCCACCCAGACCCATCCCCCTAAACCTACATTTCCCATGGCTAATGCATCTAACCAACACATCCCTGAGCACCATGGTAGTTGAGGATGGGCAATCCACCTAACTTGTACATGTCTTTGGTCATGATTCAGAGCACCAGGAAACCAAGAGGTATGCAGAGCTATTTCATCATGATTTTGCAATGCCATACTGTATAGTCTTAGGATTATGATATCACATTAGCTCATCATTTTTGCACTGCACGATTTAACTTCAGTCGATACAAATTTGTGGTCTAAGTGAAGAACGCTACCATTTTAGATGGGCGTGAAAATACAACCGTAAAACTGATGTTGATATCAAATCAGCAGGGAAGGTTATGCACTACCACAGATTTTAAATCCTGTAACAGTAAGAGTTCCTCAGGATCATGCCCGAGGCCCAATCTTTAGTTACTTCATCAAATTGATCTTGCTTCCATCACAAGGTCAGAAACGTGGATGTTTGCTGATGACCAGCACCATTCGCAACTCCTTAGATCCTGAAGAAATCTATGTCTATGTGCAGCAAGATCGGGACAATGCCCAGGTTTACACGACATTCACACCACTTAAGTACCAAGCAATGACCATCTCCAACTAGAGTGAAACTAACTATTGCCCCTTGTTGTTCAATGGCATTATCATCACTGAATCCCCAACTATCAATGTCCTGTGAAAATACGTGTTAAGGCAAACAGGCTAGAGGTAGCAGTATGACCCTCATCTCAAGTTTCTTTCACTGAGACATCACAAACTGGTGTGGGCAGGGTGTGGAGCAGAGGATATTTAGGTCCTACCTGTTTACTGGTCTCTTTCCAGAGATTCTAATCTTTGAAAAATGTAACATTGTTAAGCATGTACTTTTCATTGGCACTTTTTTCACAGCTGTAGTGGTCGTAATGAGGTCAGCCAGGTGGACTTCATAGAATTTGAGTTCCCTGATTTGGGCTATTAATATGGTCCAAACAAGGAACCCTAATGACAGATAAGAACAAGAATGTCAGATATCTTGTTCACTCAGAGCTGGCTCCGAGGGAGCTGGATTGGTGTCAAGGACTCTCCACGTGTAACTAAAGGGTGACAGGATACCAGTCTCTGTGCAGTTATTTCAACAGACGTGCAACTTTATTCTATAATCTGTTTACCATTTGAAGTGCAATATACTATATATGATCTCAGGGCTAAAGCAACCCACCCAACTTGATAACCTAGCAGTCAGCTAAAACCTTCACAGCCCCAGAAATACAATGAGAAGACGGACATGAGAATAGAGGGGAGATAAACAGTATTTGTTTTTGAAGAATTGTCTTTTTCCTTGAAATTTAAATGTTCTAAATGTGTAGATTTTCCATCCTGAATCTAAAATAGTCAAATAAGTTCAACATCCTTTTGACTTCTCCTTCAACAGAAACTCCCATCAACATCACTTGAGTTTTACACTTGTTTTTAGTTTTGAAAATATCATTTTGTCTTTGCACAGTAAGTGTTATGAGAACAAAGAACTGATTGAATAGAGTTGTTTTATAAATGAATTCAGAACATTACATCCATTTTTGTACCCATTATCTCTCCTGTTGTGAACTATGCCAGCATCCAATCATCACTAAGCAAATTGTATCCCTTTCCAACTATCTACACTTTAACTACATTGTAGTCATATGATAATATAAGGTGCCCATTAAGAAAATATCGGTAGTAATTTTGTAATAGAACTTATCAGGTAAATCTGTGACCGATATAAGCCGTTATCCAAGCTAGCGACCCATAAACAATCCCAGAAAATATGTTTTACTGAGTTGAGAGTAGGTTCAGGAAAAGGCAAGAATACAGAGCAAGTGTCTTGAACCAAACCCAGAAACAAGAAGTAATTCTTTGTGGGATTGCTGAGTATTCGAAAATAATCTCATGTGGTAAGAGTAAAAGAATGTAGCAAGATGCCAAGATGAGATTCAGTAATGTCAAGCAGAATACAATACTGTGGGTTACATCATGTGTAATGAAGAGGCATTAGTTGATGACATCATAGTTAAGGACACTCTAGGGAGTAGTGACCAAAGTATGATAGAATTCAAAATTTAGTTTGGGGATGAGAAAGTGGAATCCCACAAAGGTCGTCTGGAATTAAACTAAGGCAATTACATAGTCATGACATCAGATTTGGCCCAAGTAGATTGGGCAGGAAGGCTAAAAGGTAAGATAGCAGATGACCAATGGCAGTTGTTTAAGGAGCTACTCAAGTACTCACAGCTAATATATACCCCAGTGAGGAAGAAAGATTGTCAGGGAGGTAAAAAAAGAATCCATGGCTAAACAAGGAGGTCAGGGGCTATGTAAATTCAAAAACTGTAGTATACCATATTGTAAAGGCCGTGCCAGGCTGGAAGAGCGGGAAGCTTTCAACATAAACAAAGGGATATTAATAAAAAGAGCTAGGTAAACTATGAAGGAAAACTAGCACAAAATATCAAAAAGAATAGCAAAATCTTCTATAGGTATATAAAAGGAAAGAGAATTGCTAAGGTGAATGTTGGTCCCTTGGAAGATGAAACCAGTGAGTTAATAGTGGGGAACACTGAAATGGCAGAGATGTTAAATCAATACTTTGTCTCAGTATTGGTAGAAATTAGAGCAATCAACATCGATAGGGAAAAGGTGCTTAGCAAACTATTAGGATTGAGGGCAGACATGTCCCCCGGGCCTGATGGTCTACATCCTAGGGAATTAAAGGAAGTGACGGCAGAGATAATGGATCCATTGGTTACAATATTCCAAAATTCCCTGGACACGGGAAAGGTTCCAGTGGGTTAGAAAAATGTTAATGTAATTCCCCTATTCAAAAAGGGAGGGAGGCAAAATGTGGGAAATTACAGACCAGTTAGTTTAACATCTATTGTTGGCAAAGTGTTAAAACCAACTATCAAGGAAGCAATATCAGGACATTTGGAAACTCATAATGCTATCAATTAGAGTCAGCATGGTTTTATGACGGGCAAATCATGTTGAACTAATTTGTTAGAGTTCTTCAAAGATGTAACAACCAAAGTGGATAATGGGAATTCTGTAGATGTAATATATCTGGACTTCCAGAAGGTGTCTGCAGCATAAAAGATTAATTCACAAGGTTGGATCATGTGGGATTAAGGGTAGTTTATTAGCTTGAATAGGTGGCTGCCTGATGAACAGAAGACAGAAAGTCAGGATAATTTTTTTTTTCTGGATGGCAAGAAGTAACAAATGGGGTGCCACAGGATTTGGTCCTTAGACCCCAGCTAGTTACAACTTACATTAGTGACTTGGACACAGGAATAGAAAGCTCTATAGCCAAATTTGCAGATGACACGAAAATAGGCGGGACAGTAAATTGCAATCAGGAAAGAAAAACCTTACAAATAGATAGAGATAGTTTAAGAGAGTGGGCCAAAATATGACAAATGGAGTTTAACCTGGATAAGTGTGAGGTCATGCATTTTGGGCGGAAAAATGGAAAGGTGACCTATTGTCTAAATGGGGAGAGACTTCGAGGTGCTCTGGTGCAGAGGGATCTGGGTGTCTTTGTTTATGAGTCACAGAAAACTAGCATGCAGGTACAGCAGATAATAAAGAAAGTGAGTGGAAAGTTGTCTTTTATAGCTAAAGGGATAGAATGTAAAGGTAAGGAAGTATTGTTGCAACAATACAAGGAATTGGTGAGACAACACATGGAGTACTGTGCACAGTTTTGGTCCCCTTATTTGAGGAAGGATGTGGTGACATTGGAGGCAGTTCTCATGACGTTCACAAGATTGATCCCAGAGATGAGGGGTTTGTCGTATGAAAGAGATTGAACATTTTAGGCCTACACTCTCTGGAATATAGAAGAATGTGGGGAGATCAAATTGAGGTGTTTAAGATGATAAAAGGTCTAGATAAAATAGATGTACAGCGGATGCTTCTTCTTGTGGGGCATTCTAGGACAAGAGGTCATAGCCTTAGGGCAAGGGGTAGCAAATTTAAATGAGTTGAAGAGAAACTACTTCTCCCAAAGGGTTAAAAATCTGTGGAATTCGCTACCCCAAAGTGTGCTGGATTCTGGGACATTTGAGTAAATTTAAGGAGGAGTTAGACAGATTTTTAATTGGTAATGGACGGAAGGGTTTTGGGGACAAAACAAGAAAATAGGGGTGAGGAGCTTATCAGCTATGATGGAGTGGCAGAGCAGACTCGATGGGCCGAATGGCTTAATTCTGCCCCTATTTCTTATGCACTTAGAACTTGTAAACTTATAATGAATTCAGTTTACATTTTCGTACAAAGCCAGTAAGCCAGGATTTTGGTATCTGAGCATAATTGTCTTTAGATATGAACTTGAATCTCAAATGTATCATAGAATCATTGTAGAATCCATACAGTGAGGAATGAAACCATTTGGCCAATCAAATCTGCATCAACCCTCTGAGCATCCCACCCCATTCCTGTAACCCCCACCTTTCCCATGGCTAATCCACCTAGCTTGCACATCCCTGGAGACTACAGACAATTTAGCATGGCTAATTGACCTAATCTGCTTATCATTGGACTGTGGGAGGAAACCAGAGCATCCAGCAGAAACCCACACGTACGGAGAAAGTGCTAATTCCACACAGTAACCCAAGGTGGGAATCAAACCCAGGTCCTTTGCGCTGTGAGGCAGCAGAGCTAACCACTGAGCCACAGTGCTGCCCTACCAGCAGACACAGCACTGAATAACTGAATATTGCACAAATGCAGGAAAGAAAATTTGAGGTATGTTTGTTAAATTATGACCATTACAGATCTTAGACATATCATTAATCAGGCAAGTGAAGATCTAAGTAACTGTGTTGTAAGGGTTGCAGGCTGATATATACAGTAACAATGTGTAGCTGTGGAAATATTTGCTGAGGGAATTAATAGTCTCCATGGCTGGATCATTGTGTCTTGTACTCAACTGCACTGGAGTGGACCATGCAAAGTCATGGTGCATGAAATGGATTCCTCAGTGACATACAAAGTAGCTACAGAGCTAGGATCACACTGTAATTGAAACTAAAGCAGAAAGACCAATTTCCATGCAACCATTGAATAGAATTACCAGGTATAAGCCAAATATTGTGGATAATGAAAAGGAAGAAGTAGGAAATGCTATTTAAGCAACGCTGTTTAAATTATGAGCAGCATTCAGTATCTGACAACCACAGCACTGCGAAGTCTGCAATATGCTTACACTTTGGATCTTTGCAGATCTGAAAGAGCGGAGATCTCATATTGATATGGGTGAACTTCAACCACAGCAATTGAATCTGATGGAGTTCAACCACTTGAGCATTCAAGTAAGGCAAACCAAGGAATTTCAACAGATAAACATGTTCTCCTGGGCAGGTGGCTCACTCCACTTCTGGCAATATTATATTACAGAAGAAATCTAAGCTCTACTTGTCAACAATGTCCTTTATTATTTTATCTTTTGTTTTTCTAAATCTTAGTGTCCCAAAGTCCTCACTTTTTATTCAACAATCCCATTCCAAAGGGGAGAGCTATTATTCTAATTCATGGAACAAACAATGCCAAATATTTGAAGAGTTCTAGCGTACAATACAAAAAGTACATTTTATTCAGATTATTTATACAATGCTATAATTTAGACTGTGTCCTATCACATCATACATTTAACAATTTACTTGACATTGTGGTCAGCATATAAAAAAAATCTTATGAGAAAGCTTTGTCAGAGGGTGTTGGTAAATTAAAAAAGATCTTGAATTTCGAAGAGGTTATTAAAGCTTTCCTACCTTTAACTTTTTTATATGTTTGCCCAGTAAACAGCTTCAGATAGTATTGCTTGCAGAATTGTAGTGTTGGTCATTCAATCAGTAATGGGGCTGGGACTGAGTGTGGACACTATATGAAATTTCTATTTATGGAGGACAGCCCTGGATCCTCCAACCTTTGGAATATGAAGCAATTCACAATGGGAGAGTGGAGAGTGTAGGACCAGTATATTTAGAACTTGCCATGCCACCAATTAATTGACAGTTAAGCTGGTTGCAGAAATAATCAAAAGACCTCTCTGTACCAGTATCAGATTTTAATTAGCAGGTACAGGGAGCCTGCCATGTTTGCGAATAATATGTTTGGTGTGTACCCAGTCATCAGGGCTAATGGGGCCACTGACTAACCCATTTAAATGATGGGTGATCCTGCTCGGTTGCTTGGTCAATTGCTATTGTTACGGCTGGGAGTGCAAGGTTAGAATCAAGATGCTTGTCTCACCAGGGCAGCAACAGTTGTGGAGGAAGTCCTGCTGCACAAACTACTGGCAGCTCAACAACTAGAGATTGTGACAGCTGATCTGACCTCAGGCAGAGCAGTGAGAGGAGTTTCAGTCAGGAGGCATCCTCATGGTCGGGAGGAGGTTAGAGGAGAACAGAGCAGCACAGAAGGAGAGGCTCCCCACAATGTCTGCTTCAAGACCAACATGTCAGCTACTTAATAATAGAGACTGCCAAAGCCAAACAAAATGGTCCCTATCCAGGGAGTTAGCCTCTGAGATTTTTGTTGCTTTGTACAGTGAAGTGAAGTCTATCAGCCCTCATGACAGCACCATTTCTACAGCTCTCAAGCTCACCCTTGCTCTAAAATTAATGCATTTAGGTCATTCAGGGGGTTATCCACTGACCTGTGGCTTTTCACCATGACATTAAGCAGGTTACTGATGTCCTACTCCAAAAGCCGAAGGAAGACGTCCATGTTGACACAAGAGAGCTGTGGCAGAGGGCATTGGTTTTTGACATTGGCATCATCAACTATAGCCATCAGGGCACTAACAGATGAGCCAACCAAATTCCTCAACAGAAAAGGGTCTTACTCATTAGATATTCAGATGCTCTGTGCCCCCATAGCAGGGTGAACTGCGGGTCTGTGCTCAGTTCCTCACCCTCTCACCTTCTCTCATGATTCTTTCACACTGTAAGGGTGCCGGGGCTAAGGCTCTCAAGTTAGTATCCAGACTCCAAACTCTCAGCTATTAAGGAGCTGAAAGTTATCCAGTAAGAAGTGTGATTCCAGACAAGGAAGCAATGAGGCACTACAATCAGATCCATCTATTTCCATGAGCCTGCATTTAGCAGACCATCAATATTGTCTTGACCTGTCAGGTGATGCTGTACATTTCACAGGCAGGTAAGATTTAACCACATTGCTGTGGAGTTTCATGCATGGGATCCCTACGGTGCAGGTAGAGGCCATTCAGCCCATCAAGTCTGCACCAACCCTCCAAAAAGCATCCCATACCCCCACCCTATCCCTGTAGTACCACACTTACAATAGCTAATTCATCCATCCTACACATCCCTGGACACTATGGGCAATTTAGCATGGCCAATCAACCTAGCCTGCACATCTTTGGACTGAGAGGAAACCCACACAGACACAAGGGAGAACATGCAAACTCCACACGGACAGTCACCTAAGGTTGGAATCGAACCTGGGTCCTTGATGTGGTAAAATGGTAGTGTTAACCGCTGAGGCACTGTGTTACTTCAGCAGGTCAGACCAATTAAGGGTGATAGACTTTTTTCCCTAAAGGACCTTAATGAGCCAGTTTTTTTTTTCAACAGTCAACAGTATTTACATGGTTGCTGTGAGGTTAGCTTTCTTTATTCCAGATAGTTTCTTGAATTTGAATTTCATCATCTACTGATTGTGAACCTGAGATTCTCCATTACCAGTCTTGTGACGTTACCACTAGACCACCATCTCCCCGCCTTCTACTGTGTGCCTCACTACTTGCCAATTAAAAGAGACTTGGAGTTAAATAAGGAAGAGGAAATGACATGCCAGTCTTACTCAAAGAATGACAGGGAGCTGGAAGGGCAGGATAATTGAGGCACACTGCAGGGGGCCCAATGACTATGCATTGGAGGGTGACCATTGATCCTGCCCAAGACTCAGGGTGATGGGGAGGCTGGCACGGCCACAAAGGACAGATTTGTCAATCCCTTGAAGATTCTGGACCTGACCGGCCATGTCAACCAACCTGTCCATGAAGGCACCCAGACAATAGCAAGCTTGAGTCCCCATAGCACTGCTACACTACTGCAACTTCTGGGGCCACAAGGGCTCTTTGGATTCCATATCCCTATCTGCCACTCCGGTTTCTTCTTGTATACGGACAAAGTCCTTGATTGTCATCACAGGGTCCTCTCCTGTCTGGGGTTGAGCAGGTGCCTACTTTCGGGTGGTCCTCTAAGTGCCAGTGGTCTGGAACATTTCTTCCTCAGCTAGTTTCAAATCTGTTGCAGTGAGTGAAGTGTGCACCAGATTATGCTCTCAAATTTTTTAAGGATGAACTTTCCACTGAGGAGTCTGTATAAGAGACCATAAGATATAAGAGCGGAAGTAGGCTATTCAGCCCATCGAGACTGCTCTGCCATTCATGAGTTCATAGTTGTTCTAATCCCCACTTTCCTGCCTTACCTCCATTACCCTTGATTCCCTTGCTGATTAAAAATCTGCCTATCTCAGCCTTGAACATAACTTAAACATACCTAACATCCCATTGTCTGCAGCCGTCTGTGGTAAAGATTTCACAGATTCACTGCCTTCTGAGAGAAGAAATTCCTCCTCATCCATGTCCTAATATGCCCTCTGGTCCAAAACTCTTCCAAAGGGGAAATGATCTCTCCCCATCTACCCAGTCAGTCTAAGAATCTTACGTGTTTCTACAAGGTCAATGGAGCAATTATAAAGGGGTCAGCTAGGTGGACCTCATAGAATAAGAGTTCCCTGATTGGGGCTGTTAACCTGATCCAATCAGGGAGATCTGGCTGACAGATAAGAACAGCAGTGCCAGACATTTTGCTCACTCTGGCAGCTGGCTCTAAGGGAGCTGAATCAGTGTCACAGGCTCTCCACGTATAAATAAAGGGTGACTTGGGAAGAGGATACTGACTTCTGTGTAGTTATTTCAGTCAACTCTCTTTCTTCTAAATTCTGCAGGGTTCAAGTCCAATCTACCCAACCTTTTCTCATAAGTAAATCAGGATCAAACTAGCAAACCTTCTTTGAGCTGCTTCCAATTCTAGCATACCTTTCCTTAGATAAGGGGATTAATACTATTCACCGTATTCCAGTTGTGGTCTAACTAGTGCCTTGTACAGTTTTAACAAGCCTGTCCTACTCATACACTTAATTCCCTTCGAAATAAAAAATGAACAGTCCACATTATCTGCTGAAAATGATTGATTGTGTTTCTTGCATGAGGGCTTTCAAATCCCTCTCTGCTGCAGCTTTCGACAATCTTTCTCTGTTTAAATCATTTTCATCTTGTTTTCTTCCTGCCAAAGGGCGTAACCTCAAATTTTCCTGCATTATTTTTCCATCTACCAGGTTTCGGCCCACTCACTTAACCTGTATACATCCTCTGTGAAATCTTTGTCATCCATACCACTTGCCGTCTCAACTATTTCTGTGTCATCCACAAACATGGCTATAGTATGTTCACTTTCCTCAGCCAGTCATTAATACATATATATAGCAAATTGGTGTCTGGGCTGGAGGGGGAGAGCTGGAGGCAGCCTTGCTGACATTTCCTCTGAGGTTTTGGTAATCTCATTCTCAGAGGTCAAGGAGGTGGCTTCTGGAAGAGGAGGCCATTTTTCCACTGAGGCCATGGACATTCTGAATTCACTTCATGATAGAAGGGTAAGAAGGCTTTGGAGCCAATGCTTAAAAATGGTGTGTAATACATGACGCTGACAGCATGGTTACTCTGATAGTTGTGATGGAATGAAGAATGGCACTCACCCAGTTGGTCAGACATTGATTTCTTCAGCATTCCTGCAGGAAATGTTCCAGTTCTCTCATAGGAGGGACAGGATTCTTTTCTCACAGCAGGTGTGGAGACTGATGCCGACAGCCCGGACTTTTTTGCATTATTGCCGCTGTCTTCAACTGGAATGAGAGAAAGTAGGGGATTGATTGATACGAAAGGGTTGGCATGATAGATTGTGCCAGTGCACACGGTCTAAAAGGTGTTGCAATTTCCTGGGGTGAGTGAGTAGGCAGCGCAGAAGTCATGCGAAGTTAGTGGTTTGGCGGGGAGCGAGAGCAAGTGAGGGAAGAGGGTGCATGCAATGGTGAGAGTGCCAGAGCGTGAATCTAAGTTGGAGTTAGATGTGGTCACAGAAATTGAAGGAGCATGGAGTTGCAGAAGAAAGAGTGTGGCACTTACCCTTGTGGAGTGCAGAAGGTCATTGACTTTTTTGCAGCACTGCTGCCCAATCCTCCATGGAATTGTGGGATTACACTGGCCCTGGTGGCAATCTCAGACAGGCTGCCTGGGTCTGCTGTCATCACCTCCTTTGCTAGTCCTCCAGGAAGAATATGTCCCTTCTTTGACTTAACCTGATGAAGGAGCAGCATTCAAAAACCCTGTGATTTTAAATAAACCTGTTGGACTATACCCTGGCGTTATGCAACCTCAGACTCTGTGCATCCCGGTCCAACACCAGCATCTCCTCATCACACCTTTTTGAGGTGCACCGAACATATTGAATATGTTGGACAATATGTCAACAACCATTGCACTTCTACTTTCTTTAATTTGTCTTACTAAAGGGAATCTGCTTCGTCATCAGAATGCATTTGTGTACTCGAGCATGGAAAATATCAATCACAATATTGCAGTCAAGCTCAGAAAGAGCAGCTCAATTGATTATTGAGGTTTTTATGGCATTGATATGTTTTATTTTTCTCAAATTGATCAGTTGAATGATGTCTTTATTAGAGCTGAGGCAATAAATATATTCATGCACCAGTCCCTTGCTTTTTTAGTCGGCGTACCTATCTGACCTATACATTTATATGTCTTGATGTAGAGCTTGTTTGTCTTTGCAGATTACATTCTTGGAGGGCCCAAGTTCATTTCTGACTGACCAGAAAGAAAATATTTGCTTGGAAACTTCTTGCATGCCTGCAAATCATTTGTTGATAATTGACATTTTGAGCTACAGCTGAATTTGATCTGTTTAGCTGTGACTGAAATGTATGAAATCAATGTTGCAGTCTGGATTCTTTGGTGTTACAGTTGATGTATTCATTATCTCATGGGTCGTGATAACATGTAGATCCATGCATACTGGTAGACCAGTGATGACTGGTCCATCTGTTTCAATAATGCAAAAGGTAACAGGTTTCCAACTCGAGGATCTGAAGTGGGGTTTAAGGTAGATATTACCACTGCGTGGCATGCTGGACATGTGTAAGCAGTTTGTTTATCTCATGTGGACTGCACCACGTTACACCAGCTTTCTGAACACATTTCATGGAAGATTTGGAAAGGAATGTTATATACAATCATGCTAAAGTCAACCTTGGCATCTATGTAAGTTGTTCATGGATTTATTTACTGTGAGTGTCATTGGCTGGGTCGGCATTCATTGCCCATCTATAGTTGCCCTTAAGAAGGTGGTAGAAAGTTGCCTATTGAACCACTGCTGTCCATTTGCTGTATGTAGAACCACAGTGCTGTTAGGAAGGTTGTTTTTCTTAGGGCATCCATGTGATATACCAAGTTTATCATATGAACTGTCTGACTGAGGTCTAGGTTTTACATTGTAGTTTCCTCTTGTACATTGTTGGTACACTTTCATGACATGGACAAAGCTTTGGAGATTTCTTTGGCATTACTCACATGTTGCTGTGGGGTATGGTGTTAAACTTTAGGTGTCTCTGGGCGATTGGATTTCTCATGCGTTTTAGCCCAATCTCCTATTGTAGCTTGGCGTATGTCACAAAATGCTGGACATATCTTGGTGGGTGTGACAAATCACACTTCAGTTAAGATCTGGACATTCCACTGAAGCTGCTGACAAATGCATGAAGTATTCCAATATCAAACACTTGTGGATGCCAGTGGCTTCCTACGATGGCTTAAAACTTGCATCCTTCTTCTAGCAGATGGTCCACGGTATAGCCTTTGAATTTGTCAGCAAGCGCACTTCTTAAAGCTTTAATGGGTGGAGATAATAATCAGTTCCATAAGGCTTTCAGCCAAATGTTTCAAGATACTGCTGGTGTTATGACGTGAGCTCAAGCCTCTATATCTCAAAATTGACTTGAATTTTGATTGATCTTCTGAAATTTAAAATGTTTTGCCAGGATCTTTGTGGACATTGGCAGATGTACTGAAGGACTTTATTCTTTTTAACCCTTCAGTGATTGAAGTGAGAGGCTTGACAGCCTGTTGTTCTTTGTCAGTTATATGCTAAGCCATAAAGATTGATTCATTCCTTAAATAATTGAAGTTCTGGCAGAGTGTCAACTGAGTGCCAATCTGTAGTGAAATACTTGGCTCCCATTTCTCTTTGCAGATGTTTGCATGTTTTTAGAAGTAGAATGCAGTGCAGTGTGAGTTTATTTCCTTTGCTGGTTTGATTCTTTCTCCTGTTAGAGCTTTTTAAAAAAGGCTTTTGGAGTTTTTGCAACTTTTTGTGAATTGTAACAGTAGAACTCACCAACGTCTGTGCAGACAATGCATGCCTGCCGACTCACATGCCTCCAGAATCAGTGACCCGATGCAATTCTTCTGCCTAGGCAGCCATCTCGTCAGTCATGGCTCCCAGCTGCATTTTTTGCAAAGGGTTTTTGCTGTAGACCCTACATCTAGGGCACATTTAGCACCATCAGTTGGGTAGAGAGCTCATTCCTGAGACAATTAGCCCATTTCAATTTTTTATTCAATTTATCTATGTGATGTGGATGTTGCTGGCTAAGTCAGCATTTATTGCCCAGCCCTATTTGGCTAGAGTGCAATTAAGAGTCAACCACATTATTGTACGTCTGAAGTTACCCATAGGCGAGGCAAGGATAATAATTCCCTTAAAGGACATGATTGAATCAGTTGGATTTTTCCCCTGACAATTGTCATCATTATACTCTTAATTTCAGATATAAGCGTCTGGCATGACAGGATATGAACCCAGATCTCCAAAACTCTATCTGGGTCCATAGATTAATAGTACAGTGATAAAACGACTAGGCCTTTGCATCCTCTGACATGGGAGCAAGACCAGAATATTAACCAACAGCTGAGTTCACAACACACAGTTGAAATTCCAGCTGCAGAGTTGTAAAGCTTGAGCTGGAAGTCACTTCATTCATTAGATCTGATCATAGCTGTACAATGAGTGAGTTCAAATCTCACCTGTTCTGTTCCTGCTGACTATTTCTGTACAGTTCTTCATCTGCCAAAACAGACATATAAACAGAGAAGGTAGGAGCAGAAGGAGGCCATTCAGCCCTTTAGGCCTGTTCCACCATTCATCACGATCACGGCTGATCGTACAACTTAATAGCCCAGTACTGCTTTCTCCCCTTAACCTTTGATCCCATACACCCCAAGTTCTATATCTAGCCGCCTCTTGAATACATTCAATGTTTTGGCATCAACTACTTCCTGTGGTAATGAATTCCACAGAGTCACCACGCTTTGAAGAAATGTCTCCTCATCCCCGTCCTAAATCATCTACCCTAAATCATCATACTGTGACCCCCTGGACACACCCACAATTGGGAACATCCTCCCTGTATCTATCCTGTCCAGTCCTGTTAGAATTTTATGTCTCTGAGATTCCCCCTCATTAGTCTGAACTGTAGCAAAAACAATCCCAACCTAGTCAATCTCTCCTCCTATGTCAGACCCGCCATCCCTGGAATCAGCCTGGTAAACCTTTGCAGCACTCCCTTGAGAGCAAGAGCATTCTTTCTCAGAAAAGGAGATCAAAATTGCACATAACATTCCAGGTGTGGTCTCACCAAAAGCCCTGTACAACTGTAACAACACATCCCGGCTCCTGTACTTAAAACTTCTCATAATGAAGGCCAACATACCATTTGCCTTCTTTACCACCTGTTGCACCTGCATTCTTACCTTCAGCGACTGGTGCACAAGGACAGACAGGTCCCACTCCCCTCTCCCAACTTACAGCCATTCTTGTAATCTGCCTTCTTGTTTTTTGCTTCTGAAGTGAATAACCTCACATTTATCTAAATTATGCTGCATCTGCCATTGATTTGCCCACTCACCCAACCTGTCGAGATCATGTTGAAGGATCTCTGCATCCTCATTACAGTTCACCCTCCCACCCAACTTGGCATCATCTGCAAACCTGAAGATGTTACATTTTGTTTCCTCATCCAAATCATTAATATATATTGTAAATAGCTGGGGTCCCAGCACCGATCCCTGTGGCACCCCACTAAGTTATTGCCTGCCAATTTGAGAAAAGGGCTCATTAATTCCTATTCTTTGTTTCCTCGCTGCCAACCAGTTTCCTATCCGTCCCAATACATTCCCTCCCACCCCAATCCCATGCAATTGAATCTTACACATTAATCTCTTATGTGGGACTTTGTCAAACAGTTTCTGAAAGTCCAAATATACCGCATCAACTGGCTCCCCCTTGTCAACTCTATGAGTTACATCTTCATAGAATTCCAACAGATTTGTCAAGTGTGATTTCCCCTTCATAAATCTATGCTGACTGTCTGATCCTGCCGCTGCTTTCTAAATGTTCTGCAATAAAATCCTTGACAATTGATTCAAGAATTTTCCCCACTACTGATGTTAGGCTCACCAGGCTATAATTCCCTGTTTTCTCTCTACCTCCCTTTTTGAATATTGGAGTGACATTATCCACCCTCCAGTCTGCAGGGACTGTTCCAGAGTCTATAGAATCCTGGAAGATGATCACCAGTGCATCCACTGTTTCTAGAGCTACTTCTTTAAGCACTTTGGGATGTAAATTATCAGGCCTTGGAGATTTATCTGCCTTCATCTCAACAATTTTCCCAGGACCATTTCTGTACGAATATTCATTTCCCTCAGTTCTCCCTCAATAAATCTTGCATCTTCCAATGATTATGGTATATGATTTGTGTCCTCTTTTATGAAAACAGAACCAAAGAATATATTCAGTTCCTTAGCCATTTCTTTGTCCCCTAAAATACATTTCCCCTGTTTCTGTCTGTAAGGGACCTACTTATGTCTTTACCAATATCTTTCTCTTCAGGTAACTATAGAAACTCTTAACATCAGTCTTTATGTTCTCTTCAAGCTTGCTTTTGTACTCTATTTTCTCCTTCTTAATCAATCCCTTGGTCCTTCTTTGCTGAATTCTAAACTGCTCCCAATCCTCTAATTTATTATTTTTCTTGGCCAATCTGTATGCTTCTGCCTTGGATTGGATACTATCTCTTAATTCCTTTGTAAGCCATGGATTGGCCCTCTCACCCATTTTGCTTTTGCTACAGACAGAAATAAACAGTTGTTGCAGTTCCCACATGTGTTCCTTGAATGTTTTCCATTGCCTATTCACTGCCATCCCTTTAAGTAATTATCCACAATCTATCAAGGCCAACTTGCACCTCATATCCTAGTAGTTTCCTTTATTAATGTTCAGCACCCTGGTCTCCAAATCAACAACCTCACTCTCCATCTTGATAAAAAAAATTCCATCATGTTATGGTCACTCTTCTCTAAAGGGTCTTGCACAGCTAGATTGGCAATGATTCCCTTCTCATTACACAGCACCCAGTGTAAGATAGCATGGTCTCTCGTTAGTTCCTCCCCATATTGGTCAAAGTAAATCCCCAGGATGAATTTCTGTTTCGTGTGTAATCAATGATACACATGCAACCTGAACCCAAAGCCAGGTTAGTTTGAATCAACATATCTTTTTCCTTGAGCTTCCACTCAAATGAATTTGCATTTCACCAAACACAAAAGCTCTTATGAACCATCACAATTCAGATCACTTTTTAAGAGGATTGTAATTTCAAAATATTCCTGCATTTCAGAATGGTAACATGTCCAATTTTGGTGCTACAGCCGAACATTTGTTGAACAAGTATTTTTAAACACAAGCGTCAATACACCACCCATAAAATATCTGATTTAAGTAATTGAAAATTACCTTTTAAAAATATATTGAACTATTTGTTAATTATATTAAAGTATAGTATCCAGTTCTTAGTATATCAATGTGTAAATATCCTAAATCTTATAAGTCTTCTCCTGGTCTTCCTCCATCTGAGGAAGACAGTTGCTCACCTCTTTTAGTTTACCTCATGCTGATAGCAGAAAGCAACTCATGCCAGATATTCAGATCGATAAAAGGTTACACAAGATGCCACAAGACCTCCTGACCCCCTTTGTGGCCATTATCTTTGCTTTTGGCCCACTGGGCAACGTTTGTGCTTTTCCTGTAAGAACAGACAACCAACTTTTATTTTGCTAGATCACCTCATCCCATACCTTCTAACACAATAAGAATTCTATAATATTATGTAAATTTCCATTCCTTACAGACTACTGATGTGGTGCTAGAGCTTCCCAAAATTTTAAATCCCTGTTAGATTTTCTTAACCTTTTTTGTTCTACTACAACAATGCAGTTGCTCACCTTATTTATTCTCTCTGCCTGCCCAAAAACTCCATAACAATTAGATTATATGAAAAGGAAAATTCCGCTTCACATGTCAAGCACAAGTTGTATGGATACTTATTGTAAATTGTCTATGTTCATCTAAGCCAAAATTTTTCTATACTGAAAGCACTAACCTACTGAATACTGCACAAACTCACTTAGTTCTACTCAGCTTGTGCTCAGTTGCTGTTTGGCAAAAATCAAAATTACCCATTACAAGTTATTTAATATCTGACAAGCCATAATTTCACAAGAATGAGAAATAGTTTAAACCTTAATGCCTTTATATAATTTTTGACCCCTTGTACATTTCTGTTACGAGTCCCCCTCATATTTCCTCCACAAACATGCTCACAGGACAATGAGACTGCAATTAGAAAAGGTTTACACTGAGATCTCCATGAAAGTACATAGTAAAAATGATGAATGAACATCACCTTTGGCCCTTTACTGAAATTTGCTGATGTTGAGCTATTAGTCATGTTTTATTGGCCCTTAGTGTTTCCTCATAAAAATAATTTGTTGTATAGAAGTGTCTTTATGATGAGAGACAGTGATTATGTCTCTCAACAGGACAGCTGTGTTTCTTTACTTTGAAAAAAATGACAAGATGCTTCCAAAGGACTAGGATTCAAGATTGTCCAGTTTACTGGTTTTGACCCTTTTGCTTTCACTAAGGGCATCTAGCCCATCTACACGTTCATCCCACACAATGTTGGCCGACAGTCCCGCTGTTTCTTCCATAAACGGAGACTTAACCAAAACAATCCCCCACTGTTCTTCCCCACCTGTTTATCCGTGAACCAGCTATTCCCTTGACTCCACTCATCTCCTCCAAATAAAAGATATGACTATGAGCACCTGTATGAGTCACAGTTATGTTTATCTTTTCATGGAGCATTTGCAACATCCTTGGTTTTGGTTTGACTCTCCTTCAATACTTCTTCCATGATAACATGATAACTGTACAGTTTTCATTTCCTCCTCTCACTGTAAGCTGAAAATAATCATCCATTTCTGTTATAATTTATACATTGTCTCATCTTAGCACGGTCAATGTTTCGCTCTTCTCTTACTTTCCTTGACTCCTCTGCCTCCATTTTTAAAAAATTCATCCATGGAATGTGATTACTCAGCCCTAATTTCCCTTGAACATTGTGGCTTGCTCCATCATTCCAAAGGTCAGGTCAGAGTCAAACATATTTTTGTGTTTTTCAGTGGGTCTGGAGTCACAGGTAGGCCAGATAAGAGGAAGTGGCAGATTTTCTTCCTTAAAGGGCATTAGTGAATCAGATGGGATTTTTGACAATGGTTACATGGTCACTATGAGGCTAACTTTTTAATCCAGATTTTATTTATTGATTTCAAATTTCACCATCTGTCGTGGTGGGATTCAAACCAATATTGCAAGAGCATTAGGGACTCAGGGTTAAAAGTCTACTGACATTACAACACCACAATAAGGGAAAGATGACTGACCAATATCTACCATAATCTACTGATTCCGATAGCTGCCTGGTTGAATGTCCTATCACCCCATTTCATGTAAGGACTGCAATCAGCTCTCACAGTTTCATTATTGCTTATGTTCTGATAATGCTTCCAAATTATTTTGTCTTTTTTTCGACTGAGGGTTTTTACAAAACACTTAACACAGCCCTCAGCTGCACCTGTCTCATTTCCTGTGCTTCTGCTCTCATCCTTCCCCTCTCACACAATGGCATGACAGGGCCCCTTTGTCCTCACCTTCCAATTCGCCAAACTTCATGTTCAAGAGATCATCCTCTGCTAATTTCAAGATGCTCACAGTGTTGCTGCGAAATAAGCAGACTTTTGCTCTTCTCCCAGCTTTTTCAAAGGGATCATTCCCTCTTGAACAACCTGCCCTACCCCTCAAACACTCCCATGTCACCTTCTTAAGCAAGCACTGAGTTGCATCTTTTCCCTTTTTCCTATCCGCAATGCATTTACAACTGTGTTTTACTCCTTTCAGTTTAATATACTACATGGACTGCTTTAAGTGCAATGTTCCCGGCTTTGGAGACAAAGTACAGATTGCGTAATTATTGACCTGATTATTTCAGTCAGCAGACTTGACCTGGAGTTTCCAGTTACCGGCCAGTTTTAGTCTCTGTCAAATTCTGACTCTGATCCTTCCATCCTTGACATTTTGCTTTCTTATAATGAAGCTCAATGGAGTCAGGAGACATATTCCTAATCATTATATCAGTCACTCCAAAGTCTTCCAACTTCAATATCATGTTCAACAATTTAAGGTCATAATCATTCAATTTCTACAGACAGTGAATGTTAATATTAAATCTGTCATTACAATTTACGTGTCCTATTGTTATTCAATCTCTGCTGTCCTTTACACTATAGCCATATCTTATAGCCTTTGCTTGTTTCCATTATTCCATGCTTTTCCATTCAGTTAAAACTTGTAACCTGTAAATTTTCCAGTTCTGCCAATTGGGCCTCAGTTTTCAAATCAGGAATGGAAACCCATTGGCTGAATAAGTTCTCAATCATGAATCCATGTTTCAATGAGCAATGCAACTTTCAAATTGCTGCAGATATCTAATTTGTCATTTATGTTAATATTTTAAAGATAACATTTAACTCTAAGAAGGTCAGTGTTGTAAAGGAGATGTAATTAAACTGTTGGATTTAGTGATTGCCAGCATACCTAAGAAATGGCAATTCAGGAGGTTACCCCTATTTATTTTAAAGAATCAGAATAGTGGAGATAAAGCAGTAAACACTTCAAATAGACCTAATTAGTTGTGGAAATTGGAAATTACATATTAATAAACTGGAAGGTCAGTTTGAGGAATGGCCAGATGAGTGAGGCAGAGGAAGGATCTCTGATTTTAATTTATCTCAATGTTTTAGCAGCAGTTTGAGTTTAATGTGGTTTGTAGTCACTGAGATAAGGTCACAAAAATAAGCTAAGACAACCCTGCGCAGTAAGCAGAGTAATACAATAACATGATGGTTGATTGCTCGAATAAGGCATCATCTCTGTCTAATTTATTTTAAGACTGCTCTTGCGGCAGTGTGGTAGTGTCCCTCACTCTGGGCTAGAGGGCGTGGGTTCAAGTCCCAGGCTTACCCCAGAGGGATGTAATAACGTGCGTGGCCTTCTGATTGAAATAATCAAATCTTTTGAGGAACAGAAGCTGAAGTTCCCCTCACCTGAGGATAATGGGATAATCTACCATAGCCTCGTGGTGCCTTATTGTAAGAGAAAATAATTAGCAGATTAGGTTGAAAGTATTAGATAATTAACCAAAGCAAGAAAGCAAGGCACTCACTGTCAATACAGAGTAAACTGAAGCTGTACCTCTGAGAATAGCAACGGCTGAGGAAAATTCTCCGCAGCTCTATGGTGTACTTTTGAGTTGTCCTGGTTAAGTATCTAACTTTAAGATTGGTAAGTCTTAGAAGAGAATACTTTATGAAGTAACAAATTAACCAAGTTGCATTACATACATAGTTATAAACTATATAGTTAAGATAATTATTCTTATTTTAATTCATTATGTTGGACACAATAACATTTGTGTTTTGTTGGAAGAAAAGTGAAAATCTTGTGGCGTAGTCACATTGGTTAGAACAAATTATTCGGATTTCTTTTGTTCGAAGGCGAACACTTAAGTAAACAAATCTCTGTCTCGGAAGTCTAAATTTGGAAAGTTGTCTGAGCTAGCTGTACCAATTGATGTTCTAATAATTTCTTCTGAAAGAGTGATTTAGTATTCTGCAAGCCATTTAAAATGTGAAAAAGATTTCTGATGAAGGGTTTAGGCCCGAAACGTCAAGTTTTCCTGCTCCTATGATGCTGCTTGACCTGCTGTGTTCATGCAGCCCCATGCTTGTTATCTCAGAACTACATATTGTTTTTTTCACAATTGATCTAATAGGAATTTATTGTTTTAGTATATTACTTAGAAATGTCAGAAGAATGCTTTGGCTTTGCAGTGACATTGAACAAAAGATATGACAAACAAAACTATGAAGGGGGTGAGGTGGATGTCACCTATTCTAGCAGAACAAAACAAATTCACTCTCTGACTATTCATATGCCTAAAACGGACTTTGGGATTTCCCTTACAGTTCTAAAAAACCGTCATACCTGACTCGAAACACTAACTCTGTTTCTTTCTCCACAGATCTAGGTTCTCCATGTTTCTTCCAGATCTCCTGCATTTATTTGAATGTACAATTCACTGCCACTTCTCCAGATATACCCTCCTTGAAGAGATTCTGCCCTTTTCTGTGATAGGGCCAGTCACCATCCTGACTTGGAACCTTATTGCTGAGCCTTCACTGTTGCTGGGTCAAAGTCCTGGAATTCCCTCCCCAGTGGCATTGTGGGTCTAACTACAGCACATGGACTGCAGTGGTTCAAGAAGGCAGCTCATCACCACCTCCTCAAGGACAACTAGGGATGAGCAATAAATGATGGCCCAGCCAGCGACACTCACGTCCTTCAAATGAATTATAAACAAAGGATTATTTTTGAATCTCTCCTCTGTCAAAAATATAAAATAGAACCGATTTTCCAACCAGAGAAGCAGGAACATTAATATTTTGGGCTGAAACCCTTCGCCAGGGCTGGAGAGGGGGAGGGGAGACCAGAAGTAAATAAAGGGAGGGGTTGTGGCTAGGGGAAGGGTGGGTGGGATGGTGATAAGTGAATGCAGTTAGGAGGTTATTGTGATTGGTCAGTGGGAAGGGTGGAGCAGAGAGGTGAGTAGGAAGATGGACAGGTTAGGTCAGGTTAGGGAGGCAAGGAGGCAGGGGGAGGGCTGGCCATGGGATAAGGCTGGGGTGGAGGGATTTTGAAGCTGGCAATTTCAATATTGAGGCCACTGGGCTATAAACTCCCAAGGCGAAATATCAGGCGTTGTTCTTCTAGTTCATATTTGGCTTGATTCTGACAGTGGAGGAGGCCAAGAATGGACATGTCGCCAGGGTAATGGGAGGGGGAATTAAAAATGCATGGCAACTGGAAGGTTGGATTCATTGATGTGTGCAGAGCGCAGATGCTCTGCATACCGGTCCCCGAATCTGCATTTGGTCTCTCCAATACAGAGGAGAACACATCAGGAGCAAAGGACGCAATAGTTCGGGTTGGATGAGATGCAGGTGAATCTGTGCCGGATCTGGGAGGATTGTTTGGGGTCTTGGACAGAGTGAGGGGGACAGGTGTTGCACCTCTCATAGTTGCAGGGAAAGGTACCAGGTGTGATGAGGAGGTTGGTGGGGACTGTAGACTTGACAAGGGGGTTGCAGAAGGAATGTCCATGTGGAAAGCAGACAGGGGTGGGGAGGTAAATATCTTTTTGATGGAAGGGTCTGATTGAAGGTGGCGGAAATGTCAGAGGATGATGTGTTGGACTCGGTGGTTGTTGGGGTGGTATGTGAGGCCTAACGGGACCCTATGTTTATTGTTGTTGGGAGGACGGAGTTTGAGGGCAGAAGTGTGGGTTGACGGCATCCTTAATTACAGGTTAGGGGATATTCCGGTCCCTAAAGTAGGAGGATATCTGGAATTTTCTGGAGTGAAACACTTCATCCTGGAAGCAGATGTGGCAGAGGTGGAGGAATTCAGAGTATAGGATAGCATTTTTACAAGAGGATGGGTGAAAGGGGTAATAGGTACTGCAGATGCTGGAGAATCCGAGATAACAAGGTGTGGAGTTGGATGAACACAGCAGGCCAAGCAGCATCATAG
>JAHRHZ010000013.1:34809052-34912174 GCA_024137785.1 Ginglymostoma cirratum
CATCATAGGAGCAGGAAAGCTTGACGTTTCGGGCCTAGACCTGAAACGTCAAGCTTTCCTGCTCCTATGATGCTGCTTGGCTGCTGTGTTCATCCAGCTCCACACCTTGTTATCAAGGGTTGGATAGATATGTGGCAAATGCTGGCAAATGGGACTAGGTCGGATTGGAATGTCTGGTCGGCACAGGTGAGTAAGACCGAAGGGTGTGTTTCCGTGCTGTATGTCTCTATGAGTTTATGACAGTATGACACTGCTGAGAGCGAGATGGCATGAGAGTGACATTGCGGAGGTGAGGAGCACAATTAATGAGATGAGCAGTGGAGGATTGAGCAAGGAAGATCAGCAGGAGGGAAACTCCTTGAAATTTACATGCAGCCAAGGTAGGGGATAATTCAACTCCCTAATTCCAACGATGATCAGATGAAAAATCTTGTTCACTTTCTTTGCAGATGATCTGTGCTTGAATTTTCTAGCCAGAAGCCTTTTCTTCCAAAGCATGGAAGAGTCCAGCAATCCACAGAGACCAGGAGCAGATTGAATTGGAGTGGAAACCATGCCTTATTTCATCAATAAGTTCTATGTTCAGTGCTATAAAGGTCCTAAATCCACTTCGACAGCCACTGAGAGCAGGTATATTTCTAAATGTACATATTGTGTGGGATGACATTTGGTTGGGACACAGGTCAGGTGATAGGTGTGGGGTGGCTGATAGGTGTCTGGTGGGTGAGAAAATTAGTTTGCCATGGGGATGAGGGTGTAAGATACAAGAACTAAGGGAAATTGGTTTTAAAATAACGGGTTGTCCTTTCAGGATGGAGATAAGGAGAACTCTTTTCTCTCAGGTTGGAATTCTCGGAATCAGAAGGTGATGAGATCATTAAATATTTTCAAGACTTAGATAAATTTGTGTTAGGTAAAGAAATTAAAGGTTATCACACCATTTCAGAATGTGGAATTGAAAACACAAACAGATTAACTTATTTTATTGATTGGTGGAGAGGGTTGAGGTGCCAAATAAATTACTTCTGCCCCAATTTTGTATATTCCTGCAATGACTATCCTCACAGTAGAATTTCTGGACCATTTATTCTTTTCCAAATTGGATGTAAATTTCTAGTTAATGACACTAAAGCATCAGATTGTATGGAATTTTGGAACAAATTTTGAGGGTAATTGAAGTCAATAAAAATGAAACTTGGGAGTTCTAAGATGGACTGCCAGATTGCTATCACCAATCTCACACCACTATCCAAAATTATTGATTATCTACATGATCCTTTGTCTAATTTTAATCCAATACCACGTAAGTTTCCAGTAATTTTTATAGAAGTTTTTTCTTTAACAATGAATCAATAAATTTTATTAGAATTATATAATTATTTTGTTACTAATTTTATTTTGTTGGAATTAGTCAAATTTGATAGTTACTTTGTAACTAAAGAATAGCTCTCGTAATTTTCATGGCAATTCTTTTCACCTATGAGTAGCTTCTTAGAGATTTAGGAACTAAATTCAGGTAATGAATATTTTTATGGTCACTTACTGAATACACATTTGTTTCGTTTCAACGTATCAGCTAAGATTAAGACAGCAGATTATCACCTCTTGCTTACAGGCTTGTAGCAGTTCTAAATCAATTTAACCATGTTGAAAATAAAAGTATATAGAGGGTTTATGGGCAGTAATTACAGTGGTCTATTAGCCTTTTGAAATATTGGAATTGCAATGGAAAAGGACAAACTGGCGTGATCTCCCCCATTGTCCTTTTCAAAATACATTTTAGTTCCGTGATTTGAAGACAAGGTATGACCATATAAATACCCTGGGTTTACTAATCCATGACGGACAGCACAACGATGTGGATAGCAATGCAATGATACCATCTGTGGAGTTATTTTTAAAAACATTGAAGAAAAAAAGGAATAAGTTGAAAATAAAGAGCCTGTGTTGAAGCATTTAAGACTGCTGAGATACAACTGCTGTTTGTGACACAAATGTGCCCTATCCATCTGCTACAGTGGAGATATTGAAAGACACTCATTTGTGTCCATTTCAGAAAATGTGGCTATTTCCCTTCTATTTAAATCCTGTATCACCACTGTTTAAAATTTACAGTGATAAAAACCTTCATTGAAAACTAACCAGACCCAACCTTGATAGTTCATTCATTCAGGCTGCTGCTGGAAACAGAAAAAGCTAGGGTTTTTATCAAATGACTAACAGTGATTTTTTTTTCCTCTCTCTTGAATTGAAGATAATGTTACATTTTTAACTTATTCAGGTCAATCTGGCATCAAAATGTATATTTAAATGTAATCCTGCAACCCAGTATGCTGGCTATGAATGTTAGGCTGGAATCCAGTCTGCTGAAAAATAACTGGAGTGGAAATTCTGCCTGTGACTATTAGGGTCTTTAATGTAAAGAAAAATAGGGCTAGGCATAAGGAACTCTTATATTGTTGGAACTTCACTCTGATTAGGAACATGGTTGTCATGGGTGAGGCTCATCACACCTACCACCCAGGGAACGATATGGGCTAATGTTGAGATGTAATATATCACTGATTTTGGGCACACCGTATTTTCTTAATAGAGTCATACAGCACAGTAATAGGCTAATCCATGCCGCCCAAGTTTCCCAAACGAAATTGGTCCCACTTGCCTGTGTTTGGCCAATACCATTACAGAATTTTTTTTGTAGAATCTCTACAGTGTGGAAATAGGCCATTTGGCCCAACAGATCCACACCAACCCTCTGGAAAGCATCCCACCCAGACCAATCCCCCTACTCTATCCTATAACCCTACATTGCCTGCGGCTAATTCACCTAACCTACACATCCCTGAACACTATGGGTAATTTAGCACAGCCAACCCACCAAATATGCACATTTTTCGACTGTGGGAGGAAACCAGACTACCCAGCAGAAACCCGTACAGACCTGGGGAGAACATGCAAACTCCACATTGTCAGTCGCCCAAGGATGGAATTGGACCTGGGTGGTCCCTGGCTCTGTCAGTAACCACTGAGCCACCATGCTACCCAGTGTATCTTTCTAAACCTTTCCTAGTCTTGTACCTATCCAAATGTCTCCTAAAAGTTATAACTGTGCCTGCATCTACCACTTTCTCTTGCAGTACATTCCACATACAAACCACCTCTGTGTGAAAAATTTTCTTGCCAGGTCCTTTTTAAATCTTTTTCCTCTCAACTTAAAATTATGCCTTCTAGTTTTTAATTCCCCTACCCTAGGGAAAAGACCTTTGCTATGAACCTCATTATTTTGTAAACCTCTATATGGTAACCCCTCAACCTCTTATTGTCCAGTGAAGAAAAATCCCAGCCTATCCAGCATCTTCCTTAACTCAAATACACCAATCCCGGTAACATCATTGTAAACCTTATCTACCCCATCTCTAATTTAATAATACCCTCCTATAGTTATTGACGCGCGAGGGAGATCTTGTGGTATAATGTGCTGTTCTTCCTCTGATCCAGAAACCCTGGGTCCAGGTTCCATTCATTATTCACAGAAAGTGTGTTCAGAATATGGCCAAGTGTGTTTTTCAGCGGTGGGAGTGGAGAGAATGCAAGCCAGGGTGCAGTCAGGAAGATGAGCTTTTCTGTATAAAAACTTACCTCATGCAGCAGCAGCCTTCTTGCTTTCAGCAATGAGAGTGAAGAGAACACGAGCCAGGAAGTGAACTAATATATTCAGGCATTGGCTAAACTCGAAACACAACACGTGTAGTGTCTCCCACCCATCCTCCTCCTCTAACTAAAAAAAGAATGTGTGGAGGGTCGGTAAAGTAAGGCTTTTTTAAAATTCTTCTGGAAATCTAGAGTAGAGGGAATGGAAGCTAGGGCAGCTGCATGCTCCTCTTGCAGGATGTGGGAGGTAAGGGTCACTGCTGGTGTCCCCTCTGACTTCACCTGCGAGAAGTGGACCCAACTCCAGCTCCACACAGACCGCATTAGGGAACTGGAGCTGGAGCTGAATGATCTCCAGATCATTCGGGAGGCTGAGGGGATGATAGAGAGGAGTTATAAGGAGGTGGTCATACCCAAGGTACAGGAGAAAGGTAGCTGGGTGACCGTCAGGAGGGGGAAAGGGAATAGGCAGACAGTGCAGGGATCTCCTGTGGTCGTTCCCCTCAATAATAAGTATACCGTTTTGGATACTGTTGGGGGTGGTGGGGGAACCTACCAGGGAAGGCCATAGCAGACAGATCTCTGGCACTGAGCCTGGCCTGTGGCACAGAAGGATAGGCGGGAGAATATGAGAGTAATTGTGGTGGGAGATTCAATAGTAAGAGACACAAACTGGCGGTTCTGTGGATGCGAACGAGACGAATGGATGGTATGTTGTCTCCGGGTGCCAGGGTCCGTGATGTCTCAGATCATGTCTTCAAGATACTTAAGGGGAAGGGTGAGCAACCAGCAGTCATGGTACACATCAGTACCAATGACATAAGTAGAAAAAGGACTGAGAATGTGAAAAACAAGTACAAGGAGTTAGGTTGGAAGCTGAAATCCAGAACAAACAGGGTAGTTATCTTTGGATTACTACCAGGGCCACGTGATAATGAGGTAGAACATAGAACATAGAACATTACAGTGCAGTACAGGCCCTTCAGCCCTCGATGTTGCACCGACCTATGAAACTAATCTGAAGCCCATCTAACCTACACTATTCCATTATCAACCAGATGTTTATCCAACGACCATTTAAATGCCCTTAAAGTTGGCGAGTCTACTACTGTTGCAGGCAGGGCATTCCACGCCCTTACTACTCTCTGAGTAAAGAACCTACCTCTGACAGCTGTCCTATATCTATCACCCCTCAAGGTAAGAAATAGGGAGAGAGTGCAGCTAAACATGTGGCTACAGGGCTGGTGTAGGAGGGAGGGTTTCCATTATTTTGATAATTGGAGCACATTCTGGGGAAGGTGGGACCTGTACAGGAAGGACAGGTTGCACCTGAACCAGAAGGGCACAAATATCTTGGGAGGGAGGTTTGCTTGAGCTATACAGGATGGTTTAATAGGCAGAGGGTGGGGAACCGGATTTGTAATTCAGAGGATGAGGTATTCAGCCCTCCAACAGGCACAACAAGGAGTGAGGTTCTTAATAAAGAAATTAGGTCTTTGGAGCGTAATTGTGGACACAGGGACGGTTTGAAGTGTGTATACTTCAATGCTAGAAGTATCAGAAATAAGGCGGATGAACTTAGAGCATGGGTCAGTACTTGAAACTGCGATATTGTGGCCATTACAGAAACTTGGGTAACTCAGGGACAGGAATGGTTGTTGGAAGTTCTGGGATTTAGATGCTCTAAAAGAAATGGGGAGGGTGGTAAAAGAGGCGGGGGAGTGGCATTGCTAGCCAGGGCAAGTATAGCAGCTACTGAAAGGCAGTTCGAGAATGATATGCCTACAGAGTCAGTTTGAGTTGAAGTCAGGAACAAGAAAGGAGCAGTCACTTTGTTGGGGGTTTTTTACAGACCCCCAAATAGTTGCAGAGAAGTGGAGGAGCGGATTGGGAGGCAGATACTGGAAAGATACAGAAGTCACTGGCTTGTAGTCATCGGTGACTTCAACTTTCCAAGTAGTGATTGGAAACTTTTTAGTTGCAATAGTTTAGATGGAGCGGATTTTGTCCGGTGCGTTCAGGAAGGATTCCTGACACCGTACGTAGATAGACCAACACGGGGAGAGGCCACTTTGGATTTGGTGCTTGGCAATGAACTGGGTCAAGTGTTAGACCTGTTGGTAGGAGATCATTTTAGCGGTAGTGATCATAACTCTGTTACTTTTACAATAGTCCTGAAAAACGATAGGTACATACTGAAGGTTAAGGTTTATAATTGGGGGAAGGGTAATTATAATTGTGTTAGGCAAGAACTGGGTAACATAAAATGGGAACAGATGCTGTCAGGGAAGAGCACTATAGAAATGCGGAGATTGTTTAAGGAATACATACTGCGTATGATCGATATCTTTGTCCCTAACAGGCAGGGAAGATGCGGTCACGTGAGGGAGCCTTGGTTCCCAAGAGAGGTCGAACGACTAGTTAAAGGGAAGAAGGGTGCTTATATAAGGTTTAGGAAACAAGGATCGAAAAAGGCTCTAGAGGGATACAAGTTAGCCAGGAAGGAGCTGAAGAAAGGGCTTAGGAGAGCTATAAGGGGGCATGAGAGAACTTTGGCGGATAGGATCAAGGAAAACTCCAAGGCTTTTTACATGTACATGAGGGATAAGAGAATGACTAGAGAAAGGGTAGGGCCGATCAAGGATTGTAAAGGGAATTTGTGCACGGAGCCGAAAGAGATAGGAGAGGTCCTTAATGAATACTTTTCTTCAGTATTCACAACTGAGGGGGACATACTTGTAGGGGAAGACAGTGTGAAACAGGCTGGTAGGCAAGAGGAGGTTGATGTTAGTAAGAAAGATGTACTAGGAATTTTGAGGAACTTGAAGATAGATAAGTCCCCCGGGCCTGATGGGATTTATCCAAGGATTCTTTGGGAAGCGAGGGAAGAGATCGCAGGGCCTTTGGCGATGATCTTTTTGTTGTCACTGTCCACAGGTATAGTGCCAGAAGATTGGAGAGTTGTATCGTCATTCCCTTGTTCAAAAAAGGGAATAGGGATAACCCCGGAAATTACAGGCCAGTTAGTCTTTCTTCAGTGGTTGGCAAATTATTGGAAATGGGTCTGAGAGATAGGATTTATGATCACTTGGATAGGCACAGTCTGATTCGTGATAGCCAGCATGGATTTGTGAGGGGTAGATTATGCCTCACAAACCTTATTGATTTCTTTGAAGAAGTGACCAAACACGCGGATGAAGGTAGAGCAGTGGATATGGTATACACGGATTTAAGTAAGGCGTTTGATAAGGTTCCCCATGGTAGGCTCATGCAGAAAGTAAGGAGGCATGGGATAGGGGGAAATGTGGCAGATTGCATTCAGAATTGGCTGACCCTTAGAAGACAAAGATTGGTAGTGGACGGAAAATATTCAACATGGTGCTCAGTTATGAGTGGTGTAGCACAAGGAGCTGTTCTGTGTCCTCATCTATTTGTGATTTTTGTAAATGATTTGGATGTAGGAGTGGAAGGGTAGATTAGTAAGTTCACGGATGATACAAAGGTGGGTCGAGTTGTGGATAGTGCGGAGGACTGTTCTAGGTTACAAAGGGACAATGATAGGATGCAGAGCTGGGCTGAGAAGTGGCAGATGGAGTTTAACCCTGAAAAGTGTTAGGTGATTCATTTTGGAAGGACAAATTTGAAAGCACAATACAGGGTTAACGGAAAGATTCTTGGCAGTGTGGAGGAGCAGAGGGATCTCAGGGTTCATGTCCACAGTTCCCTGAAAGCTGCCACCCAGATGGATAGAGTTGTTAAGAAGGCATATGGTGTGTCGGCTTTCATTAATAGAGGGATTGAGTTCAAGAGCCGTGAAGTTATGCTCCTGCTATACAAAACCCTGGTTCGGTCACATCTGGAGTATTGTGTCCAGTTCTGGTCACCTCATTACAGGAAAGATATGGAAGCATTGGAAAAGGTCAGAGGAGATTTACCCGGATGTTGCCTAGAATGGAGGGAAGGTCTTACCAGGAAGGGTTGAGAGAGCTAGGGCTTTTCTCTTTAGAACGACAAAGGATGAGAGGTGACTTGATAGAGGTGTACAAAATGATCAGAGGTTTAGATAGGGTGGATAGCCAGAGACTTTTTTCTAGGGTGGAGGTAGCTATTATGAGGCGGCATAGTTTTAAAGTGAGTAGAGGTAGATATAAGGGAGACGTCAGAGGTAGGTCCTTTGCTCAGAGAGTGGTCGGGGCGTTGAATCCATTGCTGGAGAGGGTAGTGGAGTCGGCCTCATTAGGGGCATTTAAACGGCTCCTAGATAGGCAAATGGATGATAGTATAAGGTAGGGGTGGAGCTTAGATAGACCTTACGTTTAGGGTAAAAGTTCAGCACAACAGTGCGGGCCGAAGGACAATATGGCACAATACAGGCCCTATGTTCTAGGTTTTATGTTGCTCAACAATCTTCAAATCTTTCCAATGTTCCACTGAGAGGCAGTAAAAGAGTCTCCTGGTCCACTATCCTTAATGTGAAGAGGCATCCTTCAAACTAAAGCTTCGGTTTTCAAGCTTGTGACCAGTTTCAGGAAAAATAAACTACAAAAAACAGACACAAGGACATGCTTTTTCTGCCTCATGCATCTCAAGACACAAAAAGCCTTTTAAGTCTGTTGTTGATAAAAGTGAGTTAACATCACATTGTTTTTCAAAGGTCATCTCTTTTTTAATCTCCAGCAATGATGGCATTCAACATAAATTCATTTTACCCAAATGGATCATTAATGAAGTTAATCTCGGATCTTCATCCTCAGCTGCTAGTATTGATTATTTAGATTCTAGCTGTCTGAAGTTTGTTTCTAATTGAATCACAGTGGCTTCCTGCCATCATTAATCTGTTGCCTGCAAGCAGACCTCTACAAAAAATGAAGATTGCCAAAGTGTGTATCTTTATAAATCAGGAAACCTATCAAGTGAAATTAGTTCTTATTCAACTACCACTGACTCAAACAAAACATCAATTTTATGATTTCAAGAAGTGTGCGCAGTCTATTTGCTGAACCGTTGTTTGATTACCATTTATTTTGGATGGCTGTGTTCACTGATATGCACCTACCGCGGCAATAATCCTGTGATTAAGTTATGCAAATGTGGAATACAGCACCAGTAATCACAACTTCCTAACCATCACTGTCCATTTCAGTGCAGTTGAACAGCATTCTTGCCAATTAAACACTGAGCTAGCTCAACAGTGACCTTGTAAAAGTCAGCAGGCACAAAGTTTAAGTTAAAAATGCTTGATTAGATCATGAAATCACAACAAAGAAATGTTTGCATAGAGAACAGTACAGAAAAAAAAAACACCAAGCTCAATCTCAAGTATAAATGAGGTGGATAAGTGGGTAAATATCACAAGAGGCTAAGCTTGAACGTTTAGGAAAAAAAAATGAAAGAACTGAAACTACATTCATTGCAGGTAACTTCTCAAAAATTATACTCCAGATCAGGAACCTCAATCACTGGAAGCTGAAAATCAGACAAGGGCCAACCCAGGAGTGCAATTTCATTAAATTCTCCTTTAAATAATTCAGATAAATAACTTGTATTTAAAGAACACTTTTAACGCAGTAAAATGTTCCAAAATACTTCAAAACAAACTGGCTTTGCCATTCCAAGAAAGTAAGGCCAGAAGACAATCTGCAATTATAAATTTAAAATAGCTATTGGAACATAATGTTTTCAATGAAAGAGTTATCGACATCTGGAATGTTTTATCAAGCAGGGTAATAAAGGCAAAAGTTTTAGGATTATTCAAGATCTAAATTATTGCGAAGGACTGGCAGTTAATGTGATCAAGTGATAAGCTTTTGCCGAACATGGGTGAGAAAAAAATATCTGCCCTTCCTTGCATTCTTATGTTTTTATTCCATCCTACTGTCTGGGAGAAAGTTTGCATACAAAACGTGAATACATAACACTGAGATTGTTTATTTACGCCATGAACCAATCTGGAATCTGATGGTATTGTGGACATTTTTGGCAATGTTTTCCTGTTGGGGAGCATGATGAGATTATACAGCAAACAGCATTGGTTTACAAGAGAAATCCTTTTCTTTTGTCCACCAGCTACTTTGCTGATATTAAAACATCTGTTGAAAAGCACACAAATCTGCTAAGTTGCAGCTGGGTGACTGTTAAATGCTGAAGTAGACAATGATCAGCAATGTAGCAGATGGTCTTGACTGAGGTTAGGAAATGGCACAGTTAATTCCACCAGACTGAGAGCTTCATTTTTGTGGCAGTAAATATAGTCTGAAGTGAATAATGAAGTCCTGGTAATAATTGTGTAAGTCCCAACATTATTAAATTGATTCAGCTGGGGAATTTTAATATATGGGAAGCAGTTGATGTTTTCTAAGTGGCACTCATCATTGCATGAACTGTGTTCATTAACTGTTATTACATTATTTCCTGCAGCCGACATTCACCAGCTGAGTAACAAGTGATTCTAATAGAAAGAGTTTAAATTGGCTTTTGATATACTTTTTTATTTGTTTTTATTATGATAAAATAACATATACCAACGCAATGTTAAAGATCCCAATTATTCTTTACCTTAATGATACGGATTAATATATTGAAGCGATAACTCAAACTAACAAAATGGAAATGTATTCATTTAATAAGGCGGTTGTTAATTATACAGCTTTAGACCCTGAATTAGAATTAATCAGAGCTTCCTTTGTAACTCCTGTTCTGCATAACACCAAGTCCAGATGGTTTGGCTGCAATTTCCAGGGATTTAAAAAAAATGCATATAATCAAAGGTGTCAGATCATCTATGGACTTCTGTTCACTCAGAGTTGCTTATTCACAGAGAGATTTCAATGTTGGTTGTTAAATTCTATTGAAATTTTATTTCACATATATTTTTCAGTTGATTTCGGAATTTGAAGGCTATAAATTATTGTATAAGGGCCTGAAAGGGTTAATACTGAGGTGTGCCTTGAGCAGCACCCACTATGATAATGTAATATAAACTTGCTGGGACAACAGCTTAGGATCTCAAAGGTGTAAGACCTATTGATCTGGTTCAAAAACAAAAATTGTTGGTGGAACTCGGCAGTCTTGTACCATCTGTGGAGAGAAAGCAGAGTTAATATTTCAGGTCCTGTGACCCTTCTTCAGAACCTCCTGCTTTCACTCCACAAATGCTGCCAAACTTGCTGAATTCCTCCAGCAATTTCTGTTTTTGTTTCAGATTTCCAGCATCCATAGTTCTTTGTTGTATTCTACTGATCAGGTCACTGTCATAGTCTCTGTAACGAAGTCCATTACCTTGATGAACTTGTACCTAGTTGCTACCGTGCAAAAAACTACAATTCTGTTTGAGGCCAGAGCTTCTTCTCATTCGACCCCAAAGTTCTTTTTCTCTACTACACCAGACCACAGCGGTCCCAGCAGGAAAGAGAATGATGCCGGTAAATCTACAAGGTATCTCATACAAGATAAAGATCAATGCTGAGGATTCAGCCTACAACCTGATGGCAAGCAGTATAAACTTCATGTAGCTGGCTCCTACATGCTGTCAGCAGGGGAGGTCTCAATATGTTTTCATTCACAGCTTAAGAAAGCTGTTCATGCAGACAGCCAGCAACTGGAATAGCTGAACTTTCAAGAATCCTACAGAAAAGGTACCTCATACCAATGTTCTTAAAGGCAAATTAGATGGTAAAAAGTATTGGAAAGCAGCAAGAGTGAACTACGAACTCCATGGAGCTGAAACACTAGTCACACTTAAATGGTTACAGACTGCATTGGATGCTGATGGTATGTTGGAGCAGTCCTCAGTTAAGGTGGAGGCAGAGAGTAAATGGGTATTGGAGGTTATGTAAGTAAAGGTCTCAGGCGAACAAGGGGGAGCATTTTATTTTAAACACTGCAGTTTACAGTCTGGGAAAGATACAAGTGAACAAAGCATTTACAGCTCAGACTGAGCATCACTGTCACAGTGAATGGGCACCACTAGGCAGGACTATAGTAAAGGAAATCAAGGGTGTGAAACAATATAAAATGAGGTCACAGACAAGGGGCAGTCATGAAGCCAGAATTAAATTGATAAAGGGGCAATTTAGCAATCTAAGATGACAAAGGCGAAGTGAAGAGAAAACAGAGCATAATGGGAGATCCATTACTCAAATAATACCTAAGACAGGACTCATCTAGATTCGAAAAGTCATGAAGACCAAGATTCATTCGTAGATGGTAATAAAATGGGAATCATTCTTAAAGCTTTCTACCAGGATGGTAAAATTTATCAATTATTTTTGATAGATCGGCAAATTGATAAATGCAAAATGCACAAATCCTAATATTTCAAACTGCTTCAGAATTGCACACTACATCAAAAAGTGAACAGGTTAGCTCACTTCTCTTCTATACTGGGAGAGCATCAGATCACGTGTTACAAAGATAATTAGGGATGAGCAATAAAGAGCTAGCGATGTTCACATCCTGTGAATGAATAAAGAAATATGTCTCTGATTTCTTTCTAACAGCTTTTGCTCACTATTTCACTTCAAGAACAAATAAAAGACAGGTGATATAATGGTTCGATAACAGAATCTAACTCTGAATAGAGTCTGTGGAAGGCTTCATTAACAACCAGTATATACTGCCTGACCAATGCAGCTACGGCATGGAAATTCAGAACAGTAGCTCACTTGTAACAGAATCATCATTGATCTCTTAGATAAATCAGTCACTGAACCTGTTCAATCAAAAGACGATCCAACTCTAGATCAAGTAAATAGTAATGGATGTCAAGTTTAGAAGACTATTCAAGAAATATTATACATCAGAATCTCCACTTAATGCAGAATATTATACAGGAAGTGTTGATTCTTTAAAGCACAATATAGCATTCAAACAGGGGAGACAGACGTTTCATTTGAAAAATATAACACATGTGACAACATCAACATAAAACCAGAAGCAATTTAAAGATGTAATATCTTGTCACAGGTATGATTCTAAATCCCACATTAATGAAGACAACACTATCCATTACATCAAAAAGGTATACTTTCCAGGAAAAGAAATCCTACCTCAAAAATGTTTCTGAAGAACATATCAAGTATCAAACTAAATTGTTTCCAAACCAACATGCATACTCATACCTCAGAACAAAGCTTTGAAAAAGAGAACGATACTACAATGGAACAAGTTTCTTTATATGAAGAATAAGGGCTTATGAGTGAAGGACATTAGTTATTCCTAGGAAGAGGAACACAACCACCTGATCCAGATCCAACGATGGTAAAAAAGAAACAGTCTAACTTCCTGATACATCCTGCAGTTACGTTAACGCAAGACCCTTCAGCAAACTCTGCTGATCAAACAGAAGCCAGTGGAGAAAGAAAAAAACTCACCTATTTCACCTCATGTATTTTTCTGCCTTGTCATAGACTTTCCTGACCCATTTACCAGCATAAATGAAATCAAAGTTGAGGAAATGGATGGGAGATATATGGAAATAATGTAAGTAAATGTTGTAAAAATAAGTAATTTAGGCAGCTTATGTTAATCAATGTTTATGATGGGGAAAAAAGTCATCTTGGAGAAAGAAGGTCTTTCGGACCCTAGAGCAATATTGTGATGATGTCACAGGGCTGCTCTTCACTGGGCATAAATAGCACAGTCTGGATGGAGTTAGTTAGACTGGAAGAGAAAAAAAGACTGATGCAGAGAAACTTGATCAGTCAATCAAATAGTAATCGGTGATAGAACTCATGGAATAGTCTTTCAATAATATAACAAAAGATTAGAAGCTTGGTATATTTCTGATAACTTTATACGGCAGTATATCGCATTATGTAATGAATAATGTTATAAAGAAATCAAAGCCTGAAGACAGCTCTTGACCCTACCTATTCCTTAGCACATTTGTCTTGGCAATTAGTTAGCTCAGTTGGCTGGAGGGCTGGTTTGCAATGCAGATCATTGCCAACAGTATGGGTTTAATTCCTACACAGAGTCAGATTACCATAAAGGACTCTCCCCTTACCTGAGGTGTTGTGGCCTTCAGGTTAAACCACCACCAGTCGTCCGTCTCTAATGAGAGAGTGGGACTATAGTGACTGTACCTTTGAGAGCTGTTGTGGCACAGTGGTAGTAATTCTATCTGTAGATCAGGAGGCCTGGGTTCGACTCTGACCTTCCCAGGGTTGTCTTTATGGACTTGGGATAAAACCATATGATGTAAGTTTTGCAGCCCACAACAGTGTAATTACAAGGTCCAGGAGGTAAATATAGCACCTGTGATAAATACATATACTAGCATCTCTGCTAACTAAGTTTATCAGATCATTAAGAATGCATGCGTACTTCATCATTAAGAATTCACACCCTTCAGCATGACTCCATGTTTTGGCCTTCTTTAAAACATTTATTCATGGTATGAGCATTTCATTGGCTGGGCTAGCATTTATTTCCCACTCCTGGTTACCCTTGTGAAGGTGATGGTGAACTGCCTTCTTTAACAGCTGCAGTCCATTTGGTTTCGGTTGTAGGGCTCTGGTTTACAATCAGCAATTTGCTGACTTTTAAGTAGTTTGAATCACTCCCCTCCCCCCAACCCCAGAGATCCCTGGTTCTTGACACTGGACTTACTTATGGAGTGTAAAATAAAGAAGGCAACAGACAGGTGTTGCAGGACGAAAGAATCTCTGTGTTTATTTAAACACAAAGGGTAAGTATAATACAAGAAATAAAAGTAAATTCAATAAACGGTGAAATTAACACAATCAACTATACAGAAGACAGTAATTCTATTAAACCTACTATTTGCTAGATTAAACGCAATTACAACCTAAAACAACAGTTTTAATTATATAGATTTTAATCGGGCTTCCTACCCTGGTGTCCCATGCACTGTCACCACCTGCCTTCCCCTCCCAGATAGCCTGGTTGGAAACCCCGGGGTCTCGGAGGTTTCAGCTCATCACTGAGGAAAACCTGATGACGAAGTACAGCTGGCTGTTCCTGCTTGCTGTCCCCGGGTACCTGGATGAAGACTTCGGACTGCTTAAGCCTCCAGTCTGGGTTCAGTCTGCTGATGCGTTGGGATGGGTAGTGGATCTATTGGTAAAGTAGTCAATACAGTGTGGAGCTGGAGGAACACAACAGGCCAGGCAGCATCAGAGGAGCAGGAAAGCTGATGTTTTCAAGGGTCAAGGCCCAAAACTTCTCGTCTTCTGCTCCTCTGATGCTGCCTAGCCTGCTGTGTTCCTCCACCTCCACATTGTATTGACTCTGACTCAAGCATGTAGTTCTTGCTATCTCCTGTAGGGTAAATATTTGGTTTTCCTTTGCTTTCTGGTAGTTTTGCGCGCAAGGTTTCCACTTCAGGATGTTTCTGAGGCCTTGTGGAGTCAGTCGGGTCAGTGATTTTTCAGAGTTTGGTGGTTCTTGGGTCTGCTGGTTGTGGTCGTTTGTCATTGGCTCCCCAGTTTCAGAGCAGTTCAGTGTCTAGAACTAGGGATCTGGGGTGGGGCTGATTCGAACCACCTAAAATCAGTAAATTAATGATTGTAAACCAGAGCCCTATAACCTAAAACAAATGGACTGCAGCTGTTCAAGAAGGCAGTTCACCATCACCTTCGCAAGGGCGACCAGGAGTGGGAAATAAATGCTAGCCCAGCTGGTGAAGTACTCATCCCATGAATAAATGTTTAAATAAAAGTTCAAAACATGGATTCATGCTGAAGAATGAGAATTCTTAATAATGAAGTACACATGTATTCTTTATGATCTGACAATTTTAGTTAGCAGAGCTGCAAGTATATGTATTTATCACAGGTGCTAAATATACCTCCTCGATCTTGTAATTGCACTGCTGTAGACTGTAAAGCCTACATCTTGTGTCAGTAGCTCTTGGAATTGCTGAGGGGTTTCCTGTTCTGGGCATAGATCTTGGAAATAGTGGCTGGAATTAATTGTTGGAATTCTTCTTCTGGTGATAACTCTTTGGAACACTCTCAGGGATATCTGCTTGGAACTGTTCTGGGGATCGCTGTTTCAGGTGAGATCGTGGCCTGTGATTATACTGACTGTGGGCTTCTTAGCTTCATTCCAAATCTGTGCTTTCCATTGTGTTTCTGGTGTTCCTTTTGAGGTCAATTGGTTTACCGATCATTACAAGTATGTGCGAATGGATTTTGACTGAAATTGAGTGCCCAGTATCTCTGTGAATGGATTTCAGTTGAAGTTGTATAGTTGGTATTTCCATAGGCCCCCACACTGTCTGTGCTAGGTAGCCCAAAGTGTAAAAGTTAGTTCCAGTCTAGGGTGTTAGGTATGGTTAATCGTTCCCTTAGACTGGAGGTGTAAATTGGAATCCCAGGCTTGACAATAGTCCCACACAAAAATCATTCTGGCTCAGTGCATGTTTGTTGCAGCCTGAGCCCAGGATTTTGTCCAGTATTGTAAATGTTAAAAAAAGTCCAGGGTCTGGTCCAGTATTTTAGATGGTGGAGATTTTTGCTCAATCCTACAAGGTGCACCCACAATGCCTTTGGGAATCCAGGAATTCCTGGATTTTGATCCAGCGACAGAAAAGGAATGGAGATATATTTCTAAGCCAGGATGGTAAATTACTTGGAAAGGAGCTTTCAGTGGAAATGTTCCCATGTATCTTCTGCCCTTGTCCTTCTAAATGGAGATGGTTGAGAATTTGGAAGGTGCTGCCTAAAAAATCTTGGTGAATTTCTGCAGTGCATCTTGCAGATGGTACACACTGCTGTTACTGAGCATTGGTGTGGATGATCAGATGTTTGAGGGTGTGGTGCCAATCCTGAATGATGTCAAGCTTCTTAAATGTTGTTGGAGCTGCACCATCCATTTAAGTGGAGAGTATTCCATTACACTTGTGAATTGGCTTTGGTAGACAGTGGACTGGCTTCAGGAAGGCAAAAGGTGTGTTACTTGTTGCAGGATTCCTGGCCTCTAATTTGATTTTATTATGCAATTCTTCAATGCAAAATGTTTGCTCGTGGGATAATACAGCTGGTAAAAGAGAGGGGAGGCATATACTGTAAGAGAGAAAGGAGTGAGAGAATAAGAGGGAAAACAATTAGAGGAGAAAGGGAGGGGGAGACATGAGTGACTTAAGACTATCCAGTATGATTCTTTTCTCATTCATTAATGAGAAGTGAACTTTGAAATCTGGACCAGCATTCATTGCCCAACCCTACATTTTTTGAGAAGATGGTGGTGGGCTGCCTTCTTGAACCATTGCATTCTATTTGTTGTAATTACAGCCATAATCTTGCTGTGGAGGGAATTTAAACTCAGTGACACTGGAGATCTGGATACATATTTCCAAATCAGGATGGTGAGTGGCTTGGAGCGGAACTTTCAAATTGATACAACCTGCACCAAATTGCTACAATGAAGTAAACTTTGTTAAGGCAGGAGCCTGATCTTCTTACAAAATCAGGTTATTTTTGGTGACCCTCCAAACCAAGCAAGCCTTGTTGATCCTTACACTGAAGAGGATTGTGGCAGCAAATCTACCAGATAACACATATAGCATGAGAAGTATTGGTAAGGATTCATCATATACACCGTGTCAATGTGTGACTGTTTGTGGTGATGCCTGGTAGTTTGATTGCTGACTAAGATTGGCATCTGACGCAAACATTCTAGAAAGCATATTTAAAATATTGAACTCAATGATCAGCTCTGTTAATTCAATGAGTAGTGAAGATTTGAATCCATGAGGAGGTTATAAGCCACATGACTAGAGAAGAAAAAATCCAGCCTTTGTTTTTCTGAGGTCTTGTACTATCAAAACCTAAACTCATTTTTCAAAAGTTGGTATTTCTAATGTTGAATTGTTTTCCAAAAGTAACTTCTAAAAATCAAACATAACAGAGCCAAGCCTTTCCCACTATTCAGTGGTCTTACAGAACTTTCGATCATCAGAGATAAGTCCATCATGATAGAAATACAAGGGTTTTTATCACTGTTTTAATGGAGCAGAGTGTTATGAGTATTTCCATGTGGATTTATGTAATAAGATTACAGTAGTCTTTCTGCTCGCTGCATGAGCTTCTGTTAACCAGCTTAGCCGGAGGACTGAACATCATTTAACGTGAAGGTACTTTAAAGTGCTTCTGAGAAGTGCAGTAGAGGCCACTGATAAAGAAATGAGAGATTGCTAGAGGTTCTGTAGGGCTGAAGTGCATATATGAGGTGGGAAAGATCAAGACTTGAAAGGAATTTAAGCACAAAGATGACAACTTGTAACTGAGAAGCCAAAAGACAAGTGATTTAGGAAATTCTCAAGCAATTAATATACAGCGGTCTTCAAATCAGGCCTGTCTAGCCAATTCTATAAACAATGGCTGTGTAAACTCTGTGAAATTGAAAATGCACCACTGCAGTTGTTGATAAGAGTAATGGAGGAATTTTGCAGAATAGGCAGAAAAAGGAAGCTGGAGAAAAGGAAAACTAAAGCGGTTTTTGAGGAAACAGTGCACATACTATGGCATCATCAACACAATCAAAAGAATTTTAAAGGTGACAGAGCCCATAAAATCTTTAATGAACAGACTAAGGGAAGTGGTTAATTGAGAATGCAACAAGAAAGCCGCAGTAAAGACCAAGTTTCCTGATAGCTTTGCCTATAGAAAGGAAAATGCTACCTCACACACTGTCAAGCCATTGAACCTTCTCAAAAGAGTTCAGGTTTCATTTGATCTTATTTATTAATGGAATGTGAACAGTGCTGGGAAGATGACCCTGTCACTGTTTGCCCTGGAGGATATGATGGTGAGCAATATTTTTGAACCGCTGATGTCTACCTAGTGTAGGCATCCCTACATCTCCAGCATCTGCAGTTCCTACTATCTCTGTCTACTTAGTGTAGGTTATGGTGAGATTTCCAGTAGTATGATGATCTTGCACATCGTATGCATTGCTGCTACTGAGTGCCAGTGGTGGAAGAAATGAATGTTGAAGTTGGTGATTAGAATGCTAGTTAAACAGGCTGCTTTGCCCTGAAGTGCTGTTCAAGCAGCATTCATCCAGGCAAATGGTTAATGTTCCATCACACTCCAGGTTTGTGTTTTGTTGATGTGGACAGCACTAGGGAGTCAGAAGGTGAGTTATTTGCCACAGAATGCTCAATCCCTGGCCCTCTGCAGTCACAATAATTATATGGCTAGATCAGAAAAGTTACTGGCTGATTGTAACCCCTGGATATCAATGGTAGATGACTCAGTGATGGTAATACCATTGAATGTCAAGAGAAGATGGTTAGGTTTGTTCTCGAAACAGGCAATGACCATTTCCAATGTTTGGCAGAATTGCACTTGCCACATCCAGTTTGATGTGACAGCAAAACAACAATAGAATAGGACCTTTGAGGTATATTTGTGGCTTCATATAAAGTTCATATGTGGTGATTATATAACATTACAAGACCCCACAATTTTGACTGCAAAGCGAAAACATTAGCTTGAATTGAAAATAAGAACTGAATGATATCCCTTCTTACTTCTATCACCTTGATTTTAAAAAAGAGCATATTTATCAATTCTTCTACTCTAGCTTTGTCTGTGTGAACGACCAGCATTCTGGCTGATCTAGTTCTTTTATCATGTGGTTTGGGGTTGTACTATGAGTTTGGGTTCAAGGCAGATTGGTCAAGGAGAAGGCAAAGTCAAGAATTCTCTTCAGGCTTAGATTTAAAAATAACGCTATTTATTATAATTTCATAATAAATAGTGCTAGACATAATTATTGTACATATGCCAGGCTTGGTATTACATAATGTAGGGACCAGCTTATGATCTATTTTTAAGTTTCTTCTTCTATGTTCAATGATGTGCATCTCTAATGCATATTGAAGGTAGCTCCAGAGTCCTGAAGATTTACACAACACTAATGACAGCTACCCTATCCTAAAAGTTTCCAAATCACTGGCTGAATGTCTAAAAGCCAGTACAAAAGGTATTGGCTAATCTATGGCTTACTATTACCAGTGTGCAGCCTGTACTTCCAAGAAGGCAGAGTCACCAAGCTGTGTCTGATCATTTCTGAGTGAATGACTGTTACAGATTCTATTACAACTGTTGACTTGGTTTCTCAGTAAACCACCACCATCAATATCATATTGTCCGAGTGTTCCCAAATGTTAGCTCTTATAACATATACCACAAAGACTGGATTCTTTTTGAGGCACATGTCTACAAATGTATTAACAACATTAACTACTTACATTGTTTTAAGGTCTCACACTTACGCACAGTTTGGGTTCATTTCTTATAGACCATACGGAACAAAGATAAAGTAATTGCACACAGGCCACTGCTATTACTACTGCTACAGAAGGTGAGGCAGTTAACTTGATAATGGAACGTTGCATGTCGTACTATCATTGAACTGTCATAAAGATACCCTGTCTGTCTGTCTTGTCTGGGATTAATGCAATAATGCGAGAGCTGCCACTTCATCATTGACAATAAAGCTTTTCTACTGTCATCGTAAATGAGGAGCAACCCCAAAGTATTTAGGGACAGTTCTCAGAGTCTGCATATAGATATGATATTCTTTGAATATTCATTTTTTCAAGTGAGTATGGTGAGTATATTTCGTTACTAATGTCAGAACTCTCACAGCAGTATATTATAAAGACCGAATAGCAAAAGGTCTCTTAAATATGACAACGGTTCTGTTGACCCAAGATGTGTTCAAAACATACATGGTAATATGAATATTTGTTCTGAGATCTTGAAATGATATGGCAATGCAGGTACTAGCACAGAAAATTAAACTGAAGGAGGCTGGCCATAAACAGGCCAACTTGGCCCAATCCTGCATCATCAGATTTGATTGTCACTTTGGACTCCTGAAAAATCAAAACGCACAACACAGAGGGATCCACAGGATCGATAAGACTGACATTCCTCTTTGTCCATCCAGAACAATCCTTGGCAAATGAACCTCGAACACACCATCAGGTTTACAAATATTAAAAACGTAAAGCAATTCTTGACATCCCTTTTGGAGGATGCAGACTCTATGAAAATCTCCTTCCAACAGGCATCGACTACATTCACTGAGTTGAAATCTGAGTGATAATAAAGCTGCATAGACTGATCTTTGCAACCACAGCAAACTGTTCTTTTAAATTAAGAAATCCCAATTCTCCTTTTACAATACTGCCAAATATAAATTCATATATGTAGCCATTAACATTTGTTTAGTTTCTCTATATAGGAATTTAATATTTTTAAGTCTCTAAATTGCCAAATATGATTGGACAAATTAACTCTTGGGCCCTTAACCAAAGCCACAATAGATATTTTTTAACTAAAAAGGTGAGCATGGTTTTTAGATCTGCATAAATACCAATATATTTGCAATAAATGGGCAGTTTAAAGAATTTAGAAGCATCTATTGTCACAGAATAATGATAGTTTGGGCTGAAGGTATTGCCATTTAAAGACTTGACCTAAACCTGTTCAGGGTATTCTTTACTTTCAGGAAAAAGCACTTGAAAAATGGAAGATAAGGAAGCTATATCTGATCACATTAAAAACACTTTTGTCGCCAGAAAGCAGCAGATAGTAAGGAGGAGGACTCTTAAGCGTGTATTCATGTTGACTGTTTGGGGATTTTGTAAAAGACTTTGAGAAGAAGCAAAAAACCAAGAGGAAAAGAATGGGAAGCAGATGAGAAGTCAATTACACATGCCAGCTTGCATCCTGATTTGGACTGACCTTCACAACTTGTCAAGAGTATATATTGTTGTTGTCTGGCTAACATGCTGTATTCTATTTTATGCTCTGATTAAACTCGACCTACCCACTATTCTGATTGCTGTATCAAATAGTTATATCAATAACATTTCCACCTTCCACATTACCAAAATGTCCAATAAAACATTGAATCACCAGTTGGAATACTCACACTGCAGTGTTACAAAATGATTTTAAGAAATGCCACTATAAGAAGTTCAAAAGGGCGTTTCCAAATGAAACTTGAAGCCTGAATAGGACTGTGCAAAAACAACATCCAAAAAACAAAATACTAAGGGTAATGAATTTCAGTCTAATTTCACAACTGAACACAATAATTTGTCTTTAAGGTCTCTACATCAATCTTCATCATCTGCTGACCTAAGTCATTGCTGCTTTCACTCCTTGGGCAGAAATTACAGTATTTAGAATTACTATCACCCACCCTGTGCTTGTGCGGCTGCAGTCATGCTAAAGCAGGACCATTGTCTTCCTGGAAAATTTACAGTGGGACTCGAGTTATTCACTAGAGCATTAAAATCAAATTCTGCTAGCCCCTCAGATAGATCTACAGATTTGTGTTAACGCAAAAATCTGAGGAAAAACACAAACATTGTGTGTATCGCACCATTTCCACTGCCAGAATACTGGGTGCATTACCTGTTGCTCCCCAGCTGTAGATATAATGAATTACAAAGAAAATGTTCTATTGAACTATTTGAAACATATCCTTCAGCATCAGAGTAGGAACAATTGGATTTTAAGAGATTTATTTTGACAAGGCTTCTCTCATTGTTTGTGTTCCCCAGAGGGCAACAAGCCTTATCCAATTTCTTTGGGAATTATGTTAAGCCATATATCCAAGTTGGGAGGAAAATTATTTAACTTTTCTTGCAAGTAGGAAATCAAGGGGATTGTCTGGAGTGTCAACGTTATTCTTTAATGACTTCAGTCAAGAGTAAAATAAGTTGAGGTGTAAAGCCAGGAGAGGTATAAGAATAGTGTTATATCCTGTTTCATTAATATCCTGATGGGCATCTGAGTTGTGTTAAAATTGTCTATTTGAAGTTATGGGTACATTTAGAATGGATTATTCAATGCTTTTGTTCATTTGCAACCTGACTAGAATTGAATGGAGGTGACTGCATCTTCCCCCCGCTGCTGTTGTTAATAGAACTGACAAGGAGCAATAACTGCTTTGTCCCTGAGTGCATAACGACTCTGCTGAGTGAAGCAACGTGTCTCTTCACCCAGTGTGAGATTAAGGCATCAAATTCCCTTCTGATATAAATTACCTCCTGGTGATTTTCATCAAAATCATTCAGTTTCTGTTTCAGCTCTCGGAAAGATGACCTGTCTACTTGGATTCTTTTTGTGTGTGTTACATAAAGCCTTTATCTCAGCTGTTTCCAAAGATTGATGACGTATCCTCTCAATACTTTGATCTTTGCAACAGAGGCTTTGAACTTCTAGCATTGCTTTTCAAAGTTCTAAACAAATTGCATTCCATCTTTCGAGACAACATCAATCTGTGCACCCAAAGGAGGTACATTCGAGCAACAGTGATAGGACAGGGATATCACATCTCTGACATAACTGAGTCTGAACAAAAACAGAAGTTACAGGAAAAGCTCAGCAGGTCTGGCAGCATCTGTGAAGGAAGGGTCACCAGACCCGAAATGTTAACTCTGATTCTTTTCTTCACTGATACTACCAAACCTGCTGAGCTTTTCCAGCAACTTCTGTTTTTTTTCCTGATTTACAGCATCTGCAGTTCTTTCAGTTTTTATAACTGAGTATGATGTGGAGGTGCCGGTGTTGGACTAGGTTGGACAAAATCAAAAATCACACAACACCAGGTAATAATCCAACAGGTTTATTTGAAATCACAAGCTTTCGGTGCCTTGCTGCTGCTTCAGGCGTTAGTGAGACAGGTGGCATCAGACACAGAATTTTTCAGCAAAAGATCAAACAGTCATAGAACTGACATGAATGTATTGAACAAACCTAAGATGGCTGTTGAATCTTAGTCAGTTAGAAAGGAGATGATCTTGGGGTAAATGCCTCCAAGGTGGACTTTGGGATATACAACAACGCAGAGTCGCTGAGCAGAGGCTGATAGCCAGGTTTGGTACCCATGAGGACGGCCTCATCTGGGATCTTGAGTTCATGTCACATTACAGAAGACCCCATCACTTTACACACTCTCACACAGGCACACATACACACACTCTGTCACACAAACACACTCACACACACACTCACACACTCTGTTTCTCAAGCACATGCAAACTCACAGTCTCACACACACATACTCTCTCTGTCTTACACACACACATACATACACACACTCTCAAACAAACCCACTCACACACTCTATCTCTCAAGCACACACATACACAGTCACACACACATACTCTCTCTCACACACACACACACACACTCTTTCTCTCTCTTCCCACCACCCCCCGCTCCCGCGCCTCACCCCCCCACCACACACACACACACACACACATGCATGCACAAAGACATATAAATCTAAGGGGTGAATTTGCATTTGCAAATGTGTAATTTCAGATATATTATATTTTGTTCAAAAAGCGCACAATTTGTGGACAGTCAATGTGGCATTTTATAAATTCCTGCTTTAGAAATAAAACTAGTCTGACTGCAAGTTATAACACAGACAGATTCTAAACAAGGCCTCACACCTCAAGTGCATTGTTTAACCTGAAATGTCACCTCTGGTATATTGATAAAACCTTTATTTATCTTGAGGCAGTAACTTGAAAGAAATTCTGGGATTTGCATATCAATGAATTGAAACCTGCATCTCTTTTCTAACTGACTCAGGATTTAACAGCCATCTTAGATTTGTTCAATACATTCGCATCACTTCTATGGCCCTTTGATCTTTTGCTTATAAATTCTGTGTCTGATGCCACCTGTCTCACTAACACCTGAAGAGGCAGCAAGGCACCGAAAGCTTGTATTTTCAAATAAACCTGTTGGATTATAACCGGGTGTTGTGTGATTTTTGACCATAATTTGAGCACATATCTTGTGGATTCTACTCGCACACTGAAGGCATTAACAAGCATTAACATGTTTGTATTCTCATCTGTATGATTAGAACTCTGCAATGAGTCAGTCGGGTATAAACGTGGCTAGCAGCTACTGAGTGCTTGGGATAAGCAAGCAATGGCCATCATACTAATGCAAACTAATCATACATATTAACTATCAAATTATAAACACAGAGGCATAGTATTGACCAGAAACGTTTGCCATCAGGTTTCATAACATTATGACATACCTCCCTACCCACATAATCAGTAGTTATTGTTAGACTATTGTTACAGTTCACGCTTTCTGCTACATTTCTAGGTTAGAGGTAAAGTGGAGGCCCTACTTTCACATGGGAGAAGCCAGGAGTGCCTCTCCCAGCTGCAATATAGAGCAAGTGTCGAAGGAGCTGGTGAGGATTTGTGATGAGGTACAGGTATAATGAAGTCACATCAGGAATGCATATCTTTTAAGGTCCAGTTATACTTCGTGTTCTGTCTAGTTCTGTCTTTAAGTTTTCACAAGTGTTTGTGAGTGTTTAAAGGTAATTAAAAGGTGCTCACGTGTTTCGAACAGGTCCTTCATTCAGGCAATATAAGCAAATTACTCTTCTAGCTGGAGATCTGAAATGAAAACAGAAAATGCCAGACAAACTCGGCAGGTGTGGCAGCATCCGCGGAGAGAAACAAGCACTGCTGTTTCACATTTTCTTTGGAACTTTCTTTGGAACTGACAGTTTTTGAAACATGAATGTTGGTGGAAAGACACTGAACAAGGAGAGATAAAATATAATCAAGATAGAAGAAAATAACGTTAGATGGGATGGAGTTAGGGACCTGCCAGGAGAGTCTTGTTTGTAGATTTTGGGAAGGAGATAGAAGTGGGCTGGTCAAGGCCGCTGGACCACAGGCTGAATATTTCATGTTCTCACTGGATGTATTTTTGATTCGGAGGCACTAAATAGGGTGTGAACCCAGATCACCATCTCCCCACTCAGTCACAGTCTGACCCCCATAATAAAGGGAGTGGGTGACCTCTTAAATTGGCAGCCTGCCATCACGTGTGAAAAAAAATGAGTTTATTAATCCCAACATTGCGCTACCCACATCATAAAATGGTTGGCATAGGCAGTCAGGTGGCAGTGGGCAGCCCATTTATTAAAAGAAAGCTTTTCAAATGGCAGGAAGGATGAGGTGTTATTTCAGCATTTCTCTTTGTACATCAGAGGGACCCCTCCTGAATATAGCCCCTGACCTTCCTTCCTCCTAATCTGAAAACCCCTCTAGCTCCTTTATATCCCTCCACTCCTCCACTAACTTGCCAAACCTATCCCTCCCAATGTCCCTTACCTCCCTGGGTCTGTGGATCTGTGCAGCCTTCTTCACTGGAGTAGTTGCAGTCCTGACATTGCCCAGCATCGAGCTCTAAGACTGCACTGGAGCTGCCAGCTATCAAATTGGTGAGCAACGTCAGAGGGTGAGACTGTGTAGAAGTCCTATTTTGCACTAATTTAGCCTGTGCTGGAGTAGCAGGCTCCTTCTGAGGGTCTTGGCCGGCCATTGACTTTCCTTCCAGAATCAGCCAAGCCATCGGCCCAAAGTAAATTTCTGCCCTGAGAGATGGGAAGCTGTGAAAGAAGGATTCCAGCATAATTAAGGTCAATGACAGCTTGAGAAAAAAAGTCAGTTGAATTGTCCCAGCCACTGAACACTTGGAAAATAGTGAGGTAGTTGAGATCAGAAGCTTTCCAACATCAAAAGCAAAGAAGTCCCACTTTCCAACCAAGTGGTGAACAGCAAAATGTGATTCTCACCAGTGAGAGGCTTATTTCCATTTGTTAACATTCTCAGTGTAATAAAGTCTCATCTCATTAACATGCCATTTCTCATTCTCCCACCTGAAAGATAGAAGCCTGACGGTGATAATTCCTAATGTGGAAGTCAGGGCAGGCACCTGGAGATTCCAGCTTACTGATTGATCCTCCAGGCCCCCGTCAAGGGCACCAGTCAACAAGGTCTCAGGATATGTTCCAGGGGCAATGACCACATACACCTTCTGTCCACCAGCATCTCTATGTCCGCATTGGCAGTGGGGTGGGATGCCAGTTTCCCTCTCTTTGTCATGTCTGGGGCGATTGACAGGAATTGCGTACTACAGCTGAGGCTGCCAACACTTGATCGGATGCATGGCTGGCCTGCTTTAAAGATGGCGCCAGTGCCAGGATTCCTGGGAGATTCCAGCAGTAGACACTACTTCCACCTGCGGTGAGTGGGAGAATACAATAAGTAGGGCACCATAAGGACATGACGCAGAAATAATGAGGCAAATTCGGGAAGGTATGATGAGATTACTCACTTACATTTACACAAAAAAGCCCTCAGTGAAGCTGGACGGAATTGACACTACCAATTTCTGGTAGAATTCAGCTCAATGGCTTGATGTTCTGGAATAGGCTCATGCTCAAAGAGTGGGTATGGTGTAGTGTCCTGAGAACTGGTGCTGAGCATCTACAAGTTAGAGATTGCTACACCAGTCAATGACAGCAACATCTCATCAGCAGTTTTGACGACAAAGTTAGAGTTAAAGCTGATGGAAGAATTTTAGCAAATTCACTGGGAAACAGGTTAGATCATTCCAAACAGACCTTCTGAGTACTTACACACTTTCAAATAACTTTTAGTTCTAACCATTATTCCCTTAGCCTGGTTCTACTCACTCCACTCCAACTTAACCAGCTCTGGACACCCACTTCCCCAGCACTGCTCACCCTTCTCCTTCTCAGCCCAGGCACTTTAGTCATTGAGTTGGGAGGGATGAGGGTGTGATGTGATTGGTGCTGTGAGCAGAACCAGTGCAAGGCAATAAGTTGTGAGCAAAACCAGATCTGCCAGCGAGGGACTGGGGAAGGGCTGTGCACTGGTGGGGGCTGGGGAGGGTGTGGCGGATTGTGAGCAGAGCCAGGACAGTATTGATTGGACTGGAAAGGGGAGGGAATGGTGAGCAGAACCAAGGACAAATGGGAAGAAAAGGGTGAGCGAATGTAATGGTGCTTTGTATGCTTTGTGCACTTGTGAACTTTACTGTTCTCCTGATTTGAAGGTTGCTTTCCTGGAATAGGTTTTACATTGTAAGGAATATCACAAAATAAATCAGTATAAGTAATTGAGTAAGGGAGGATCTTATAGAGCAATGGTAGTATTCGCCCTACCTCTGAGCTAAGAGACCCGGATTTGAGACCCACCTGCTCCTAAGGCGTGTCAGAACATCACTGAGCAGGTTAATTTTAAATTGTCTAAATAACTGAGCATGTACCAGGCAATCAACCCAAGTTCCCATGCTGATGGGATGGCTCTTGTGGTGGAGTGATAGTGTCCCTATCAGAAGGCTCAGGTTCAAATCCCACCATCTGCAGAGGGGGGTCGTAACATGTTAAAAATAGTTACATGCTGACAGGTCATTTCAATTTGGATGCACTTGTAGATAACAATCTGCTGGACATGTTGAAGGAGTAATAAGAACAGGGATGCCAACCTTGGAAGTTCAAAACCATAAGAGACAGATCACCAGTAAAGGCATTATCTAAGTTAGTTTGGCTGCTCAAAGTGGCAGAGCTACTTCAACCAGAGGGAATGAATAATGAGACCAGCTGTACAGAAAACATTGGAAATGACATTTAACTTTTTGTTCACAGACTCCTCATGTCAGAATGAAGAAACTTGGCAAGGATTAGGAATCTTGCAATTTACTAATAAGATATCCAGGATAAAGGTGACCTGTTGTACTTAATTCAATTTTCAGTACAACTTTGCAGAAATTCAACTTATATGATATCTCTCCTCTATCCGGGTAACAATCTATACTATTTATAATCTGAAAAGGATACAAGTCTACAAATGTCGAAAAAGTGTCTGTCCATCACAATCTCATCTTTAAACTTTTCCAGTTTTAGGGCATGTTACACATTCTAGAATGGGAGATGGCCATAATGTCTGTTGGGAATCAGTGTGAGATCCAACTATCATTGGCATGTTGCAGAATCGGATAGATCTGCTTCTTTATTAGAAATAACTTGTGGTGTTCTGATTACGGAGACCTTCTTATTTGCAGAGTCTGATCCTGTCCAGAGACAGTGCAGAAACAGGGGTGTTGGTGACTTCGCTCCAGTTTTGTCTTAATGTGAATTTGCTGGAGGTCACTTATTTATTTCAGCATTGGCCATGCATTGCAATGATGTCTCTAGAATCCTTCTGTTAAGCCATTAATGCTGCCGTTTATTGTCCCTTGAACTTTGGATCCCCAAACCCTCAAAAACATTAGCAAGAATTTCCTGAGAGATGCAGCAATTTAATTTGCCACCATGTGTTTCAGGTCTCACTTATAGATGCTACTGTTGGCTACATGTTTATTAGTGGAGACAGCACAGCAGAAAGCTCCCGCTGCTCAACATCAGTCAAATGAATATAGTTTTCATCACACTGCAAGGAAGCGAGTAGTTCATGCATCCACTCATATTCCTGAAATATTCTCTGCTTTGTATCTAGCCTTTTAAGGATTAAATCACACAGGGAGCTTGATATTAGTAACTTTCCATCAACTTCTACCTTTGCCTTTCATATGCCATTGAGAAGTGACTCATCCATTGCTTTCTTTAAAAGAGAATAGATGTTTCCAGGCGAGTGTCTGCTTCCTCTCATAGGAACATTTCGTGCTGCAGTGAGAATTGTTACTGGGAGATCTGTTCTGCTCCTCTGTTCATCTGTAAGTGAAAGGAAAGGGCAATTGATTAAGCACAGACAACACATGGGGGATTTTTATGGTGCACCACACTCATTGCTTCATCTCTGTTGAAATACAATAAATGAACATGGTGTGCAACTCTAATTATGCAAACCAGCAGAGCATTATTCCTCCTGATGTATGCCCAACCTAACCTAACCTACTTTGTGTTCTGTAGTTCAGCTTCCCACATTATTGCTTCTTCAAAGAGAGATTTGACCTGTTGAATCATGCCTCCTACATAGACAGACCTGATGAAAATTATTCTTCTATAAGATGAATAATATCCATTATATACATGGACACTTGAAGTTGTTAAGCAACAGTGTTCTTAGAAACTTACGCAGCACTGATAGGAGAGAATGTTTGGGAGAAGACAATGTCCACTGTAAGTATTCAGTGCATTAGAATAATTAGTCCTCAGTCCTTCTGAGGTTCATCTTTGCAGCTGATGTTATTTGAATCCTTTCCTCAAGAATGGTCAGTACTGCTTCTGTGTTGTAATTGCCTTAAGGCTATTGGCTACCAACTAAGTATCACATCTTCTGGCCTGTTTAAGATTTTTTTTCACTGTGCTATTGTTGCCTGTGACAGGTTTTCAAAATGTGTGGTAAGTATGGGACTATTGCAATTGTTTAGAATATACTGGGTGAGTTAATGAAAGACAGTATATCTCACATCACAGAAATGATTAAAGAGCAGCTGCGATTACTGAGTCTCCTGGAAATTCCATTGAGGTCTTTGAACACTAGAGAGGAATGCTTCCCAAATCTGCCAACAGTACATTTTCTCCTTTTTAAAAAAAAATCTTTCTCAGGATACTCTGTTACCTGTACATGGCACATGAACAAAATCATGCCTGGATAAACTAATTCAGAACTGGAAATATCTTACTTTCTTGCTCTGGCCCCAATTCTTCTTTATTTTTATGCTTTTTAAGTATATTCTCATGTTCAGTTCCATTCACTTCTCTAAACCGCTTATGCATTTTTCTCTGTGTGAAGAAAATAGGGAGGGGAAAAAACTGAAGGAACACCTTCAGTTCCCCTCCAAGCCACTCAGCATCCAAATTTGGAAATATATCACCATTCCTTCAGTGTTATTGAGTTAAACTCCTGGAATTCCAATTCCTAAAGGTATTGAAGGTCAAGCTACACAGCGCAGAATGCATTGATTCAAGAAGGTAATTCACCACCACCTTCTCAAGGGCAACTAGGGATGGGCAAGAAATGCTGGCCCAGCGTGAGTCACCCACATCACCTGAGTGTTTTTTTTTTTCAAATGAGGTAATTTACTTTTGTAGAAAGAATAGAAAAGCAGGATTTTAATTTGAACATTGAAAATCTTTTAAATGGTTATGGTCAAAGAATTGGATGCCAACATACAAGACTAAAAGTTAGGATGCTGGTACAGCAAGTAATTAAGCAGAAAAATGCCTTGCTGGCCTTTATTGCAAAGGGATTGGAATATAAGATTAAGGAAGTATTGCTACCGTAGTACAAGACTTTGGCGAGACTATATCTGGAGTACCATATGTAGTTTTGGTCACCTCATCTAAGAAAAGATATGTTTACATTGAAGATGGTACAGTGAAGGCTCTCTCAACTGATTCCTTGGATCAAGGGGTTGTCCACAGAAAATGCTGAGGGTTTGAGTATTTGGGCCTATAATCTGTGGAGTTTAGAAGAATGAGAGATGATCACACCCTTAAATGTAGTAGATTCAGGTAGGATGCTTTATTATTATTCCAATTTCTGATGTTCTTATGTTCTATTTATCACTGTGTGTTCTGGTTTTCAATCTGAAACTATCTGGAAAGGAGACATTTTGGCTCTGCTTCTCCAGGTGGAAACTGAGAGGAAAGGAAATTAAAGCAGAAAATGGTATTTTTTTAAAATATAAAATATCAATAACCATTTTGACATATTTGTTTTCAGAGGCAATTAAAGAACTAGAAATTCCCAGCTTCAACCTTGGAATCCCACCCTCATTGTGTTCCTTGACATTTTGCACTCAGAAATAGTTGAGTGTTTTACCATTTAACAAGGTCTTAGGCAGTGCCCAGCTCCTGCCACAATTGCTGTCCCCAGCCTTTGGTCAGGATGTGATTTGGTGCTACCATCAGGTGGGAGACAGTGTAGTAATATGAACGGCCCAAGTGTTATCTTGTTCACCACACCCTCTGAAGAAGGGTCTAGGCCCGAAACGTCAGCCTTCCTGCTCCTCTGATGCTGCTTGGCCTGCTGTGTTCATCCAGCTCTACACCTGGGTATCTCACCACACCCTCTAGCCTGAACCTGCCTAGGCTTTTGGCCTTTATCGGGGCATTGCAGGCAAACTGCAAAGTTTAGATTCTGATTTTTAAACACAATGTAATGAGATGATTTAGAATGTCTTTAATAAGCTGCTCTTACTTCTGATAATCACTGTAAATGGATTCTGTGCTCCCTTCTTATCAACATTTTATGCTGATGTGGAGATTCTTGTCTTAAGAGCTCACTCAGATCTTGTCTTATGAACGGAGCTGGTACTCACTGCTGATCCTTCTGGAAGATGAAAACACCAATCTTGAATTAATTTCTGGTTCCAAATTGAATTACTAAATTTATTTATCATCATTTTGCCAAGTAACAGTACAAGCAGAACAACAATGATTAGTTACTAACTGCCAGACCTTTAATGATGCACTCTGTTCCTTCAGCTGTAAAGGTACATAAGTAATTTTCCAACTTTGTGCTCACAGTCCGGCCTCATCCGCTTAAAGGGTATAATTGCAAAACCAGGCATGCACTCTGCATGTATTACTCAACCATTTAAATTGAGGGACCACAAATCATGCAAAGTGCATCTATATTTACAGTTTTTGCCCTCCGCTGGCAAGGTTAAATAATTAAAGTCATTTGCACCAGCCATGTCTCTTTTACTTCAGTGCTAATATCACAGCTATCCTGGGGATGCTGGCAGCTACATTTGCTGGGAGTACTGCAGGAGTTGATTCTGACCTTGGAAAAGAAGTGGAATGACTGAGAGTAAACTGGCAGCCAGGTTTCCGAGTGCTACAATGAAGACATCAATGGAGAAGATTGAAAGGTGGAGAGACATTTTGTATCCATAGGAATGCAGGTAACTCTCTTGAACTACGATGAACAGACAGAAGCAATGGATGGAGAACAGTGTATCAGGAATCAAGCCTTGAGGACCAGGCTGCAATGCCAAAAGATTTAATGAGCTTGTAAATTGGTCATCATTATTAAATGCACTTTTGAATGCTATATCCTAACAAGTTAACCATTCATTTTACAAGTTACTGAATGCATTAACCCCATCACAACCCCTTCATAACAATTTCTATCAATCATCACTCATACCTGACATCCATATTTTATCTCATCCATACACACATATAGCACTGCTTGAAGTGCCACACTCAAATCTCACAGCTTGCAAATATGATCAGCTTTTCTACCAGGACAGTCATATCTCGTAAACACATGACATGGCACTCAATGACATCCTTATCCCCTTTACAGAAGTCGAGGCACAACTGAGGACGGCAGAAATTAATTGCAAGGAAAGAAATGCACAAGCTTGTTCTAAACTTGATTGAGAAGATGGTGCTGATCATTATGGGAAGGGCCATCAATGGAAATTTAACCAAAGGCCAGGCTTAAATCTTTGAAGGGGTGATGATATGTTCATGTCTAATGGTCCCACGCACTTGTCATTTCCTCCTTTTCCCAAAATCTCTGAATTACAAACCACAGACAGTGCAAGCATGCACAACTTCCTTTCCCATGATAGCTACACCACAACACAAACTGTGTATGCTTTTTCTTCCAGCTACCCAAGTAGTGCACACATCATCTTTGATCTCTGTTCAGTTACTGACTCTGCATATATTTTGGGGGGTGGGTTTGAGGCAGAATATGCATATAGTCAGACACCTGTCAAAAAGGGTGAGTTAGCAGGTCAGACTGTGTTACAACACTTAGATGTGCTATCTGTATTTTGTATTATCCACATACTTTGAAATTGTCCCCTGCATACAAGATCTTGATCCTTTATATATGTATCAGGAAAAGCAAGAGTGCCTATATTAAAACCTGGGGAACTTCACAGTAAATCTCCCCCCTGCATGAAAAATTCCATTAACCATTACATTGTGTTTCTTATTCCTCAGTCAATTTTAATATCAATGTTGCTACTGTCCCATTTTTTCATGACCTATAACATGTCTCACGAGTCTATTTTGTGGTATTGTATCGAACACCTTTTGAATGTCCATGTGCACCACATCAATATCATTCTCCTTATCAACGCCCCCCCCACCCCCCATTACCTCCTCAAGAAATTCCAGCAAGTTTGTTCAACATGATGTTTCCTTGAGACATCTTCACTGGCGCTTCCGAATCAAACCACTCTTTTCTGTGTGACTATTAATTATATCCCTAACTGATGTTTCTTGAGGGTCTCTACCATCCCACCACTGAAATTAAACTGACTGGTCCATAAATGCTGTGCTTATCCTGACAACATATTTTGAACAATGGCATAATGCTTGTAATTCTCCAATCCTCTGCACCACACCCAAATTAGGGAATATTGAAGGATAATTACCAGTGACTTTTCCCTTCAGCATTCTTAGATGCTTCTCATCCAGTCCTGGTGCCTTATTAACTTCAAGCTTATGCAATACCTCCTCCTTATCAGTTTTAAATCATCATTGTGACTGGGTATCCTTCTCTGCCACTATGGCCCAGGCAGCATCCGTCTTGTTGAGTCAGCATCAGTTTAAATTCAGAAGCAAAGTATTCATTTAACACCACAGCCATACATTTTGCATGTATAAATTCCCTTTTTGGTCTATAATCAGCCTTATTTTTCCTTTTACCACCAAACAAATAACCACACACGTGCATTTGACAGGTATTTGAACTCAGGACTTCTTTCCTTCTGCTGTGGTACATAATCAAATAAAGAATCGTGGCTCTATACCAAAGAAACAGGTCTTTTAGAATTGGATGACGAATAACATCAGTAAATGTCCTTAGAATCCTAACCAGAAATTTGCCATCCATCTTAAATTGTGGTGTCCAGGAGTGTTTGCAATGCACCAGCTGAGGCCTAACTAGGGATTTGTAACTATTTTATATGATTCCACAGATTACGTACTCTGTGCTCCAAGTGCATTGTTAACTGCCATCTCAACCTGTCAACAATATGCACTCCACAAATCCCCATGTTCTTGTGCCCCTCCTTCAAATTACTACATGTAGTTTGTACTGTCTCCACATGTTGTTCCTTCTAAAGTACATCACTTCACACTTTCATCATTAAATTGCATCTACCATATATTTCTACCCATTTCACCAGTCCACCTATGGTCTTCCTGAAGTTTGATATTCAGATCATGTGGAATGATTTATACCATGCAATATTAAAGTAAGCTATGTTAAAACATCAGCAACTTGAGTGTATTTATTGCTTGTAATGTAATACTAGAAACATAAGTATATTTAGATCAATTAAAAATGTTAACATTTCACCAAATTTTATTCTAGTGTTAAAAAATTGCATTACTACATTACAACAAAACTTGATTTGTGTCAGACGTAATCATAATAATAGTTCCTTTAAACCCTCAAAAATGTGTAAGAAGAATTTGATATGAGCCACATAAGGAGACACTAGAGCAGGTCTCTAGAATCTTGAGCAGAAACATAAGTTTTAAAAATTATCTTAAAGGAGAGAATGGAGGTGCAACTACTTATGGAGAGAATTACAAAGTTATAGCACAGGTGGCTGAAAGTACAGGCACCAATATTGTCATGGGAATTCTCAAGGATTCACAGTTGAAGGAGCACAGACATCCTGGAGGACGATAGGTCTGAAGGAGGTTACAGAACCACAAAGGGAAAAAGCCATTGATACTAATATGAAAGAATTGCTAGAATAGGTGCCAATGTAAGTTTATCAGCACAGACTTGATGAGTAAAGGAATTGCTGTAAGTTAATAGTGTTTGTAATAAAGTCAAAAATTACCATCATTATCTGATCCACTTTAAATATTTAATACTGTAGAACTCACTCTTAGATTACCTGATAATCAGGTGCCCAAATAGAATGACCACCCCCATTGAGAACTACTGTTTATTTCCTATCATTTTGAGAAGCTTTCAACCTTAGATGTAAGCGTCTATCAAGATTTTTATCGGTTCACTTTTTAAAGTGCAATCTGGACTCTTTAGGCAGAGAAAGCTAATGAAGTAGAAAGGCTATAAGTTCATAAAATCTTTTTGGTAATACTTTCACAAATACTTTCAGTCTAGAAGGATTTGAAATAGTTATAAAAATGTTGGAACTGCAGTAAACTCTTAAACTGATCAGAACTGCTCCACCATTCTATTTCATGCCTGAGCATCTATCTCAGTATCACTTCACTACTCTGTTTCCATATCCCTTAGTGTAATTGGTATCCATAAATCTATGGATTTCGGTTTTGAACAGACTCAATGACTGAGGCTCCATAGCCCTGGGGGATATAAAATTCCAAAGATTCACCACCCTTTCTGTGGAGAAATTCCACCTCAGTTTAGTTTTAAGTAGCCTGCTCCTTATCCTAAGATTATAACCCTTGATTTTACTCTCACCAATGAGGAAAAACATCCAATCTATCAAACGCTATAAGAATTTTAAAAATATCTGATTTGAAAATATTGGATCTAACAGGGTATCTCTACCTGATACAGCAATGCTTATTTATTCCTTTCCAATGTAAAAAACTAGGACTTCGTAACATGGCATTGAAAGATCCAACAGACAGTACAACTCATGATAATATACAAATATTACTGCCACAGGCACATTTGTAGCTGTTCTAACTTCACGCTACTCAGAATTGAAAAAGTAGCATGCTAGCATCAAGTGCTTCAAGTGGCATGAGTAAAGATGGAGTCTGAGACCTATAAACCTTCATGTCACATGCTGTGATAGAGTGATAGTCTAAGGAACGCGCATCAAAAAATGTATTGACATATTGATTGTGAGACTAATACAGCAGTTTCAAAGTGGTCACCATCATTCTTTGAAATTGTAGGGATTACAAACCCAATCTCTTCAACCTCTCCTTGTAAGTCAATCCCACCACTGCAGAGATTAATTTGGTGAACTTCCATTGCTCTGCCTCTAACGGATATATATCTTTCCTTAGATAAGGGGATCAAAATTGATCCAAATACTCCAGGTGATAGCTCACCAAGGCTCTGTACAACTGCCACAAAATCTCTTTTCCCTGTACTTAAATCCCCTTGTGATGAAGGCCAGCATACTGCTTGCAATCCCTAATCGCTTGCTAGTCACTCTTGAACAAGGACACCCAAGCTTTCTTTCAACACCCGCATGGCCCAAACTCTCATATTTTAAAAAATATTCAGCCTTTTTATTTTTCTTATCAAAGTACTTCACACTTATTCACATCATATTCCACCTGCCATTTTATATTCCAATCAGTTTGTCTGTCCAAGTCCTCTTGAAGCCTGCTTACATATCTAATACATTCCCACTCAGTTTGGTGTCAACAACAAATTTGGAAATTTCACGCATAGCTGTGGACCTGACATTAATCCTTGTGGTACAGTCTTATGAACAACCTGCTATTCAGAGAATGATCCTTTTATTCCTACTCTTTGATTTCTGTCTATTAACCAAATCTCATTCCAAATATCGAGTGTGTTTTCCTCAATCTCATACGCTCTTTTATTTCCTCAACTCCTGTGTGGGGCAGGGGCCTTTTGAAAATGAAAAGCCTTCTAAAAATCCAAAAGCACCACATACTCTTGTTATCCTTTATCAGTGCTACACATAATATCCTCAAAAAACTCCAACACATTTCTTATTCATTACGTATCTTTCAAAAATCCATCTTGACTTTGCCCAATTTTGCCATTCTTCTCTAAATATTCAGTTGTCCCATTCTTTACAATAGATTCTAATATTTTCCTTACTAGAAATATCAAGCTAACAGATCTGTGGTCCTCCATTCTCCCTTTTGCTCCTTTCTTAAACAGTGGGCTACATTTTCAACCATTTAGTCTGGGCAACTTTCCAGAATTTATAAAATTTAGAAATATAACCACCAATGTATCATCTCTCTAGCCACCTTTTTCAACACTCATCTGGTGTGCTCATGTGGTAAAAAGAATTTCTCAATCTTTAATCCAGTTAATTTTTCAATTACCACCTCTTTACTAATATTTCTTTGCAGCTCTTCAGTTTCTCATGTCCCTTGATTGCCTAGTATCTCTGGGAGACTTTCTAAGACATTTTTGGGGAAGTTTAGTTTCTTCTCCATTTCCCTGTTCTCCACTATAAATTTTTCTTTTCACTTCTATAGTGTGCCCACATTTGTCCTACCTAAACTTTTTCATTTAACATCCTTAAATAAGCTTATATGGACCAATTTATATGTTTCTGATTACTTTTTATTCATATTCTCTTTTCCCTTTCTTAAGCAGTGTCATTGTCATCCTTTGATAACAAGCATGGGGCTGGATGAACACAGCAGGTCAAGCAGCATGATAGGAGCAGGAAAACTTGACGTTTCGGGCCTAAACCCTTCATCAGAAATGATTTCTGATGGGTTAGGGTTAGGGTTAGTCTGATGAAGGGTTTAGGCCCGAAACGTCAAGTTTTCCTGCTCCTATGATGCTGCTTGACCTGCTGTGTTCATCCAGCCCCATGCTTGTTATCTCAGATTCTCCAGCATCTGCAGTACCTTTTATCATTGTCATCCTTTGTTGATTTATAACTTTTCCCCTATCTCCATCACTTTTATTTGGCTTTCTTATAAACCACTTTTTTTGATATAATGTAATGTTTAATTTCTTTCATCAACTATGTTTGATCTCCTTTTTCCTTTGGATGCTTAGAATTAAAAGAATGTACATCTGTTGTAGTCCACATAATTTTTCTTTAAATACTAACCACTGCCAAACCAACAAATATTATAGCAAGCATGGGGCTGGATGAACACAACAGGTCAAGCAGTATCATAGGAGCAAGAAAACTTGACGTTTCGGGCCTAAACCCTTCATCAGAAAAATTATAATCTATTTTCCCAACACACAATCGCCTCTCATACCTTTATAATTCCTTTCCTTCAGATTTAAATCCACGTTTCAGAATGAATTACATTGTGCCATGGCTTAGTGCAAAATTCTATCATATTATGGTCACTATTTCCTAACCACTCCTTTACAGCAATGTTTTTAATTAGTTTTCATTTCGCAATGCTAACACAACTGCTCTAGAGACCTATTTCTTATACAGTTCAGGTCTTCATTTTTCACAGCATTAGTGTTGACTTTGTTTATGTGTAAATTGAAGTTGCATATTATTACCGTATTATCTAAATTGCATGCATCTCTAATTTTCTGCCACTTTTCTTGCCCAACCTTACAACTACTATTTGGTGACCTATAAACAATTCCCACTAATGTTTGCTGTCCTTAGCTGTCAACTCCACTCAAACAGATCCCTTGACCGAACATCTCCTCTTACTAATGTACTCATCCCTTATTAAGACTGCCACCTCACCTCCTTTCCTTTTCACTTAATCCTTCTAAATATCGAATATCATGAATCTTAACATCCCAGTTTTGATCACCCTGTAGCCACATCTCCATAATTGCAAATAAAACATACTATTTACCATAATTTGTGGATTCAAGTCATCAACTATGTTGTGAATGCCGTATGCATTTCGATAGAATGCAACTCTGCTTTCTTAACAATATTCTCTCTTCTGACCCTATTTGATGCTTGTCTATGCTAAGCTTGTCCTGTGTTTTTACCTTCTACTTTTCTATTTCCTTCTTCTAGTTTCGCTTTGCTTGAATCTTACCTCCCTCTTCAGTTCTCATTCCCTTCCCAATGTAACTTAAAACCATCCCCAGCAGCACTTATGAGTCTCCCTCTGAAGATGTTAGTTCTCATCCTGCTACGATGGGGCATTTCCATTGCATACAAATCCTTCTACCCCAGAACTTATTCCAATGCCTCAGGCGTCCTGCCTCCTACTTCAGTTTTCCAGCCATATGTCAATAACTCAAATTTCCTATTTCTGTACTCACTAGACGTGGGACTGGGAGTAGTCTTCAGAGTACTACTTGAGGATCCAGCTTTTCAGTCTCTATATAATTAAGAGAAGTATGAAACTGAGGGAATAGTGTTGTCAAGTTCAGAACAAAAATAGGTAAATAAACAAATGAAATAATTCATGAAGACACTGACATCACTATATTTAAAGATTTGTGTCTCAGAGGACAAAAAGAAATTCGGAGAGAAGCTGACCATGCGGTGGGGCAAGAAAGGTGATTGTGAGGACAAAGATTAATGGCACATATGCAAAATCTAATGTATATTAAAAAAAAGGATTTCCTGAAAACATGGGTGATCCACCTATTTTTCATCATTATTAATGACCTGCTAATATGGAAACACATGGCTTTGAAATATGCAACTCCTAAGAATGTGAGTTCGATTGTGGTAACAAAAACGCAGTCAATCATTTTGTACCTGCAATAATGATCCTTTAACACTGCTCCTGCAACTAATGAGCCAGTTAACTGCCCTAATAAATATCTAAAGTTTGATTTATCCAGTGAACAAAGAACTAATTCAACAGCGATGAAGAACATCTGTTTTAGAACAAGGCCTTGTATATGCTTTTCAGTTCACCCACTTTTTCACTCATGGCTTCAAATCTTTGCATTTGTTGTCCTGATCAAAAACATTATCTTCCTGGTATAAAAGGCCTCTTATATGTTTTATATGTATTCATATACATATATATTTTATATATATACATATATATATATGTGTGTGTATATATATACATACACACACACACATTAGTCAATTTCTGATGAAATTGCTTCCTAATTATACTCAAACTTAAGATATTTATCTTGGCTTTGGCTGGAATAGGAGTTGTTGATTTCATTGTCAAATTTGGCTGTGAAATTAGAATTTCTAGTGACTGACTTGAAGAATCCGATTTCAGGTTTTAAGTTTTACTGAAATAAACAAATTAAAAAGAACATGGACAAACTAGCACTTCAAGGGCAAATTATACTTAAAACCATATTTTGTTTTACCATTTAGTATTTAAAATGACTAAACATCTTCTTTTATATTTCATTCCATCCCTTAAGTAAACATTTAATCCTCCAGGAGCCAATCCAAAGATGTTCTCTTCCACAAATGTCTTGCCTTTGTTTTCCTTTTTGACTCAGATAAAACTAGTCTAATGGGAACCACATAAACACTGTCAATTGTTGTTCAAACTTGCCTTGTTCATTGTCTCTCAGGTTTTTGCAGACTGACGTTTTCTTGAGGCTCAGGTATATCTTCCTGCAACCCAATAATCCAGAATTACAGAACCACAGAATTGATACAGAGAAAGAAGCCTTTCAGCCCATCATTTCTACTACAATTCTATTACCTACCATCAATCTCCTGTCTTTTCTTTGTATCAGTACGCACTATTTCTGACTGCATAATCAGCAAATACTCTCTTGAATGTCTCAATTGAACCTGCCTTCACCACATTTCCAGACAATGCATTCCATACACTAACTACTCACTATGTGAAAAATAAATGTGACATTACCCTTGTTATGTCTGTACATCACTTTAAATCTATGCAGGAAACAGGTTCTCGCTATCTACTATGTCCAGCCTACGCATAATTTTGCAAAGGTCTATCAAATCTCCTCTCTGCCTTTTTCTCTCCAAAAAGAACAATTCTAACTCCTTCAACCCATCCTAATAACTGAGGATTGTCATTCCTAAAATCACTCCTGTAAACCATTGCTGCACCCTTTCCAATGCATTCCAACCTTTCCTATAATATAGTGCCCACAACTGTTTGAAATACTCCAGCTGAGGTCTAATTAGATTTTTGTAAGTTCAATATCACTTCTTTGCTCATGTATTCTGTACGCCTATGATTAAGGCCAAGAACAGTCAATGCTTTATTGATTACTCTCTCCATCTGTCCTGCCACCTTAAATGAACTGTGCACATATACACCTAGGTCCCTCTGCTCCTCTGTCCCCCTTAGAATTCACACAACACTAAGGTATAGTCCTACAGGTTATTTGAAAACACAAGCTTTCAGAGCCTTGCTCCTTCTTCAGGTGTTTGTGAGAGAGATAGCGTCAGACACAGAATTTATAGGTAAAAGAAGCAAAGGGTCACACCACTGATGAGGACGTATTAAAGAAACCTACAATGCTGTGAAATCTTAAAACAGTGAGAAAGTTTTAAATGATTAATACGTGTATGTAAATCTTCAAAATTTTTCAAGTCACTGCCCTGAGAGAACTAAAGGCTTTATCAGTGTAAAGACGAAGTGATATTTTAAATCAGACAATGGATGTCAGGTGTGAGACCTTGCTTAGAATCTCTTGTTTTTGGAGTCAGGTGATTTTATTTCTAAAGTAGGAATTTATAAAACACCATATTGACTGACTGTCTATAGATTGTGTGCTTTTTGAACAAAATAGAATGTGTCTGCAAATACAAATTCACCCCATAGATTCGAGTGCGTGTGTGCGTGTGTTTGTGTGTGTGTGTGTCTAGTGTGGTGGGGTCTAGATGAAGAACTGGTTGTCGAAGGTGAAGATGTTGTCGTCGAGGTTGAAGCGGATGAGTTGTCGGATGGTGTCTGGAAATTGGCAGTTGGTGGTGTTGAGTCTGAGGCTGTTGCGGTGACGCTGTCATCGTGGGGGATGCTGGTGTAGAGTGCCAAAACGTCCATTGTGATAAGGGGTGTTCCTGATTCGACTGGTCCGTGGGTGCTGAGTTTCTGGAAGAAATCTGTAATGTTGTGAGGGGAGCTGAGGATTCCCTGTAAAATGGGTTTCAAGATGCCCATGACATAGCTGGCACTTCCACATCCTTTAGAACCATAGACCCATTTCTTCTTGTCTTTCATTATTTTTCCAAACGGAGTGCATCGCCTCACACTTCCCTGCATTGAACCACGCCTGCCATTTACCCACCCACTCCACCAACTTGTCAAGCTTCTTTCGGAATTCCACACTGTCCTCATCACAATTTTATAGTTTTTTTTCACGTTTAACATCATGCGTGAACTTTAAAGCTGTCCCCTACACACCAAATCCATATCATTAATATATTCGAGGAAAAGCAAGAGTCCAGATACTGGCCTCTGGAGAACTCTAATATAAGCCTTCCTCAAATATCTATTAACCATTACTGTCTGTTTCCTATCACTCAGCCAATGTTATATCCATGTTGCCACTGTCTCCTTTATACCATGAACTATAATTTTCCTCACAAGTCTATTATAAGATCTACATCAACCTTCTGGACTTCCATATATACCACATCCGTGTTACCCTCAACAAGCTTTTGCTACCTGCAGTCAGATGACCCATGACCTCAAGGATCATTACAGAAGTTTTGACATTTATTCATGAGCATGGATAAAATCTTGAAATGTGGAAGCCAAGTTTAAACCGAGCCACACTCTGCAATTCGCAAACTGCTGAGCTGGAACGGGCAGTATTCGTGCAGCCAGGCCTTGGACAATCAACTACCATTTGAAACCAGACAGGCCTGGAACTGCCTGGCCAGGTACTAACAGTAACATTCTTTCAGAACAAACTGTTGTTTCTACCTCCAGTGAAGCTGTTTCGTTAGAAGAATGTTACACAGACTTGATGGCACCCAGCTCAGTAGGAGGCCAGAGGGAAAAGCATGACAAGGACAGCACTTGACATTTGAAGATTCAAAACCAGGTTCTGTGACCTCCAAACAGAAAAGTATCACCTCGCTGGATCTTCCTACACCTGCCTGATGTTAACATTGTACACAGACAACAGAATGGGGACACGACGGCCTAGTTCTATAATCTCTAGGTTATTAATCCAGGAACTCAGCTAATGCTTTGGGGACCCAAGGTCAAATCTCACCATGACAGATGGTGGAGTTTAAACTCAACAAAAAAAAATTGGAGTTATGAACCTACTAATGACCATGAAACCATTGACGATTATCATAAAAACCCATTTGGCTCACCAATGCCCTTTAGGGAAGGAAATCTGCCATTTTCATTTGGTCTGACCTATATGTGACTCCATACCAACAGCCATGTGGCTGACTCTCAACCACCCTCTGAAATAACCTAGCAAGCCATTCAGTTGTAGATTGAATTGACTACAGGGGTTTAAGAAGGCAGCTCAGCACCAACCTCTCAAGGGCGACTAGGGACGGTCAATAAATGCTGGTCACCTAGCAGTACTCATATACCACAAGTGAATAAATCATAGAAAAAAACTCTTCAGCAGGGGAAAAGAAAGGGGATAATAGGTGCAAAGTGGAGACCTAGCTTTCTCGAATGCAACTTCTTCAATGATGTCCCAGAGAGATCTCCTTGGTGAGACAACCTGAAGAACAAAACTAGCCCTTGATGAGGTGGAAGGCCAAATCAACAACTGCAGATCCTGCTTTGAGAATAGGAGTTGGGACATATGTTGAGATTGTACAGGACGTTGGTGAGGCCTCTTTTGGAGTACTGTGTCCAGTTATAATTGCCCTGTTATAGGAAGGATATTATCAAGCTGAAGAGGATTCAGAAAAGATTTACCAGGATGTTGCCAGAAATGGAGGTTTCAGTTATAAGGAGAGGCTGGACAGGCTGGGACTTTTCACTGGAGCTTAGGAACCCGAAGAGTGACTTTATAGAGGTTTTTTAAATCATGTGGGGTATAGATAAGGTGAATAGCGGGTATGTTTTCCCTGTGGTGGGAAATTTCAAGACTAGGGGGCATATTTTTAAGGTGAAAGGAGAAAGATTTAAAAAGAACATGGGGAGCAACTTTTTTTACACAGAGAGTGGTTCATGTATGGAATGAGCTTCCAGAAGAAGTGATGGATGTGGGTACAGTTGTAAAGTTTAAAAGACAGTTGGATAAGTACATGAATAAGAAAGGTTTGGAGGGATATGGACCAAGCACAGGCAGAGTGACAGGTTTAGTTTGGGATTATGGTCAGCATGGACTGCTTAGACCAAAGGGCCTGTTTCCATGCTGCATGATGCCATGATTCGATCAGCCAGCCCTCAAAAACTGATGAACAGCCTGCCAAGCCTTATTGAAAAGGTATTACTAGCCTTTTCAGGCAAACAATTCAAATACAGCAGTAGGGACTTGTGGATAGGGTGCAGCAAATCCTCCAAAATGGGTGACAGAAGTAAATTACTCATGAAAATTTGAGACTGTTTACTTAGAGATTTAAGACTGTTTACTGAATAGTCCTATGAAGAGACTGGTAGAGTTCGATAAAATTTAATTAAAGCACAATAGTGGCATCTGATTAATATTGCCCTTCTTTGATAAAGTGTTCAATAAAGTTGTGTTGGAACATCATCTAACTCTTGTTCCTTTTATTTATCTCGCAGTGTAATCCTGACTTGGGGACTGCAAGGACTGCAGATGCTGGATGCCAGAGTCAATCGATGTGAAGCTGGAAAAGCATAGCAGGCCAGATAATATCCGAGGAGCAGGAAGTCAACATTTCCAGCTGAAAACCTTTGCCGTGACTGGGAAGGGGAGGGGAGCCCAGAAGTAAATAATGGAAGCGGTGTGGGGCTGGGATAATGAAAGGTGGGATGGTGATAGGTGGATGCGGGTAGGGGGTTATTGTGATTGGTCAGTGGGAAGGGTAGAACTGATAGGTGAGTAGGAAGATAGACAGGTTAGGTCAGGTCAAGGAAGTTAGGAGGACGGGGGGAGCTGGACATGAGATAAATAGTATTTCCTTCCCCAACTCTGTCTGCTTTCCACAGCGACCATTCATTCTGCGACTCCCTTGTCAGCTCTACACTCCCCACCAACTCCTCTACCACACCCAGTACCTTTCCCTGCAAGCACAAGAGTTGCAACACCTGCCCCTACTTCTCCTCTCTCACCTCCATCTAAGGCCCCAAATGATCCTTCCAGATCTGGCAGAGATTCACCTGCCCTTCATCCAACCTGATCTATCGTAACCATTGGTCCCAATACGGTCTCTTCTATATCGGGGAGACCAAACGCAGACTCGAGGATCGGTCACAGTGCATCTGCACTCAGCAATCACCAACCAAAATGACCTTCCAGTTGCCATCCATTTTAATTCCTCTTCCCATTCCCGTCCATCCTTGGCCTCCACCACTGTCAGAGTGAGGCCAAATGTGAACTGGAGGAACAGACCCTCATATTTCACCTTGGGAGCTTACAGCCCAATGGCCTCAATATTGACTTCACCAGCTTCAAAATCCCTCCACCTTATCCCATGACCAGCCCTGCCCTTCCTTCTCATCTCCCTAAAGCGACCTAAACTTTTCATCTTCCTACTCACCTGTCCACTCCACCCTTCCCACTTACCAATCACAATAACCTCCGACCTCCATCCACTGATCACCATTCCACGTACTCTTCCTCCAGCCCCACACGCCTCCGTCTATATATGTCTGGGCTACCCTCCCCCTCCCCAGTCCTGATGAAGGGTTTCAGCCTAAAAAGTTGACTTTCCTGCTCCTCAGATGCTGTCTGACCTGCTGTACTTTTCCAGCTTCACATCTATTGGCTCATTGCATAAGACGCCTGAGTTAGAAATAGTTACTGCAAACTGGTCAATGTTATTCAGGGCACATTTATCCGTATTTCACTTTAAAACATACCTCTTCACAAAACACCAGCCATTTAAACACAATCTCACCTTTTGAAATCCATGCTGACTCTTCCTAATCAACCCACAATTTTCCATGTGAGTACTGATTCTTTCCCAAATAATTGTTTCTAGAAGTTCCCAACTACCAACGTTGAACTAACTAGTCTGTAATACAATGGCTTGTTGTGGATTCTGCTGCTCTCAATGACTATCTCCACGGCAACATGAATCATATGGACTTTGAAACTAAGTAGAAGTGTTAATTATCTATCTTCATGGACCCCAACTCAATTCTATTTTGAAATTAGATGGACAATATAACTGCTGATAAGGCCTGATATTCTTAACAACTTTGTGTGAGATTTGGAGACTAACAGTTTACCCAGTCATCATGTGAATTTGTGATTATCCCCAAGTATCAACATTTTGCATTTTTACCTGGGTACTGGTTTCAGCAGGTCATAGGATGCTCACTGTGACCACAATGAAATCTATAGAGGAGAAGTACAGGATGCTTGATTGTCAACAATGATCATTTAGATGCATTACAGAGATTGGGAAACGACAAGAGAATTGCAAATTCCAGGAAGAAGTGAAGCCAGAGACAGAAAAGGGAAAATAAACCCCTGAGTTTTGAAAGAAAAATCAGAAGCTGGTTTTATGGGCTTAAATTGAGACAGTAAGCCTAATTTCAAAGATCAATTTTCTGAAGGACAGAAGGATGCCTCAAAGTCTTCCATCTTGAAATTGGGTTGGATCATTTTTCAAGTGTCCCTGACTAGTTGCTTAAGTCAAATATAAGACATACATAATTGAAGGGTTGAACACTCTTCTGAAATCTTCTCACGGAAATTGGGAAGGAATGAGCAGATTCCTTAACAACTGCAGTAGCTAAGCAACAGTGAGTAATTAAATTTAACTAGGAGCGACGTGGATTTTGAGTAAAGGCTGAAAACAGCTACTACAGCATTTGAGGAGTTTGCTACTAACGCTGTTTGAAAATTTGGATTTGGCACACAATTATTTTCCAATTGTGTGTTACTGTGACTTGAATTTGACTGAATGTGATAAACCACTTACCATAGGATCAGACTTGAAATCCTCATATGACACATTTCATGTGGCACCAACATTCAGTGGAAAGTTCGAGTGTTCTGTCTGGCACACAGGAACATGATGCAGCATGGCTTATGAACCAAGGGGAATAGAACATGATGTTTCATTCATGACACTGCTGAAGGACATCCAGAGGAGGAATGAGAAAGGACAACACCTCATCCTCTGGTTTTCCTTTTCCTCTGCAGCAACAGTTGGCTGCTATGTCAGATTTCATTTCCTCTTCCCATTCCTTGTCCATAATAATAGGGATTGCCATGTAAGCAGTACATGATGGAGGTTTCTTTTATTATAAACGAAGACAAAGAAAATGCTGAAGAAACCTAACAGGTCTAGCAGCATCTGTGGAGAGAGAAACAAAGTTAATGGTTCAAGATGAACAGAATTCTTCTTTAGGATCCATTTTTGCGTTGACTCGTCAAATATTCCCAATAAGTTGGAGTAATGCAGCACCCTCAGGTTTTGGTGAAACATTTCCAAAATAACTGATGTTTGGATGTTTCTTGTGCGTTAGTGATATCTTGGCAAAGTATGTGAGAAAGTGTTCCAATGCATTTTGAAGGTCTTGTTCCTGGTTCCTACAGCAAGGAAAATGAAATGTTGAATGCGCCTTTTAAGTAGTTCTTCATGAACATGGCATCTTGTTCTAATTTTGGGATAAGCCAACATTTCAGGTGGCCGCTTCTTGTATGTAAAGTTTGTATAAAAATCACTTTCATTTTTTCTAAACAACATTGCAAAAAAATTGTGGATTTATTTATCACAAAATTACAATTTTTCCACTACCCCATTTACCTTTTCTAACCATTTATTTTCTTCATTCATTAATGGGATGAGGGCGTCACTGGCTAGGCAGCATTTATTGCCCATTCCTAATTACCCGGAGGGCAGTTAAGAGTCAACCACATTGCTGTGAGTCTGGAGTCACATGTAGGCCAGGCCAGGTAAGGATGGCAGTTTCCTTCCCTAAAGGACGTTAGTGAACCAGATGGGCTTTCCCGCACAATCAGCAATGAAGTCTCAGTTAATTCCAGATATTTACTGAATTCAAATTCCAGCATCTACTGTGGCAAGATTCAAACCCAGGTCCCCAGAACGTTATCTGGGTCCCTGAATTAACAATCCAGCGATAATACTACTAGGCCAGTCAACTCCCCTGAAATTACTGCTGGGACAACACTGAGTTAATGGCCTGACATTTGTGCTTTCCCAGTGCATGAGATGCCTATACTGTTTTTATAGCTTTCCTCATGGTACGAGAACACCAGACAAAATTAAGTGCTGCCCTTGTGAGGTAATTTTGATTTGAGGTGACATTAATGAAAATACTCAAAGGCAGTGTCTTTACTTTGATAAACACCAATGAAGTAGAATGTTGGCCAATTATGAGATTCGAGTATCTTCACTTGTTTGGAACAGAATTGATAATCATTTGGATCAAAGCATTGCTCCAACTAATTGCTTTGTCAAATGTTAACCCACTTTGCTGAGCTCCTGTGAATCTAATCTGTTTTCTTAAGAGGACTAGTGTGACAATACTATGGTTTTAAGAGGTTTTTTTGCATTTTTTCAATGAAGAAAGTTTGAGACAGAGGTGATAAGCAATCTTCTCAAAGCCAATAAATTAAACACCTGGTGAGGCCTTGATTTTTTTTTAAGGTTGAAACAAACGAAACAGCCTGAATGGGTGGAGTCAAGTTCCCAAAGAATTTAGCTTACTGCAGTTGCCTAGGGCTTTAAGCAGTATGTGGAAGCTCTATTCCTCACCCCGTTACAGCTAAAAACTGGGGTTCTCTTCCTACTGCTGGAATTGCATGTGAGACAATCTGTTCAACTGCATTTTCCTTTACCAAGATGGGATGTTTGTTGGATGTTGCTATATTGGAACATATAAGTAATAGTAGTTAATGTATACATTATTATCTTGTTGAGTATTTTAATAGAGTTAGTTAAGCTAATTCCTGCCTTTTGTTTTTATTTAGTCTATATTTTAATTGTAGTGTAAAATTAAAGTGGATTTGCTTAACGTCAAATAGTTAGACTATCTGCATCGGGAATGTAATGCCTTACATTCACCTTTAAAATAAGAAACATTTCGGGTCTAGACTATCTTCTTGATATATTTTGAAGGGGTTTGGTCTGGTGCATAACACTCGCAAACAATTAAGCAGCAGAACTTATATACATCAGTTTCAGTAACTAAATTTTATTTTTTTTATGGCTTGTGTAAGCAATTTTGCTTGCCACTCTGTTTTCCTGTATTAGTTTGTGATTATAGATAAAGCAGAGTAATAAAGTGAAGAGTTAATCAAAATGGATTCATTTCAAATAATAAACCCAGATGTTTAGTAGTTAGACCAAGCAAAATGTAATTCAAACAAATGTTAGATGTAATCGATTATGGCATTCAAATATGGCTAAATATTAAAATAATGGCCATTGTTGCTTCTGTTTCTCTCCATTTCCATCACTGCCTTCTTCAATCATACTCTGTATCATTCATAATTCTAGAGCGGTTTATGCCAGTAACTTCAGGAATTTGAAACATGCTCCAATTCAGTTGATGCAGTGCATGGTAGGTTTTAGAATGGATATCAATTGTTATCATTAGCACAGTCAGAAACAACTTCAGACACAAATTCCATTGCCCTTAGGTGAATAAAATGTTTAGTTTAAAACTGACCTCCAATAAAAATTGTGTTTTTCAATTTGAAATTCATGAAACCTTTGAGGACAGAATGGCAGCACATACATCACAGTTGTCATCTTTGATACAATTAGCCAATGAGATACATAATTGATCTTAGCATCAGAAATTGTGAGGAAAGAATTACAGGGCTTGCATTATCTCCCTCCCTGTTTCTCTCAGACTCTCAAAAAAATAGTGCCGTTGATAAAACAAACTATAAAAACTTCCCTTCGTACAAAGCTTTTAGCCACTGCTGATGATGTAAGGCATCAATTAAACAACGGTGGTCTCAGGTTAAAATCTAACTCCTCAAGGACTCTAAGGACTTATAGCTTATCCATTCTTGATCGTTCTTTTAGAACTAGATACTCTTTCTGTTTTAAACATGATATTTGTGTTTGTGTGTGTTTTTGTGCCACATTTTAATATTTTTCACAGAGTTAATAAGTAATGTAATTGCTCTTTCCTTTACTCAGGGAAACCTTATGATTGATGCAGCAATTTGTGCAAGATTTCATTTGAAGTATGATGTAGCTGAATTCAAATAAAAATTAAAAGTCCTTGCATTGGCCAACCAAGGTTATTGAAAGGGGAGAGTTATTTCATCCTTCCTCACCTGATTGGAACAGCACACATGAGGCATTCCCCTTCTGTGCACATGACATGCTTAATTGATTAATTTATGAATTTATGACAGCATTTGTAAGTGGTTGGTTGTGAGGGCCTATTTGTGGTATCAAATCTTCAGAGATCGAGGATCATAAAATATTGAAATAATCGACGTGGAAGAATAGCAGAGATTATAGTTGAACAGCAGCTAACTATTGAAAGGGTGGAGTTCCAGCATTCCTCATGCAGCCACTGAGTCTTACATCGATATACATTTTAGGTGGGCCAAAATGAAGTGGAATCTGCAAGCATGAGTGCGATAACCGCACTGAGCAGTCACTTGTCTGTATGCACAATAGTGCAAATTAGTCTGTCTTTTTTGGCTGAGTTTAGCACCTGTACATGCAGTGCCAATTCCCACACCAGTGGTATTATACAACAGCAGTTACCTGCAATGCAGAGTGCCATTAAGCATATGGCACAAGCAGCAGCATCAGCAGTTGATACATCAATTAAGCTTGTCATGCGCACAGAAGGGGAATGCCTCATGTGTGCTGTTCCAACCAGATGAGGAAGGATGAAATAACTCCCCCATTTTAACAACCTTGGTTGGTCACTGCAAGGACTTTTAATTCTTATTTGAATTCAGCTACACCATACTTCAAATGAAATCTTTTTTGATTGCAGCATCAATCATAAGGTTTCCCTGAGTAAAGAGCAATTACATTACTTATTAACTCTGTGAAAAATATTAAAATGTGGCACAAAAACACACACAAACACAAATATAATGTTTAAAATGGAACGAGTATCTGGTTCTAAAAGAACAATCAAGAATGGGTAAGCTATAAGTCCTTAGAGTCCTTAAGGAGTTAAATTTTAACCTGAGACCACCATTTTTCAATTGATGCCTTACATCATCAGCAGTAGCTAATAGCTTTGTATGAAGGAAAGTTTCTCTAGTTTGTTTTCTCATCAGCACTGTTTTTTGAGGCCTGAAAGAAACAGGTAGGGAGAAAATACAAGCCCTGTAACTCTGCTGTTATGTATCTATTTGATTCTCCCTGTTCTGAACCAAAAGCTTTTGTCCAAAATACTTGTGCATTCCCATGTCTAGCTCTCCATCATTCCCAAACTGGATAATCTGTGGGCAACATTGATTGCAATATGTGAAACTTCCAGGAAGATGTAAATTAAAACAGGAGCTAAGGTCTGAGCGACTGGTTTCAGTCATTTTGAGGATATGAAAAGCTCAGTTCAGACTTGATTCTATTTACTGATGGATTCATCAGCTTGGATAAATGCAGTCAGTTGATCTCTGCGCCATAGTCACAGAGGTCATAAGAGTTGCACAGCACAGAAATAGATCCTTCGATCCAATTCATCCATGTCGACTAGATGTCCGAAATTAATTTAGTCCCATTTGCCAGCATTTGGCCCATATCACTCTAAACTCATCCTAATCATGTATCCCTCCAGATACCTTTTAAATGTTATAATTGTACCAGCCTCCACTACATACGCTGGCATGACCTTCTGCATGAAAATGTTGCCCCTTAGTCCCTTTTAAATTTTTCCCCTCTCAGCTTAAACCTATGCCCTCAAGTTTTGGACTACCTTATCCAAGGAAAAAGACCTTGACTATTCACTCTATCCTCATTATTTTATAAACCTCCATAAGGTCAGCCCTCAGCCTCTGATGCACCAGGGAAAAATAGCTCCAGCCTATTCAGCCTTTCCCTATAGCTCAAATCCTCCAACCTTGACTAAATCTTCATAAATCTTTCTTTGAACCCTTTTAAGTTTTACAACATTTTTCCTATAGAAGGGAGACCAGAATTGAATGCAATATTCCAAAAGTGGCCTAACCAATGTCCTGTATAGCCATAACATGACCTCCCAACTCCTATACTTAATGCACTGACCAATAAAGGCAAGTGTACCAAATGCCTTCTTCACTATTCTGTCGACCTGTCACTCCATTTTCCTGGAACCCTGAACCTGCACTCCACGGTCTTCTTGTTTGCCAACACACCCTAGGTCCTTTCCATTGAGTGTATAAGTCCTGCCCTGATTTGCCCTACCAAAATACAGCACCTCACATTTATCTAGATTAAACTCCATCTGCCACTCGGCCAATGCCCATTGGCCATTTTGATCAAGGTCTAGCTGTACGTTGAGATAACCTTCTTCACTCAACTTCATCCACTACACCTCCGAGTTTGGTGTCATCTACAAACGTACTGACCTTACCTCCTATATTCACATCTAAATCATATATATAAATGACAAAGGAAGCAGTGGACCCAGCACTGATCCTTGCAGCACACTGTTGGTCACTGGCCTCTAGTCCAAAATGCAACCCTTCACAATCACCCTCTGTCTCCTACCTTCAAGCCAATTTTGTATCCAAATGACTAGTACTTCCCTGTATTCCATGTGATCTAATCTTGTTAAACAGTCCACCAAGGAGAACCTTGTTGAAACCTTACTGAAGTCCATATAAACAACTTCTACCCTCTGCCATCATTAATCCTCTCCATCACTTCTTCAAAAAACTCAGTCAAGTTAGTGAGATACAATTTTCCATGCAAAAGCCATGTCGACCATCCCTAATCAGTCCTTGCCTTTCCAAATATATGTAAATTCTGATCCTCAGAATTCCTTCCAACAACTTGCCCACCCCAAATATCAGGCTCACTGGTCTGTAATTCCCTGGCTTTTCCTTATCTCCTTTCTTAAATTATGACACCACGTTAGCTAACCTCCAGTCTTCCGGCACCTCACCTGTGGCTAAGGATGATACAAATATCTCAGCATGGGGCCCAGCAATCACTTCCCTAGCTTCCCACAGAGTTCTAGGATCTGGACCCAGGGTCTTATCCACCTTTATGCATTCAAGATGTTTAGCACTTTCCCCTCTATAATATGGGCACTTTTCAAGATATTGTTATTTATTTCCCCAAGTTCTCTAACTTCCATATTCTTCTCTACTGTAGACTCTGATACAAAATACTTGTTTCGTATCCCATCCATCTCCAGCAGCTCCACACACAGGTGGCCTTGTTGATCTTTAAGGGGCCCTATTCTCTCCTTAGTTACTCTTTTGACCTGAATGTATTTGTAGAAACCTTTGGATTGTCTCTAACCCTATTTGCCAAAGCCGTCTCATGTCCCTTTTCGCCCTCCTGATTTCACTCTTAAGAATACTCATACTGCCCTTGCACATTGTGCTCATCTTAAGTCAATATTTTCCCTTTTTTAAACCATTTTGCCCATGGAGGCTCCCAGGTATTTTAAAGAGTTGACAGAATTCCAAAATTGACAATCTATTTCTCCATTGTTATAGCAATGCAAATGCTATCAAGCTGTAGAGATGTTAAGTTCAAAACTCCAGAATGCAGTCGTGGCCAGATTCAGCTCTCATTAAACACTTGCAGGAAACATTATAAAGTTCGTCACTTGCACAGATCAGTGAAGAAAGTGAGAACATACCTCAATGCGGTGTCCTGCTTTGTGAAATAGTATAGCATTACCCATGTCTGATTCATTCATTTGAACATCATGCAAAGGAATTAAGCCATGACATTTATCAAAAAAGAAGTGACTTCCTGTTTCTGACTCAGGCTTATTGAGGTTCATTCGAGATACAGGTAAACTACCAATACTGTTCACTACAACTTGCCAGTTAGATATCCAGCTGACCATTCCTGCTACACTTTCAACTGGTCACATATTGGTATGGTAAATATGCAACGATTTGAAGAAACATAAACAAAACACTAGCAAGCAGAACAGACCACAATGAACCACACAGCAACTATGAACAGTTGCAACTTTTCATTCCACTTTCAATAATCTTGCAGTCTTTTCTTTTGTAGTGTAGTAACCAGTGTGGCAGTTATCCAAAACTAACTATGACTAAACCCAGATATGCCCCTTCATATGTACACAGGATATTCACACTCAGCAGCTGGTGTAGCTCTCATAGCCTGAAGCAGCTACAATAGCCATCAGCTGCAGCTCCAGGAGTGTTTGCGTCATTATTCAGGCTGATGGCAATGTATTCTCAGTGCAGACAGGAAGATAAAGCAGTTGAATCCCTCCTACATGACTTTCATCAGGTCTCCCTACTTGTACAATACATTCGATAGCTCTACACTTATCTGACACAAAAGTCCTGAATACGTGACCATTGAAAAAATGGAGGAAGCCAAGCCTAACATACACTTGACTGCTTTTCTGTGATTTGTGTCTGAGCGATTTCAGGATGTAAAGGAGGCAAAATGTCCCTAATGTCCTTTAGGAAAGGAAGTCAACCATCCTTACCTGATCTGGTCAACATATGACTCCAGATTCCTCAGGGCCCTCTTTAATTGCGTAGCAAGCACCCATTTCTGGGCAGGTATGAATGGGTAATAATTGCCCACAACAACTAGATCTCTTGGATAAGTAAAAATAAACAAGCCCATGCAATTCTCTGTAGAACACTGTAAACATTAGTTCATGGTCTGTAGTGTATTAAATAGATAGCAATGTCAGAGATTGTTGCGAGGTTGAATAGAAGTAGATGAGAGTGGTTGTAAAAAAATATATTCACTTTTTGTTTGCCTTTTGGGGAAAATAATCAATGACATCTGTCAAAAAATGAAATCTTGGAAGCTAATAACGTTTGCATTTATATAACACTGTTCTCATTGAGATGCCTCTTAATATTTTACTCAATGAATCACTTGCGATGAAAAATGTGTGAGCAAAGTCGATTATGAGTATCCATTGTACTGTTGCCTTTCAAAAATATTTGAGCCACTTTCATTATTGCTCACCAAGTAGCTATTACAGCAAAAATGTTTCTAACTCACTTGAATATTGACCTGGAACTTTTAATTGAATTCAACTTTCAGATGTTCACTGTTGCTTCATGTAGGGACCCAGAGGATATCTCAATGTGTGCACATGCACAGTACTTAGCTGGGAATTTTAAACGTCTAATGGGCAGAGATATGACAAGCTGCCCACATAATTCTGTGATGTCTCCAACACTGACATTGTCTTTGTAAACTTGAACTTGCCCAGGAATTTACTCACGGTTACACACTGTTAATCACAGTCAGAGGACCTAGATAGACAGCCAATGTTGTATTAGGAAGAACCCCAAATATATTTTTAATAAACTTGCTGAACAAATAATGGCTGTTCACTCACTCATAAGCTCCCACTCAAAGCCCATGCAAATCCTTCCTCCTCCTTTATCCACCCTATCTCCATCCTAACCCCTGTAACCAATCCACCACTTTCCAACGAAATCCTTCTGCCTTTACTCCAACCATGCTAATTTCACACAAATCTCTCCATATTACTTACATACACTTAAAAGACACATACACTTATAAAAGAAATGAAAAGCATTTAAAAGGTTAAGTTTTAAAAATGTAAGAAATTTTAAAAATGGCAGAAAAGCTGTTTGTTTTTAAGGAAGGTTGACCTCAAAATGTGGAATTAGCTCATTGGTGCCTTCACCCTTCACCCAGTACCAGGAGAGCCTAAGCCCTCAGCAGAAATAGGGAAAGCCACAATTTTAATCACAGTCAATGTGCTGCCACAGACAGGAAGATCTGGGCCATTACTTTTAGATTAATATTAATTCTATTTCTCTCCTCGCCTCCCTAGATTTTTCACTAATGCTTACTTCTGGCCAAAGAAGTGGATCAAGACTTCAATATAAGATGACTCTGCACATTTGTTCCATTCATTATTTTCACCAATTCCAGGTCTGACCTGAATAAAAGAATCCTTTTGTCATTTAACTCTGTAGTTGTGCATCATTGCACAAATTAATTAATTACTTGAGCAGCAAAAATAATCTGCCTTTGTTTAACTAATTTTCCTTAATGTCTGTCATGTATTTTTGGATTGACCAGGGCAATTCCAACCCATGATACAGCCTACATTGCACTGAATTTTATCCACGTACCTTTTCACTAAAATTGGCAATGCATTGGAATTTCACCTGCTTTTAATTTTCACTGTCTGATGTGGGTTATTTCCCCTGTTTGTTAGTTGTAATAAATTTGTAAACATGAACATGATGTAAACATTTATGGTCTTACTACAAACTGAACGTGGAGGTAGTTCTCCTCATGATTCCTCCCTTCTACAGTTTCTTCTTCAAATGTAGCCAGTAATATTTAGACTTGTGCCTGTAATGCTAGGTTGAAGTGCCTTAATTGGTTCTTTCAGGTCTGATCAAAATAAGTACAAGAAGACATGTGTGCTTCAATATAATGCATGATTACAAATTGGAACTAATTATTAGCTTTTATTAATTTAGATATATTGGAACTAACTATGAGCTTAAGTAATTTAGATATATTGAAACAAGTGAGTCCCATGTGCTTTCACCTGTTGCAGGTCCCTCAACAACAGCTAGCATTCGGAGCTTGATCTCAATTTCCATCATGCCGCTCGCAAACCCAGTCCAATGGTGAATTCCAAGAAACTGTGAGAAGTCCTTGATATTAATAGTATACTGGACTGGATGTTACTTGCTGAATTGCCCCATTCTGAGTAACTTACCCAAGCATTCCTCTGTGCCTGATCATAAAAAAAGTCTAGGTTTCACTCCAAAGCAGCTTGTTCCTGAGTACTTTTCCACTGCCCATCAATTGATAATTTCTATGTCTAATTAATCTTTAATGACATGGTTTGAAGATGTCATTTTTGGTGCCATACACTACAGTGCCACAAGAATTTTAAATTAACTTTATTTAGTGTTAGAGAAGTCAATACATTTTATATTGGTCAGTGCACTGTGCTGCATATGTTATGTAACAAATACATATATTTCCTTTCCCTCCGAGTCTATTCTCCTTGGTATTTGCTATTATCAAGATTTCTAACCACTAGCAGTACACTGAATGTGGGTCCTACAAACCTCACACTTCACTGTTATTGAGAATCAGATCAAACAATCACATTTCTGCTAAATTTGCAACATATAGTTCAGAACACTTTGTGATCCAATGTCTTTAGCATCTGTTGATACAAGAATGTAATGCTTCCTCACCAATAACGTTATTACATTCACCTTTGAAGGCAATATATGGCACTATATTGGGGTAATTAGCTTTATGAGTTAATGGCAAAGGTACATTCAACAATAAAGAGAAAGCAAATATGCAAGGATGTTTTCTTTGTACAGAAGTAATTGATTTAAAGTAATTCACATTTATCATTTAAAATGAACAAAAGATTCATGTTTTAAACTGTCATTGTCTTTTTGCCACCTATTATAGAAAAAATGTTTTCTAAGCACATTTAATTAATTCCATTTTTTCATAGCATGCCAGATATTCTGTTATCAAAGCTCCTGCCTGCATAGAACTGATTGCAGCTGTACTACTGGAAAAAGTATGCAGTAAGTCTAATAATCTATAAAATTCTGGTGTAAAGTCAGTTTCACCAGTACGTAGTTTGTATGGCACTTGCAAGTGTACAAGGGGCTTTTCTCCTGGGAGGCTGTTTCAACTTCAACTGATGTTGGATGACATCAGTGGATTACTGTGAAATAAGTAAGGCATGAAATTCCACTAAGCTAAGATCCAAGGAATCACTTTATCATGTCTGCTCTCTCCAGATCCTTTGTCTCCAGGCCTCAGCATTTTCCAGAATTCAGTTCACAAAGTAATTTACCACTGATGTTTCGTTTGACCTTTCATGGGAAGAATCTTTAAAATACAGAACATAATTGACTAAGAAGCAAATACTTTAAAGTTAAATTGGTTTCTGGTTTTGGAACCTATAGGACATGAACATTATGAATTATAGAAACAGCAATTTAAAAAAAAATCAGAATGGAATTCAAAAATCATTATCATAGAAAATAATATGAGATACTGGCTATCAGAATTTTGTGCCGGTTTCATTTTGGATTTGTGATTATTAATCTTTCCTAAACACAGGTTGTTAAAGGTTTTATCTGCTCCACATTCAGACAGAGCTGAATTTACCTTTATCATACAGCATTAACAGGATACTCTTTCCTCATAGCCCAGAGCCACATCACTGAAATTAATGTGTTTTGCCTTATAACTGCAGCAGTAGATAGCACTTTCAGCAAAGAATTCACAAGGAGAACAAGCATTTGTATTTACATATACTTATACACCCTGTGGGTGCCTTTTCCTCACTTTGGTAACTGTCCTGTAGAACATTGTGCAAAAAGGATTATAAATAGCACACAAGGTGTTCTTTAATGCCAGTTAGTCCAAAGTACAAGTTTTTGGCCTAAATATATTTGAATATACACTGCATTACATATTTTTCTTCATTAAGTCAAACAATTAATATGTCCTGGGCTTTAATATGAATTAGCCTCTCCATAACTGGCTACGCCATCAGGTCTGCTCCATATGAATATTCTGCATATATTTTTAAAAATCAACAATCAACAATTTAATCTCAAATTTTAAGTATCTGCAGGGCAATAATTTGGTTAAAATACAACACTGATCATCCAGGATTTTGCTGCGATCCTTAAATAAGTTACATATAAGGAAGCATTGTTGAAAGAATTAATAAATTGTTAATCTTTTTTAAGAAATTAAATACGTTGAGTAAATTTTAATGGCAAGACTGAAAGGGGATTCCACTTCCACTTTCATGTTGGGATCTGACATCCACAGGGTTCATTTGAAAATTTAAAGGGTATGTGGAAGATATGCCAATGCACAAAGAAGATGAGTTTCTTTTGGTAGATCCCACTGTCTGGTAACAACTCAGCAACCCAGGAAGGGCTAGAAAAGTGATACTTGAACAAGCAAAGCAGAGCTTCATTGAGGCTCTATCTTCTTCATCCACTTCCAGTTGTCATAAGTCTTAGCCTTTAGTTTTGTGCAGTTCTTCATCCCTCTCAGACCTCTTCATCACCCGTCCATTTATTAATCTTTATTGTCCTGTGACTCTACCCCTATTTCTGTCATCTGGATCCCATCCAAGCCCCTTCTACATCAATATCCTTCCATATCATTATGAAAAAGGTAAGGAAAAATCTCAGCAAGCCTTCCCTTGCAGATTCTCTGCCTAGGCCTCAGGGTAATAGAGCAGGGAGAGCTGTACCCAAGGAATGGGAAACATTTCTGCCTGACAATGGTGTCCTAGGTAGAGATCCCAGAGGAGTTTAGTAACTATGGGGTGCCACCAAGGTTATGGTGCAATGCCAGAACAGGGTCAATGATCTCCTCTAATTGACACAAGAGTGGACATGATGGCACAAGGTGTCTCGCTTGAGGGCATCAGGCTATGTATTGGTACAACTGGGCAGCTAGGTGAGAAGATTAAATATATAATCAGACTCAGGATTTCTATGTACTTGTGATCAACGTATGTGATAGTTTGGCTTGGGTGAGTGTTTGGATATTGTCTAATAAATTGATATATTAATAATAAAATGGGTCAGTGGGGTATAATGGGGATACCTGCCAGCAGATTCCCTTATAACCTCCTTTCCAGCGACTTACAGTGCAGACACCAGGCCTCAGCCTCTCCTGGAGGCTGAAAACTACGCCAAATGATAGCATGACACCAGTGACCCAGAGCCTGTACCCTCACATGCCTACAATGTTGCAGGTTGCTCAGATTCAGAATTGCTAGCATGTTCTGATCAGTACAGTGTAGACATGTCCCAGCAACTGAGGGAGGCTGTGACAGACCAGTGCATGGATATTTGGAGAACTGCAGGTGATAATGCTCCTACTGAGCCTCATAGTGATAATAGGCTTCTAATTTGTCGTCACAAGAGATGCAGTAGCGTTTAGAGGAACAAAGGTGCCAAAGATGTCATGTGTAGCTCTGCATGGACTATAGATGAGGCCATGCATGCCCTAGATTTTGCCACGTGAGTGCATATCTTCCTCTATGGCAACCGAGTCAATCTATCAATGCATATGTACTATGACTGTCTTCTATCACTCTGACCCTCTCGGTCACTTTTATTATAAACTGTGCCTGAGCAAGATTTACCAATTTATTAGAGTTCCAGATAGGATACACCAAGTTATCAAGCTTCCTTTTATTATTCACCTGCCTGCTGGGCTGGAGATAATAAGTTTAATTTTAAAATTATCCCTTCCCTTCTGGATGTCTTTTTCCCAGACCTATTGAATTTGTATTATAAATGAAGGCAATTTAACCAGGTTCTCTAGTATTAATGGAAGAGATTATCAGTGAATAAATGCAACAGGAAATGTGAATGGAACTGAAAGGGGAAAATCCAGCAAGGCGCAGTGATATTTCATATACGAGTTGGTAGAATTTGTTAAGGCTGGTGTGTTATCACCTGGCACAATGCTGGATAAGAAATACCACAGGAATGTAGCTCCTAACTTACATGGACTACGAAGTAGATGTCAGTAAATTCCTTGAATATGTATGGTTTAGTTACAATGCAGTGGTGTTATGTTTTCAGAGGTAGCCCGATGAGATTGGCTAGTAAACATGTGTTTAGTACACGCATAGTGTTTACAGGGTCTCATTGGATAGCTGCACATGTTGCTAATGCTAATGATGATCAAGGTACATGAACTAAAAAGCCTGTGTTTGTGATTGAATCAGAGAGATTGTGTTCAGCCTGACTGAAACATCTTCTCCCAGGCATGCATGCTTGAAACAAGAGTGAACAAAGAGACTCAAGTCTCATCTGATCACTGTGGGTTTGGGAGGGAAGGAAAATTTCCTGCTTGAGAAAACACATACAAACAGATCAGTGAACGCAAATCATATACAAATTAAATAAGATGTGTGGATGAATTCCTAAATTTCATCAAGAATAGATATCAGGAAGTTGTCATCAGTACATTAGGTAATACCAATAGCATGGATATTGGTAAGCGAACGGCAATGTTCACCCAAAGAGAAGGGCAGCATGTCCATGTTGCCCAGGGGCATCCTCTCAGGACATTCCCAGGGTCAGTGCTCTCTTCTCCTCTCCACTATTATTGACCCTATTGTCTCCAGTAGAGCAGCTAAGGAAGTTGCCCCTGTAGCCACACGGGACGTCCCCAGAAAGAAGGAGCTCTGAAGGCCTCAGACCTGCAGAGGGCTCAGGCCAAAGTCATTGCATGTTATGGGCCCTCACACTCCACAGCCTAACTCCGCCTCAACTGCTGATGTGAGGGACACAGCAAATCATAGCGGAAAGATAAGAAAATTTGGAAATTGATGACAGCACAAAGTTGGAACAGTGTTTTTACAAAACTCACTTTGTCACATGTAAATAGTGCACAATTTATTTTTCCATTTCATTTGGTTATGTGCCTTGATCCTTTTATCTCAGAATTGATGAGTTAGAGACCTATTTATACTGGCATTATACCTATTGTTAGCAACATCGATGGCTGCAGGTGGCTGTTCCATATCTCCTTTATTGGGCAGGAGACTATGGCGTTGTCTGCAATCTGAGTTTATTCAATGAAATTGTCAGGAATTATGCTTCCCATGGACAACTGAACTTCTTTGTGTGAAAAAATAGAGCAGGTTCTGAGGTCTCAGTCATGTTGTGCAGTGGGATGCTCACTGCTGTCATCAATCATGTATAAGGAGTAACTCTTGTAAAGAGTAACCCAAAATTAAAGTTCTGAAGAAGAGTCAGACTGAACTCGAAACATTAACTCTGTTTCTCTCTCCACAGATGCTGCCAGACCTGCTGAGTTTCTCCAGCATTCTCCATTTTTGTCCTGGATTTCCAGCATCCACAGGATTTTGCTTTAATTGGATGTTTAATAAATGATACAACTTTCAATTCACTTACTGTTTCCAAGGAGATCTAATGACAATGTGAGTGCAGTTAATTACCCCTCTGGGTAAATGAGGGATGTAGTGAAATTCTTGCCCTGACTACCTGGCTTGCATCATCACAATGAGCCTGATGAAACTCATTAGCAAATTGGAAGAGGCTACTGGTCACCTCTTTGATGTACCTGTGTGTAGCAGCCTGTAAAATGTTACACAGCACTGATGAAGCCCTGGAAGCAGTTAGTGATGGTAAACTTGAGAGCTGCAGTCAATTTGTAGGCTATCGGCATGGTAATTCCACATATCCATGTAACTGCAGGCCTTGGGATAGGTGGTAATGTCATGGTAATATTATTGCACAAATAACCCAGAGCTCCAGAGTTAATGTTCTGGTGGCATAGGGTCAAATCCCACAATGACAGATTATGAAATCTTAATTCAATGAAAAACTTGAGATAAAACACCGCTTAATGGCAACCGTGTCACGATAGTGGCCCAAAGTTGGAGACCAGAAGGTCCTGTTCAGCTTCAGAACTTGCTGCCCTTTAAATTTGGTGTCTTATCTATACACGCTTATGTAAAGAGCTAAGGACAATATATTTGTATGGAAAAATCCAACTGTGGAAACTGTGCCTATTGATGCTGATTGAAAGTTAACAAAAGTCTTTGTTTAAATTTTAAAACAGGCAGGTAGTCTGTGTTTGATCAGGGCATCAGAATGAACCAGCGAATGGCTGTCACCTATTGTGTTGATTTGCTGCATGCTTAGTGTGTATATATGTTCTTTCTGCCTGTAAAGAACAGGGTCCTGTGTATCAGGATATGTATCACTTGTCAATCAATAAGCAGTCTTCTCTCACACAGTATACATGCCAGTTTCCCCCTTGAATTTACTTTCTCGTAAAATGCCCTGACAAGTGCAAGACAAAAAGCTTTGATGCACTGTATCGCTTTTCAACAATCCTAAAAGATGAAATGTTATGCTTTGTGACAAACCATCACTTGAACATTTAAATTCTCTGAAGTCCATGAGTATACTAACAGAGGCCTTATCCCTGCTTGAGAATCCCAGAGGGGAAAGTGGATTGCTCTGATGAAGCAGGCTTTAGACCCGCTGTGCTTAAGGTTCCCAGCTCTGGATGCTACAAAGTAGCTGCCAGCAATACAGAGGGAGACATCGGTGATCGTGCCTCTGTCATTGCTGATGGTAAAATTATTTCCTTCCCTTTCCTCATTCTCTTGTGTTGCATAAAGATCTGAACTCAGTTATCAATGGTTTTGAATGCTTCAGAATCATAAAGGCTGCCAAGATTATGGTTGCTCCTCCGCAGCCCCATTGCAATCTTTTGATATTTAATGTGCACCCCTGGACTGCCTTCTGCCTTTCTGCTCCAGCCAGCAACCACCCCCAAACCTTGCACTGCAGACAATCCCCGTCCTGGCAGCTGCTTCTGTCCATGCACCCACCCATGCGACTGGCTTCCAGCTTGCTCACAACCTTCCATTCAGCAAGGGTCTCCCTGGTTGACTGCAAACTAACAAGCTTGAGGCCACCTCATAGTGATAAGGGTGAGAATCCCAATGGACTCAGAGGCCGGTCAAAGGGAGGTGTGTTGATGTGAGATTTTTGGATAAAAGAAGTGTTTGTTTCATAGGGGTCAACAGATGCCATGGCTGGTTGATAGAGTCCTCCAAACCATGAGCTGAAGTCAGGGGTTCCCTTGTTGCATTTCCTTATGTCATTCAACATGCTCCTGTGGACCTTGGGGTTGCTCTTTGGAGCTATCACTGAAGTTAGCACCTGAGGATGCCTGATGATCAACAATGCCCTCGTCTGCCAGCACATAGCAAATAATAACAATTAAGGAAACATGAGCAATGCGTCCTTGGCCAAGTCATCACTAATAATTTCATTATTAGCAGACCTTTTAGGCACTGTATAGTTGCCATAAGACAGACATAACTAGCATTGTACCTCTCCTCTGCGTCAGCATGTGGGTACCTGATTAGTGTCACCTCCTAAAAGCTAGCCCTTGTCTCCTATTAACCAGCCATCCCAGCGTCATCACACTGAGGACATGAACAGTTCTGGCACATCAGGGATGGCTGATGCTATAGGTATCATGGCTACTCCCAGGATACCCAGGTGTATAACTGCAGGATCTGCAATCTGTACTATCTGCACATCCCGAAAATGAAATCTTTTCCAGTTCAGTAACTCTCTTGCCTGCAAAACCAGTACCTTTAATGGCCATATGACTAAAATTAATGACTTTTGTGCTTTCGGGACATGTCTACAATGTAGCCAATGAATTTTTTTTTGAATGCCTCCCACTGTCTTGCCATTGACAGTCCTTCAAGTAACTGTAATCGGTCCATTTTCATCACAGAAACACTGAACTACAGAAATGTTATAGTACAGAAAGAGGCTATTGTGCCTGCCTTGAGTTTAGGGCTTTTACTCCTGTTCTACCTTTGTTCCTTTCCATAACAGTATGAATCCAACTGTATCATGATCACTATCTCTAAGATGGTCACCCACTGTTACTTCATTCATCTGCTCAAGTTTTTTTCCAAAGACTAAATCTTTTGCCTTCTCTTTTAATAATCAATAACTTAGATGGAGACAAGTAGATTGTAAAGAATCAGAGAAACAGACACAAGGATATGACTGCACTAATGGCTAATGACAGAATGTAACTTAAGTACATGTCCTTGATGCAAATAACTTTTAAAGTATTGAACTTACTGCTGAGTGGAATTATGAATCAGCAGAACTATATCTAAAAACAAAACAACATTTATTCATCAGGGAATGAAAAAGTACGGGTTGGGGTAGATGACAAATGGCAAATAGATTCTCAAAGGGTTTAACAGAGAGGAGAAGCCAGCTGGACTGAGCATCTTTGTTCATTCCACATTATTGCGTTCTCATTACAGATGATATGAATGAGATGTCAATTAAAGGGACTACTGCTCAACTCCATCATATATTTTGTGAACATTCCTCAGATTTTAATAATGTACTGTATCTTTTGTGACTCCCATCTAGTGTGAAATTTGAAATAAGATCCTGCTGACCTAACCAAGATCATCCGAATTGGAATAAATATCGATATTTTGTTAGTTTATCAATGGATTGGACATCTATATTTCTTTGTTGATACTTTTAATATACATTTTATTGATTAAATTATAACTGATACTTATTACAAAACAATAAATTTATTTATGATCATTTGACAAACAAATTAACCTTAAAACAGTTTGGCGACATTTCTGGCTTAAACATTTCAAGAAAAGAGGGAAAGTGAAAATGGAACAATAGGTCAGATAGCCTGACATTAAGAAGTTGCTGGAAACCATTCTTATCAATGACTTGATCAATGTGGAAAATAATAGGTTTATAGCCCACACCCTTCAGTGAGGGCTGATAGGTGGCAAGAGCTATTTTAGGCCTTTAAAAGACCAATGATGGTGATTTAAAGGCTTCTTTCCCCAGCGCTGTTTTTTCTTAACCAGCTGTGAAAGGTGCCTGGGCCAATTGGCCAGGTCTGTACCTACTTCACCAAACCTGGCAGTCTAGCTCTGGCAAACTCTGCCATCCAGCTCCACTTTGGAGCATACTGGAGCATCTCTCAATGCAATGTTGCTGGAAGGGCAGACACAGTGCACATGCCTTGAACTAGGCTGTGCATCTCAGCGATCTTCACTTGCTCTCTTCTCACTCACTCATTTTGCATCTATTTTGATGCTTACAGTATCCCTGCATTGCTAGACAGAGCTTGATTGTTCACCGTACTCCTTGTATAGCCGTGCTTTTCAGAGGACACACAGCTGACATCAGGAAGGGAGTGGAAATGTTACTGTACAGTGCTGTTTTAAATCAATGTTACACTTGTACCATGACCCAGCCATGTAGTTCTCAAACACTCTGCATGTGTTTCAAGCAAACAGTCATGTCTTAAAGCCTAATGGGAGTCATCCTCAGTCAAGCCAAGGGAGACACTCTTCAGGCTGGGAGTCCCAGTACAGCAAGCCAAGGGTAGCCACCGAAATCAGTCCAGGAGCATTAGCTCAGTTGGTTGCTCACTTGGGGTGATCACAGTTAAGGGAGTCCATAACTCTGCAATCCTTTGGATAGGCACTCTGCTCACAAACTAGCTGCATCTCAGGGCAGTCTGATCTCATAGCGGTCACTCACTTTGCTCACAACATCCCTGCTTTGCCTTTTTGTGCCTAGCCCACTCAGACACCATTTAATGGCTCGCTGTACCTCTATCTTCCCTTCCTGTTTAGTGCAGACACAAAGTCAGGCTGCTTGTCATACTCGTGAGCTGTCATCAGTTGTGCCAGATCACACCACTCCCTCTTCTTTCTCCATGACATGGTGAGTGCTGCAGCCCGGGGCAGGGAGATTCAGCAACCGCAGGTGCAGGGTGCTATTGACTATACGCACATCACACTGACAAAGCCGTATAATAATGCATCTCAGTTCATCAATCAAAAAGGGTTCCATTCCACCAATGTACAAGTCACCTGTGACCATCAGGACCTCATCTGGGAAGTCTGCACCAGGAACCCTAGGAGTTGCCATGATGTCTTATATCCTCAAGAGCTCTCATGTTCTTGCTGAATCTGAGAGTCCAGAAGCCTTGCACAGATAGTTACTGTAGGACAAAGACTACCCTCTGTGACCATGGCTGATGACTCCATACACAACCCCATAACTGAGGCACAGCATAGATACAATGCAGCCCATTTTTCCACTGGGGTCATCATCAAGCCAACAATAGACTGCTGAAGAAGAGGCTTTACTGCTTGGACTGGTGTAGAGGGCCCTTACAATATAATCCAGACATAACATGCTCTCAAATCAAAGCATAATGTGCTCTGTATAGCTGGAGCAGGCAAAAGGGGAATGTGATAGAGGTTGATGAGCTGGGAGAATAGGCAGCCATCTGACAAGGACCTTGAGCAAGAGGAACATCGCCTCCTGCTGATAAAACACAGCAGCATTCGATGCTACAAGGGAGACTGGACCTAATTGTCATCCACTTCCAGTAGATGAGCTGAGTGCAGTGATCACTCACTAATTGTAAATTTGTCGGTACATACAAACAGTTTGTTAAATATAGCCTCTGTTCATTTGATTTCTGTGCGTTTTGATGTTGCTGAATAAAAGCGAACATTTAAAGTGATTAAAGGCTACCCTGTATGAGACGATCCCACATTGAACAATGGTAAGATGCTGAGCTACAGTGGGCATTGGGGAAGATGTAGCAGTGCCTTCGAGGATCGTAAAATGGGAAGTGGCTAAGGATATGGGAACTATGTAACCCAGGATTTAAACAGCCATATGTCTAGGAATCTGTAGTTGTATATGAAAGGCAACGTGAGCTGTGGCACACATGTGCTGTGAAAAGCATTGCTTTATGGCCGCTGGGCCACTCTGCCCATTTGAACAACAACTTTAGACTGCCAACACGTGACTGAGTGCACGGGGCTGCAGTTCCAAGATGGTACCAGTGCCAGGTTCCACACATATCTAGCGTTAGTGAGTAATTTTATTCTATGATACGTGGGAGAATTAGGCTAACATTGGATGAGAAGGATGCTATAGAACTGTAGTACATAGAAAATTCAGTGAGTTTAGGAGAATCACAACAGAAAACTTGTTCGGCCTCACAGATGAAAATCTGATTTCTGGTAAGGTTCAGCCCTCAAGCTGTGAAGAAGAAACAGAGATTCAGATAAATTATGTGCGTGTGCAATAGATGGAGAATTACGTGGATAAGTGTAATGTTATTCACTTTAGTTTTAACAAGAGAAAAATAGTCTATATTATAAAAGGCATGAATCTTCTAGTTGTTGATGTTCAGAGAGATTTGGGTGTACTTGTACATGAAACACAAAATGTTAAGTTCAACAGAAAGACTATAGAACTAAAATGTTAACTCTGTTTCTACCCATTGCATAAGCAACTGAGTTGTTCCATCATTCTCTGTCTTTATTAAAGATTACTATCATCCATTCTGTCATTCTGCCGTTTGATTATAGAAAGTTAGCAAGCAGATAAAGCAAACAAATAATTCTGGCATGTTGCACAGAGCTTTGGTGAGCTCACATCCAGAAAACTGCTTCCTGCTTTTGTCTTCACATTCAAGGAAGGATATACTTGCATTGGAGACAGTCCAGTGAAGGTTCAATAAATGGTTCCTGGGATGGGAGCACTGACCTACAATGAAACGCTGACTATATTGAGGTGATGTTCTCTTTCAAAAAATGAGAGATGGTCTCTGGTGAAACATTGAAATACTGAAGGAACTTGACAAGCTGGGTACTGCGAGATTGGGGAGATTTTCACCAACCTGCACCTAGGTAGGAACAAGTACAAGAGCCAAAAGCATCACAAAAAAAAAAATTCATTAGCTTCCCAACAAAGTCCGACTATCAGGAAATGTTAACAATGATGGGAAGGGGATTGGACAATCTTCCTGCAACAAGGTGACTGGAAGCCAACTTGAACATGGAAATGCCCTACTGAAGGCCATTTTACCAAGCTGCCAGCATTTTACCAACAGATTGAGTCCTCTCCCTCCTGCCAACTGCCTAGGAGGCAGCCCGCTGAATCTAGGTGAATTGCCTGAAGTAGACTGTGAACCTTGAATTTAGATCTATTGAAAAGACCATGTGCAAAGAAGAAAACATGTGATCTCAAAGATTTCCTGAGAAGGTTACCTCCCTATCAGTTCAACATTTTTGTTAATGAATTACTTCAGCGTACTTCCTCAATGTTCTGTGGCCTCTGTTTACCATAGTAATGCTCACCATTCCTGATGGATCTGCTGATCTGTAGGCCCTCTGACTAAGCTGGCAGCTTGCAGCAGAGATGACCAAAGACAGCTACTTAATAAGCTGTTGGTCAAAACATCTGGAAGGCAATCTCTCTAATTATCTTTTTTTTGCCAACAGACATTTCTGGCAAATGTTGTGACCTCAGTGGTATTGGTAAAATTCAGCCCATTGATTTCCCAGGCTGGGAATCTGAAATACATGGGGTACAGAATAAGAGATCAATCTTTCAGGACGAGAATGAGGAAAAAATCTTGAAAGTACTCTACTGTTGAATATACTTAATCTGAAATAGACAAATTGTTGGTCTGCTAGGGAATTAAGAGACATGGAGATGGGCAAATAAGTAAAATTGAAGCAGAAGAGCAGCCAAGGTCATTTTAAATGGCACAGCAGGCTCAAGGGACATCAAGTCTCATCCTGCTCCTCCATTTTTTTATGTTCCTATGAGTCTGCTCAGGCTGCTGCCCAACCTTACATTTTAAGTGCTGCCCTAATCAAATGAAATACCTGTACTGTCAAATATTGATATATATGCATGCTGACTGGAAAATTTCAATCTGAGTGTCACGTGACTCTAGAAATTGTCACTTCTGGTTCTAGAGTATTACATATAACCTGAGTTCTAAATCAGATCAGTGCTGCATAATTTACTTTGTAAATTGGCATACCTCTTGCATTGGAATTGTAGAATTAAATAAAAGTGTTCTGTTTTTTAAAAAAATTACAAGAAGCTAAGAATCTTACAAGATATTTATGTTGGGAGAATATCCAGAAGTTATATGTATATGATGCCATTTAAGATCATACATACAATCCTATTCTACTACTTCTGACTTTTACAGTCAAATGTGCATTGCTCACTGCAATTGTTCAGAGCTACCCCAGGAATATGTCTAATGTAATTGATTACTACTACTGACTTCATTTCTTTCTCCAGTCATCCTGTCTCTCTTGTTTGTACACTTGACCCCCTGCACTATAGAAGATAGACAAGGCATAAATATCTTTCTTATCTCACCACTATTGAGTCAAAAGTAATCCATCACTTGGGAAACTTTATTTCTCATTCTTTCAGGTGACCTTGGTGCAAGATATAAAAAAGACTTATCACAGTTAACCAGGGTAAATCTTATTTTCAGCTAGATCATAGAACATATTAATGAAGTTGTAAAAGTTATTAAGACAAGGAATGCAGTTAAATTTTTCCATGATGCTTCTGACCAAATTCCATGTGGATTTCTACGAATTGCTCTTTTATATCAAAGAAAACCCAACAAAATAACTGCTTTGTATTTTAGAAAAAACAGAAAATTCTGTTAGATTCAGAGTAATAGAATTTTAAATCATCGAGGTCTAGCTAATATTATGTAGAGAAATGTTTTGTGTCAGATCAAGGATGGTAAAAAAGATGTACTTTCACATATATTACTTAGAGCCAAACAAAATATTGGTAACAAACATTTGATAGTTAATTAGTTACAGCCTGGAGTGAAAAGTATTCAACTGCACAATGATTTGTCATTGTGTCAAATCATAAAACTTAGCAAGCTCAAACTGTCCTTCTTGAAATCTGGGAGTGTTCACATGTTTGTAATTTGGCAAGTTTTTTATTGCTACATATCACAAATGCCCATTGGGTTTATCTCAATCTCTTTTTAAATCTCGCCTTTTATGTTAATGTCCTAAAATTTGGTCAATTTTCAGTAAGAGATATCCCATAATATTTTTGTCTTCCTTCTAATTTTTCAGACTATTTGCATTTAATGATGAAAATAATTACCCATATTTACTTTGAACTGTAATTTATCGAATTGGTACCACCTGTACAGCAAATTGTCTCTTGGGTTAATATAAGCAGCATGTTAAATTGTTATTTTATTTTCCCTAGCTGTTCTTCCAATATTCTATCAATACATGGCAATTCATGACAGTACAGTAGCACAGCATGTTCCAACTCAATGCTTTGCACAATTGTAGATCACAGATACAAATCCAGCTATGTTATCAGCAGGAAAATGTCAAGTTGATGCCAAGCATCTTTCAACACTAAAGGGAAACAAAATGAATTTGCACAACAAAGACATTGTATGCATTACATACTAATATTGCTGAGAAAAGAGCCATTTTCTTGAATATTTTCACCTTGAACTCATCAGGCACTCTTGCAGAATGCCCTGAAGGGTGCAAGATGAAAATTTTCAACAAAGCATGACTTTTTCTCAATACTCAAGTTCTTTAGTACCATGCACCAATAAATATTAGTAAAATATTCATACTTTAGATGTACAGAAATTGATTTGCATCGTTAAATTATGACTCTTTACATTCTTTAATTGTGTTGGGTTAGTTTTTCAAGATTGACTTGACTATTAAAACCACACATGCAGCTGGCACATGTTGGAAAACGGCAGGTACACTGTCCTTGATTTTACACACACACAAACACACACTCTCTCTCTCTCCCACACACACCTACATACACACACACACTCTCTCTCCCACACACACACACATATACACACACAAACACACATACAAACACACACACACAAACACACATACACACACACACCCCCTCTCTCCCACACATACACATATATACACACGCACAAACACACACACACACAAACACACACATACACACATACACACACACAAACACTCTCACACACACACACATATACACACACACATATACACACACACAAACACACATATACACACACACACTAACACACACACACACACCACACACACCCCTAACCTTTTGGATTTCCAATACAACTAACCCTCAGGTGCTGCTGGACCTCACAAAATTATTACATATTTGAACCACAAGAGGAGTTTCAAAGATACTTCAGGTGAAATGTCAATTTAGACTTTTCTCCAGCAGCTGGTTAACTAACATAATTTGTTGAGGCCTAGGAGATGTAGGCCACCAATATCTTTCATTTCACGTATCTAGAAATTACACCAATATGCACATCAATGTCTATGAATCAAACATGGTTTGGACTCATACTGCCACTTTGCTCTGGTAGTATGACACTGTCACTGACTTGGCCTAGATTTTCATGGGAAATCTCCTTGTTCAACAATAACTTTCTCAGGAAACCCTGCTCTAATTGGTAGAATCTTCATTCCAATGGTAGGGTGTGATAGAGTTGGGTTACCCAAGCAGAGTTCAAAGGTAGCCACAGGAGCTATTGATGAATGGTTTAATAGACCTGCCTCAGTTGTCTAACTCAATGTCTTGATTTTTTTTTGCTAAATATTAAACTCACCAGGCTGGACACCTCAAATCTGATTTGCACCTCCCTCACTCCCAAAATCAATTTACATGCCGCTCAGCCACTCCCCTTTGGCAACTCAACCAATATCCATTATCAGGAGCCATGCTTAGGTGGAATAAAGTTGTAAACATCTAGCAGAGACTTCATCATATGCCAAAGAACACTCTCATTATTGAAAGTCATATAACTTGCCTCAATAATATATTCTCTTTTAAAAATATTGGTATTCATAACCAGATAAAGACAGCTAATTCTACCTCAAACTACAACTGTAACAATTCCTTAACAAGCACGGAAACAGACAAGCAGTATTAATGCTATAATGAGAGAACTTAGGCTAATGTCAACAAAGTACTTTTTTCCGATTCAGGTACAGGCAGGCTGCTTCTTGTGCTATTTTTAAAGGGCAGTGAAGTTAAACAATGTGAGAGTTCGACCATTCCACAGAACTCATCTACCATTTACAAGTATTCCATTCCACTGCAAGTATGCATAACTCACAGGCTGCGGGATAGGGACCTGGTGAAAATGGTACCCTTTTGAACTGAGCAAAGAATTAAAATGTCCCTATTCGGACTGAGTCTCTACCATCTGTGATTAACATCATGCTGTTATTCCACTCCCTGCTGGTGAAAATAGGCTATTTTGGAAATAAGCATGGGAATACTGGATTTGAACTGACAATACCATTTTGACATTGAGTCTCCATGACACCACAAACATCTAGGCCTTTGTGACTATTTTAAGAAGACATCAAAGATTATCATATAAGTTTATAATGTTCCCCTGGTTTTCCTAAAGATATCAATTAAACGGTACAGTTCCTGTGGAATTGCACACATTTATAAAAGTTCCACGACCAAAATGTTGAGGTCAGATGATTTAATGTTAGGTTGGGGCTTATGAAAAATGCATCAGCAAAGAGATCCAGTATTTTATAAGTATCATGTATATTCTTAAATCTTAGCTTGTTAAAATTTATTTTTACGTATTTTTAAGATCAGGTTTCTTCTCATAAATTCAGATCCCATCGTTTGTTCTCCATTCATTGATCATTCGAACCATTTACCCCTATGAGTTGATAGAGAGGGGTATGTTACCTGTTGCATGACTTAAATCAGTGCAGATATTATGATCAATCACCAAAAGTTTACAAAAACAATTGGCAGAGAATTTCCACATATATTTCAATGATACAGCTAAGATTAAGATTTCATTATGAGTGAGTCTGTATTGCATCAAAACACAACAATGCACATTTGTGTGCCAGTTTCCATTAGTGTGACACCTTGCCAAATGCCTTCTGGAAATTCAAATAGACCATATCCACTAGTTCTGCTTTGTCTAATTTGCTGCACCAATTCAAATTGTTTTATTTAACAATTCCATACTAATGAACAGAGATAGGCTGGCTTATTTAGCTGTAGCATATCTATCCTTTAATTTCATATTTCCTACAGGTTTGTCTTTTTTTCCCAGTAGATACATGTAAAATTATGCTTTGCAAGCTCAAACAAAATGTAAAACTATTTGAGCTCTGAAGTCAAATCAGAACCATTTTCAGATAGTTCATTTCACTTAGTTGAGGTCATTTCAGGTTCAAATTAGCAAGAAGGTTCAGTATACAAACAGTCTTCACCAGATTATCTGCATCCTGTTGTAATGGTGAGCAATGGGTATGCAGTAGCATTTAAAAGTGAAATAAACGCCAGAAAAAGTAACAAAATTTTTAAATGCTTAAAAATTGCATTCTATTCTGGACATTCCAGTCAAAAGATTGGACCTTAGGCTTTCTCTTGTTAGTAGGTGAGAGGCATGGAACTGCCTACCCATGTGTTAACAGCAGGAACCTATAGCCTTATCCGGAAGATTACCTCATTGGATAGTGAAAGTAAATTTATAATCTTCGTGATTTGTTCATTGCTTCTTGGAGACAGGTGCATGGGATTCAACAGCAACATTTAGAAAGTTGGTCAGGTCCTCTCGCTCACTCCGTACCTTTCCGTTGTCTTTGACAGTCTGCATTGTCCTCAATTGACTTTGCATTGATCAGTCAATTAGAAAACACAGGATATTTACTGGTGGTGGTTAGTAGATGAAAAAGTACTAAGAGTGTTTTGCTGATGGAAAAACAACTTCAGTTGTACGCAAGAGGACTTCTGGATTGAAAAGACAATAAAAAGCAAGTTGATCAGAATGGTAGGTTTTAAGAATGGTCAGAGAGGAAGAAAGTAGAGAGATGGACCATAACAACATAAAACAAAGGAGTAAAATTTGGCCAGAGTCTGCTGTGCCATTCAATCATGGCTGATATGTTTCTAATCCCATTCTCCCGCATTCTCTCCATAACCCTTGATCTTTTTACCAATCAAGAACATGTCTATCCCTGTCTTAAATGCACTCAATAACTTGGCCTGCTCAGCCTTCTGTAGGAATGGGTTCCACAGACTCATCACCCTCTGGCTAAAGAAATACCTCCTTATCTCAGTTACAAAGTGTTGTCCTTTCACTCTGAGGCTGTGTCCTCTGAACTCCTACTAGTGGAAACATCTTCTCCACACACACTCGATCCAGGCCACTCAGTATTCCGTAATTTTGAACAGATTCCCCTCCTCATCCAACTAAACTCCATCCAGTACAGACCCAGAGACCTCAACTGCTCCTCATATGATCAGCTCTTCATTCATTCTTGTAAACCTCCTCTGGACCCACTCCACTGCCAGCATATCCTTCCTTATATGTGGAACTCAAAACTGCTCACAATATTCCAATTGCTGTCCGTCCAGTGCCTTATACAGACTCAGCAATACATCTCTGCTGTTTTATTCAGGCCCTCTTGAAATGATCGCTAACATTGCATTTGCCTTCCTAACAGCCAACTGAACCTGCATGTTAACCTTAAGAGAATCCCAAAATTGACTTTCAAGTCCCTTTGTGCCTCAGATTTCCAAACCCTATCCCTGTTGCGCAGAAAAGTCTACACCTCTATCTTCCTACCAAAGTGCATAACCTCACGCTTTGCCACATTGTATTCCATGTGCCATTTGTTTGCCCTTTCTCCTAGCCTTTTCAAGTCATTCTGCAGCCACTCTCCTTCCTCAACATACCTGCTTCTCCACCTAGCTTGTTTCCCTAATCTCTCTCTTCTGCTAGTCTGCCAATCCTCTATCCATCCCTAACACCATGGATTCTTATCTTATGTAGCAGCTTCCTGTGCAGCACCTTGTCAAATGCCTTCTGGAAATCCAAATAGATCATGTCCACTGCTCTACTTTGTCTAACTTGCTTGTAGCTCCTCAAAGAATTCTAACAGATTTGTCAGGCATGACCATCCCTATAAGAAAGTTGTACTGACTCAGTCTTATTTTAACATGTACTTGCAATACTCTGCAATCTCATCCTTAATAAAGGACTCAAAATCTTATCAGCAACCAAGGTCAGGCCAGCCAGCCTATAGTTTCCTGTCTTCTGCCTCCCTCCCTTCTTAAACAGGTGATTTACATTAGCCATTTTCCAGTTCTCTGGGAACCTTCACTCTCCTTAAGCTGTCTCCTTCAGAGCTCTGGGATGTAGTCCATCTGGGTTGGGTGATTTATCCACCTTCAGCCCTTTCATCTTCCCTGGCACCTTCTCCTTAGTAATGTCCACTACAGTCATCTCTGTCCCATGACTCTCTTGAACTTCCAGTATGTTGCTGATATCTTCCACTGTGAAAACTGATGCAATATACCTATTCAGTTCCTCCACCATTCCTTTGTTCTTAAATATTGCTTTGCCAGCCTCACTTTCCATTAGTCCAATGTCCATTTTTGCCTATCTCTTACTTTCTACTCATTTAAAAATACTCTTTCAAACTTCTTTGATGTTGCTAGCTAGCTTACTCTCATGTTTTATCTTCTCCACCCGTACTGCTTTTTGGGTTATCCTCTGCTAGTTTTTAAAGGTTTCCCAATCCTCTGGCTTCCCACTAATCTTCAACACATTATATGCTTTTTCTTCTGCTGAATGCTGTCCCTGACTTCCGTTGTCATCCATGGTTGCCTCATCTTCTGGATGAATTTCTCTATGCCTTCCAAATTACGCCCAGAAACTCCAGCCATTGCACTATCTTCCTTGCATGCTCCCCTTCCGAGCAAGAGGTAATTAGGAAATGAATCTAGATCACGGGACATAATCAGCTCAAGGTAAAGCTACTAATGAATGTATAAAAGAGCAGCTAAACCCATAGCCCATTTTCTTGTTACACTAAATCAAAGTTACCAACTGTGTCTTGATGCTTTCTGTTCGTATCCTGGATTAGGTAACAAATCCACCCATCAGTGACATGCATTGACAGAATAATTATTGCATGGAGAAAAAGTCAACTCATGCTCCTTATCGAAATTAATAGCATTCACTTTGTTCCTCGGCTGTTCAATAACTTTCATTTGCAAAATATTCATTTTAGGAATTTGTGGCCATTCAGAAATGAAACCAAAATGGTTAAATTTGTATATCAGCAGTATCCTTTATGCAGACTCCATAGTTATAACATCATACAATGTTTTCTGTTTCTGCTTTGTTTGCACAATCAAATCATATGCAACTAATCAAATATATATGTTTTTTAAAAATGTGATGAATGCATTCAAGTGGCATGGATGTAAATCAAACCTTTGTCTTTTATCCAACTCTGTGTGAAATTAGTATGCTTACAATCTCTTAGCTCCACTAATATTTGTGCTGTTCAGCTCAAGTTGTTTTGCAGCATTTCTTATCACATTATTCTTCATTAACTTCGTATGTGCGCTATTGGACATTAGTACAGAATGAGTTTACTTTCAGGAATACAAATAAAATGATCCACGGTTCATTCTAAAGCAACAATGTGATTCAAACAACCAGGAACTAGTCAACACTTGGTCACCTTTAATGTTAAAACTGCTTGTTTGGTTGCATAGGTTTCTAATCAACACCAACAAATAATCATCAACCAATAACCTTAGCATCCTCTCTCCACAGACACTGCCTGACTTGGCAACGACATGCAATTCATTCTGTCTTTGTTTCAGATTTATAGCATCTGCAAGACTTTATTTTTGTCTTGGGTATCTATGCAAGTCCCTCTTACCTGGGAGTCTGGGTTTAATTCTATGTTGGAGAAATGGAAAGGAAGCCAGCTTTGTCTGCTGTGAATGAAAATTTTGGATGAAAGGAGTTTTGATTTAAATGTAGTTTTCAGGAAGCTTCAAAAACACAGATTCAGAATTGAGCCAACATTAATTAGCTCCGTGCAGAGTGATAATTGACAATGTGGAAACTAGAAAGGTCCCATTGGTACAGTAGGGGGTGCTGTTCCCCATTGTATGGTAAAATGTATTTTCAGCACTTCCAAGTGTGGTTTTACATTTCAGTGCAGATATTACGTACAAAATTCAAATATCTGGTTGCAGCTAATATTTAGCAATCATTCTACAGGAGTATACATTCCACGAAATAATTGCAAAGAAAGTTCTGACAGTATATAAAAGTCATGTGGGATACAAGATAATTGAACAATAGATGAGGAAGAAAAGTGACATTGCACAATAGAAGAGTTTGCAGGGGGAAGCACAGTACATTAGGTTGGGAATTGAGCAGGTTAAAAAGGATGTGGGGGAGAGGGAAGGTAGATCAGGGTTAGTGGCTGGGGTGGGAGAAATACAGAGGGCTGCTCGGGAGGCCAGAGGGAAGACAGAGGACAATAACAGGTTACGTGTGAAGGAATAGGCAGAGGTTTGGAGTGAGGGGAAACATAGAGGCTAGTGGAAAATAAGAGGATTTGGAAAGACAAAGGTACAGCCTGGTGAGAAAACTGAATGGGATTAGAAGGAGGGAAAGGAAGAGAGGGAAGGAGATAAGGGAGAGATATCAAGGTAGCGATCAGATGAGCAGCAGAGTATAGAAGAAAATCAGGATCTTGGAAAACATGGAATAGGGAAAAAAATTGCTTGGTGGGTGAATTATTTGTTCTATGGTTGTATTTAACAAATCTACTTCCAGGCTGATTTTATAGTAGATCTCCATACTAATGTTTGCAATATGAATAATAGTGATTCTGTTGTCTGTACCTTTCAGGAAAATTTGCTGAGTCTTCCAGTGGAGACTCGGAGATGGAGGGTGAAGTGCTGTGGTAGGTGAGGGCAATTCCACTTTGGGTAACTTTGCAAAAAATAGGGTGAGAAAGATTCAGCTGCCTGTTGTACATTTGATGGATAGTTGGCAGCTGAATGACCATCCCCATTTTACTCAGCTCCTCAAGTCAAAATTCCTCCCTAGCACCCCTAGCCTTTTCAGTTGGTTTGGAGATCCTTCAACATCCTTCAAAGGCATTTATGTGCATTATTTTCATGAAATAACAGGCCATTGATGCTACCACTGATGTAGAAGAAGATGGGTTTTGTAATGGATCCTGGTGGAGACAGATTATCCAGTGGATGAGAACAGGGCAGTTGTGGTATAGCTTCGAGCAAGGTGCAGTAACAGGTAATGAAGTGAGGGAGAAAAGTCTTGTTTTGAAAGAAGAGTCACTCAATGTTACTTTTGCAAATAAGTGCCAGCATCTTGATGTGAGTAAAAGACTAAAGAAGAATTCAGATTGATGTCGCAGGGAAAACAAACCGATATTTTAAGCAGATGCCAAGGCAGAAAGCCATTTGTACAGTGACAGCTATTTTCAATGTTAATGTTAGGAATATCACACTGTGTGACACATAATAGCTCATGTTTTACTATAGGAGCATGTTTTGCAATGATTGTTTAATCTGGCAATCATAGCTCATCACTTTATAATAAAAGTTCTTTCATTTGTTTCACAATAACAATCAGTTCTCATGTTCAACAGTAGGATAAACCATTTTTAAAATTAAACAAAATCAATGTTTTGTTAAAACTTGATTACAGTTATCCACAGATAACACATTCCTTTTGTGTTTTAATGCATTCTTGAATGTTTTTACGTAAAGGTATCAGATTCCTCTAAAAACCTAGGCGTGGTCTCAATATTTTTATCTTGTGTTGTGATTCTGTGAGTTGAATTTAGATTATGCAGACTAAGCAAATGCAATGAGCCTACTTACAGGAGCGTTTGCTGGAGGTGCATCTTCTTCAGCTTTTAGAACTTTGTACATAATAGTTTTGTCTAAATAATCTGTTTATATAAATGTTTATATAAATATAAATATAAATAAAATGTTTATAGTTTTGAATTTTATCATAAAATTTATAAAAAGAGAATTTATAAAAAAGAAAGCATTCAGAAGAAGTCGTTACTTTTCAGGTGCAAAGTTAGTCTCGGAAGTTGTTTTCTACAACTTTAAGAAAAATGTATTAATTTGAATAAAAAATGTCAGGGGGTACTTTCATGTGCATTTGTGTTTCATTAAAAAAAATGTGTTAATGTTTTGTTAATAATCAATGCGGGGGTAAAAAAAGATGAGACAAAAACAGAAGACAGAGAGAGGCAGCCACTGAATGATGTGAGCATTGGTGAGTAAATTGGGAAACTGGGCTAGATCAGCAGTAAGAAGATCCCTGAAGTCTAGAGCAAAAAAAACCATTTTCCAACCAAGTGTTGAACAGTGAGGTGGGAATCTAGCTCGTGAGTGGTGAGAAGCCTATTTTCTTGCATCGGTATGCATTAACATTTCACCATTGATTAATTCTGGCTCATTTCCCGTTCTCCTGCCTACTGGATAACAATGGGACGGTGACAATTCCCAATGTACATGTCAAGTGACTGCTGCTTACCACTTGCTTCTCTGGCCCTCCATCTTGGACATCAGTTACTGGCATCTCGGGAAAGTCTCCATGGGCAGTGACCCCATGCAACCCACATCTACAGATGTTAGTATTAGACAAGTGCAAGTCCCAGCCCACCTTCTTGGCACATCTCTGCTCCATGCTGGGTCTGGAAAGTTTGAGTTATGAAGAAAGGCTGGATAGGCTAGGACTTTTTTCACTGGGGCCTAGGAAGTTGAGAGATGACCTGATTGAAGCTTATAAAATAACGAGTGTTATAGATAGAATTAATGGTAGTTGCCTTTTCCCTAGGAGGGGGGATTTCATGTTTAGGCAGTACAGTTTTAAGGTGAGAGGAGAGAAATTTTAAAAAGCCATGAGGGGTAACCAGGGGTGGGCAGGCAGGATTCGATTGCTTTGGGATTATGTTTGGCATGGACTGGTTGGGCCGGAAGGTCTGTTTCCATTCTGTATGAATCTAAGATTGTACAGTGCTTCTGGAAGGACGCTTTGCACACAGGGACAAGCATCCAACTCATGGATTGGACCAAGGAGCAAACTGGGGCTCCTGGCTCGGTCTGTTAGTGCTCATTCATTTTGCACCTACTTGGACGGTCACATCGTCTCTGACTTACCCTGGCTTGCCATGCCTTGCCCTTAGACTTTTTCCTCCTCAGTTAGATCTTAAAGGCTCACAATTCTTCAACCTTTTAGGGCAGTTACAAAGTCAAACGGCTTGTCACAGCCATCAGTAACTATTAGTCACAGTCACTGTAGGGCACCATATTACATCAATCCCATATCTGCAACATGAGCCAGAAGCTCATGTGGCAAATGCACTCACTTCAACCAAATGGCTATGTTTCCAAATCTAAGGGAAGTAGTCTTCAGTCAAATCAAGGTCTACATGTTTCAGTCATGGCATCTTGGTGCAACACATCATGGACAGTGTCTGCTATCAGGCCACGCATTTGGACACAGTCAGTCAGCCTGTTGGGGCAGTCAGATAATCTTATCATGGAGATGAGGAGCCAAATGTTGAGGTCCATTCTATCCTAGATAAAGACAAAGGGAGGGATGGAGTGAGATGAAAGTTCTAGCACAACTGTTGAGATGTCCCTACAGTGAGCAGGGAGCACAGAAACCTTGCAAGGTTGTTGGAAGAATTGACTGAGTGGGAGAGAGTGAGGGAAAATGTTGCATGTGATAGTGTAAATGGTATGCTGGGAACACTGGTGGCAGATGGGTGCCATAGAAGAGACAGAGCGAGAGTTAGATAACAGAAAGAAGATGGTGGCACTTACTCAACTAGAATAGAGAAGATTATTGACCTTCTCCCTGCATTGAAGTGCATTCTTCGGAACTGTGGAAGTAGTACTGGTGCAAGATGGCAACCTCATACCAGGTTGTCAGTGTCTGGTAGCATGGTCTCCTCTGTCAATCCTAAAGAAAGAGGATAGCTCTCTTCTGTCCCCACCCCCCATCCACCACCATGTCCAAGTTCCTATCAGCAAAGCAGAGTGCCAAATTCTCTTTGTTCGATATGTCTGGGGCAATTGACTGGAATATTGCAGGGCTGCTGCGAACTGACAGAACTTACCCTGGTGCATAGTCGGGCTTTAAAGATGGCACCAGTGCCTGGAAGCCCAGACGATCCCAGCAGCAGCAAGTACTGCCACCTGCAGTGAGAGAGAGGGTCCAATGAGTTGGGCGCCTTAGCTCATGGTGCATGGTTTTGAGATTAGTTTGAGAAGATATTATGAGAAAACACATTGGGGCTCACAGTGCAGAAGCATCCAGGAAACTCACCAATGTCAACACTTCACCAAACTGTGGTAAAACCAAGCCTGCAGATTCACTGCCTTTGATCCCACAACCAATATATTAGATCTAAACTCTGTCATCTTACCACATCCACTCATGAATGATGGTACAATAAAACAAAGAACTGTGGATGCTGGAGATCTAAAACACACTAAAACAGAAATTGCTAGAGAAACTCAGCAGGTCTTGCAGCATCTATCGAGAGAAAAAAGTGTTATTTTTTCAAGTCCTCAGTGTTCTTCAGTACAGCTTGAACTGCCTAGTTTTGAAGAAGGGTCACTGGATCGAAATGTTAACTCTGCTTTCTCTCCACAGACGATGCAGGAACTGCTGAGTTTCTCCAGCAATTTCTTATTTGTGTGTTTCATTATTGGTGGCAGACTGCTAAACAACTTATTGGAGACGAGACATAGAAACATAGAAACATAGAAGATAGGAGCAGGAGGAGGCCATTCAGCCCTTCAAGCCTGCTATACCGTTCTTCACAATCATGGTTGATCGTCTAACTCAATGGCCTAATCCTGCTTTCTCCCCATAACCCTTGATCCCATTCACCCCAAGTGCTATATCTAGTCAAAACTTACACAAATATTAGTGATCTCGATATATCAGCACTGAATAATTTGCAAACAGCTTCAGCCATAAGTGCCAAGTGGTTGATTCGTCTCAGCCTCCTCCTGAGACCCTCAGCTTCACAGGTCTCAGACTTCAGCCAATTTGATTCACAGCACATAATTTCAAGCAATGGCTGAAGGCAGTGAATTGTGCAAGATTTATGGACTCTGACAACTTCACAGGATTGAAACCAAATACTTGTCTTCCAAAACTAGCCAGGATCCTGGCTAAGATTTTTTTTTTCTACACAGCTATAACACTGGCTTCTACCCAACAATGTGGCAAATTGCCTCGGAATGTGGTACACAGAAAAAACAGGGCCATTCAACCAGGGCCACCTACTGCAGTATCGATCAATCCTCCATCACCAGTCAAGTGATGGAAGGTATTGTCAATCACGCTCTTAAGCACAATTTACACAGCAATGACCTACTCTTTGATGCTCAGTTTGGTTTCCACCAGGCCCGCTTAGCTCCTGACTTCATTGCAGTGTTGGTTCAATAATGGACAAAACAGATTAAATTGATGTAAGGCCAGAATGACTGCCATTGACATCAAGGCCGCCTTTGTCTGACTATTCCTTCAAGAAGCCCCAGCAAAACTTAAGCAAATTGGATTTGAGGAAAGAGGCACAGTGGTGGGTTTGGGGACGGAGTGTGTGCTTTCTGTTGTGGAAGCTGTTCACAATTTGAAGTCATACCTGGTATGAAGGAAGATGGTTATATTTATCGGAGGTCAGTCTTCGCAGCTCGAGGACATCTTTGCAGGAGTTCGTCAGGATAGTGTCCTAGGCCCAACCATCTTTAGCTGCTTCATAAATGCCTTTCCCTCCATCATAAAATTGTAAGGGGCATGGAAGGATGAATGCATATAGTCTTTTTCCCAGGAATGGGAAATTGAATACATGAGGTCATGGGTTTAAGGTGAGAGGAAATAGATTTAAGAAGGACCTAAGGGGCAACTTCTTCACACAGAGAGTGGTGCGCATACAGAATAGGCTGCCAGAGAAAGTTGTTGAGCTAGGTACAATAGCAACATTTAAAAAACCATCGAGATAAGTACATGGATGGGAAGGGTTTAGAGGGATATGGACCAAATGCGGGCAATTGGAACTAGCTGAGTGGGCACCATGGTCAGCATTGACCAGTTTGGGCCAAAGGGCCTGTTTCCATGCTGTATTACTCTATGACTCTATAAGGCCTGAAGTGGGAGTTTTCGCCAGTGATGACATAAAGTTCAGCACCATTCACGACTCCTCAAATATTGAAACACTCTGTGTTCATACGTAAAAGACCTGGACATTATCTGGGTTTGAGCTCATAATTTGCAAACAACGTTCATGTGACACAAATGCCAGCCAGTGACCATCTCTGGTATGAGAAAATCAAATCTTAATCCCTTTACACTCAATGCCAATCGATTGGCCATCCACCATCTTCACCATTCACATCCTCCATTGCTTGAGCCAGTGGCAGCAATGATCAGCACCTAAAAATTTCACTACGACAATTCACCAAGGATCCTTTGAAAACAACCTCCAACTCCATAGCTTCTACCACCTAGATGGACAAGTGCAGAAAATGCAAGGGGACACCACCACCTGCACACTTCCTCCAAACTACACACTATCCTGACTTAGAATCATATCATTGTTCCTTCACTATCACTGGTCAAAATCCTGGAGCTTTCTTCTGAATAGCCCAGTAGATGGTCTTACCAAATTTGGATAGCAGTAATGCAAGAAAACAGCTCACCTCCGCCTCCACCAGGGCAAAATAGGAATTGACAACAAAGGCTAGCCCAGCCAGCAACATACACATCTTGTGATGGAATGTTTAAAAAACCTCAAAGTTGACAAACACAAGTGGCCATTTTCTCTATAAGATGCCACATTAATGAGGGATTAATTGAATTAAAATGAAAAAAGGCAACATTTCTTAAAAGAAAAATCACTGCTCTGAACAATTAACAGTCCGGAGGAAAGTCCACATGATTAACAATAATACAATGTGTAGCTGGAGGAACATAGCGGGCCAGGCAGCATCAGAAGAGCAGGAAAGTTGACATTTCAGAAATGGGGGAGGGGAAAGGGAGCTCTGAAATAAATGGAAAGAGGAGGAGTGGGGCTGGGGAAGGTAGATGGTTGGTGATACTCCACATGTTGACAGTCTCTTTTAATAGAAATCTAAAGTATTACCACATAGCAGCATTAAATATGAGAGCTGGTTAGTTCAATAGGCTCGATAGCTAGTTTGTGTTTCAGAATGACATTAATAGCGCAGAGGCTGAGGTAAACTTGGGAGTCCCTTCCTAAGTCAGCCTCTGAGAGTGAAAAGCAAGATGACATTTCCAATGTGGCATTTATGGATTCTGCCCACAGTGTATAATTCAGTCCATGAGTTCATTTATAATGAGATTTCCCAGTAGATTTTTTTTTTATTATGTGTGTTTTCAATGGATCAAACTCAATCTTCTATTATGCATCTGTATTATGCACCTGTAGCTAATTTATCACTCAGATAGTGAATATTACTGGTCAGTTTTCAGTCTGGAGGAGATGTTGCTTAAACTGATTGAAATAACATAGTGTCAAATAATTTAAACATAGTTTACCTGTTCCATGTAAAATAATTTATGGTTAGATTAAGATTGAGCTGCATGGATTCAAAGGCAGCACATACCTTTTGCATACATTAGAGGTACCGCAGATGATTTCTTTAGATCAGGTCAGCACTGAACTGTTTTACAATCCATTAGTAAAGGAAGCGCGAACACTAGAATTAACTACAAGACGGATAATTGAACAAGATTTCAGTTTGGCCAATGCAGTGACAAGAACCAGGTAGATGCCATTGACACTGAGATCCTTGGTGGGAGTTGTTAACTTGGCCAATCAGGGAGCCCTGGCTGACTGATATAAACAGGTGATTCAGAATCTCCTAATTTCAGGGACTGACTTTGAGCAGGCTGAACATAGCCAGCGTACTAAGCAGATTTAAATAAAGGGTGACTTGGTGATGGGATACTGGCATCTGTGCAGCTTTTTCACCAAGGGAAGCCAAATGAATGCTCTGGTGAGGAAAACCCACTAATTGTGAACGACTCGCCATATAAACAATTGTTGTTAGGAACAATCAAGCAATGAGTTGATCATTAACTACATTGACAATTAAGAGGAAATAAGTATAAATAAATTGATTTCCTATGAATCATCATTATGCATATTTTGTAGGTAGTTAACACATTTCAAAGAGAATTAATGGTATAACGACCGCACATTTAGATATGCTGGTAATGTTGATAGGCATTGTGGTTAATGCTGGAGGAGTAGACTTTAAAGGTCATTTTCTTTTAGTGTTGGGCTTGTTTTGAATATAACCAAAGAAAAATCTGTGAGCCAAGGCTAAAATAGTAATGATATTTAAGGAAATTATGTGCTACTCCTGCAAATATATCCAGTGTAAGCATTTGAAAGGTATGGTTTCTTGTCATCTTGAAGAACAGCTATTAATCATTATTTGGATTATTAGTTCAATCCTCAATTTTTTTTGCTATTTCCTATTAGAGATATATTTTGTACCAATGGCTATGTCACATAACTGACAGAAGATAAAATGCGTACTTTTGCCCTTCATTATGTTGTCATTTGTCCACATGAAATGGCAGGTGACTTTTAAACAAAGATACATTAGGAGGTTGGACTCATTATGTCCTCTAACCCTATTCACGTCTTTAACCGCAAGCTGTAAAAGTAAGCAACTAATAGTGAAACAGGAACAGAAACAGAAGTTGCTGGAAATGCTGAACAGGTCTGATAGCATCTGTGAAGAAAAAGTCAGAGTTAACATTCCAGGTCCGGTGACCTTTCTAAGTTCTGAGGAAGGTCACCGGACCCAAAACATTAACTCTGATTTTTTTTCTTCACAGATGCTGCCAGACCAGCTGAGCTTTTTCTGCAACTTCGGTTTTTGTTCCTGATTTGCAACATCCACAGTTCTTTTGGTTTTTAATAGTGATACAGATATATTGAAAGGCACTAGTCCCAGAACGATGCTACAGAATGCAATATGGCTTCAGAAAATCTGGTTTACACAAGCAGCATTCGAGTTAGACTGCCAAGTTAACTGTAATTGTTGGTTATACATAAGTATGAATCCTTGGCTGTATGCGATTACCTCTTCAAAATGGTCTCTTATCTACAATTGAAGTTTTGTTTGCACAGCACTTGAAATGCCAGAATCAAATATAAGAAGCAGTTCACACAAATTTTTTTTAAAATTCATTCATAGTGTCTGGGCATTACTGGCTTAGTCAGCATTTGTTGTCAGTTCGTAAATGCTCTGGTGATGGTGGTGGTGTTTCGTCTTCTTGAACTGCTGCAGTCCATGTGGCGTAGGTACGCCATAGTGCTTTTCAGAATGGAGTTCTAGGATGTTGACCCAGAGTCAGTGAACAAATGGCAATATAGCTCCAAGCCAGGATGCTGTGTGGCTTTAAGGAGAATGTGCAGGGGATGGAGTTCCCATGCCATCTGCTGCCCTTGTCTTTCTATCCGATAGAGGTCACAGGTTTGCTGTCAAAGGAGGCTGGTGGTTAGTGCAGTGCATTATGGTATTGTTCTTACTCAATGAACAACAAAATAAACTGTGGAGGATTGAGGAGATTTTTGCAAAGTAAACTGATTGATTTTCCAGAAAAGTTTTAAATACAGCAATACAAAAGTGTTTAGGGAGTTGCAAATGGCATAGAGACATCTGAAAATATATGAGGAAATTTGGGAGCAGTTAGGGTTAGGGCTATGCTTAGTATCGGGATTCCAAGGTCAGATTTAATAGGATAATAGTTTAGGCAGAATCCTGGAGGAATTCTCCACTTGAGAATTCTTATCCACACATTAACAGGACCTTACCACCCCCTGTTTCTGTATTTTCCTCCAGCCCTGCAACACTAGGAGAATCTTGCATTCCTTTAAACCCTGGCCACTTCCTTTACCTTTCCTTTACCACTCTTGTCTTCAGCTTTGAAAGCCTGAAACTCCAAAGTACCTCCGCCCCCCACAATAGATATTTAGCTCTTCACTTCTCTCTTTGCTTACAATTCTCCTTGAAATCAACCTCTTTGACAAAGCATTTCCATCCTTATCCTTAATCTGTTATATTAGCTCTGTCATACCTATGAAACAGTTGAGAAAATCTTTTTAGCCTCAAAGCACTATATAAAGGTCTGTTCTTAATTTACAGAAGTGGAGTGAAATATGAGCTTAGATGGATTTGTTTCCATTCATAGTATCGCTGGCATCTATTAACCATCCCCAATTGCCCTGCAGAAGGTAATGGCGAGCTACCTCTTGAACTTTTGCAGTCCTTGGGGCATAGAAACCTTCATAAGTACTGTTCGGAAAAATACTTAGGATTTTGACCCAGCAGCAAAGAAGGAACGGTGATATCATTCCAAGCCAGAATTATGTATGGCTCGGAGGGAAATTTGCAGGTGGTTCATGTTCCCATGTATTTTCTGCCCTTGTTATTCTTGGTGGTAGAGATTAGGGATTTGGAAAGTATCATCCCAGCAGCCTTGCTGAATTACTGTAGTGCATCTTATAGAAGGCCCATCTTGTTGTCATTGTGTTTCTGTGGTAAAGGGAGTGAATGTTGAAGATGATGGATTGTGTACCAATCAAGCAGCTGCACTGTCCTGTATAGTGGCAAGTTTTTTTCAGTGCTTTTGGGGTTGCAATCATCCAGGCAAATGGCAAGTAGAGAATATTCCATCACTCTCCTGACTTGCACCTTCTAGATGGTGGGCAGGATGTACAGAGACAGGAGGTGAATTACAGTTAGGATTAAGATAAGGATTATTCATTAATAAAAACAACAAGTTTGAAAGTAGTGAGTTGAGATATTTGGTGAATTTTACCTTGCACCTCTGATGAAGAGCACGAAGAGCTGCAGAATGAATAAAAACCGTAGCAGCAGAAGCAAGACCAATGCCACCAGCAACATCAGTTACCTTCTCCTCATCTACATGCCACTTCCAATGAGTGGAACTGTAAGTTGCGTTGCTCTGGGAGTAATGTAGACAAGAATACTAGGCAAACTCTGGACTTGACACCTGAAAGCGTTACATCACTCATTTTCTCGGCCGTCTTGAAATTCTGATCTCTTCAATGCACTCTCTCTGGGTTAGAGTGATTACATTTCTCCTCCTGATTTCCTCAGCCATTCTGATTAGAGACCTTGTTCACCTCTTCCTCTAACCCTCGGGAGATCTGACCCACTACAGTCCTGCAGGTTGCACAGCAGAACCTGCAGGCAAGAGTGAAAGACTCACACTGCAGCTTTCTCATGTCCCCTCTCCATCCCTGTAAATTGCTGCAGTCTTAAAATTCCAAATATAGTTAACCCATTCAAATAATGTTGTGGTCCCTTACATTGAAAATCTTTCCTTTGCTTAATCCTGTGTGTCATCACCCTGCCTTCCCTCTCTGTTGGTTGGAAAGACTGTAGGCAAGTTGTGAACGCCGTAGGTCAGTTAAAAAAAAAACCTGGCAAAGCTTGATGAAGAGCTCACCTGGCCTTTGACCTGTTAATAATCCCACAATTTTTGCAAGGACGAAAGTGAGAAAATTCCACCAAAGCTCCTGTTGCATTCAACAAAGAGATGAGAGATTGGTGATGAAAGATGGCAATAGGCTGTTGGCAATGGTGTTTGAGACAACTGGGCTTAATACTCAGTGATAATTTGAGAAACATGTGAAATAATGGTTAGAGAGGACAGACTTGGAGCTACCAAATATGTGAATAGTGACTTGGTGCTAGACGGGTTGGGATAGGGTGAAGATATGCAATGGGACAGCTATTATTGGAGCAGCCCTAACTTTATAGAAAGTAGCATATGTTTAATCAACTAAAGATATTTTCTTAGTGGGCAACATATGAAAAATAGGGGAGAAATATTGAATGTTTAACTGTGTGAAAGGTCAAGAGAGACAAACTAGGATAGTGTGCTACAGACACACAGGATACCATCAGTCTATGGCTAAAGTTGGCTTGGTACAATTACCGTAGTCTATACTGGGTGCTTCCACATACAATTGCATTCCAGGGTTTATACTAAGGAAAATTAGACCCATATGCATTACGTAAATGGCATAGTGAAACTGTCTATTAAATTATTGATGTCCTCACAATCAGCATTGCAGTTGTACACAGGTAGCCAGAAATGTTCGAAGAGTGAAGTGCCCCCAACAGTATAACAAATGAATGAAGAATGAAAATGATCCTTCGGCCTCCCTACTGTCTAATACACCTCTCTTCAGATGTGGGCAATGATTTTTCACTGCATCAGTGTCCTGGTAAGAGATGTCTCGATATCAAGATCATATCCTGTGCTCTTAATGTTGGCTGATAATCCAGTCGAAGTATTTTTTACCTCTTCTGAAAGGAGTTCTACTCAGATTCCCACTCAGTTGAGAGAAAAAATATGGCTCAATAAGAAATGATTTAAGACCTATAATTTCTGGGCTGCCCAAAATGCTCCTTTTAAATTTGTAGCCTATACAATTAATGTTGCAAGTGAGGTAACCCTTTATTTTAAAGAATACCATTCACCAGACAAGACTAGCAGCCATTGGAAATGTCACACATGGTCTGTGAGAAAAATTGAATGGTCTTTTCTTATTTCATGTCTTCTTTCTGTTTTTGTGCAACTGGTCACATCAAAATTCTGTATTCATGGTTGTACTTTTTTTTAATCTCAACAGTATAATGGTCAAATTCTGAGGCCTTGTAATTAAATGCCTTGTGTCATAGCCAGCCAAGAGAGTTCAGACTAGGTGTGAAATCTCTCCCAGAACTACAAGACATAATGGAGCAATCAGCAATCTGTTTAATCAATGCTGCAAAAAAAAAGGAACAGACTGAAAAAAGCTGCAGACTTGTTTTTCAATATTTTCTGTGCTACTAACAGTGGATATTTTTAATTCCCATGAGTTGGCACCAGTTGCAACGAGCCTACATTAGTTGTCTTTTTCTACCTGGCCATAAACAGTTTGAACATTTGTTGTAGAAGATTCATGATCAAAAGAGGAGCAAAAAGTCCGTTCAAAGATAATTCTGCATGCTTTATTCACTTTTTTTTCCATTGCAGCACATTCTCTAGAATCTTCCCTCAATACATAATCTGGGTGATTCAACTGCAAACAAAAGTATGATAAAACAAATAATCTGTTTGAAATGGAATTTTGCGATAAAAATACAATGCAAAAGTCAACTGCAATTGGTGTGAAATGATGCTGCATGTTCACATGTTTATGTCAGTGTTAATCATTTACCGTAATTAGGCTGAACAATATTTTTTTCAATTAGCAATCCTCAGAGTTTGGACCTTCATTTAATTATTTGTATATACATGCTGGCGGCATTATGACTATCATCTGCTGGAATGGATGCAAGGCTTTGTGACTGCCTGGTGGTCATTTATTTAAATGGTTTGTCTTCGATATGTAAAAACAGTTCTCCATGAAGCAACAGAGCAATCATGCAGGTGAGTGAATACCTACCTTGTGTTGTTTGTCAACGTAACAAGGAAATGTTTTGACACAGTGAAATATCAGCACCCACAGCATATAATTTTAAGGCCTTTGAATAGAGACAAAGCACCTCCACCTTACAAGCCTTACATTTTATTTTTCAATGAAAGACTTAATTGAGAAAGAATTCATGTTAAAATAATCATCAAGTTTTTATTTGTAATTCCACAAATGGCTGTGTCAGTCATCTTTCCAAAATCAAGGAAATTATGAATTCAAAACTATTATAATATTCTGCATTCCAGAATACAAAAAAAGGATGTCAACTGCATTGAATCAATCAACACAGAGCAGTTTAAATCTGTGAAACCGCTTTATAAATAATAAGATTGGAAAGTGTGCGCCATCTAAAAATGATGACAGTGTGCTTTTAGTGAATGTCTCCCTGCATTTCTCTGCATTTCGACCAACACACTGTTTTATCCACTCAGTGACTGGCTCACATCTTACTGAAATCAAGTAATTCCCTGCTGAATGGTTTATGTCTCCCTACATACCCAGATCTTAAAATGTTATGAAATGGGCTTTCATTCAAAAGTGTCAATAAGTTTTGAGTTTAAAGAAGGTTCCTTTTTCAGTTGTTTTTATGGTGAAAAGAATGAAAGTCTTACACGTATACCACCTTTCATGATCCCAGGATATCCTAAAGCCAATGAGCTATTTTTTGAAATGTAATCACTGATATAAGGAGGCATCCTTTGACCTATGGAAGTTCAGCACCCGTGAGCCAGTTTGCAGCATTTAAGATGTTCAATCTGGTGAAAATTATATTAAATGGGTCAGCAGCAGACTTGTAAAATCAGAACTGTTACTCTGTTGCTCATCTACATAAATCACAGTATAAACATTTCAATTTAATTTGATAGTATAACTTTGGTCAACTCTTCCCATAATCATACTTGTTGACAAAGTATTCTTATTGTTCAATTTTCTCTCTCCTACCAAGTGTCAAGTTATGTTGGTTTACAGTTTCATATACCTCATAACAATTGCTATTCCCTGTCTACCACTAGAAACCATGACTGGCAGCAGGATACCTCATGATCAGGTGATTGCAGTTAGCCTGGTGTCCACAAATACACACGTTTCAATAAGCATTCCACAAAGCAAAGTCAATTATTCTTTAATTCCTTGTGATGTTCTTCCAGTCTCCTATTCAAGACTACAGGAAATTTGAGACATCACACCTCTTGAGTGTGAATGGACAGTACTGGAATTCCTTGGACTTTCTTTGATCCTTTGGGGATTCACTCTCAAAGTGACATATTAGCCTGTCTGTTTTTGGCTGTAGTGAATCAACAAGAGAAGTCATGTGGTTTTTGGTAACAATTCTTTAAGATGCTTGATATACTTTTTAAACCATGTTGCCCATCTGTACAAAATATATAGTACAATGGAACAGTTACAACACTGGTAAGCCCAGCAATTATTGCATGTCCCTAGTTCCCTGTATAGAATCCAGTGACTAGTGAGACTGCTGAAGTATGAAGTTAAGTGTCGATCATATTACCACATTGCTGTGAGAATCACATTTATGCTAGGCTGAGTAAGAGTAGCATGTTCCCTTCTCTAAAGGACATTAGTGAACCCTTTTTTTTAGTAACAATCTGACAGGTTTATTGTCACTTTTGCTGATACCAGCTTTCCATTTCCAAATTGCTTTTAAAACTGAATTCAAATTCTGAAATTGAATTTATTAAAAATAAATACCAGAGACATTTGATAAGCTAACAATTCACTCATATTCATCTTACGCTAGCACACAAAGGCAAAATGATCTCCGTGTAATTCATTATCACCAGAAAACCTATTTTACAATTATTCTGATGGTTGTCGTAGAAACTGACAGTGACAAGTCAGATCTATTAGAGGCTCAAGGGTTCTGAAACAGTTGATCTATATTCACTGAAGAGTGAGTTGGATAAAAGGTGGGATTAGATGCTTTAAAAATACAATAAGTTTTCCACTTACCCTGCAGCGGGATCCTTTGTTTTTGATAATTAAATCTAAAGAATCACGAAGAAGCTACTTGAGTTCAATGTTTCGATGACCATATTTGATGGAGAAATTGTGAAATTTCTGCTAATGCAGTAGATCTCAGTTCAGTTCAGTTTGTTTGAAAAATGGCTTGTATTCATAACAAACAATAAAGGCCCACTCTGCATCATCAGAAGCCTGGCTGCTGTGGCAGAAAGCCAATTAGCTCACATGAGCCCCCAAAGCTGGAAATGGTTTGGTGAAGTTGGTATCTGAAGATGTCACACACCAATTGCTGATGGCATAGTTAAATTACTTCCAGCCAGTGGGAAGAAAGACCGCAAGTATCCCAATGTTCAGTGATGCGTCCTTGCAAGTTCCTCTCTAGTCTGAAAGGGCAAGACAGAGTGAGATCCTCCTCTTATGGATAGCTGGGGAGGGACCTTCCCCGACCAAGAAAGACAGCAATTGTAAGAAAAAGTCGCCCGCTGAATCTGGATCTAATGCCAGATTCAGGTTGGTCCAGGTGAGTAATCCATAGATGAATCCCCTTTGGGGCTTATTTGTGACAAAGTGAGAAGGGATATTTGACGGAAAGGGAGTGACTACTCAGTTGGTGGCAAACTTGTCGGACAGCAGCACATTCTGTCAGAGGGACATCTGCCTTCAGTGAAAAGGTGCCTGTCTTTGCTGACCCTCCACATTGTCCCTTGATAGTGTTGTCATGGAGGAAGATTTACGTGACTTAATTTCAATTTACTGGGCTGCTACCAGCATAGGAGTTATGCTTGCCTTCATTGGGAAACTTTCTTCTTGTTCTATCAGTAGAAGGTGGCAAGCAATAACAATAAAAGAGCCAAAGCCAACAGAGGGATGTTGTATCTCCATGAGGCCAGAGGGGAAATAGCCTTGGAGATAACAAGCATGGGGCTGGATGAACACAGCAGGTCAAGCAGCATCATAGGAGCAGGAAAACTTGACGTTTCGGGCATAAACCCTTCATCAGAAATGGATTATTTTCTCTTTGGAGGTAGTGAACTTTGGAATTCTTCACCGCAGAGGGATGTTGAGGCTATAGTATTAAATATATTCAAGGCTGAGATAGACAGATTTCTAAACAGTAAAGGAATCAAAGTTTATGTGGAGAAGACAGAAATATAGATTTGAGCATTATCAGATCAGCCATGATCATATTGAATAATGGAGCAAACTGAATAGGCCAAATGACCTACTGATGGTCTTATGGATAAATTTACATTTTCTGACATTATACTTCATCTGCCAAACTTTTCCCTTCTCCACTTCCTCAGATGTGGCCAGTGGTCCCTGGTTTCTCCTGCTCTCTGCTCAAGGGATTAAAGGATTCCCATTTCCTCAATCTCAGCAATGCTGGATATGCAGGTTCATGTGCCTAGTGCACATATGCCTTGTGTATGCTAGATGAACCTTTGAGCCCTCTCAGTCATCCACTGCCTTTCTTTGGTTGGGGGTACTGTCTTTTGCCAGCATTAACTATGTGCCCTGGTGCCCTACTATCTCCGTCTCTCCTATTTCTGTTGAAGGGTTTAGGCCCGAAACGTCAAGATTTCCTGCTCCTATGATGCTGCTTGACCTGCTGTGTTCATCCAGCCCCATGCTTGTTATCTCGGATTCTCCAGCATCTGCAGTATCTTTTATCTCTAGCCTCGGAGATAGTAGGGCACCAGGGCACATAGTTAATGCTGGCAAAAGACAGTACCCCCAACCAAAGAAAGGCAGTGGATGACTGAGAGGGCTCAAAGGTTGATCTAGCATACACAAGGCATATGTGCACTAGGCACATGAACCTGCATATCCAGCATTGCTGAGATTGAGGAAATAGGAATCCTTTAATCCCTTGAGCAGAGAGCAGGAGAAACCAGGGACCACTGGCCACATCTGAGGAAGTGGAGAAGGGAAAAGTTTGGCAGATGAAGTATAATGTCAGAAAATGTAAATTTATCCATAAGACCATCAGTAGGTCATTTGGCCTATTCAGTTTGCTCCATTATTCAATATGATCATGGCTGATCTGATAATGCTCAAATCTATATTTCTGTCTTCTCCACATAAACTTTGATTCCTTTACTGTTTAGAAATCTGTCTATCTCAGCCTTGAATATATTTAATACTACAGCCTCAACATCCCTCTGCGGTGAAGAATTCCAAAGTTCACTACCTCCAAAGAGAAAATAATCCTCCTCATTTCAGTCTTGCATGGATTACACCTTAATATAAGATTTAAGCCCTCTGGTTTTAAGGTCTCTCCTAAGAGAAAATAATCTCTCTGAATCTATTCTGCTTAGCTCCTTAATAATTGTACATGTTTAAGTAAAGTCTCCTCTGATTCTCTAACCTCCAACGGGTATAAGCCTAAACCACTCAATCTTTCCTTATTGGAAAATTCCTGTACCTTTGGGATCAAACTAGTGAATCTTTCTCCAGACTGCCTTCAATCCCTTTCAAAATTTCTTTCCTTAAATAAGAGGACAAGACTGTTCACGTTTGTCTAGGTATGGTCTAACTAGTGTTTTAAATAGTTTTAACTAGACCTTCCTATTTTGAAAATCCATTTCCTTTGAATTAAAGGGCAACAGTTCATTTGCCTTCGCCATTACCTGTTGAAGTTTGATGCTTTTTTTTGTGATTCATGGACAAGGATCGCCAAATCTCTGTGCTGCAGCTTTCTGCAGTCTTTCCACATTGAAATAATATTCAGCTTTCTATTCTTCCTGCCAAAGTGTTTATTCTCACATTTTCCCTTGTTTATAGTCCATCTGCCAAGTTTTCTCCCATTCATTTAACCTGCCTATATCCCTCTGGAGACCCCTTGTCATCATAGACAACAAGGTGCGGAGCTGGATGAACACAGCAGGCCAAGCAGCATCATAGGAGCAGGAAAGCTTGACGTTTCAGGCCTAGACCCTTCATCAGAAATGGGGGAGGGGAAGAGGGTTCTGAAATAAATAGGGAGAGAGGGGGAGGTGGATAGAAAATGGATAGAGGAGAGGATAGGTGGAGAGGAGGCAGACAAGTCGAAGAGGCGGGGATGGAGCCAGTAAAGGTAAGTGTAGGTGGGGGAGTAGGGAGGCGATAGGTCAGTCCAGGGAGGACGGGCAGGTCAAGGGGGCGGGAGGAGGTTATTAGATAGGAGATGGGGGTGGGGCTTGAGGTGGGAGGAGGGGATAGGTGAGAGGAAGGACAGGTTAGGGAGGTGGAGATGAGCTGGGCTGGTTTTGGGATGCGGTTGGGGGAGGGGAGATTTTGAAGCTTGTGAAATCCACATTGATACCATTGGGCTGCAGGGTTCCCAGGCTGAATATGATTTGCTGTTCCTGCAGCCTTCGGGTGGCATCACTGTGGCATTGCAGGAGGCCCAGGATGGACATGTCGTCTGAGGAATGAGACGGGGAGTTGAAATGGTTCGCGACTGGGCGGTGAAGTTGTTTGTTGCGAACTGAGCGCAGGTGTTCTGCAAAGCTGTCCCCAAGCCTCCGCTTGGTTTCCCCGATGTATAGGAAGCCACAACGGGTACAGCGGTTGCAGTATACCACATTGGCAGATGTGCAGGTGAACATCTGCCTGATGTGGAAAGTCTTCTTGGGGCGTGGGATTGGGGTAAGGGAGGAGGTGTGGGGGCAGGTGTAGCACTTCCTGCAGTTGCAGGGAAAAGTGCCCGGTGTTGTGGGGCTGGAAGGGAGTGTGCAACGGACAAGGGAGTCGCGGAGGGAGTGGTCCCCCCGAAAGCATATAAGGGTGGGGAGGGAAAGATGTCTTTGGTGGTGGGGTCGGATTGCAGATGGCGGAAGTGTCGGAGGATGATGCATTGGATCCGGAGGTTGGTGGGGTGGTACGTGAGGACGAGGGGAATTCTTTTTTGGTTATTATTGCGGGGACGGGGTGTGAGGGATGAGTTGCGGGAAATGCGGGAGACACGGTCGAGGGCGTTCTCGACCACTGCCGGGGGGAAGTTGCAGTCCTTAAAGAATGAGGACATCTGAGATGTACGGGAGTGGAATGTCTCATCCTGGGAGCAGATGCAGTGGAGGCGAAGGAATTGGGAATAGGGGATGGCATTTTTGCAGGAAGTTGGGTGGGAGGAGGTGTATTCCAGGTCGCTGGGGAGTCAGAGGGCTTGAAATGGACATCGGTTTCTAGGTGGTTACCCGAGATGGAGACAGAGAGGTCCAGGAAGGAGAGAGAAGTGTTGGAGATGGTCCAGGTGAACTTCAGGTTGGGGTGGAAGGTGTTGGTGAAGTGGATGAACTGTTCGAGCTCCTCCTGGGAGCACGAGGCGGCGCCGATACAGTCATCAATGTAATGGAGGAAGAGGTGGGGTTTAGGACCAGTGTAGGTACGGAAGAGGGATTGTTCCACGTAACCTACAAAGAGGCAGGCATAGCTTGGGCCCATGCGGGTACCCGTGGTCACCCCCTTTGTCTGTAGGAAGTGGGAGGAATTGAAAGAGAAGTTGTTGAGGGTGAGGACAAGTTCGGCTAAGCGGATGAGGGTGTCGGTGGAGGAGGATTGGTCAGTTCTGCGGGACAGGAAGAAGTGGAGGGCCTTTAGGCCATCTGCATGGGGAATACAGGTGTATAGGGACTCGACGTCCATAGTAAAAATGAGGTGTTGGGGACTGGGGAATTGGAAGCTCTGGAGGAGGTGGAGGTCGTGGGTGGTGTCACGGATGTAGGTAGGGAGTTCCTGGACCAAGGGGGTGAAAATGGAGTCTAGGTAGTGGAGGGGCAGGAGCAGGCAGAGACAATGGGTCGACCGTCATCATCTCCGCTTACCTTCCCATCTATTTTTGGGTAATCTGCAAACATGGAAATAGTGCATGCACTTTTCTCATCCAAGTCATTAATACCTGTTGTAAATAATGGTGGTCCCAGCACTCATACCTGTGAAACTTCAATACTTACAGGTTGCATTCCTGAAAATGTCCCTTTATCATACCTGTCTGTCTGTTAGTTATCGAATCCTCTATTTGTGCTAATGTATCATCCCCAACACCATAAGACTCTTATAAAGTAGCATACAGCAGACCTCCACAGTGAATGCCGAAGGAGTCTACGGATTTGGGTATGTGACTCATTTCTTCATAATGCCAGTGGCCTGCTTGATGCTTGTTTGCTTTGACCTGTGGCATTTATTGTAGCTTTTGTGTGGTGGGGTGTGAGAGTTCCTCACAGGTATGAGTAACCATGTCTTCAGAGCTAGCCCTTGGCCTTGAATCCATTTCTGGTCATTCATGGGTAGCAGAAAGGTTTGGCACCTAGCACTGCTGTTCAAACATTTCCAGATTCATTCCTGGAGATAGCCCTTTGCCACAATTGCTGGTGTACCTCTCTGAATATTTTTCCAGTTGCCCATCCTGAGGCTGGTCCTCTTGTGGATCCAAAGACATCTCGGATCACCCTCCTTCCAACAGTCTTACCTCTTCAATTGGAGCCATCAGTTCTGGACCTGAGGTATGAGGTCCACGACGGATTTTCATTCTGATTTCTTGGTCTTCTATTCAGATGGTACTCCCCCAATCCTCAGATCCATCTCTCTCCATCAACTATTGACAGAAGCTCAAAGTTGATGGTAGGTACAAACCGTTTATACTTGAAGAAGCCTCTCCACAGCCGCAAGGTGGTCAGTAATAGCCAATGGTGTGCAGTCACTCTGGGTCCAGGTGACTAAAGCTCCACAACTATCGCTACTAAGGTAACAGGGTGTAGAACTGGATGAACACAGCAGGCCAGGCTGTTTCTGAAGAAGGGTCCAGACCCGAATCATCAGCTTTCCTACTCCTCTGATGCTGCTTGGCCTGCTGTGTTCATCCAGCTCTACACCTTGTTATCTCTCTCTCTCTATCACTACAAAGGGCTGTGTTATTTACAGTTATGTTTATTTTATGTTTAAAATTTTGTTTTATTTTCAAAGTTACTGATTTTAGTAACATGCAGCATTTCAACTCCGTTTCTCTGATAAGAATCATCCAAAGAGCCTAACTCCAGTCTAGACATTAATTATAGTGAGAAAATATGTTTTGTTTAAAGTTGGTTACACACTTCAATGACACAAGTAAGACATTAAGTGAAGAATTCCTGTGATCCCATCCTTCTCACTCTATATGATTTTTAATGTTAAACATTTACAGACAAAGCTAGTATTCCCTTTTGAAAGTACTTACGAACACTGATTGTGACATGGAGCTTGATATAGTAACTAATCTCTGGTAATTTTTGTGGTTGCATTAAATGCATGGTCCTTTTTTATCACTTGAGCAATGTAAACAATGGATTAGTATTTGCCTTTCATTAGCTATTCTACCAAGCATACTTTAGCGTTTGTTGGCCAACATGGACATCATGGGCCGAAAGGCCTGTTTCTATGCTGTATGAAGTTGTGACTCTATGACCCTGTGATTCTACCATGTTATGGAGATTCATTTGGCATTTATTGGGAAGAACGTGCTGCAGGCTGCCAGTCATACCTCATCAAAACATGAATAAGAGGGCTTCCATCTCTCTCTCTCACTCTCTCTCTCTCTGCATAGCTTTTATGCTGCCCTGATATCCTGCAGGCATCTATAATAGATCTTTAATTAGTTTATTCATCCCATTGTACATTTCAAAACTACAGGTTTTCTATGTATCATCCCTAAAAGCTTCATTCCCTGGAATTCTTCCATCAGTGAATGGGCTAATCATGGCCTTATTGTCACCATTATTCTTCAAATAGCTCTCATTATTTGAAATGCTCTTACTTTATACAATCTGAACATTTGCTTCCATTGTATTTTGCAATATTGCCTTTCCTAAGTAGTTTGCATTTCTAATCTGTCTGGATTATATTTCCTCTGGAAATTTAAGGTCATTTTCAAAAGATTGCCAAGAATGGATTACCAGTGATAGAATTTGATAACACAGGGATTCCAACAGCAGCAAAAACTTTCATTTTGCTGGCACCTTAAACATCATAACATTTGCCATGGTCCTTCATAGGACTTTCATCAGACTCAAAAAAATAAGTGCACTACATAACATTAGCAAATAAGGATTACAAACAAAAATGAAGTGATTCGTTACTAATTAATGGACTGTAAACTAAATAGGTTTTGCTTTTGGAGTGCAGCGATTGGAGACAATTTGACAATAATGTTGTTGTTGTAGGATTGGCAGTAATTAGTCTTTCCTTCTAAAGTTAGAATAATAGATTTGAAGTTTGAAATCTAGCTTCAAATGAGAGCTAATGTCATCAATTGTGTGCAGGTACCACAACTAAAGTTTAGTTTATTGTAGAAAATTGTGTTATCTCAAAGTAATTCCAGGGATTCCTATTCCACCCACAGAGCTAAATAAAAGAATGGTAAACCCTACCCCAGACAACCAATGAAGTGGTGACTTTGAGTTTGAGGTTTAATTATAAATAAACAAAAAAAAATACATTTATGTAAAAGGCAAAATCACCCCAGTCCGAAAGGACCAAAAGGCTGCTCCCTCATTACAGAGATGACTTACGGTGACTTAACCTGAGGGCCACGATCATTCTGCGTCACAGTGCAGCCAACTGCCAAAAGTGAAGGTTCAATTCTTACACTGGCTGAGGTGACCATGTAGATCCCACTTTCTCAACCTCACCCCTCACCTGAGGCATGGTAACGCTTAGACTAGTCTCACTACCAGTCAGCTCAATCTCTAATGTGGAAGCAAACCAGTGGTCTTCTGGGACGATAGCAACTCGATACTTATGTCGGGATATATGAAACACACAAATCCCAGCATTGCAACTGTACACAAAACTGAATCAAACCGATTCTAGAAGCGACAAGGATCCAAACTGAACCAGTTTTCTATAAACACAAATAAATCCATATCAATGAATTGATTCAAATGGCAAGGATCAAAATCTATTACTTTGAGGTTGTGAATATATTTTGCCCATTGTTTATAGAATATTGTTTTACCTATCCACTTTCTGAATACTCTAAACATTATTCAACTATCAATAAATATTCACCAGCTTTCTATCAGATGTAGCATGTGCATTTTCTCATATTCTGGTCAGTGTATGCTTGCTCATGCTGCCCCTTCCTTGGCAAGTTAATTGCTTCCCACTTCAGCACTATTGAGATTTCAGTAGTAAGCAAATTAATGACTTCAGCCATTACATTGTCTAATCAAGTCACATACCACAATGTTTCAATTGTGCCTGTCCCTCTATAATGCTGGTTTAGCTCCGTTAAACTAGACACTTACATGACTCAGTCAGCATAAATGAAGAGATTTGACAAGTTTCATTGAAAAGGTATTAACTGGAACAGGTTGATTTTTAAAAACTTATTTAATTAAGGGCTATATTGAGAGTCTCTAGCTATATTTTGTTCACATGTTTATTATGCCTGCTGTTTAATATTTTGTATTTCTAATAAAAATTAATATTCCATAAAGAATTTTATTCTATAGTTCGCTCTGATATTTCTCCTTGACTTCAAATATGACACCTCTACTAATTACATTCAACCTATCTTCACCCGTCATTTATAATCAAAATGTTATCCTATTCAAATAATTTAGATTGAATTTCACTGTGCAAATAGCAGGAAGTGCTTTTGTTTTAGCTAAAAACGAATGATGAAAATTCATTCTTGTCTCAGCCTTAGTTGTTGATTCTGGAACTGTATTAAGACCATATTGCTCTTTTCAGATGTCTAAACAGCTTTTAACTACATTACAGAAAGAAAAGAAAAATCACTATTATACATTCCAAAGTCCTTCGCATTCACTTAATTATTGTCAACTGCAGAGAATGTGATCAAGTTGCTATAGTCTTACCTGACCATTGGGCTGCTCTCTCATTAGAGGAAGAGATTTGGTGGTGATTTAACCTCAAGGCCACCACACCTCAAGCAAGAGGAGGGGTTGAGAAAAAGAGTCCTTTGTGGTAACATCAACCCATGTGGGGATTGAGCCCACATTGTTGGCATCTCACTGCTTCACAAGCCAGCCATCCAGCCAACTGAGCTAGGAAATGTGATACAGATATACAAGACAACTCTACATACAGACCATATAAGCAAAGGTGAGGTGAAGAGCGAGCTCACCTGTTTCAGATGGTGCCAGTTTGCAGAAGTACTGTTAATGAGATAAGGTATTTGATAAGATGCCACACCATAGGTTATTGTGGAAAGATAAAGTTCATGGTGTTGGAGGTAATATATTGGCGCAGACTGAAGGTTGGCTAGCTAACATGAAGCAGAGAGTAGTAATAAATGAGTCTTTTTTAAGCTAGCAGGATGTCTTGTGCCACAGGGGTCAGTGCTGGATCCTCAAAACTCTATAATTTCTATTAAAAATTTGGATAAAGGGACCAAAGGTATGGTGACTAAATTTGTTGGTAACACATAGATGGGTAGGAAAGTGACTTGTGAAGAGGACATAAGAAGCCCTCAAAGGCTTATAGGTAGGTTAAGTAAATGAGCAAAGATCTAATAGATGAGTATGATGTGGGAAGCTATGAAATTATCCGTTTTGCCAGAAGGAATAAAAAAGAAGCATGTTATCTAAATAGTGGGAGATTTCAGAGCTCTGAGATGCAGAGAAATCTGGGTATCCTGGTGCATGAACCACAGAAGATTAGTATGCAGTACAGCAAATGAACAGGAAAACCAATAGAATGTTCTAATTTATTGCTCTGGGAATTAGGAGGGTATGCTTCAGTTATGCAGGGCATTGCTGAGACTGTGTCTGGAATACTGTCACTGAACTTACGGAAGGGTGTCAGTGTGTTGGAAGCAATGCAGAGAATGTTTACTAGGCTAATACCTAGAATGAGCGGATTGTTTTAGGAGGAAAGGCTAGACAGGCTAGGCCTGTATCCTCCAGAGTTTAGAAGAGTCAGAGGTGTGGGGCTGGATGAACACAGCAGGCCAAGCAGCATCATAGGAGCAGGAAAGCTTGATGTTTCGGGCCAAGACCCTTCATCAGAAATGGGGGAGGGGAAGAGGGTTCTGAA